>OY821764.1:37848589-39048589 GCA_963682095.1 Potentilla sterilis
AATGTCGTCGGCTATACTTTAGGCGCTCAGCAGCCGTCCGATTTCCCCCATCCAACGGCGGACAATGAAAAAGCGCGGATCGCAAGAGTTTAGCCGACGAATTTTAATATTTCGTCGGCTATACTTTGGACAATCAGCAGCCGTTGGATCTGAGTCATCCAATGGCGGACAATAAGCGGATCGCAAGAGTTTAACCGACGAAATAAAATATTTCGTCGGCTAAACCTTTGGTCAAACAACGAAGTCAAACCTCTAAACGCTTTAAATTAAAACGGAAATTGGCCTGTGTAAATGACGTTTTTTTGCCTGACCTTCAACAGATAATAGTTTCAAATCGATGAGACGCAACTAATCGTATAAAAATTTTCCTCAAATATTTACCGACCGTGAGGCTACCCATAGGAAAACGGAAGTAAAAAACAGTTAACCGCAACATTCGGCACACAGATTTTGTCGGAATCGTGTCATTTTTCAACCGTAGACGTATTTCATTATTTCGGTCATATCTTATTTCAAGACACATTTGCATTTGAAGAGTGTACGTATAGTAACTATTTGAAACTATACATTCACTTAAACACTTAGTAAACAAGTTAAAGAACATTAGTGCATATGTTCTGATTTTGAATCTAAAAGTTTAGAAAATCTATTCCAACCGTCAGATATCACCGTTCACCTTAAATACATGTATGAAAAAAAATCCAACTACATCTGACAACGTTAAAGGCTCGATCAGGACGGTCAACCGGGTGAGTCAACCCTTTAAACGCTTAGAAATGGTAATTGGCCTGTCTAAATGACGTTTTTTGGCCTGACCTTCAACAGATAATAGTTTCAAATCGATGAGACGCAACTAATCGTATAAAAATTTTCCTCAAAATATTTACCGACCGTGAGGCTACCCATAGGAAAACGGAAGTAAAAAACAGTTAACCGCAACATTCGGCACACAGATTTTGTCGGAATCTTGTCATTTTTCAACCGTAGACGTATTTCATTATTTCGGTCATATCTTATTTCACGACACATTTGCATTTGAAGAATGAAGCAATGGGTTGTCGATAGTGATAGAAAATGGAAGGTGGTATTTTTTTGTTTTTTTTTTAAATCATAGCCGACGAAATCAAACCTAGTACTCGTCGGCTATTCTTTTGTCGTTTTGTGTCTAAAATAAAATATGTATTTTTCAATATAGTTTTGGCCGACGAAATAATGCATTTTTCGTCGGCTATTCTGTGAAAAAAATAAAAAAAATCAGTTGTGTTACACCTCTCGTACCCATATGTCATGTTCATATATAACCAAAATTGAACATAAAAAAAACAGAAACCCAGCAGTCAACATATTTCAAATTTTTTTTTAAGGGGTTTGGAACCCAGCCTAGCTGGGAGGCTCATCCCCACGCCCGTTCATTAGAAATGAGTGGATTACAAATGAAAGGATTACACCATCTAAATTACTTAATCCGTCGGATTGTAATCGGAATCATCAGATGAGTCTTCTTCGGTTTCTGAATTGCTCGATAGGGGTAATCTATGTCTTTCCTCAGCACTAGAGTCCTCGTTAGTTTCTTCATTTGGATCAACATCAACAAGCAGTGGCTCTTCACGTCGAATTCGCACCGGCGTGTCTAGGCGAATAAAAGAGGAGTCAGGAATACCGTTTGAGTTGGGCTCTTGATACGCGGTGCCCCCTTCCTCGTTCTCTTCAGCCACTCCAAGTGTAGACGCCCGGTAAATGTTGCGATGGTGGATAGTGTTGACTACTTTCCACGGGTCACCCTTGGCGAGATCATCAAGATAAAACACTTGTTTCACCCATGTGGCTAAAACGAACGGGTCGTCCTCATACCATGATGTACTAGTGTTCACAGAAGTTATGCCGTATTGATCGGTTTTCATGCTCTACGGCCGTGTGTCAAACCATCTACACTTGAAAATGTGCACTTTCATGCCTTCCCCATAATGCAGTTCCACAACTGAATGGAGAACACCGTAATAGTCAACTCCATCATCCCCACCATGTGCCATAACCCCTGAATTTTGTGTTTTCAGTCTGAGGTCTCTCTCTTCACATCAAAATAACACACCATTCACCTTGCACGTCGCATAAACTTTTGAATAGACCGGCCTCATCGCTAGAAGTCTGAGTTCGTGCGACCAATTTGGGTGATTATCATTTTTAATAAGGTCCATCTGCAACCATCAGAATCAACTATAAATATGAATAATTATACACAATAATATATAAACACGTATAGAATAGTGTTAAAGTTACGTACCCAGCGGCCGAAATATTCTGCAAATGTCCGGTTGTGGTAATCGAGATCACCTGCTACTCAATCACAGTTTAGATGCATGTTCTTCCAAAACTGAACTTCTGGACAGTTGATTAGTACCCACCAATGTGCAATGGCTACGTCATAATCTTTCAACTTGTAGGAAACTGACATGTTTCCACCGAGTACAACATCGTCGAAGAGTATGGAAAGATTGAACTGTGAAGGTACATCTTCCAGTATGTTTTCCTGTAACGCTCCTAAATACAGCTTCATGTAGGTGACGCACTCGTGCGCAATATATGCTTCAGCTATACATCCTTCAGGTGCGGATCTGTTTTGGACAAAATCACCGTATTGTCCAAGTTGCCTATAAATCAAGTTTTTAAAGTGTTATGATAATACATTAATACTATATCACATATATTGATGAAGAAATAAACATAAGGTGTAAAATACGTACCTTTCCATCGGATACATCCAAGTGAAGTGCACAGGACCGGTAAGCAACAACTGCCGAGGAAGATGGATCATGAGGTGAGGCATGATGTCGAAAAAATTTGGAGGAAATATCATCTCAAATTTACACATGATATGAACGATGTCTTGTTGCATTTCCCGGCGATCAGATTTTCTCACTTCCCGTGTGCATACCTTCTGGAAAAATTTTGCCAACGCTACTAACGGCTCCACAACGTGACGGGGAAGGAACGGTCGAATGAAAACAGGGAAGAGAAGTTGTAGCAGGATATGATTGTCATGACTTTTCAACCCGTAAAGATTGTTGAATTGTCTGTTCACACACTTGGCTATATTTTCAGCAAAGCCTGAAAATATCATCTCAAATTTACACATGATATGAACGATGTCTTGTTGCATTTCCCGGCGATCAGATTTTCTCACTTCCCGTGTGCATACTTTCTGGAAAAATTTTGCCAACGCTACTAACGGCTCCACAACGTGACGGGGAAGGAACGGTCGAATGAAAACAGGGAAGAGAAGTTGTAGCAGGATATGATTGTCATGACTTTTCAACCCGTAAAGATTGTTGAATTGTCTGTTCACACACTTGGCTATATTTTCAGCAAAGCCTGAAGGATACTTGGCCCGACTTATCCAATGGAAAATTTCTTATTTATGCTCAGGCTTGACGGTGTAAGGAGTTTGAGGCATTTTTCTCTTCCCTTGTTTCAACCATAGTTGTTTTCTGATATTCATGTTTTGCAGATCAGTGCGAGCCTTAGGACCGTCTTTCGTCTTCCCCTCCAAGTTCAGCGTTGTGCCCACCACACTTTCAGAAACATTTTTTTCTATGTGCATAACGTCTAGGAAGTGACGGATCAGCAACTCACACCAGTACGGGAGTTCCCACAATATGCTCTTATGTGTCCAGAATTTATACTCCTCAGGTCTTTCAGGTATTTCCGCTACAATATCGGGATGATTGCTGAGGGGCCCAAAATCGTACTCATTAAGCACTGTTAAAATTTCTCTTCCCGTCCATCTTCTGGGAGGACCACCGTGTTCTTCGGTTCCATCAAATGCGGCGGACTCGTAACGTCAGTGGTGATCCGCCGGAAGGAATACACGATGACCTATTCTGCATATCTTGTTGCAATGAGGGGTGCTCCCATAATCGCTGAGGCACTCTGGACAAGCCTTGTATCCCCTAACAACGTTGCCCGACAACATCCCATAAGCAGGAAAATCACTGATGGTACCAATAACCATGGCATGCATCTGGAACGTCTCCTTCTTGTACTTGTCAAAAGTGGGATGACCAACGTCCCACAATACCTTAAGCTCTTCAATCAATGGTCTCATATACACATCGAGACATTTCCCTGGGTAACCAGGCCCCGGAATCAACAACGTCAACATATTATATTCCTTCTTCATGCACATCCACGGAGGAAGGTTGTAAGGTACCAAAACCATCGGCCATATACTGTATGAAAGACTCATGGTGCCGAAAGGGTTGAACCCGTCGGTTGAGAGCCCGAGCCTGACGTTTCTGACATCTGACGCAAAATGAGGAAACTCATTGTTTATATGCTTCCAAGCCGCTCCGTCAGAGATGTGTGTCATGATATCTGCGTCTCCCGCGTCCCGCTCACCGTGCCATCTCATAGCTTTTGCGGTGGTTTCTGACATGTACAACTGCTCAAGTCTATCTCTCAACGGAAAATACCGAAGCACTTTCACAGGTTTCCTATTGCCTGCTCCCGTCAACTTATATCGGTCAGACTGACATATCGGACATGCGTCAAGGCTAGCAAGGTCATTCCCTTCTGCATCTTTACCCCAGAAGAGAACGCAGTCAAATGCACATGCATGGATCTTAATGTAGGAAAGCCCTAGATCTTTGAGGATACTTCGGACCTTATGGTGATTGGTAGGATTACGATGACCCTCCTCCAACAACGAAGAAGTGTACTGTAGATATTCATCCACTTGCCTGATGCTCGATTTTGTTTCGAGTTTAATCCTCATTACCTCCATCACACTTTGAAGAACTGTCTTCTCAGAACTTGAAGACACAGGGGTCTGTTGCAATGCAATAAGTTTGTTGTACTTGTCAAAGGCAGCAGTGTTGACAACTTGTGGGAACGGCTGCACCGGGTCATGCATATATTGTTCCCCACGTACACCGCTTTCAAAAGGAAACACGTCGTTGACGAATGCCATTGTTGGATCGTTGGATGTACTACTACTGCCCGCCTCAAAAAACTGCCCATGATCATGCGATCCATCTAATGATGGCTCACCGTGATATATCCAACGTTTGTAGTTCGACCAAAACTCATTACTCTTTAGGTGCTCCCATACTGTCCTAATCGGAAATCGACACATATCACTGCGACACTTACATTTCTTGCACGGGAAATAATGGTATTCATTCCCGTTTGCATTTTCCTCGACGAACTGCAAAAAAATCCACAACACCTGTAGTGTATCGTCGGTCATGTCTTGGAAGCGAAATCCAGCTCTTATCTCGATCCATATATATATAGCCTGATAATAATATATATGTATAACTTTAATTAATAAGAAATTAATTAACACATATATATTACAATATATATTATTATCAACATCAACTCATATATATATATATATACCATTAATTAACAACCATTATTTAAGTTCATTACACTATCAACAACCATTAATTAACATATTTATATATATATATATATATATATATATTTTAACACTAATTAAAATAACATCAAATTAAAACACATAATTAAACTCTAACTTAAAATCAACTCATGCAACTACAACTCAAAATCAACATATATACATACATTCTAACACTAAAACAACAACAAAACAAAAAATCACTTACTATATCAAAATCACTAAAACTCAAAATCAACTCAACTAAAACTCAAAATCAACATATATACACATATACGTACCTATATGTAGCTTCACAATGTAAGAGAGGACGGATTTCAACAATACCCACAGATTTTTCACTCTTTCTCCCGTTTTTTTTCGTTTTTTTTAAATGAGCAGCTGCTGTTCAGATCTGAAAATATAAAGACTTATAGCCGACGAAAATTCCAATTTCGTCGGCCAAACTTTCAAAAGTTTTCGTCGCCTATATTTTAAGAGAAAGGCCGACGAAAATTTTAACCCGTCGGTCATTCTAGGGGTATAGCCGACGAAAAAAAAAATTTAGGGACGAAAGAAAAAATCGTCGGCCATTCTTGTGGAATAGCTGACGATTTTTTATTTTTAGTGACGAAATAAAAAATCATCGGCCATTCTTGGGAATAGCCGACGAAAATAGTATGTCGTCGGCCGTTTTTTTTTTTTCGTCGGTAATGTGCTTTTTTCTGGTAGTGGCGTCTGAGCACCATCAGGTTGCTAGTTCTAACGATTTTGAATTCTTTCTTGTGATCCTTATCTTTCATTGAGAATTGGTTTAATTTGGTGCTTTGTAACACCCTTGTGATTTCACCTGAAAATTGTCCAAGTCATACTTCAATTCCTTTTTTTTTTTTTTTTAATTAATTTTTTTATTTTATTTTAAGAATCTCTCTTTATAATCTGATCCATGGCGAAGCATGAAGTTGGGAACCAAAATGAGGGAATTTGCTCGTTGTCTCTAAAATTTTCTTAGACTAGTAATAATCCCACTTCATTATTTTTTTTAGAGGCAATCCCACTTCTTTAATGAGTTTGATATCTGTCAGAGAGAGGAGAGAGAAAGTTGATGAGTATGAGAGGAGAGGAGAGGCGGAGAGTACTTTCAGAAATATGTTTATCTTCCGGTGAGTGAGAGAGGATTTCAAATAACTACCTCCCCATAATTATTTCAAATTCTTAAAGAAATCAGTGTATGGATTTTAAGATGCAGATTTCAAATCCAAATCCACCTTAATTGAGAAAGCCAAACAAGCTGATTTGGATTTGATTCTAAATCCAAATCCCCATTTCCAAATCTTTATATCCAAACAGGCCCTTATTTCTTTTATGCGTGAGAAATAACTTTCGAAATAACCACTGCATCATGCACTAAAGAGTTGAATGTTGCCATGAGGTGTTCTTATCTTGAACTCATGTGGACTGGTTTCGACATGTTTTATTTACAACACCTGATAACATATTGTCATGTCAGGGATCCTGGATTCGAGATGATATAAGAGGTACGTTGTGGAATCATTTCTTAAGCTTGTATTTTTGTGCATTGTTGAGTTGGGAGTAGAACCATGTCTGAGTTGATGTTGCTAAGGCTGTGTTAGCTTCATCGAGGGGAAAAGCTTTTGTTTGCTTAAACTAAACCCTTCACAGTTATAAAGTTCAACTATTCCTCTCTCCAACTGGTGAGACTCCCATAATTAATTTATAGATCCCACAAAATAAAATGTCTTCTTCTGCTAATTAAACTATGAACTTAATTTAAACCCTAGAACATGCGATACATAATGAATGAGACTCCATAAATCTATAGATCTCCCAAAAAATAAAAATGCCATCTTCTATAAACTCTTAACTTTAAACCCTAGAATATGCGATACATAATAAATAGTCCATACGACGGCTCCACGCCACAAGGGAGTTCGGTCAGTGTCTAAGAATTCAATCCAGCAGAATGAGACTCTCTTTGTAGGCATCCATGTACATGCTGGCATAATTGATACCTATTTTAGTATCCTTAGCACGAGGCGATTTAGGATCATATAAACTCAAATAATATCCACTCTCCCCTCCCTTTGCTGATGTTGCTACATGAACTACTGCACCGTTTTTAGCAAAGCACAAAGGGCGTGGTATTTCTCCATTCTTTATTCCGGCTGCAGGCAGATGAATAGTGTGAATCATTTTCCAAGTCTCAGATTCCAGAACCCAGGTACATGTCAGCACTGGTACAACACCGATCGAAGTGAAACACCGCCAGGGACTCCTTGAACACTCGAAGACTGATGTGGGGTGTTACCACATGGGGAGTTTGCAATTTAGGCAGCCTAATCGTACTGAAAACCTCGCTTTTCAAGTCAAAAGAAATCAAGGAATGATAAAATGTGGTAGAGTCCAACACTTTCCAGTAGACAAATCCATTCAAGTGAACAGATGTACCCTCCACAATAATGATCTCTCTTGATAATGGAGGAACTGCGCTAATTCTTCTCCATGAATTCAATCTAAGGCTATAAACCTCAACTTCATCACAAACAATTTCACAGTTGATGGTGAAATGATGGATTTTCACTAATTTATAGTCGTCCTCCTCTTTTTGGAATCCAAATCCAAGAAAAATACAATAATTAACCCTGGTATCCTGACTCATGCACGGTGGAGGCCTTTAGGTAGTTCCTTGAATCTTCTGATGGATGGGTTCCATAGATATGTGGGAGGACTACCATAACTACAGGTTATATGTAATTTGGAGATGTAAAGCACTCCATTACATGAATTAATCATGGACATAGAAGTCAGAACCGAGTTCGTGCTTGGGGAACTCCAAATCCAAGCGCTGCTTGGTGTATGTTTCAGCACAAAAGAGGGACAAGCAATCTCTGCAGTCAGTGCGGATAAGTAATACTCACAATTCGGACTACTTGTCATTTTGAGGTTTGTTTCCTGATGAAAGCTCTTGAAAAGTGGGCTGCCAATTATGGTCTTCCAAGATTTGCAAACGCACAGCGACTGTATTAGAGACTTCACAGGTAGTCTTGCAAAGATTTCAAACTTCACCTCTTCAGGTAGGTTTTCAAACGTCAGTAGTGAAGTTGTACCTCTTCTTCGCTTTCTTTCATACTTGAAGGTAAACATCTTGGTCAAGATCTCCAAGCAACAAGTTCGATCAGTATAGTTGGTTGGTGTTAGGGACTATTAGAAAGAGGAAATCACCTTCTAGGGTTTGGATTATATTTTATATATAGAGGGACTCTACAACATTTCCAGTCCTGTATGGAATAGGATTTCTAGTCATATACGGATAATTAGTAGTTTCCTACGAATTGAGTGTCTGTTACTTTTTAATTTATTTAGTAACTTTGATTCCATAGTTTTTTTTGTAAATTATAACGGTAAAATCAAAAGGAAAAGGACCCTCAGCACAAGTATTCGACCCGGCCCATAAGAGCTGTGGAGCCCAACCTGCTTGATCGTCAAAATCCCCAAAACTAGACCTTTCCCAAACATAAATCTTAAAACGAACATTCTGAACATTCTGAGATCAAGGTCTTGTGTGTTTGTTGATCTTTCTTCCACTTTCCTAATCAACGCGTCGCAAAATGGTTAGCTTCTCAATGTTCCGATCTTTTCAACCTTCTTACGACCAATCTATGTCGCTGTTTTGTGTTTAATTGCAACGTTAGAGTTGGATAGTTAAGGATTCGAATATGTTTGAGCAATTGGCTTGAAATGAAAAAATGGATCTGGGTTTTTGTGGGTAACAAGTTTTGGGTGATGGGTTTTGGTTTTTGTTGACTTTGGGTTTTGGTTGGAACAGGCAAGCCTCTACAGAGGGCCTTCTAGGAAAGAGAAACCTAGGCCAGGGAGACATCATGGGTTGAATCAGCAAAAGAGGCAGGAGATTAAGGAAGCTTTCGAGTTGTTCGACACTGATGGCTCAGGTAATTGAAGTTGTGTTCTTTTTTCTTGTTGGGTTGAGTTGTATGTATAAGAATGCTTTGATTGATAAAGGTTTTTGACTATGATCATGTTGTGTTGTTTAGGCACTATTGATGCCAAGGAGTTGAATGTTGCCATGAGGTATGGCTTCTTATCTTGAGTTCTATAGACTGGTTTCGAACATGTTTTGTTTACAACTGATACATTTTGTCATGTCAGGGCTCTTGGATTTGAGATGACTGAAGAGGTAAATTAACTTCTCTTGACTGTGTAGACTCATTTTTATAGCTTTTATTTGTGTGCACTGTTGAGTTTGGACTAGAACCACGCTCGTAGCATCTTGCTTCTATACTTGTCAAAATTATATTAGGTGTGTATATGATTCTCGGTTTTGAGATGATAGAAGAGGTATATTATCCAGTTTGAGTGGAAGGCTCATAATCCATGTCTGTATTTAGACTATGTACCCAAAATTGAGTTGGGAATGTTTTTATCTTTAGTCTCGCTCTTGTTGGGACTACAGAAATCACGCTTCTGAGGCTCAGTTATCTTCATTGAGGGGAAATCCTTTTGTTTGCATAAACTAAATCCTTAAAAGGGCATCTGTAGCTCTTTTCTTCCAGTTTATTTGTTGATCAGCACTGTATTCTTCTTCTGTCCCATTTTTGTAAATGCCCCTCTCTGCAACCTTAGCTCATCTCTTTGATGCTAGGTTCTTAAGTATACATTTCAGCATTTGATTTTCTTGAGAATGATTTTGTTTCCACTTAGAAGTCTATGGAGATTGACGCAATGGATGACATATTTTATTTTGTCTTTCCAGCAAATCAACCAAATGATTGCAGATGTTGATAAGGATGGAAGTGGAGCCATTGATTTTGATGAGTTTGCTCATATGATGACAGCCAAAATTGGAGAACGAGACACAAAGGAGGAACTCATGAAAGCATTTCAAGTCCTCGACCAAGATAACAATGTATAACTCATCTATCAGTTATTAAAATCATGAATTAATTTCAGTTTAACTACTTGAACTTTGACTCAATCATCATTTCAGTCCCTGTATTTTTGATTTCATCAGCTACACCCCTGTACTTCCTTAAATTAATCAATTGATACCAATTTTGTAATTTCGTCCAAACAATCTATCAATACCAAAGACTTTTTAGTACTATTTTCCTACATTAATGTACCGTTAACATATTACAATTATAAACAAGGCTAAACAATTCATATAATTAAGTTGAACAATAGAAAACAAATTATATATGGTGATTTCTTTTTGTTTTACCATATATGATTTGTTTTTGTTTATTTTCTATTGTTCAACTTGATTATATGATTTGTTTAGCTTTATTTATAATCGTAATATGATAACGGTGCATTAATATAGGGAAAAGATACCAAAAATCGTTTGGTATTGATAGATCGTTTGTACGGAATTTACAAAATTAGTATTAGTTGATTAATTTAAAAAGTATAGGGGTGTAGTTGATGAAATCAAAAGTATAGGGACTGAAGTGATGATTCAACCAAAATTCAAGTAGGTAAACTGAAATTAATTCTAAAATCATTCTTTATTCTTATTTTTCATTAATGGATTTTCAGTCTGTAACCTCCTGATCCTTTCCAAATTCAGGGCAAAATATCTATTGCTGACATTAAGAAGATCGCAAAGGAGTTGGGTGAGACTTTCACTAATAGAGAGATTCAAGAGATGGTCGAGGAAGCAGACCGAGACCGTGAGTACTTCAACTTTTCACTCCTTGTTTTTCTAGTACCTCGAATCTTTCTTCTATGTTCTGTACAATCGTCTATTGCTTGTGCTAATATTGGATATTATGATTGAAATATGCAGGTGATGGAGAAGTTAGTGCCGACGAGTTCATCTGGATGATGAAGAGAACAGCATATGGCTATTAAAAGTCGAGTATATCTTTCACCCTTGCTTGGTGTTGATAGCCTGATCCCCCAATATGTATTTCTATTGTATTTATAACAACTAAAGAGTGACAATCGTAGACATGCTGTTTCAGACATTATTTGTACAATTATGATCCCAGACATGGTGCTTTAGAGCTCGTTTTCTGTGACTCTAGCGCTCATGGCCGTAGGATATATGTAAGATAGCTCCTACGTTTGATTCATTACTATTATCCCAACTTAAATCTCGAATTTAAAATCTGAACAGAAACTTCGTTTAAGAAATAGAAATTTGAAAATGAGAGGTGAAGCAAGGAAATAAGCTTGTAGAGTCCTACTCAAGGTATTAAATATCGACGATTACGGAAATATCGATGGTTTGAAAAAAAAGAAATTTTGATGGAAATTTCGAGAAAATATCGAATATCGATGGAAATTTTACTAAAAATTTATGTAAAAATTGTATATTTAGATAAAAATAGACTAAAAGTAAAATATCGATGTTTAAAAAAAAACGGAAATTTCGAAGTTATCGAGGATATTTTAGTCCTTAGTCCTACTCATCTGGTCAGCTAGTCTGCCACACGATCATCTCACTTTAAATCTAATGGTTAGGGGTAAGGAGGTTTAATTTAAATAAAACACATTATCTTATATTTTATAATCAGTTTTAATTACTTTAATCTTATTTCTCTTCCTTCTCTCCCGACCTCAATTCTCCCAAAAGTCGCGTCTTCTCCTCTTCTCCCAAAATTCATCAAATTTTAGTGAAACCCAGAGAAGATACTCGCCAGAGATGGAAACCCAACGCCAGAAGCTGGCGACTAAGGTCCTCCCAATCTCCTTTTCTCCTCTTCTCCTTCTCTTCTTCTCTCAAAATTCATAATTTTTTTACGAAACTCATTTACGATTCGCCGGAGATGGAAATTAGCTCTCTACCTTTTAAACCGACTTCTAATAAGATGAACTCAGTTGTGTTCTTATTGAGTTTAAGAGAAAAATGGTTGATCCAAAGGTACTGCAGTGGGTTTTGGTACCTTTTCTTTTTCTTCCTTCTTTCGAATAATATTGAAAGAAAAACATTGGGGTTATAATGGAGGTTTACACAATGTAGTTGTATTGAGTGTATTAGAGCTTGTTTTTATAAATTTTAGCTATTGGTTCGGGGCTTTTGGTTGTGTGGTTGTGTTCTTATTTATTCGCAGAGAAAGGTGTCAAGGCCAAGATGGTGCAGATAATTCATTAATAATGAGACACAACGGTTTGTTCAAAATTGCATCCAGTTTGATTGATGAGGCTGCGATTTCATATGAGGGGACTGAACTTGTAAAGAATGCATTTGAAGAACTTATGGAGCAAATTAAGAAATTAGCTGGACAAGCTTCTACCAACAATTCCACAAAATAGTACTTCTGAAGAAAACCGATTCTTAAATCATTCTCAAGCGAAGACTAAAGGTAGTGAAAAACGCATAACAACGTGGAGAGACAGGAAATGAAAAGTTAGACATTGCTCTATCTGCCGAAGTACTAAACATACTAAAACAACATGCACAGTTGATAGGTGAGTGCTACTTGTATTCAAATGCTATTTATTATCATCACTATAGTTTATTTACTTTTTATTAGGTTGTTTAGCTAACCATCTTTTGTTTGCTAAGCCAAATGTTGTAGAAAAGGATGTCTGACAAGGCAGTGGAGGAAAAAGATTAAGATGAACTATAATCTGTAAGTTGTTCCACTTGAATCTCAATCAAGGTGTTGCTTTTTGTGGAGAAGTAAATTCATAGATTAATTTCATGTTTCTGAAATTTTGCAGTCAATAGCGTAACGGTGATTTCAGCAATGAAGAGTGTGTTTTGGAATTTCTTGATGCAGTTTGGACTTTAGTTCTGTGAGGAACATTTTCAAGCATATTTCAAGTTGTATGGAAAAATTGGTTACAAAACTACTTTGCAAACTATGTATTGTCCAAATTAATGTTATTGATCGTGCAACTTTTATGTTGAATGATTCATAAAACTGAATTCTGTATTACCTTGCATAATACTGAATGATTCATAAAACTGAACTCTGTATTCATAAAACCGAATTCTCTATGGGTCTCCGTCTCCGGCGAATCGTAAATGGGTTTCGTAAAAAAATTATGAATTTTGGGAGAAGAAGAGAAGGAGAAGAGGAGAAAAGGAGATTGGGAGGACCTTAGTCGCCGGCTTCTGGCGTTGGGTTTCTGTCTCTGGCGAGTATCTTCTCCGGGTTTCACCAAAATTTGATGAATTTTTAGAGAAGAGGAGAAGACGTGACTTTTGGGAGAATTGAGGTCGGGAGAGAAGGAAGAGAAATAAGATTAAAGTAATTAAAACTTATTATAAAATATAAGATAATGTGTTTTATTTCAATTAAACCTGCTTACCCTTCAACCACTGGATTTAAAGGGAGGTGATCGTATGGGAGTTAGACCAAATTTCCCATGGTCACTAGCTGACCAGGTGAGCAGGACTCTAAGCTTGTAACCTATACAATACCCTTTTGAATATAACTGAATGGGCGGCAAAAGAGAACCAAATGTTTGGCCATTAACGATTGCCTCTGCTTTCAAGTCTTATATGCCCTGTTTCTCTCGACACTCGGACCTCATGGAACTATGGGATTGTTTTTCCAAATCCGGAACAATCTTTCTTCTCCTCAGTCAATAACCTCCTTTGTCAGACACAAACACCATTCAGTAAATCCCAAAGCCTCACACTTTCTTGGTCTGCTCAATCTCTGCCGAACCGGCGAGGACTTGAAACCCCTCAAGTCCTTTCTCTTTGCTCATGGACTCAGCAACCATGTTTCTTTGTTAGACCAGTTTTTCAACTCATGTTTTCATCTGGGTGCTTCACATTTAGCTCTCTCTACATTCCAACAAATCAAAAGGCCAAGTCTTGGCTTGCAGAACCTGTTGATCAGGTGTCTTTGCAACCATGGCTTATACCAAGGCGTTTTAAGTGTGTACATGAAGTCTCGGCTTTCGGGTTGTTCTTCTGATGATTACACATTTCCGTTTGTGATTAAGGCCTGTGCTGCTTTGGGAGATGTTAAGTTTGGTAAAGAGGTTCATGGTGTTGTGTTTAGAAGTGGGTTTGAGCAGAACCTCGTGATACAGACTTGTTTGGTTGATTTCTATGCAAGAACTGGGTGTGTGGAAGTTGCACGCCAAGTGATTGATAGAATTCCCCAACCGGACTTGGTTCCTTGGAATGCATTGATTGCTGGTTATTCGTCGAATGGTTTTGATTGGGAAGCGTTGGAGGTTTTTAGGGAGATTGTTTTCAGTGATTTGAAGCCGAATTTGAGCACTCTAGCTAGCATTGTTCCTGTTTGCAGTCGTTTGGAGTGTGTTAATGCGGGTAAGTCTCTTCATTGCTTTGCTGTCAAGTCTGGATACTTTTCGAATGATTTTCTGGTTCCTGCTTTGATTTCATTGTATGCCGGGGTTGGGGATTTACGTGGTGCTAGAAACTTGTTTGATTCTGTAGTGGAAAAGAATGTTGCTGTTTGGAATGCCATGATTTCTGCATATTCACAAAGGCAAGAGCCTTTGTTAGCTTTTGATTTGTTCCGGTGGATGCTGCGAGTGGACATACGGCCTAATTTGGTCACTTTTGTGTCGATTATTCCCTCATTAGAGAATTACATTTGCCTTTGTTTTGGTGAGTCTCTTCATGCTTGTGTAGTTAAACATGGATCAGAAAATCAGCTTCCGGTATTAACTGCCCTAGTATCAATGTATGCCAAACGTGGTAGAATTGATGAATCCAGGTATCTTTTTGACCAGATGCCCAGTAAAAACCTTCTTTTGTGGAATTCAATGATTTCTGGGTATGTGTACAATGGGTTATGGGATTTAAGTCTGGGTGTGTTCCGTGAAATGCAAGTTTCAAGAATTGATGTGGATGCAGTCTCCGTTATTAGTATTCTTTCTGCTTGCTCCAAACTTGAGGCTGATTTGTTGGGTAGGTCTGTTCATGCTTTTAGTATAAGAAAGGGTATCAGCTCAAACCTCAATCTGTCAAATGCATTGTTGGCATGTTACTCTGACTGTCATCGTCTCTCCTATTCTATTAAGGTGTTTCACAAAATGCCTCTAAGAAATGCCATAACATGGAATACATTAGTATCTGCTTGTGTGCATCATGGAGAACTGGAAGCAGCAGTTGCCTTATGCTACCAGATGCAGAAAGAGGGTTTCAAGTTGGACTTGGTCACCTTGACAAGCATACTCCCTACTTGCAGTGACGAGGAGTACTTAGGGCAAGGAATGATTTTTCATGGTTATGCAATAAAACACGGGGTTGCTTCTGACATTTCTCTGCTTAATTCACTTATTAGCATGTATTGTAACTGCGGAGACCTTGATGCTGGGAGGTTGGTATTCGAAACCATGCCCAAAAGAAGTGTGGTATCTTGGAATGCTCTAATGACTGGCTTCAAGAACCATAATTTTCAAAATGAGGTTATGGCCATCTTTGGTCAAATGATAAAGGATGATCAGAGACCAAATTGTGTAACATTGCTAAATTTGTTGCCTGCATGCTACACCCAGTTACAGGGTAAGTCTATTCATGCTTTGGCAGTTGGAACAGGTATTCTCCATGAAACCCCTCTTCTTTCATCACTCATGTTTATGTATGCCAGATTTGGCAACCATGATTCTTGTTTATTACTGTTTCAAACAAGAAAAAAGGAAGATATTTCTTTGTGGAATGCCATTATGTCAGTGCAAATACAAGCAAAAAATAGCGAGAATGCAGTGGGATATTTCAATAGCTTGCTTCAGAATGGATTGGAACCAGACAATGTGACCCTTCTGAATTTGGTTTCTGCATGCGCTCAACTGTATAGCCTCACTCTTGCTTATTCTGTTACGGGTTACATTATTAGCAAGGGCTTTGACAAAGATCTGGTTATCAACAATGCACTAATAGATTTGCATTCAAGATGTGGAAACATATGCACTGCGAGAAAGTTTTTTGATGACTTGGTCAAGAGAGATTGTGTGTCTTGGAGTGTGATGATTAATGGGTATGGCTTGAATGGGAATGGAGAAGCTGCTGTGGATTTTTTCTTGCAGATGAAGCTATCAGGGATGGAACCTAATGGGATAACTTACTTAAGTGTTTTATCAGCCTGCAGCCATTCTGGATTGGTCGAGCAAGGCCGTGCCATTTTCAAGTCTATGGCAGAACATGGGATAACACCCCAGATGAAGCACTATGCTTGCATGGTGGACCTTCTAGGAAGAACAGGTAATTTGACCGAGGCTTATGACATTGTCAGGGGACTGCCGTGTACACCTTCAACAAGCCTACTTGAGTCTCTGCTAGGTGCTTGCAGAATTCATGGGAATGTTGAACTTGGAGAAAAAGTTGGCGGGTTGCTATCTGAATTGGACCCTGAAAATTCAAGAACACATGTAATGCTTCATAATATTTATGCAGCAGCTGGTAGGTGGACTGATGCTGATAGAGTAAGGTCTACGATTGAAGAGAGAAGTTCAAGAAAAGTACCTGGATTTAGTCTTTTAATGGGGCATTAAGGCATTGCCTTTAAGACTCTTGAATGAATATGGCTTAAACGAAAGAGGTATATAATTACATATTCTATAGACATAGTTGAATATGGGTCCCTTTAGCTTTAAGCACAGAAGATAGTCTATTCAATTTTTTTTTTCCTATGACGTTTTGAGGTTTGCATTCCGAAAGAGTGAGTCATAATTTCAGTACTACTGGTGAAAAAATTAATTTAAATATTGAAGTTAAATCCCTCTAAAGAATAACTCATAGTAGAAGTCTAGTATACTAGAAGTACTACTCGGACTGATTCTCTATGAAGTCATTTTCCTGTATGCCTTACATACATGCAATTCTCCAACCTTACCCTAAGAAATCATTTTTTTGCTTCTCTCTTCTGAGTTTTGAGCCGTTGTGTGTGATTCATACCAATCGAAGATAAGTAGCTTCCAATTGAAATGGCTTCTGCCCTTATCAAAATAGGTATAGCGCTGCAAGAATGACATCGTTAGAAGACCTTCCTCAAGAAATACAGTTCGACATCTTTGGAAGATTGCCTTCTGTAAAATATGTAGTGCGGTCAAGATGCGTTTGCAAGTATTGGAATACTTTGATTACCAGCCAAAGTTTCATAAACGCCCATCATGCTAAAAACGTCTCGATGAAAATTAATGGGAATTTTGAGTATTTACTCACCGGCACTGTTGTCAACCAGAAGTGCTTGTCAGTCTTTTGTGCCAAGACATACGCCAAGTGCTTGGATTTCAAGCTTCCGATTCCGGCGGACCAGTTAGGGTCATACCACAGAATTGAAGGTTCCTGCAATGGATTGCTTTGCATCTCTACTCGTAACTTTACTTCGAGGTGTGATAGTCGCATATTTCTATGCAATCCATCCATCAGAAAATTTCGACAACTTCCTCAGTGCTTCATCACTCCTCCCGGCTTTGCTTGTATTGGATTAGGGTTCCAGCCAGAGAAAGATGATTGTGATGCCGACTACAAAGTTGTGAGGATTAGTGTGATGCGGGAAGAAAGTGCTGGTAGTTTTTGCTGCGGAGTTGAGGTTTACAGCGTTAGATTGAACTCGTGGAGAAGAATTGATAGCACAGTTCCATTCTCACATGTCTATTTTGAGTTGGAAAAAAGCATATACTTGAATGGAGTTGTCTGTTGGGTTGCAAGGGAGTATCCGAGGTCTTCTTCTACACACCTTGATCCTCTTATAGAAAACAGTAGTGCTACCCCTCATTGCATCCTTGCTTTTGATATGTGCAGTGAGACTTTCCGAAAAATTTTACTTCCTAATGAGGTTGTAGATACATATCCATTCATAGATACAATTAGTATTCGGGTGCTTGACAATGCAGTTTCTCTGTTCCACTTGGATAGGTGATCTAATTCCGTTGATATATGGGTTCTGGAAAAGGATAATACTTGGAAATATGTTCGCTCTATTGGGCGGCAATTCATAGCTTGGCCTTTGGTTGGCTTTACAAAAAATGGTGGAGATCATATTGCAGATGGAAACTCTTCTTTGGTTTTATACGAAGCTAAATCTCATATAGCAACGTACATCGATGCCTATAGAGAGAGTCTAGTTTTACTCAATTGAGTTCTAGTAGTTGTGTGGAGTGTTCTTATTTGGATTAAAATTAAGAATTCTTGTCTTTGATAGTTCTTAAACGCGTTGAGGTTTCATTTTCATCCCTTGAGGTTTTAGTTCCATTGAATACCCGTTATGCCATATTTGACAATAATGCTGCATGTTTCTTACTAGTTCAAAAGAAAAGTCTCGAGGATGTTTCTTTCTGGAATGCCATGGCCATTATATGTCTGCAAATACTAATGCTGTGGGATATCATTTCAATAGCTAGCCTCCACTCACAATTGGATTTCCCTTTCTCTACCTATACAATGTGTCTATCTCTCTCGCACCAACAGCGCCGTTGGGAGTTCCGACTCCAATTCCCACTTGGAGCTCTTTGGTTAAAAACTTATGGAAGAGGCTAAAGTGTATAGAGTGAAGAAGCTGCTTGGTCGGAGAAACGGAAAGGACTGGAGTGGTTGCCTTTGTTTTCATATAGTCGGGTTCATTTTGACATGTGGTAGAGCTGTAAACTACTATCTCGTGTTTTTTTTTTTTTTTTTTTTTTTTACCATCGTAATGCAGATGCAAGCTGTGACGGGTACATTGGGACCAAATTATCAATGTATGCAAATGCAGCTGTGACGTATATTTCTCTGTTTCATGACCTGTAACTAGTCGTCGGAGCTGCGTGGTCGGAGAATATGGAACCAAGGGCGGGTGTTTCTGTGACCTTGCGGAATTTGTAAACAGCTCAGCAGTTGTTCTATTTAGGTCCATTGTTACATATCATCATATCAATATCCAATTTAAGGTCACTATCCATTATCCAATTTAACTATATAAACCTACTTTTGTCTTTTTTGTAGCTCAAAATAGTCGAATATAACACGATTTGGGAGAATGAATTTCTGATATATATTCATCTCACATTAAAGGCTATATAAAGAAGATACTGCAACCCTACTTGCTTGTTACTACCACGTATTACATATACAGAATAAGTAAGTACTAACTACCTAATTTACATTCTTAAATTACATGACTCACGCTAACACTCCCCCTCAAGTTGGCGCATACACATCAACCATGCCCAATTTGCTAAATGAGTCATAAAAAGCCTTCTTAGACACTTCTTTTGTGAGTACATCCGCAAGTTGCTCTTCTGAATGAACAAAAGGAAAACTAATGATCTTAGCATCTAACTTTTCCTTTATAAAGTGACGATCAACCTCCACATGTTTAGTACGATCATGCTGAACTGGATTCTGTGATATATCAATAGCTGCTTTGTTGTCACAATATAACCGCATCACATTTGGCAACTTAACACCCAAATCACGTAGTAGATTTCTCAACCACAACAATTCACACACTTCATGAGTCATACCTCTATACTCAGCCTCAGCACTAGACCGAGCCACAACCTTCTGCTTCTTACTCTTCCATATAACCAAATTACCTCCCACAAATGTAAAATAACCTGATGTCGACCTCCTATCTGTAATATTTCCACCCCAATCTGCATCTGTGAAACCACTAACCTCAAGAATGTTGTGACTCCTCTTCCTGAAGCTGACTTCAAGTATCTCAAAATCCTCACAATAGCATCCATGTGATCCATACTTGGATTATGCATGAACTGCCTCACTATACTTACTGCATATGCAACATCTGGTCTGGTATGTGCCAAATAAATCAAGCGTCCAACTAACCTCTAATAACGAGTCTTGTCGGTAGGCACTTGATCAGGATACTCTGCTAATCGATGATTCTGCTCAATAAGAGTGTCGATAGGTGTGCAATCTAACATAGCTGTCTCTGTCAACAGATCAAGAATGTACTTCCTCTGGCACAAGTAGATTCCTTCTCTCCCCCTTGCTACTTCAATCCCTAAGAAGTACTTGAGGTCTCCTAAGTCCTTCATCTCAAACTCAGAAACAAGCTGTCTATGCAGTCTATCAATCCCTATAGTATCATTACCGGTAATCACCATATCATCAACATAGATAGTTAGGACTACTACCTTACCTTGCTGATGCTTGAGAAATAAGGTATGATCAGAATTACTCTGTCTGTAACCAATCTTTCGCATGAACTGTGAGAACCTCCCAAACCAGGTACGAGGTGACTGTTTGAGACCATACATTGACTTTCTTAATTTGCATACAAAATCACCAGTAGAAGTAGTTACATACCCAGGAGGAAGACTCATATACACCTCTTCGGCTAATTGTCCATGAAGAAATGCATTTTTGACATCAAACTGTCAGAGTGACCAGTTCAAACTAGCAGCAAACGAAAGAAGAACCCTGATAATATTCATTTTTGCAACGGGAGCAAAGGTCTCATCATAATCAATACCATATGTCTGAGTAAATCCCTTTACAACAAGGCGTGCTTTATACCAGCTCACTGATCCATCTGCGTTGTGCTTCACATTAAACACCCAATGACATCCCACATCTTTCTTTCCATGTGGTGGAGATACAAGTTCCCAATTATCATTCTTCTGCAATGCCTCCATCTCTTCCTCCATTGAATTGCTATCCTCCACTTTGGATCTCCTAACGCATCCTGCACTTTGTTAGGTACTAATACAACAGATATTTGATTCACAAATGATTCATATGACTTTGATAAACTCCTAATGGACATATAGTTGGCTGCTGGATATTTTGATTTGGCTTGTAAACTAGGTTCATATCTTTTGGGGGGATGACTTCTAGTAGAGCCTGTTAGGTAACACATATTGTTCACTATTAGGCTCACTACTGCTAGGAACAGTGGAAGGACATACCTCAAATGATTGATCTTCTACAACATGGAGTTGTGGATCAGGGGTATGAGTGATGGCAGGAGGGGCAGATTGATCTTCTACAGTAGTTGGGGTCTCAGCTATTGGTTCAATTCCTGAAACATGGATGTCTGAGGGTTCTACCTCTGGTTGAGCTTTTGTTACTTCTGGTACTGCTGATACTGAGGCTTCTACTTCTGGTTCCTCCCTCTCGCCATGATATAGCTCTTCAAAGTATGAATGCTCCCCCTGACGGGCTGGATCATCTGAGGTAAAATAGCTCATGTCCTCAAAGAAAGTAACATCTATAGTGACATAGTATTTTCTGTTAGGTGGATGATAACACTTGTATTCCTTCTTATGGCTTTCATAACCAACAAACACACACTTGATCGCCCGGAGATCTAATTTAGACGATCTCTGGCTCTTAGAAACATGAACAAATACCACACAACCAAAGACCCGTGCATGTATATTATGATAGAAAGGAAGAGAGACATGAGATGCAAGAACCTGAAACATAAATTTTCCTTGAAGAACACTAGATGAAAGGTCATTGATAAGATAAGCAGAAGCTGTGACAGCATCACCCCAAAGATTCTTAGGCATATGGGTATTAAAAAGGATGGAACGAGCCATTTCAAGAAGATGCCGGTTTTTCCTTTCAGACACCTCATTCTGCTCTGGTGTTCGTGGACAGGTTGTTTGATGAACAATCCCATGAATTTTGAAAAACTGGTGAAAAACACGATTGACATACTCCCCTCCATTATCAGAACGAAGAACTTTAATAGTGTCATTATATTGTGTTTGGACCTGAGAATGAAAGGCTTGAAAAGCAGGGGAAGACTTCATCTTTGGTTTGATGAAGAACAATCCATATCAACCTTGTGGAATCATCAATAAACGACACATAATACCTCATACCCGTGACCGTAGGCTCTTTAGAAAGTCCTCAAACATCAGAATGAATCAATTCAAAAGGGATACTCTCTTGGAGAAACTTGGAGAATAGGTAGAACGATGGCTCTTAGCAAGAACACATGTTTCACAGCGCAATGAGGACTCTTCCACACCAATAAACAGAGACGACATAGATTTTTTCATAACATGGAAATATTGATGCCCTAATCGACGATGCCATAACCAAATTTTACTTAGGTGATTCGAACTTACAGTTAAAGCAGTGTGTGACGGTGCTCATGGTTTCTCTCCCGCATATCTCGGATCCAGGTGAAAAAATCTGCCCCTCAAGTCCCCCTGACCAATTATCTCCCTGGTGAGAAGATCCTGAAAAATCACATACATGGGATAAAAGGTTACAGAGCATCGAGACTCAATATTTAACTGGGGAACAGATATCAAATGGTGTGACAGGTCAGGTACATATAAAACATTGTGAAGGGTTAAAACAGGGGTTACTCAGACTGACATATCCCTTACACAGGAAAAGCTTCACCATTTGGCGTTAGTGACATATGACACGGGTGGAGGAGACAAATCAGTACTATAATGAGAATTATCATAAGTCATATAATTCGAGGCACCAGAATCAATAATCCAAGTATCAAAACCAACAAAGCTAGAAACTTTTAAAGCCATACCGATCTTACCACATACTGGAGTCTTATTAGTTATAGGAATATTACCATTGTTGCAATATTGACCAACCGCATGTATATATTTATGTGAGAACTCAACTCTCCAACCATTCTTGCCATCTAACTCATAAACTGCATTTTCTGCATCTTTGTTGTGCACAAAATCAATGAAAGCATAACCCGGTGGCCTTCTTGCAACCCATATTCTTCTGATAATTCTGAAGTCGCAGAACTCATTTTCGAGTTCTCCTTCTGACATCCAAGAACCCAAATTTCCAATATACACCTGAGACCTTCTTCCGGAGCGGGTCAGATCTGATGGGTCGGACTGGATCGAACCTGGGTGGATAACAAATACCGGGTTGGACACCAGAACCGGGGCGGGCTGAAAGCAGGACAGGGTCGGGCTGAAGCAGAACCGGGTTGGACTGATTCTTCCTATCCGATTCTTCAAAGCAGGAGGCACTGGGACTAGATCGAGCGGACGAGAGACGACGACGAGATCTTCTGGGAATATGAGAAGCTGGAGTGCAGGTTGCAGGTCGAGCGGACAAGATGCCGGAGACGAGCAGACGAGATGTCAGTGGGTCGAGTGGATCAGAGACAGTCGCCTGAGATTGCGGTTCGAGTGGATGCGCTTGAGATGCCGGAGAGGGAACATGCGCCAGAGACGAGCAGACGAGATCGGAGACAGGACCGGGTTAGGCTGAGGGAAAAAGGCAGTCGACTCGTGCTATTGATGAGGGAAGATGCGCCTGTGAACGACACCAGAGAAGCACCAGAGGGACCGACGAGGCTGTTGTCGGCAAAAGTGTGCAGAAAGCAATGGCTCTTCTTTCCCGACGAGGCTGCTATCGGCAAAATGTATGCCTGATAAAACCGAACACTGGACCAAACGCAAGCGATCTGATTAGGAAGAGATTAACAAACCTTAACAATGGGGTTTAGTTGGAAGAAGACAAACCAACTTCACACGTCTGATAGAGAACCAACGCCAGACGAACAATTGCAGCGGAAAAATAAAGAGACAAGTCCTTTCGGATCTTTTCTCTGATACCAAGTCGAATATAACACGATTTGGGAGAATGAATTTCTGATATATATTCATCTCACATTGGAGGCTATATAAAGAGGATACAAGGTGTACTACAACCCTACTTGCTTGGTACTACCATGTACTACATATACAAAATAGGTAAGTACTAACTACTAATTTACATTCCTAAATTACATGACTCACGCTAACAAAAATTTGATTGCGCACGTTTGGAATTCAAGGGGTTGTGCACAGCTGGTAGTTCGTATACAAAACAAAAAAAAACAGCTGATAGCTTGTCCCCATACTAAACCGATCGACCAAGTGAGTGACCAAACAACCTTTGAACTAGTCCACTCAGTCATGTTTCACTATACAATATTTTTCTTGGCATTTCACTATTACTAGTCCACTCAGTCTAGTATGTATGTATATATATATATATATATATATATATATATATATATATCAGCCATCTTCCAATGAGAGAGATTTCTTATTTTGTTCATTTTGAGGGATTGATTATTTAACATACTTTTTTATCACATATTAACATCTCTACCGTTCAACTTTCATGTTTATATGAGTAAATCATATCTGGAAATTTTTATCCCATTTGATAATCGTTAGAGCATTCAAAATTGTAATTTACAAGTAAAAACATGAACGGTTCAAGTTTAACAAATTTGATACGTCCATTGATTTAATCTAGTTAGATACCTTAATAATCGATCTCTTAAAATGAACAAAATAAGGGATCCCTCAGTGGAAGGGCTCCATATATATATATATATATATATATATATATATATATATATATATATATAAATGATGCGGGGATCAATTGGTAGAGGATGAAACTAGAACAATATTGACACAACTAAGATAGGAGATTGATAGAAGAAAGCAAAGCTATATCTTTCTCAATAAAAATATCATAAATCAAAGT
This sequence comes from Potentilla sterilis, assembly GCA_963682095.1. Classification (NCBI taxonomy): domain Eukaryota; kingdom Viridiplantae; phylum Streptophyta; class Magnoliopsida; order Rosales; family Rosaceae; genus Potentilla; species Potentilla sterilis. The sequence goes on from OY821764.1 coordinate 37,873,408, forward strand.
CCCCCTACATGTTGCATGAGTGCTCCTATTTAAATATCTAGCATAAAACCCCTAATCAATGATTCAATGCTAATACATTTTAAACCACACTTTGTCTCTTAATATATGCTTCTAGAATACCTACTTCCCAATCCAACATTACACCATGCATAGTCTTCCAAGGCATTCAACAACTCTAGTAAATAAACATAATTTAAAATATAAATAAAATAGCTAATTTCAAATAAGACTCCTTGAAACTTCAAATGATTCATTGGAGCTAGACCCCCATGCATTGCATCAATCTCCCCGGGTAAGAAAGAACTTGTCCACGAGTTCGCATGATTGAAATCGGATTCATCCAAGTGCTCATAATGTCGCCAACTTATCTTCTTACTTCTTTTTGTTTCATTCGTCTTGTTGACAAGTAGCATCTCGGCATAATAAGAACATAATTCGCTCATTTAAAGAAACTTTTGTGATGCACAAATATGATTAGAGAATGAATGAAGCTCCAAAGCTATCAATAACCCCTTCTTCTTGTTGATTGAAACTTGTATAAAATCATTCCAAAATAGATTATGATATTGAAATTCAAATATAATAGAGGTTTGTGATGCATGTAAAGCCACACCACCATCCTCACAAACCAATAAAGCATCATGACTCATACCTTATTCATGGGATAAAACTTTCTCTTCCAAACCACTAATAGTGAATGAATTCTCCGAGCATGTGACGGCTTTATTTGAAAACTCGGACTCTTCGTTTTCTTTTTTGGGCATGTGACAGCCTTATATATATAGGGAGCCCTTCCACTAAGGGATCCCTTATTTTGTTCATTTTAAGGATCAATTATTAGACCAACTTTGTTTTATCACATTTTTACATCTCCACCGTTCAATTACTAGGTTTGTATGTGTAGATCGTTCTTGTAAATTTTTAGCCAAAATGATGATCGTTAATACATCTAACTAAATGAAATCAATAGACGTATGAAATCTGTTATGAAATCAATAAAGTTGAACTGTTTATGTTATATATATATATATATATATATATATATATATATATATTATACTAACTGAAAAATCGCATGAACTTATACTAAAATTTTAATTTTAATTTTAGAACATTTTGTTAACGAGTAGTGCTACATGCACAAAAAAAATATACATAAAACTAATACTAAATGATGTGGCATTCTTAGTGGCATATGTCAACTAATTACATGTAATTGAATAATTTTCAACGCATCCACTATTATATTATCTGGGATTTTCAAAGAAAAAAGAAAAACTATTTTTTCTCTGAAATTTGACTGGTGCCCTCTCTCCTATCCTCCCAAAAAAATTAGGGTTACATATGCATCACTTTCATTGTTGCCTCTCCAATCCGATTTTTTTTCAGAATTTGGTGTCCACCGTTTAACGTCCCAACATAGTAATAGTGCCTGGAAGTTATGGGACAAAGTAATTATCATTCTTGGGAAGTATACAGGATTTTTCACATAGAATATTGAGAGAGGGAGAGTGGAGAAAAAAAGAATATAATGAAGTGATTTCATATCTAATTCATTGTGTTATTATACACCTTGTTTCATAATCAAAGCTCAATGCATGTGGTGAACTGTTGGTTGTTTTGAAGTCTTCTGGAGATGACACCAAGCTCAAAACTCATCGATGAACTCATCCATACACCTAAATTTTTAACTAAAAAAAATGAAACTAAATACCAACATTTTTGCTGACTTTTATATAAATAAAAATGAAAATATAAGAAGACATGTCGGAAATTATGTAGGGTTAATATGATATGACACATGCCATGTCATTTGGTATATGTATTTTGTATATTATTTTGGGATCTCGAGCATTTTTCTTTGTTAATATTAGATTGCATTCTATTCTTACTACATTAAAACCCCTCTAAAGTGATACTCTTGGGACCCGGGTCCAAATATCAATTTAGAGAGGTTATCACATAAGAGGGGTTTACATTTTTTTTGCTCTAAAATGATTAAAATTGTGTTTTTAGCCACTAAATACATATGCATATTTCTTTGTCTATATTCAACACACTAAAATTGAACATTCATGTAGTTATTTCTTTGTCTATATTCAACTCACCAAAATTTCAATAGTTTCTTGGATTTCTAAAAAATTTACTAACATTCATATATGTTAGCACTTTCACCCCAAGAAATTACTTATAAATTAGATAACATTCTCTAAGTTTATCAACACTTTCCATAGGTATGGCTCCGAAGCAATCTCTTCATGTTACAATGACCGACAAGATTCGCAAAGAACTATGTCAATACAAAAAAGAGAACCCTGGTGTTACTATAAAAATCTTCAACAATGGCTAGAGGAGAAGCATAATCTCAAAGTCACCCAATCTACCATATCCAGCACTCCCATCGTAGTGCAAAATTACTCAGTGTTGATCACTTAAACGAGAGTTCAAAACGCCAGAAAACAGTCACCTTCCCGCTCATGGAAACAGCGCGCTGCTAGAGTGGGTTCATTTGATGTGAAAGTTGAGACCGGGATTTAGCACTACGATTTTCTGAAAAAATATTAATTATCACGATAGAGGGGTTATTAGATTTTAACACTGGTCCCGACTTGGGACCGAGAATTTTTATCAGTTTAGATAGGTTATTACTTTAGAGGGGATCACTTTAAAGGAGTTTTACTGTATTAGAGCGACAACCACAACATACACAAGTTGTGTTTTTCTTATTTCTTATTTGTAACAAATATTTTTATTTACGGATATTTGCAAGGAATTAAAAATCGATATTATCGGCGATATTTCGCCGATATTTTCGTTTTTCCGTTGAATCGATATTTCGATTCAATTCTTTCAGTTTCTCGTCAAAATTTCCCGATATTTTCCGATATTTCCGATATTTCGCCGATATTTCCGATATTTCCGCGAAATTTCTGATATTTTCTGATATTTTTCAGAAACTTTTTATCTTACCTTCAAAAACTAATTTTCAACAATTTAAAACACATAATTTTCAACACTTAATTTTAATTTCTAACTTACCTTCAAAAGCTAATTTTATCATACTTATGTTTTGATTTCCTAATAAGTTTCTTACTCATGCATGCTTAATAGAAATGTGTCTTACACTATATATTTTACTATAATGTATGTTTTTGTAACATATAATTAAAATAGTAATGTGTAATCATTTTACATGATAATGTATGTAATTACAATTTTATTGGCATGATTTTTCTATGATATTCTAATAAGCTAGCTTTTTTTTTTTTTTATGTAGCGATTCAACGACTATATAATGGCTAGTGGCAACGAGACAACGACTATATAATATCAATTTCTGTATGGTTTTAAAAAAACTTCATGTAGTTGCTTTTGTGAAATATTATGTACAAATAATGTTAAGGGGTGTGATAGTCTAGCCTCATTTTAGGTTTCAAGCATAAATTATATATATTAAATCATATTTCAATAAATATCAGCTCGATTCACATAGTAATTCATATAACATTTCAATAAATTGATATGTATTTGAATTTATTAATATTTTCTTCTCACATATGATCGATAACATAGCATAAAACAACCTTAGAAAGTTTCAATACAAATTTCCGTGTATTTCTTATAGTTTCCGTCGTTTTTGTCAAAATTTCTAATGGATCGATATTTTATCGATATTTCCGTCGAAATATCCGTATTTTGAAACACCGATATTTCCTCGATATCCGATATTTTACTCTTTGGATATTTGACGTTGTATGTGTAAAATCTTCATTTGAATTGTAACAAAAAAAAAATCTTTATTTGAATAAAAAATATAATAAAATGTCATTCATCAATAGGAAATCATTATATAATTTAAGACCACCACGTGTCTCCACTCTAGGAACATTCTCTCGTCTAGTCAGCTTCGATCAAACTACAAGAATGTCTAACCTGAAAAGGAGTTTTATAGCAATAAATATATTCCGATAAGCATTTGTCGTCCTGGAGTGCTTTGTTGTGACCGTCGTACCTCGCCACGAAGCTACACAGTCGGTTTAATGCTTACGCGGCAGTTCAGGAAGTTAATTGTAAGAAACAGCCACCTTCAAATTTAAGCTGGCAACCACATGGACAAGGCGTACTGCTCTCCACGCGGCACTGTCTATATAAGCCCGACCTCTCCCGCCCTTTCGCTTCAGCAACAGAAGCAAATCGATTCAAAACTTCCTCACTACTGAAACTAATCCTATGTGAACTCCACCGCTTCATTTTGTTTTTGGTTTCTTTTTAGAGTCACTCCGACTACTTCAGTTGGTAGCTAGCGAGGAGAATCGAAAACCTTCGAGAAGAAAATGCCCTCGCATTCCGGTGGTGGAGGAATGCCCAGGGAGCAGGAGCACGCTATCATGTTTCATAATCAAAGCTCAATGCATGTGGTGAACTGTTGGTTGTTTTAAAGTCTTCTGGAGATGACACAGAGCTCAAAACTCATCGATGAATTCATCCATATACCCAAATTTTTAACAAAAAAAAAAATGAAAATAAATACCAACATTTTTGTTGACTTTTATATAAATAAAAATGAAAATATAAGAAGACATGTTGGAAATTATGTAGGGTTGATATTATGATATGACACATGCCATATCATTTGGTATATGTATTTTGTATATTATTTTGGGATCTCGAGCATTTTCCTTTGTTAACATTAGATTGCATTTTATTCTCACTACAGTAAAACCCCTCTAAAGTGATACTCTTGGGATCCGGGTCCAAATATCATTTTAGAGAGGTTATCACATAAGAGGGGTGTTTCTGCACAAACCCTGGGGCCTGGTAGAGACAGGTGAATCTTCGTGCTATCTCCTGCAAACCTGCTTACTAAGGGGAATACCGGGCGGGCCGGTCTTCTCCTCTCCGATGCCTAAGTTAGTATAGTTGGAATAGATATAACTTAAGCACGTATATAAGCGGTAGGAATGATCAGTTACCTATTAATGAGGGTAGTTGGGGCCCTTATATAGGTGGCCAAGAGTGAGGTCTGACCTTACCCTTCGATGTGGGACTGGTTCCCTTCTGTTTGCACACCAAAGGGCAGCTTTGGTGACCTCTTAGGCAGGCAGGAGCCCCTGGACCCCGGGCCCCGGGCCCTTGGTAGCAGGATGGACTGCTGGACCCCGAGGCCGGGTTCTGGTGATCCGGTCCCGGGCCCTGAGCCGGCCCCTGGTGCACTAGCTGCGGGTCTGCGGGCCTGCTGTAGCCCCTCTGTGGCTACTGTCAACAAGTCCCCCAAGTTCCCGGTCAAGTGCAATCTTGAATGGGGACTTAAAACTGTCTTGCCCTTGTCCTGCGGGTTACCAACCCAACGGTGCCCAGTCCCCCAAGTCCGCGTTGAAGATTGGGCGTGACCGGGGTGAGTACCTGTTACCGATGAAGTGCAACGGTTTATGAGTATGTTTGCAATATAAGTAGTACTGTGCTCAAGTGTTGTAGTGCTATGAGCATGGAGATGATAGTGGGGCGTTGAAATCCGCCATGCAATAGATGCGTGCATGGAGTGATTATGGGGCGTTGAAATCCGCCATGCAATAGATGTGTGCGTGGAATGATAATGGGGCGTTGAAATCCGCCATGCAATAGATTTGTGCATGGAACCTGGACCCCGCGTTCTGCCATATCAGAGCGAGCCGGAGAGCATGGGATCTCCACCGGGCGTTCTGCCATATCGAGACGAGTCTCCCAAGTGAACTTGTGCACCAGACCTCGACCGGGCGTTCTGCCATATCGAGACGAGTTGGAGTATGGGACCTCGACCGGGCGTTCTGCCATATCGAGACGAGTCCATATTGCTAGGCTGCGACCTCGACCGGGCGTTCTGCCAAATCGGTACGAGTCGGAGTATGAGACATCGACCGGGCGTTCTGCCATATCGAGACGAGTCTATATTGCTAGGCTACAGGGAGGTGGCCCCGGTATTGCGGTTTGTTGAGGCACCGGTTAACACTTGCTAGTTCTTCTCAGCTTGTGTTGGAATAAGCGTTGATGAAATGGAGTGGCGTTGAGGTGACAAGGCTCGCCGTAGAGCCCCATATTGACCGCAGTTCAGTGCGATGCAGGGTTTTTATCCTGCTGGACAAGAGTACATGTGTTAGATGTAAACTCACCCGGGTGTATAAAGCCCATGCCGGTCGAATGTTCTCATAACCGGGGTCATGCCATGGAACCGGGCGGACCTCGACCGGGCGTTCTGCCATATCGAGACGAGTCCCCCAGTGAGATGCCATGGGGCCGGGTGGATCTCATTCCCGGAAGAATGCTCTCGAGCCGGTTGGATGATCATAACCGGTGAGATGGTCTCGGGGCGGTTGAATGTTACCTAACCGGTGAGATGCCATGGAGCCGGTTGAATGATACCTAACCGTGAACTGCCATGGAACCGGATGGATGACTCATACCCGGAACAATGCTCTCGAAGCGGTTGAAAAACTCATAGCGGTGAGAGATGTCATGCAGCCGGTTGAATGATACTTAACCGTGAACTGCCATGGAACCGGATGGATGGCTCATACCCGGAACAATGCTCTCGAAGCGGTTGAAAAACTCATAGCGGTGAGAGATGCCATGCAGCCGGTTGAATGATACCTAACCGTGAACTGCCATGGAACCGGATGTATGGCTCATACCCGGAACAATGCTCTCGAAGCGGTTGAAAAACTCATAGCGGTGAGAGATGCCATGCAGCCAGTTGAATGATACCTAACCGTGAACTGCCATGGAACCGGATGGATGGCTCATACCCGGAACAATGCTCTCGAAGCGGTTGAAAAACTCATAGCGGTGAGAGATGCCATGTAGCCGGTTGAATGATACCTAACCGTGAACTGCCATGGAACCGGATGGATGGCTCATACTCGGAACAATGCTCACGAAGCGGTTGAAAAACTCATAGCGGTGAGAGATGCCATGCGGCCGGTTGAATGATACCTAACCGTGAACTGCCATGGAACCGGATGGATGGCTCATACCCTGAACAATGCTCTCGAAGCGGTTGAAAAACTCATAGCGGTGAGAGATGCCATGCAGCCGTAGAGCCTGGGGAAGTGGGGGGGGCTTGACGCCTCGGTTCCCGCTCCTAACTCCCTTACCTGTCGCCAGCAGGCGGGACAAGTGGCTGATATGCATTTAAGGAGGAAGTCCATCAGTCCCATCAGTTATGATGGCGTGGGCAGTTTACTGATGCTGGGACACGTGCTGGTAGGGAGCGGTCTGAGATGGAGGGTCTGGATTCCCGGGCGTTTGAGTTGCTCTGATTGCGTGTTTTGAAGGGATTACAAGCGCCTAGGGCACTGGACCTCTCTATAAAAAGGCCTCCTCTGCCTTCTCAAGTTCTGTTTTGCTGCTTGATCAGAGAGAATAAGAGAGAGAGAAATCCGGCGAAAACTCTGTGGAGGTGCCCCGCGACATCCGTTGCCTCAAGTGCTCTTTTACTCTCCTCCTATCATTGCTCGCTGCTTTCGCAGGGCGGACTTTCCTCGGTTGAGCATACTAATCGGTAAGATTTTGCTTTCTTTGCCTGGTGTTGTTCTTGTTTTTCTTTTCGGTGTTTTTGCGGGGGGGGGGGGGGGGGGGGGGGTTTCTCTGTCGCCGACTGAGTTGTTTTAAGCGGAGCGTCTGCAGTAAACTTGGGGAGGGGCCGCAGAGGGCGATGTTCTAGCCTGTTGCTGACCAGCGCTAGGGTTTTGTTTTTTCTTCCCCTTAGGTTAAAAATGTCTTCTGCAAGTTCTGATGGGGCTTTCGAATCGACCGTCAGGCGTCCCGTTGTGGATGATGAGGAGAGACTGGAAGACTGGCTCGGTTCGGAATCCCCGGTGTCTGAAGCCGCTGACCGCTCCCAGAGCGGGGCTTCATCTTCTGGGTCCTCAGGATCTGAGGAAATACCGCATGGTGTGCGCCTTGCTGGTGCTTCGCCCGGGGGTTATACCATCGGTATAGGGAAGGGTGCCGTGGTGTGTGATGAGCCGGAGGGTAGCATGAACCCCGGAGAGATTGCTGCATTCCGGGAGACGTGGAGTATCCCGGATGAGGTGGCGCTACGGCCACTGAATCCCGGGGAGTCAGCCTGTAACCCGGAGGCAGGTTGGGTTGCCGTGCATCTAGACCAGTTTCGCCACGGGTTCTCACTCCCGCTGCCAGATTTCGTGCAGTACATGCTCAGTGCACTGCAAGTATCTCCAGTGCAGCTTCCAGGGCTCCAGTGGAGGCCACTGTTGAGCCTCGGCTGGCTGTACGAGTTTTCCGGGATGAGTATGCCAACGGTAAACGAATTTCGGGCACTGTACAGGTTTTCCTACTCGAAGAAGCGAGGGTCCCGGGGTTGTCTGTCCTTCAACGCCCGGTGCTTTCAACCTATCATCACCAATATGCCTTCTTGGGTGGATAACAACTGGAGGAAGAAGGTGGTGATGGCGGGCGGTAAGTGGCAGAAGAGGAGTAAGATGTACCGGGTTCCTGGTACCTTCCAGCCCCCTGGGGATCAATCGTTCGAACTGTCCGAGTTGGAGCAGGAGAGGATCACGACCATACTCGGATGTTGGGATGATCTCGAACGGAGCTCTTACAACTTCATCCGGAGAGAAGTGTTGGAGTATTGCTGTCTCGGGCGAGATCCCGGTGCGTAGCGAGTGCTAGTGGTGACACTTTTGCTAACTTTTAAATACTAACCTTTGCTCGTCCTGCAGGTGCATCTTCCCGGGCGGTCATCAAACCCGAAACAACCCTACCCATGGACGGTGAAGACCTTCTCGCGAGGCTGAAGGAGAAATGCGAGGCCGTTTCATGGACCTCGGTGGATGAGGAGTCCGGTCGGCTTACGGTTCATCCCGAACCGCGGGCCATGGATGTTGAGGACGAGGGCTACGTCCTGGCGCGTGTGAAGTGCCATCCTGCTGCGCCCAAGGCGGGACCTGGTAAGGGCAGGACTACCGGGGGGCCACTGAAGATTCCCGGTGGAGTGAGCCGGATTCCATACCGGCCGGGGTCAGTCCCGCTCGTCACCCGGGTAACCCGATTAGGCGCGCAATCTTCTTCGCCTGACGGCCAGGGTGAGAAGAGGCGGATGATCATGGACGTTCCTCCCTCCACGCTGGTGACGCTGACCGGTGGGTCGTCCGGTGAGAATCTAGCCAAACGGCTCAAGGTAACCAGCGGTGCATCGAGTTCCGCTGGGGAGAAGGCTGCTGCTGCCCGGCAGAGTAACCCCGCGCCTACGGAGGCACGGAGGGGAAGTCCGGAGAGTGCACTCGCCTGGCAGCTGGCGGCAGACTTGGCCGGCCTTGGTCTGGACAGGGCTGAGGTCACCGGAGCCTTAGCGGGCGGGAAGCGCCAAAAGTTCAAGGAGTCGGTCCTGCAGGTAAGAATTGTCCGGTGCTATTGTACAGCTCGTAACTTATTTCCTTTGCTGCTTGCTTAATTGCCTCTGTTGTTATGCAGTTGCTGTACAATCTGTACCAGCCAGATCCGAGCGAGGAGCTGAAGAGGCAGGTGGCCGAGCTGACAGAAGCCCGAGAGCGGCTGGAAGCAGAGAGGTCCCGGCTGGAGCGGGAGAAGGCCAGATTGGAGGAGAGGGCCAAGAAGCAGGTGGCCAAGCTGGAGGAGCAGGTCCGGAGCCTGGAGAAGGAGAAGGAGCTGGCTGAGGAGGAGAAGGCCGAACTGGAGGCCAAGGTGGACGAGCTCCAGGTGGGAGCTGCCGCTGTGCGCGCCGCCTCTGCCGCTGCGGCCGGGGAAGAGGACCCGGAACTGTACGAGCGGGTTGTTCTCAAATACCATGGGAGCGATCAGTTCCTTCAGTTCCTGGAGAAGGCCAGGGAATCGGGCATCGCGGATGCGTACACGGAATGGGAGCAGAAGGGGTACCTGGATGCTTTCCGGATGTCGAAGGCCGCTGATGAAGATATTCATGAGCAGTCAGATATCCATGAGCAGTCGGCGGAAGAGCAACTGGAAGGGGAGGGTGGACCTCAGATTGCTGAAGGCGCGGCTGCTTCATCCGGAGAGGCTGGTGGATTGCCCGTTGAGGGTGGAGGCGTAGCTCCTTAGGATTTTGCCCTTGCTCTTTTTTGTAAACTTGCCGGAACGGCCTCTGCTTGTATTATCCCTTGACTATGAATGTACTTGAATTGTTGGAACCGGTGGAATTTTTCTTGAAAGTAGTTTGTATATACATCTTGATGTTACAGCGGGCGAACCGGTGATATGCCAAACTAACCGCTTGGAGGCTCGGTGAGTCTACCAGCCCCGGTCTTGCTCCCGGTCGGGATCTGCTCTCCTTTTCCATATATACCGTTGGAGCTGGTCGTTACTAATCAAACCCTCCACCGCTGTTTTGAGAGCACAGCACTGGCTCATTCGATGAGTAGCCTCATCATGATAGGAGCAGTACTTGCCCGTTTGCGCCGTGGTAAGCTTCCCCTTTGGGTACTTTCTCCTGGGCGGTGGTGGAATGATGTTCCCTTTCTCAAGCAAAATGTCCTCGTATGAAGAGGTGAGAGCGGTGAAGACCTCTTGACCGGCCGGTTGTGCTGGCATGATTGCCAGGGGGCGTTCTTGCCGGTACTGCGCCGGCTTGTGTTCGTTCTGGGGTCTGTCATGATAGGGCTTCTGCTGCCGTTGCCCCCAATTTCTGTTGGGCCGGCTTGGCCGGGCGGCTCGGTTCTCGGTCCGCTGGCTGGTCTTGTCTTCTTGTCGGTGTGGGGGGTGCTCTTCCCGGGGGTGGTCTTCCAGCTGCTCTTCCCGCTTCCTCTTCAGCAGGTGCTGCTCGTACGTCTCGTGATCGGTCTGGACGTGCCGGATGACCATTGCCATCAACTCGTCATACCCCTGCGGGAGTTCTACCCGTACGGCGTAGGAAAATTTTCCCGGGCGGAGCCCTTGCTTGAACGCCATCTCGGCGATACCTTTGTCAAGGTTCCGAGCCCCGGCCGTCGCCGTCTGCCAACGGTTGACGAAAGTCCTCAATTCCTCGCCGGGCGCTTGCATGCAGTTGAAGAGGATGGTCGATGTATGGGCTCCCTCGACCCTGAGGATGAAGCGGCCCACAAACCGGTCGGCCAACTGCTCGAAGACCTCGATTGAATTTGCCGGAAGCTCATAAAACCAGCTGAGCGCCTCCCCAGACAGAGTTTCCTGGAAAATGTTGCAGTATACTGCATCAGAGTAGCCTTTGGCGCATGTCTGGGACCGGAAACTATCCAGGTGCTGGTACGGGCAGCCGGACCCCGAGTAGGTGAGCTTGAGGGACTTCTGGTTACCGGACCTCCCCGATTCCATAACCCGGTGCGAGAAGGGGCCCATGCGCTCGTTGAACCGTGCGCCTTCCATCGGCCGTGCCGCTCTTCTCTCGTTGGCCTCCATTTGGGCCTTCAAATCCGACACAGTGTCGGCGAGCATCTGCAATGCCCGTGCAGTCGGGGTCACTGCTTCATCCTCGAACGAAGCGTGTGGCCGAGGGGGCGTCGGCGAGCTCTTGGGCGGTGCCGTGCCTGCCGGTGACTCCGCTCGCTCGGGATCACTGAGTCTTTTGCCTGATGACTGCCCCGCCTCAAACCGTCGAGACTGGCTTGGTGGGGGCGTCTGTGCCCTGGTCATAGCGTCGTTGCGCTGTTGTCCTCTCTCCAGGGCGGCTACCAGGGCAGCATTCACCGCCTCCATTTCTTCATACCGGGCGTTGGACTTGGCTCTATCCCGGTCGCCCTCCTCACGCAGGCGACTGACCTCTGCGGCCATTGCTCGTATCTCTCCCGCCATACTGCTCTGGTCGAGGCTGTACGTGGTGTCTCGGTCACTGTTGCAGCGCGGGCTCTCCTCTCGGTCACTCGGATCATCCGAGAACGTCAGAGAAAAGCCCCGGTGCACAGGCCTGTCTTCAGTTGCCGGGCCTTTGCCGCGCGAGCTGTCGTGGTTTGACCCCGGCGTGCCTGTCGGCCTCCCACAGCTCCCGCCTTCCTGATCGCCCTGGTCGCCGCGCTGCTCCCGCATAACGACCGGGGTGGAGACAAGCGTTTGCACTGGTGCAACACGCTGCTCCTCGGTGGTATTTCTTTCCTGTCTGGCTTCCGAATTCTCTGCCATCGATAGTGCTTACGTGGTTTCTTGTCCAAACTTCCCACAGACGGCGCCAATTGTTTCTGCACAAACCCTGGGGCCTGGTAGAGACAGGTGAATCTTCGTGCTATCTCCTGCAAACCTGCTTACTAAGGGGAATACCAGGCGGGCCGGTCTTCTCCTCTCCGATGCCTAAGTTAGTATAGTTGGAATAAATATAACTTAAGCACGTATATAAGCGGTAGGAAGGATCAGTTACCTATTAATGAGGGTAGTTGGGGCTCTCTTATATAGGTGGTCAGGAGTGAGGTCTGGCCTTACCCTTCGATGTGGGACTGGTTCCCTTTTGTTTGCACACCAAAGGGCAGCTTTGGTGACCTCTTAGGCAGGCAGGAGCCCCCGGACTCCGGACCCCTGGTAGCAGGATGGACTGCTGGACCCCGAGGCCGGGTTCTGGTGATCCGGTCCCGGGCCCTGGGCCGGCCCCTGGTGCACTAGTTGCGGGTCTGCGGGCCTGCTGTAGCCCCTCTGTGGCTACTGTCAACAAGGGGTTTACATTTTTTTTGCTTCAAAATGATTAAAATTGTGTTTTTAGCCACTAAATACATATACATATTTCTTTGTCTATATTCAACTCACTAAAATTGAACATGCATGTAGTTATTTCTTTGTCAATATTCAACTCACCAAAATTTCAATAGTTTATTGGATTTCCAAAAGATTTACTAACATTCATGTATGTTAACACTTTCACCCCAAAAAATTACTTATAAATTAGATAACATTCTCAAAATTTATCAGCACTTTCCATAGGTATGGCTCTGAAGCAATCTCTCCATGTTACAATGACCGACAAGATTCGCAAATAACTATGTCAATACCAAAAAGACAACCCTGGTGTTACTCAAAAAAGTCTTCAACAATGGCTAGAGGAGAAGCATAATCTCAAAGTCACCCAATCTACCATATCCAACACTTTTCGTCGTAGTGCAGAATTACTCAGTGTTGATCACTTAAACTAGAGTTCAAAACGCCAAAAAACAGTCACCTTCCCGCTCATGGAAACAGCGCGCTGCTAGAGTGGGTTCACTTTATGCGAAAGTTGGGACCGAGATTTAGCACTACGATTTTCTGAAAAAATATTATTTATCACGATAGAGGGGTCATTAAATTTTAACACTGGTCCCGACTTAGGACCGACACTTTTTATCAGTTTAGAGAGGTTATCACTTTAGAGGAGATCATTTTAGAGATGTTTTACTATATTAGAGCGACAACCACAGCATACACAAGTTGTGTTTTTTTTTTTATTTCTTATTTGTAACAAATATTTTTATTTACGAATATTTGACGTTGTATGTGTAAAATCTTCATTTGAATTGTAACAAAAAAAAAACTTCATTTGAATAAAAAATATAATAAAATGTGATTCATCAATAGGAAATCATTGTATAATTTAAGACCACCACGTGTCTCCACTCTAGGAACATTCTCTCGTCTAGTCAGCTTCGATCAAACTACTAGAAATTTCCAGAATGCCTAACCTGAAAAGGAGTTTTATAGCAATATATTTCGATAAGCATTTGTCGTCCTGGAGTGCTTTGTTGTCAGCGTCGTACCTCGCCACAAAGCTACACAGTCGATTCAATGCTTACGCGGCAGTTCAGGATGTTAATTGTAAGAAACAGCCACCTTCAAATTTAAACTGGCAGCCACGTGGACAAGGCGTACTGCTCTCCACGCGGCACTATCTATATAAGCCCGACCTCTCCCGCCCTTTCGCTTCAGCAACAGAAGCAAATCGATTCAAAACTTCCTCACTACTGAAACTAATCCTATGTGAACTCCACCGCTTCATTTTGTTTTTGGTTTCTTTTTAGAGTCACTCCGACTACTTCAGTTGGTAGCTAGCGAGGAGAATCGAAAACCTTTGAGAAGAAAATGTCCTCGCATTCCGGTGTTGGAGGAATGCCCAGGGAGCAGGAGCACGCTATCATGGTTTCCGCTCTCAAACAGGTCATTGGCAGCGGCATTGCCTCTCAAAGCAGCGGACACTACTCTCAAGGTCACTACCAGTCCGCCACGTCAGCATTTGAGGCTGAAGCAATGAAGCAGATTGTGGTGATTTCGGATGGCGACACCTGTCAGTTGTGCAAGATCGACGGTTGCCTGGGCTGCGAGTTCTTCCCGCCAAGCAATAAAAAGCAGGAAAAAGGGAAGAGAGTCAAGAAGGGAAAGTACAGGGGAGTGAGGCTGAGGCCGTGGGGGAAATGGGCGGCGGAGATTCGCGACCCGCAGAAGGCGACAAGGGTTTGGCTCGGGACGTTCCAGACGGCGGAGGAGGCGGCGAGGGCTTATGACAAGGCTGCGGTCGAGTTCCGAGGAGAGAAGGCCAAGCTCAATTTCCCTCTGAGCAGTGAAGCTGGTAGTACTAGTGCAGCAGCATTGACCAAACAAAGCATGGATAGTGATAAGGTCAATGAGAAGTCAGCGAATCAGGAAGTGGGACAGAGCAGTGATGTTAAGGACGACGAGATCGATAGTTTCATCTGGGAAATGCTGAAAGACGGCGGCGACGAAGATTATAATAGCACGTGGCTCTACTCAAATAATAAACAAATTTGAGTAACTTCTTCTAGGTTGGGTCAACATCGTACGTACTACAGTCAAAAGACTGTCGTTTTTTTTATTTTGTTTTCTGTTTTGGTTTGAAGGATAAAGGCTGCCGTTGGTTTTCTCAGTTTGGAAAGAGGAAACACAAGATCCAACTACCGTTGTTTTACTAAGCTGGGAAATTTTAGATATAAGAGATTGATGTAAGAGTGTGTACTCGTAGTGTATGTTCGACCTACATGAATACAATATTGATAAAGAACAGAAGCACCATTAAAAAAAAAAACATAAGCGCCAATTCACAATCTAGCTCCAACGGCGCCTACAAGCCTGGGTGGTTCACTTGTGGCATAGCTCGGAAGCAAATAGATTAAAGCTCTATATATTGTCCCAAATTTCTGGTTCAAAATGATGGGATGATCAAGATGTGGTAATAGACAAACGTACAGACCCAGAAGCCAACCATGCTATACCAGCGTAGCATATTCACATGATCACAGTATTAACACTCTACTATATATACCGAGTCAAAAAAAATATAAAATATGCGTGCGAGATAAAAGAACAAAAACATGCATTTTATGTTTATCTCATAAGTCAATTATCATTCTTTTAAGAATCATATAATCAGGGACGAAGCCAGGATTTCAAAACTGTTTGGGCTAAAATTTTCTCTGATCAATTTTTTTAAATATATGAAAATTAATACTTATGCAATCCAAGTTATATAATGAAATTAAACATACTCCATTACTACATATACAAAACATTGATTTAAATGTCAATCCGACTACCTAATCTTAAGTTCTACTCTACGAGTTTTTGTAGCAAATTCATCCATAATTGACTCATTGTCAACACTATCAGTAAATTTTCTTTCAATATGAACCAACATGCAATCATCAAGAAACTCTGCTTCTATCTTGTTTCGGAATCGATTCTTAATAATTCTCATAGCTGAAAATGCTCGTTCTGTCGATGCTGTAGAGACAGGAATAGTTAATACCAAACAAAGCAATCTATAAATCAAATGGTAGTCTTCTGCTAATCTTGTTTCAACCAACTTCACACATAATCCTTTTGAGGCTGAGGATGTGCAGGTTGATTGTGGTCATTAGGGATCGGATCAGTCGGATCAGAAGAAGGGTTTGGGTTTGTAGACTCATCTCTTAAAGATTCCACATTCTTACTGAAAAATGATAATATAGTCTTAAATCTTTTTGGCTTGTTAGTATCCGACATTAGACCAATCAATCTAAAAAAAATAGAAGTGATTCAATATTTATACAAGAATCCAAATTCAGAAAATAATTAATTTCATATAATCACATCCCCAAATTCATAACCTTAACAGTTAAAACCCTAGAAATTGGAATTTGATTTCAGCCATGAGCGGTAAGCCATTAACAAATTGAAAGAAAAAGGTATGGTACGGTACCTCTTGATTGAGTTGATTCCAAAAGCAAATTGATCAGAGGGAGTTGAGGAGTTCTCTTGAGTTGAAAAACCTAAAGATGTGGACTTCTCGAAGAACGAAGACTCGGAGAGGGGACAGTGTCAGAGTGGGAGACAGAAGTCTTTTAGACTTCTATACTTTTCTAAAAAAATAAGTACTTCTTTACTTTTTATATATATATATATATACCTAGTTACTTATTCTATTTGCACGGAAGAAAAAAAAGTCTCTGAGCTACAGCACCATATAGGCATATATAGAAATGTTAAAAGATCTTCATTCTCAAAAAAAAAAAAAAAAAAAAAAAAAATTGTTAAACGATCTTAAATCCATTATGATCAACTATAGACACTAGATATTCATTTCATATATCATCATATCTGTCAATTTTCTTGATTAAATGCACACACTCTACCAGTCTACACTCGCCCAACCCTAGACATAGAGGTTCAGGCTCAAAACTCTCATTGTATGGCGGTCAAAGTTTTCTTTCATTCTTTTCTAAAAATTGAATTGAAGTAATCATATTAAATAAAATGATATAAAAATTAAAATTATAAAAATAATATTAAACAAAATAAAAGAAGGTGGCGATTAACAAATTTCCATGTTTATTTTCTATTCATCAATAACATGTACATTGCACGAGTTTGTTTAAGACAAGTTCAACTAGATTTTGTGAGTGAGATTCTCAGAAACTGTCGCAAGTTGTAAACCTTCATGCATGCCACGTGGACATGCTCGTGAGTCGTAACATAGGGGTTACGTGGCAGCATAATATCATCATTTAGACTGCCAGATGGAATTCGTCCATTGGGACATTTCAATGGAACCCAACAACATTACCATGTGAAGTCGCAAGCCGCACATACTCCCCCTCTATAAATATCAAATCAACGCACACCACGGTCGAAACAGTTCTGGATTTTGGTCTGCACTCAGAGAATGGAGACAGAGTGAACTCAAAAATGAAAAGCAGTTGGACTAAAATGCCCCCGAGAGAGCGTAGGGAAAAAGATGAAGACGAGCACGTACAGGAGAGTGCGGCAGAGCTAGAATCGAACCCGCGTCGAGCTATTTGATCGAGTTTGGTTTCGGGACGTTCCTGCAGATGGCGGAGGCAGCTAGGGCTTATGACACACGGTGGCCATTACTCTGTTGCTATACTTACGACAATTTTTGTTTGTTCTGATGACTAAAAACATACTTTTACATTGACAACATGAGTGTGTACATTATTACCTCCAACCTGAGCCCAAATGTCACCGACCCGCGAGCCGTTGATTGCTTCAGTGATTTTCTTGGCATCATCTCTATCGCTAAGTAGCGGCTCAGTGATCCGAATTTGAAACTGAGTTAATTGACAAGGGTAGCTAGGTGTGGTTCATGAAGTCCACAAAGAAAAAAGCCACCTCGTTCGCTGCCAGGTAGGGTTGGTAACCCTTATATAGAGAAACCTTAAGACGGTCACAACTCACAACTCACAAGAATTACGGTTTGTGAGTAGAGGATTGATGTCCCATATGCCACTTAACTCGAAGGAGGCGGTACTGTTAATTATATCAATATGCGGTACAGTTGTAATGTGCGGTACAGCTGTAATTTGTGGGTTGGTGCTTTCTTGCTAATGCGGCAGAGTCAGCTGTAATTCTCAATTTCTGTTTTCTTCTGTTGCTTTTAATAACAGACTCTTGTAAGTTTTTCTTTTATGGACTTTTGCAATTGTTAAAAATAAGAGAAAATTGCTCCACATGTCCTCAATCTTTCTCTCTCGTTTTCTTCGTCTTCTTCATTACTGTAATTGCTTAAGCTTCTAGAGTTTTCATATGGATGCCATGTTATCATGGTATCAGAGCTTCGGCTCTTGATCCTGAGACTGTTTTTGATCTTATAGTAGCTGTTTATGTATTTGCTTCCGCCTTGTGATCTCCAATTTGCTATATCATCAATGAAACCCTAAATTTATTCTTTTTCTTTTGAAATTCCTGTTATCGTAGCGAAGGATTTGATTGATTTAGCTTATTTGTTTTGTTAATCCTTAATACCATTTTCAGAGAGTTGGTTTTGCTATAGTTTTTCACAATCGTGTTGAATACTCACTATGATAATCTCCTGAGATATGAAATTGCTCATGTTTTGAGTAGTTCTGCTTCGATTTTGATTGAGTATATGTTATGCTGAGATTTGATATCATTTCATCGAAGTATGAAGTAGATCTGGTGGATGTAAAGGTGTAGATTGTGGAGCCTTGAGTATATTATAGAGCCTTGAGTAGATATTGTGGAGCCTTGAGTAGATTGTGGAGCCTTGACTAGATATTGTGGAGTCTGAGTAGATTGTGGAGTTTTCTTGACTGTAGTATTTGATTGTTGAAGTCAGTGTGGTGGTAATTGTTGTTGTATTGGTAGGTTTGCATTTTTTATATTTTGATAATTGATGATTATTTGAAGTGTAGAGATCTTCTAGAAGTTGATTTAATTGTGCAATCTCAGTTGTTTATTGAAGAAATTGTGTGATAATGTCTATTACACAATCAAATATCAACTCTCTGTTGAGTATGATTACAGTTCGCTTAAGTGAGAACAATTTTTCTAAATGGAGCTTCTAATTTCAGTCTGTGTTAGAAAGAAATGATATGTTCTCACTTTTGTGAAATTCTATCAGTTTGTTCAAACTCAGTTTCACTTGCCTATTCAAGCTTTACAAACTGATGGTGGTGGAGAATATAAGAGCAAAGCTTTCACTAGTTTTCTTGAATCTAAAGGAATCATTTATTTGATTACTTGTCTATACACTCCTCAAAAAAATGGCATTGCTGAAAAAAAGAATCGACACAATGTTGAAACTTGTATTACTTTGGTGGTTGCTGCCAAATTGCCAAAACCTTTTTGGTGTCATGCTGTTGCTCATGCAGCTTATCTCATAAATCGCATGCCTTGCAGAGTTTTTAATATGGTATTACCCTACTTTAAATTTTTTGGAGCCATCCCTGATATAAAGTTTCTCCAAATCTTTAGTTCAGCTTGCTTTCCATATTTAAGACCTTATGCATATGACAAGCTTGACTGTAGAACCTATAGGTGTGTTTTTTAGGATATGCTCTTAGCTACAAAGGTGTCTTTTGTTATAGTATTGAATTGAACAAGTTGTGGATGTGTCGCCATGTAGTTCATGATGAAACAATATTTCCTTTTCATCTTATTCAACCCTCTTTCGTTCTCACTCATGTGCCTTCTAAGTCATCTACTCGACCTGTGTCTACTCGTTCTATGTCTTTCCCTACTCATGGTCCTATGATGTTTGTCCTTAGTTCTGATCAATTGCAAGTTGTTATTCATATTCAAGGGTATGAGTATTCAACTGGCCTTCCAGCTTCTACTAATGGGGAGGGTAATGATGATGTGAGTAGTGGTGATAGCAGTAATGTGAGTGAAAGTGAAGGAAGTGATGGTGTGAATCATAGTACTAGTGATGTTGTAGATCATAAAGCAGTAGTGGTGACTCAGATATCAATGAAGATGGAAATAATGAATACAATGCTGAGAATGAAAATGTTCTTGTCCTTCCTCATGAGCTAGTGTTTATTGAAGATCAAGCTCAAGTTTACAATAATCATTCTATGTTGACAAGAGCCAAAAATGGTATTGTGAAGAAGAAGACTTTTCATGATTTTTGTGCATACTCTTGCATAGTGCAGCAAAATATGTTAGAAGAGTTGACTTTCTTTAGTGGCTTCTCCTCTGTCCTTGATATACATGATCCGGTGGAACCTAGGTCTTTTACATCTACGGTTGAAGTTCTAGAATGTGATTTAGCCATGAATGAGGAGATTGAAGTTTTGAAGAAACAAGGAACTTGGCAGCTTGTTCCTCTTCCAGAAAGGAAAAATATTGTTGGAAGTAAGTGGATTTTTAAGATCAAGAAAAATCCAGATGGTTCTATTTCAAGACATAAAGCTAGACTTGTAACTCAAGGTTATAGTCAAGAACATGGATTAGACTATGAATAGACTTTCAGTCCAGTAGTGTGACACAGCAGAGTGAGACTCATTGTAGCTCTTGCAGCTATGTTCAAATGGGATCTAAGACAACTTGATGTAAAAAAATGCATTTATGCATAGTGACTTGAAAGAGGAAGTTTATATGCATCAACCTCAAGGTTTTGTGGATGTGAAGTGTCCTAATCATGTTTGTCTTCTGAAGAAATCTCTCTATGGATTGAAACAGACTACTAGAGCATGGAATGAGAAGTTTACTAATTTTCTTCCATCTCCTGGCTTTTTAGTTTACTCATTCTAATTCAAGTCTTTTCATCAAACATAGTGATTAAGGTATTATAGCTGTGTTATTGTATGTTGATGATGTTATAATAAAAGGCTCAGATACAGAAGGAATTAACTATGTTGTAGCTGAGCTAAGCACAATTTTTGACATGAAAGATCTTGGATCTTTGTCTTTCTTCGTGGGAATTAATGCTCAATACAAAGACAAATGTATTTTTCTGTCTCAAGAGAAATACGCTAAAGATCTTCTTGTTAGAGCTGGTCTGGATGGCTGTACTCTTATTAACTCACATTGTCTTCCTCACACTCAGCTGCTTAAATATGAAGGTACTCTCTTTTCTAATCCAACTCTGTTCAGGAGTGTTGTTGGAGCATTGCAATATCTGACTTTTACTAGGCCTGATATTGCCTATTTGGTTAACACTGTGTGACAATTTATGTCTAATCCTTCTGATGTGCACTATGTTGTTGTTAAAAGAATACTGAGATATCTTCAAGGTACATTGAACAAATGATTGTTTTATAAGTATTTTGCTAGTGTTCCATATGTAACTGCATACTGTGATACTGATTGGGCTGGTGATGTGAACAATAGAAGATCCACTACTGGTTTTGTGGTTTATTTGGGACATTGTCCAGTTTCAAAGCAGTCAAAGAAACAAGGCTCAGTTTCTAGAAGTTCAACGGAAGCAGAATACAAGTCTTTAGCTAATACTACAGCATAAATATCATGGTTAAGGCATGTGTTATGTGTCTTCATGTCAGGATTCCAGCTCCTCCTCAATTGAAGTGTGATAATCTTTATGCTCTATCACTGTGCTCTAATCCTGTTTTCCACTCTAGGATAAAACATCTTGACAATGACTTTCACTTTGTTCGTGAAAGAGTGCAGAGACAAGACATTCAGCTCCAATATGTGCCTACTGAGCAGAAAATTGCATATGTCTTCACTAAAGTTTTACACAGTCCTGTGTCTAAATCTCATTGTTCCAATCTCAGTGTTATCTCCCAAGCTGAGATTGAGGGACAGTGTTAAATATATCAATAATATGTGATACAACTGTAATGTGTGGTACAGCTGTAATTTGTGGGTTGATGCTTTATTACTGATGTGGCAGTCAGTTGTAATTCTTAGTTTCTGTTTTCTTTTGTTGCTTTAAATAGCAGACTCTTGTAAGTTTTTCTTTTATGGACTTTTGAAATTGTTGAAAATTAAGAGAAAATTACTCCACATGTCCTCTCTCTTTCTCTCTCGTTTTCTTCGTCTTCTTCCTTACTGTAACACCTCAAGCTTCTAGAGTTTTCAGATGTATGCCATATTATCAGGTAGCTGATTCAACTTAGTCCCACTACGACACTACGGTAGCTGATTCGACTTCCAATTCGAATTCAGATTATGAGGATGGTTTTCTGATGGGAGATTTAGAAGAGCTCAGTGTTCGGCTGAACTAAAATGTCTCTGTTTCATTTACGTTACGACACATTGATAGTCAAGGAGCAAACAAAGTGTAATTTAATAGTTTCGATTGAAAGGATGGCCAAGCCCATATCAGCCTGTTTGGGCCTGGGTCTTTCTCTAACAAAAATTAGAATATGCCAAAAACGGAAGGGACATTCGAAGCCGAAGGTTGAGTTCGGTTCAGGTATTGGAGTTTGGGTTCAATTAGAACCATGGCGATTGATGCAGTCGAAGCTGCCTCACCTCCACCTCTATCACCTTCCCATTTCAGGTTTCATTCATTTCATTCTTCTATTTCTCTAATGCCCCATTTTTGTGTTCAATTTGTTTTTCTACAAACAAGTCTTGGTTGCAGTCAACAGCGCCACTTCTATCTCGCCGTCGACAGACTCCAGTTCAAGATGGTATCTTTCTTCGATCCCATTTATTTATATATATTTTTACAGACGAAGACGTTGAGATTAAAGTTAACTGAATTTGTGAATTGAATTGTGCAGGAGACATTCATGGACTTGTTGGGGGTGGCGGGAAGGCGTCCCTGTCTTCCAGTGGTGGTCTGCTGCAGCTCACGTGATGAGCTCGACGCCGTCAGCTCCGTCGTCGCAACCGTCCCCTATATCTCTTTATCCCCTCTGGTAATTTCACACTAGAATGCCCATTATAATGTATTTATGTATCACATATTTACATATCTATTTTAATGTCTGTTCATGTTAAGTTGAAGATCAGAATCAACAATGGTTAGCATTGAAGAGATTAGCTAGTGTAGGATGCTTTTTTCTGGGCGTGGTGGCCGACTTAATAATGGTTAAGTTAGAGGTATAGAGGAGGAAGAAACAGATTATAGTTTGTGTTATAGCTGTTGCTGTTCTCAACTTGAAACACGTTAGGAGTTCTTTTTGTTGTCTATGCTATATGCTAGATAACTTTACATTGTTGTTTGGTTATTTTGTGACTAAAAACTTATAGTTCTGTAACAATGGATGGATTTTTGGGACTTCGAAGGCATGCTATTTGGTTCCTTTTCATTAGTTGTTATGATTATCTCATGAACATCTGAAACAGTGTTATCAATGTTTAGAAACATTTACTACTGTTAATGTCTTTCTAATACAGTCTTCATATCGTATCTTGTATCCCAGTACAGTGATCTTGCTGAAGCAGACCGTGCTGCGGTATTAGAGTCCTTCAAGAAAGAAACCATCAGGTGGAACCCAGAAGTTGGTGCTCAATCAGCTGATGACAGTGCCCCGGTGAAAGAGGAACAAAAATCTCATATGATAGTTGCCACAGATGCATGCCTTCCACTTTTGGCTTCTGGGGAGTTGCCTCTTTCTGCTCGTGTTCTTATAAACTATGAGTTGCCAGCAAAAAAGGTTTGGTTCTATTTCTTTCCACAGAAATAATAATGTGCTGCAATTGTCTGCATTCATTTCTTATAGACTAATTTAATGTATATACCTTGAATAGTCCAATTTCAGTGTAGGGGCATGTTCTGGTCCCGAGGACCTGCTGTCTTGCTTCAAAGTTGAATATAAACTTGAATGTTTATCTTACAATTTTTGTGGTTTATTCATTGAATAGGCTTGAGGCTAAGATCGTACACTTACTCAGTCCTAAAATCTTTATCAACTGTCCTCTGTTGTTTCTCTTGTAGTACATCAGATTCCATGGGCACTATTTTTGCACTTTATTGGGTAGTTCAGATATATACTTTGCTTCATATAGGCGGGCATCATCGAGCTTTATGACTGCTTCCTCTATTGATCCTAACCAATCTACCATATGTTCATCATCCGCAATTCTGCATCTCGAGGATTCCACTGAAATTGTCATAATACAGGACGCAGTTATTCTTAGTTTCCCTCGTAAAGAATTGTTTCTACTTCTTTTGTGTCCCTCTGTTTACTAGGCTTTCTGGTCGTTTAAGCCCTTAGCAACAACCCATTCTAGTCTGCACATGTTTTCTTTGCTACCTTAAACTTGCATTACACACTGTTTACCTTCTACTTTCTCTTGTATTTACTTTCTCCCTTCCCAAATTCTTTTGTAGGAAATATATACGAGGCGTATGGCGACCTGTTTGGCTGCAGGTTCTTCCCTACCATGTTGTACTCCTTTGTTAGTTTCATAAAATGGGGTTTGCAGTCTTGCATTAACTTCATCTAAAATATGTGCAGATGGCATTGTAATCAATATGGTTGTTGGGGGTGAGGTAGTAACTCTCAAAAGTATTGAAGAAAGCAGCAACCTAGTCATAGCTGAGATGCCCATAAATGTAATAATTTCATTTCATGTTCAGCATTTTGTATCTCTCACATCTTCAGTCACTCATAGACACTCGTTTTCATATGTGCTGATTCATCTTATTTCAGATTTCTGAGATTTTATGAAGGCAGGATGTCCTTTTCCAGATGACAAGTTAGATTCTCAGATTCCTTGTACTCTCCGATGGTCGATGGACTTTAACATATTGCTGGTGTTTCTTGCGTAGTCACGGGTTTCAAACTTATTCAAATTTGAGTTTTGTATCACTTTCTTTCATAGCTAGACCGAAAGACAATAGTTGGCTAGAAAAGGTAGCCATGAAATACAGCGACACTTAAGCTCTTGTGCAGTTCTGAAGCATGTTCAAGTAGCTTTGCAGACTGTTACGACTGTGTACTCATAGTCATATTGATTATGGCCCATATTGGTAAATTGGGAGTTATAATTCCACAACGAAAATTTGTGTTTTGTAATGATGTTTATAAAGGGTGACGTTTTGCCGAGTCTTGTAGTGGGGGCTTGTAACTAAGCAGGGTATTAAAGTGATTGGAGTGTGAGTGTGGTTCTCTCATTAAGCACGCCCTTAAACCCTCAGGTTAGAAGGGTACCCCACTTGATAAAAATGGGTTGTAAGTAGTGACTTGTAACCATCAAATTGTCAAGATGCATGAATTGGGGAGTTCGACGGAATTGTATTCCGAGCATTCCGACACCCCAAACACGGATCCGGATTCTCTCCTCATGAAAGAGGTGCTCATATCTCCTCATGAGATCTGGGCCGTCCAATTTTAATTCGATGGCCCAGATTGCTTTGCAAGGGTGTTGTGTGAATAGTAACAGATGATTGTGAGCCGTCAGATTAAAATTGGACGGCCCAGATTGTTTTATGAGGAGATAAGAGGAGAGAGTTATGAGGAGATGATCCAATTTCCCCAAACACGCCCCATAAGCCATTGGGTTAGAGGCAGATCAGAAGAGAGCCTTGCCTAGATTACCAATGTGCTGTCGAGAACTGAGCTCTCACACCACAATCACTTTATCACAACATTTATAGGGCAGTGAACATCTTTTTATATGTCAAAATAACTTAAATAGGATAAATGTGAATTTTACAAATTTTCAGTTCATATCAATGCACGAGTTTGATTTCTCTATTTCTTTTTCTTTTTGCATATCTATTGTCAAATCTCACTGGAAAACTATGGTATAGCTGTTTGATAATTCTTCTATATCAATGTATCCTTGTGTGCTTGATGATCCGAGCAATGTTATTCATGGTGGATAAATCATGTGTATTTAAGATAGAATTTAAACTAAACAAATAACCCTCATAAGACTTGAAGCATGTATGTTTTGCACTTGCCTTTCATAGAGAAATTGGTAACTACTCCAGGAAAAAAAAGAAGAAGAAATGTCTCGTAAAGCTCAAAAAAGTGCTTGTGCAACAGGAGGAGGCTTGGGGAAAGAACTAAATCCTGAGCTAGAACAATCTCCTCGACGGCTAACAATAGTGATGTTGTTGGACACTATTTTTTTTATGCCCTTCCTAGCTATGTATGACATCCTATTATTTGCATCAGCTTTTAGTTCAATTGCCGGCAATAGTTCAACGGCCAACAAACTGTTAATGACTAGGGCTAGTTCAATGTTATATATGGCATCTTTGTTGTTTAATGAAAACATGTGAATCTATTCTTAATTTTTAATGGCTTTCTAGTCTAAAACTTTGCTTTTACTAATAGTTTCCCAATTATGATGTAACTTTGTTGAATACTTTAGACCAACAATTACTGCTTGAAATATATACCTTGATGATATTACTCTAAAAACACTCATCGTTATCATTAATACCAGTAAAATAGACAAGTATATATGTTGAGAAATTAGAGTGACTTAAGTCAGTCTCACTATCATAAACAGGAGAGCTGCATGTAATTAGTTTTCCTTAAAAGTACTCTACTTGTTAATTGTGCACTTGATATACAATAGTATTAATGTTGTAGGAAAAATGAGAATTGGTCTACTCATTTCATTGATAATCCCCTTTATATAGGGTGAGTATTACAACGGTAATAGTAAATACATTAATGATAATAATGACTACCTAATTACCTCTCGTCAGTTACATTGACGAAGGCACATAATGTGTTTTTCCTTTAACACTCCCCCTTGTGCCGAGTCAGAGGTAAAATGGTGCATGTGGTGTTGCCTCATTAAAAACCTTGCCAAGTAACAAAAACTCAATGGGAGAAAATAAAACTTTGGTCGAAGGACAAAAAGAGCGCAACGCACCTATTACATTTGAGAACAACATGTATGTGCTAGACTCCCCCTGATGTCTGCACCTCCTCCTGATTTTTACATTAATCATGGGTTTCTCCCTGATTCTTTCATTTGATCAAGGGAGCTTCAGTCTTATTAGCATACTTATGCATTTTCACATGTTTTTCCAAATGTGACTTTGAGCAATGATTTAGTAACTAAATCTTGCCACATCGTCCTCAGATCCAACTTGATTTACTTTGATCTTGAGGATAAGGTTGTTCATGAACTGAATACATATGTTCATATTGAACATCAGGTTCACTCGTGGTATGACCTTCATATAACAAAATAGTCATAACTTCGTCTAGAGTATGAGTGAACCATTAAGAGATTTGAAATTGATCTGTAATAACAGATTTTCTTATCTCACCTTTAATGCGTTTTTCTTTACGCATAGTTAGCTATGACGTGGATAATTTCTTTATCATGTCACATTCTATGTAGAGATTGAATAAGCCCAAATCTTTCATATCTTTAATGAAAGAACGATTTACGTTGCGTAGGCGCAGAGCTAAACATAGCTTTACAAATTTACATCGAATGAGAGGTCGAGTCTTACATATTATGTTTAAGTACAATCATACGTGATTGCACTTGTATAGGAATTTCATTTCCCAACACTTCTTCATCATCTTCCTTTAGATGAAAAACGGATCTATTGTTAGAGTAAAGACTTCGACTGATCATGGGAGTATATGTAGGCCTCATTTTATTCTTTAGAGTGCCTAAGCCGATTGATGGAAGGTCACCATCATTACAGTCCTTGAGTTCCATTTCAAGACTGTGTATTCCCAAAATCTTTTTCATTCTCAACTTAGGATTTACAATACACTGAGTTTCTCTTATTTCATTTAGAGTTCATATATATCCATAATGAAAACGCAAGGGCATAATTCATCAATTCCTTTCCAATCAAGTAGTCACTTTAGTGAACGTTTCAATTTCTTTTGCAAACGTACTCATGTGATCTAGAGTCACTTGATTTGGGTGGATCAAGTCCGTTTAGGATCCTCATGTATATCTCTTAATTTAGATCCCCATAGAGATATATGTTTTGATCACTTTTCGTAAGCTGCATGTTCAGTTTTTCGGAAACTACCAAACTGACAAGGTAGTGGAGTGCAATGACATCCATTACGAGAGATTGTCTCATCGTAGTCCATTACGAGAGAATATCTCCTCGTAGTCGATTCCAGTGCGTTTTTGAGAGACCTTGCGCCATAAGGTGAGTCTGCATACTCTTATTCTCATTACGCATTCTAACAAAGATATATTTGATAGGGTTTACATTTGCGGTGTCGGCGTCACCTGCCCAAATATCTATCTCTTTGTTTATACTGGATCGCTTCTTTCCATTAGGCCTGTTTACTAAGTTGACATTTTTCAACGAAATATGGTTCGATAGTAGACTCATTATTGCACGTCCTCATGTACACTAGTGTAATGTGTTTGTAGAGATCTCTATACTTTAAGGATTGGTTCTAACATTTGAGGCGTCCCCCAATGATAACCACAATCCATAAATATTCTCATGAGACGGATTTGAGTATCACTGATCAATAGATCAGGTTGTGCCAAACTTGTTTTCTTCCTTTACACAAGTATGTATCGAACTTAAGGTGGCCTCCCCCTCTTCCTTGGAGAGCCACGGCCTGTGACACCATTTATGCCACTTATGGAGTCACCATGCCACCATTCATGGTGGCAGTGCAATACCCAATTCCTCTTGGGTGATACCATGTCCTTTTGATAAAACACAATCCTTGCAGGTATATTTGCAGCAGGTTTATATGATCTCGTCACTTTAATGTATAAGATATCTACACATCTTACTTTGTGTGATTTTTGGGGATCGAGATGAGACACAGTGGGACAAACCACGACAATTCCTGTCGTTCCACTTGAACATGCTTGTTCTTATCTCCCCCTAACGACGGGAAGACTGTCTCATCAAAGTGACACTCCGCAAATCTAGCCGTGAAAAGATCGCCTGTCAAGGTTTCGACATAGCGGACTATAACTGGAAGTTCATATCCAGCATAAATATTTATTCATCTCAATGGACCCATCATTGTGCGCTGTGGCGGCGCAATTTTGGCACATAAAAACATTTAATGGAGCTCAAGGATTGTAGATCCGTGTCAATCCAAAAGAGCTCAAGGATTACAAGTTCGTTTGAAATCCTTTAAAATCCTCACACATAGTCACTAGCTATGGTGTAAATTGGTTCAATGATGTGGTCATAGATGAATAAGTAACGCTGTATGCAAAAATTGCAGAACCCAAAACGGAAGTATTGGTGTGCTTTACCAATATTAAGACTATTACTGTAGTCGTTTTCCGTGAGACCAATTGGGTTTTTATATAGGAATATGATGTCCATTACAAATCCCATATAATAAGCCATAAAATCATCACACCTACAGAAATTAACCCGGCCTAGGTGCTTTGACTTTCTAGTATAAGCAGCATAAATTTTAATTGTGGATGGTGTCATGACACGTGACCAGCGTGTCGACACAACAACCAACACCATAAAATATTTAAGGTGTCCGCAAGTTGGTTGAATCAGTCCACTGAATCATCTTTGGATTCAATATAAGAACATAATGAGAACACATGTTTCCTTTGCATATGATGGTATCAATCATAATTATACGAGTAGGCTTTGAATGATGTACTTTTATTCATAAAATCACGATGGATATCAGAAGCATAATAGGATATAAGTGCATGTACTTTGTGCATCAATCATAATGCCACCTTAGGGGGGCGGTGGAATCTAAGGTTTGAACATACGTCTTCAACCCTACATGGATTGTATCGAAATAATATTTGAGAATAAATTGTTCTTTGATTGTCTTCAGTTTCGTGTGTGAACCATATTCTTCTGGTGTTTGCTTCTATTCATCCAAAATATGGGTGTCCATAGTAATTTCTTTAATGTTCGGATCACCAGATCAAAGCCAATGTATGTCAGATTTCCAAAAATATCATTTTCTTTGGACTTTGGGTTCAATTAGCGGTTACATATAACCCACTAAGTTGACATATAAACTACTCTAATACTCGTTTACATCCGCAGTCATTAGAGGTAATGCAAAGGAGCTCAGATGAAATTCTCATCTATGTCTTATTACATGAACATCGTGGCAGAAATTTCTTTAAAATGTGGAATAAATTCAATTTTCTTTTATCGCATAAATTGTCAATTTGACATATGCTCAATATATACATCGAAAACGTAACTCAAGTTCTTTAGAGTAAATCGATGGGGATTGTAATAAAAAGGTATTGTAATCCCAGTTAGGCAAGTGCATTATGAATCCCAAAGGAACATATATTTAGATCCTTATCACTTTCATTATAGTACTACAGTTCTTCAGTACTATTGTGCTATTTTTGTGATATATTAGTACCATTGTCCTTCAGTACTATTATTCTAGGGATCACATGGTGCGTTTCTTTGCCCACAGTTCGTTGTGTCATACCTATATTATGATATGTTGTTTTACTTTATGCAATACTTTGCAAAGTTAGATGTAGAAAATTGAATCATGTATATTATGAATAAAATTTGAATAATCTCAATTCCTTTAGAGAAATTTCAAAAATTAATGTGCCAACGATTACATTTAGTCTTGTCCAATTTAGAGATAGAAACATTAAGACCAAAAGTCTAATTTTAGGTGAAATAGCCTTTATAAGGATATCTTGTAAATTTAAAAGTAGACTAATCAAAGTCTATCTTAGATTGAGCCAGATCCTTTTTGCTCTTTTAATAGCTGCAATGATGAGATGTGTCATTTGACATATTCTTCCCATATGTTATGTCTTCAGTTGTAAATTCATTTTCGATGTTCTTGTTGGATATTGAAGATACTTTTCCAAAATCCGCGTATTTATATGATTCTTCATATTTATTGAAAGCCGTAGCTAATTCTTTGTTAGCTTATAATGTACGTATCAATAGTTCATTGAATTACAATAATGGCAGAGTGTTTTACTGCACATGACATGTCCCCTATGTCATCTTTTAAATGTTACATTATTTCCACTTACTTTTGGATGATTATATGAATTTTACGTCCATGGTAATTACCCTTTGTTTTAGGGTCGTTGCATTACTTTGCCCAATTTGTTTAAGAATATATATATATATATATATATATATATATATATATATTTTTTTTTTTTTTTTCTAAGACCTTACATCGTCGTTGCCTTTTGATTTAGGGTTGTTGCATTATTTTACAAAATGTGTTACAGGAAATTTCTTTTTCTCATATGTTACAGCGATTCGTGAAAATACTTTTCCACATTATAGGTTTGTCACTATTTCTTTATATTACGAAGCTCATGAAATTACATTATCAGAGCAGTGTTCAAAATAAATAATATGTTAATTAAAACAATTATTTAACACTAATAAAATGAACATATAACGCTTCATGTTTCACATTTATATAAAATACTAATGCAATCAATTTTAATAGAGCATTATATCATATAAATAACTGAAACAAAATATAATGAAAGCAGAGCGTCAATATAAATATTACTTGTAAGTTTGCCAAATAAACTGCATAAAAAGCGATTGTTTTATCTCCGTCTCCAAGTAGTCGTCACATATTGATCGCCGTATCGTAATTGTTATGCCACATAAAAACAAATAATATTCATATGATTAGTCACTTTAATCATATATATTTCAAATTTATCATATAAATTAAATAATTTCATATTAACGATGAAATTTGAAAACAGTAAATAGTCACACAATAGATATAAATTACTGTGTGGTAATTTTGAAAATTACCTTTGTATTTTACCCTAAAAAGAATTCTTTTTTTTTCTTTTTTTTCGGGTTGGATCAGGCCCAAGGGGTTGGGCCGGGTCGGGTCGATTGCAAAATTTGCCGACGAGATTTTCGTCGGGAGAACGTCTTGAGCAACTTTTTCCCGACGAGCTGTCGTCGGGTCGAAATTTTTTTTTTCAGATCGGAGCGGGGGCTGCCCTGGCGCGGAAAGCGGCGCGAGGAGGGCGGCGCCAGGTTCGTCAGCCGATCGGGGGGGGGGGGGGATAGATCGGAGGCCGATTGGGGCAGACGCCGATCGAGGCGAGGCAGCCCGATCGGGTTCGAAGGAGCAGACGCGCAGCCGAGGGTTGGGGCTTGCCGGCTAGGCAGGCGGCGGCGTTAGGCTAAGGTTTGCCGTATCGTCGTCGATGTGGGTGGCGCCGTTCAAGGCAGCAACGCCGGTCTGACGGAATCTACGATCGGAGGAGAAGTAGAATTGGGTGCCCAGATCAATTGTCTGGGTGCGTTGAGGATCTGGACCCTCTGCCGACAAATATGTCGTCGGCAGAACATGGTTTCTGTGGATTTTCCGACGAAGTGTTGCCGGCAGAAAAGGATTTTAGGGTTTTGGTTTTTTTTTTTTTTTTTCAGAGACAAAACCTAGGTTTTTTTTCTCTCTCTGGCTAAAGCAAAGTGCTGATAACGTGTTGTAGGAAAAATGAGAATTGGTCTACTCATTTCATTGATAATCCCCTTTATATAGGGTGAGTATTACAACGGTAATAGTAAATACATTAATGACAATAATGACTACCTAATTACCTCTCGTCAGTTACATTGACGAAGGCACATAATGTGTTTTTCCTTTAATAATTAAAAATTTATAATTTTAATCATGTTGTCGAGTTTAATAGTCACGGTTACAAATTTTTAATTTTTTTATGTCATTGCATTGTGTTATTTAGAGTTTTTATATCTTTTAATAAAATTATTGCATACAGTACGGACAACTAGTTTGCCTAGATTTTACTACGTGCACTACTGACATGTTTACTTCACCGGAATAGAATTGTATTCCCTCGGAATCGATTTCATTCCGGGGTTTACTTGCGTAGGGGAATGAGATTTGTGGTGGGACCCACCTTTCAAACTCGGAATGAATTCTGGGAGAGACCCGGATTTGTTTTCCGGAGGGGGGAGGTCGGAATGGGAGAAACACAGCAGGAATGAAAAATTTCTACAGAAAATATCCTCGCTCAGAGGAACAGAAATGGCTGGAAGGAGGAGGCCTCGATCTCCAGCTTCGCTTGGAACAGCTGCTGCCTCGACGTCGATGGTGGCCGTAGCTCGCGAGCGTCGCAGCGCTGCGCACGGTTGTCATCGGGGCTCACCATGAGTACTGGGTTGTAGAGGAGAGAGAGACGAGGAGATGGGTAGGTGGCACGCGGCCTGAGGTGGCCGGACGACGGAGAACAGGGAGGAAGAAGGCTGGCGTCGAATGGGAGAGGAGATGAACAGTAATCGGGCTGCGTTTGATATTTTGGAAACGTTAGGGTTTTCTTTTTAATTCTTTCTATTCATAGGAATTTCTGATTTTAGGAATAACTTCAACATGTCGTAACTTCTTCATACGATGTCCGTTTCAGGCGTGCCGCGTGATTATGAACTCGTATCGTCGAACTCTACGACTTTCGTGAAGGAAACTTTTCGAAATTCATGACGGATCAAAAAGTCAACTTTTGACCCATCGAAACTTAAACGTTTTTCGGACTTTAACTCTCAGAATCACTTCCAACCTCGAGTAACAACTAATTAAAAAGGGTATGAAATACGAAATTTCATAAATCACCCTTTCATTAATTTCAAGAAATTTACACGAAATTGAATTATAAAATCGGGGTTACTACAGATCCGGTGCTGCATCAATTAGGTTCCTCATAAAGATGATGTGCAATGTGTGAAAAGGAAGGTTACAAAATTGGTAAGATAGAATAGAAAATGATATTTTAAAAGGGCATTTTGTTAATTAACTTAAATTTAATTCCAATTCTTTATCTTAAGTAAACAACCACAATCGTAATAGTTTCATTCTCATTCCTCCTATATTATTCTATTCCATTTTCCATTCCTTCTGATTTCTATTCCAGATGAATTCCATTCCAAGTAAGTAAACGTGCCCTACATTGCTCTCAACGTAAAGTTGACTACCTCTTTTACGTGAGGTAGATTTTTTTTACCAATAACTACACTTTTGAGCTCATAATTACCAATAGTAAGTCTGTTTCTTTAAGGTAGCGTTTGGGGGGGCTTTTTAGCTCCATTGCTTATAAGCAATGAAGGGAAAAGTGTTTGGTAACACAATATGTCACTGACTTTTTAAAAAAGCTAGGGTCATTTTCAATAAAAAAGGAGAAGTTAGCAGTACCTAACTTCTGCTTATAAGTCACCTGTTTTTATTTTCACGAATTTAATAATTTTTTATAAATGACAATGGGTATCCTTGTTAATGTTCACTAATTACAAAATTACCAAGATATATACCACTACAGTCTGTGCGCCTCCTTCCTCTCGTTCATTGAGGTCTGCAGCTGCTCAGTTTGATTAGGTTTCACAGGCCTCTCACAGTCTCACTCCTGCGTCTCAGCCTCAGCCCTAGCTCAGATTCTCGATCCTCCGCCAGCACCGGCTCATCTCCATGGTCGCACATGGCCGGTTACAGAGCCGACGACGAGTACGCTACCTCTTCAAGCTGGTCTTGATCGGCGACTCCGGCGTCGGCAAATCCAACCTTCTCTCCAGGTTCACCAGGAACGAGTTCAATTTGGAGTCCAAGTCTACTATTGGGGTTGAGTTTGCCACCAAGACTTTGAGCGTTGATGGCAAAGTCGTTAAGGCTCAGATTTGGGACGCTGCTGGACAAGAGAGGTATGATCAAAGATCGAAGCTTTTTTTAATTCTCATTTACAAAACCCACCAAGCCATTTTTAGTATATGATATTAGAATTTCCGATTCCTGGGTGTTTTGCTGATAATAGGTTTGCTGCAATATTTGTTTTTGCAAATTGGGTTTTGGTTTACTGCTTCAAAATTTGATCTTTTCAATTGGGTCATTCAAGAAATCTGTATCCTCAAGAAAGGCGGCGTTGCTGGAAGTACATTGAACTCTAGTGTCTTGAATCATTGCATTTTGTTTGTGCAGCAATAATTGGTCAATTTTATTACGCAGCATCCTTTTTTTGACAGTAGCAGGATCTGTAGAACTCAATAGTTATATCTTCAATGTTTTTGCTTCTCAGGTTACTAGGGAAAGTTGCATTGGTGACCGGTAGTGCCACTGGTATGGGAGAAAGCATTGTACGCCTATTCCATAAACATGGTGCAAAAGTTTACTTATTTGATGTGCAAGACAACCTGGGATTGCAAGTCTGCGAGTCTCTTGGCGCTGATGCAAATGTTTGTTTTTTCCATTGTGATGTCACAAAACAAGTAGCGCAGTTGATTTCACAGTCGGTAAGTATGGCACACTTGATATCATGGTCAACAATGATGGGGTATCAGGTTCACCCTGTCCCGATATCCGCAATGTAGACTTATCTGAATTTCAGAAAGTGCTTGATATCAATGTGAAGGGAGTTTTCCACAGAATGAAACACGGCGCTAGGACGATGATCCCGCTGAAAAAGGGTAGTATCATTTCTCTTTGCAGTGTTACAAGCACTACAGGTTCCAAGCATACACAGTTTCCAAGCATGCTGTGTTGGGGCTTACCAAGAATGTTGCTGCTGAGCTTGGAATTCATGGCATACGTCTTAACTGTGTCTCTCCTTATGCAGTGGCGACTAATTTGGCTTTGGCTCACTTGATCGAGGAGGAGAGAACCGAAGATGCCTGGATAGGGTTCCGAAATTTCATAGGGAGAAATGCAAATTTGCAGGGAGTGGAACTGACAGTTGAGATGTTGCAAATGCTGTGCTCAAAAGATGCTGGAGTATAACATATGAACATCAGCTGATCAAATCCTTTCCATTTATTTGATATTGTAAAAGAAATTGAAGCATGACAATATCTTGAATGAATGGTCTAATTATTGCTGGTATAAGTTCTGATTCCAGCAATCATTTGCTGTTATAAGGTGACTTATTTCCCAGACATTGTACTATTGCTTGTTTAATATACCAAGTGCAAAATGACTGTTGTGTTAGCAAATAGCAACAATGATGGAGCAAACAAATCTAACGTTCATGCATGCCACAATTGTTGTCAATAGCTTATAAGTGGCATCTTATCTTCTATGTCAAAAGGGCACTGAATCTTAACAGAAAAACAGGCAAGAAGATGATGACTGCCATCATCTAAAGTTTAGTTCTCACTATTTATATAGTTAGAAATTTAAAGTAAGATCGTAAATAAAGTGAAGATTGTCATTGCAACCATGACTCTCCATAATTATATAAGGAGACATGCTATTCGTGATAGGCATTTTGTCCAAATTGAAGAAAATTTGAGAAGCATATAAAGTGATGGGATGGAGATTGAGATGGATAATGATGCGCAAGAAGAATATTATGGTCATGGAACACAAGAAATGTAAGCTATAAGAAGAGAAATTACTCAAAGTTTGATGAATGCGCGTGGTACTAGGGATTTTTAAATGTCTCGAGATATTTTTTGTGAGCACTTGATGCAAATGAAAAATGTATTTTGTTATTGATGTTACTACTTGGAATGGTATGTATTAGACAATTTTGTATTATTGCTACTTCATGCTAATTCAAATGTGGTTTGTTATTGATGCTAGTATCGGGAATGGTTTTATGTGTTAAGCTATGTTTTGTTGCTACTTGATGTCAATTATTGGGTTATAGAAATACTTCGTAATAATGTCAATTTTAAATGGACATATAATGAAAAATTAAATAAACCATAAAAAATAAAGTAATAAACTATAGTATAAGAAGTTAATATATTCATGTCTAAATTGGTCATTTTACAAATATAAACACAAGTCGGTTTTTGGTTTACCAAACACCCTGACACAATTTTTCCCACTAACAGCACTTTTAAAAAGTCAGTTTACCAAACACTCAGCTACTTTGCTTATCAGTAACTTATTCTCAGAAATAAGTATAAGTCAGCTTTTACTTAAAAGCCCAGCTGCACCAAACGCACCCTAAATTACCACTAGCAGGTTTCTATCAATTTAACTAACAGAATCTGTTAAATAGTAATTATGAAATTGCCCTTTTACTTTTTTTTACAACATTATTGAGGGTCAGTAGCATTACACAATTTTGAGGGTTAATAGCATTATGTGATTTTTGATGATCAGTAGCATTACACTGAATGTATATATATAATTACATACTAGCGCTCAGTAGTACACTGATGTAAGTATAAAGTTAGCTTGTTGTAAGGTAACTAAATAAAGTCTTACATAAACACTATTGTAAGTTAAAACAATGCTTATGAGGTACATATATCTTATATGTGTGAGTAATTTTAAAGTTACTGAGGCTCAATATCGTTGGTAGAATACTACTGATCCTAAAAAATGTGTAATCCTACTGACAATAAAAACTGCGCAATGCTACTGACCTGCAATAGTGTCGTAAAAAATGGTAATTTCATAATTTATGGATTAACGGATTCTGTTAGTAATATATGGAAACCTGCTAGTGGTAATTTTAAAAAACAATCTTGCTATTGGTAATTATAGGCTGAGAATTGTATCTATTGGTAATTTTTTATTGTTTTTGAATTATATTTTCTTCTACAATCAAAACCAGAGTCGCTCATTGTTTTAAATATAAGTGTGGCTCCGAATATGTTTAAAAGTGTTCAAGAAAGGATAATTCTGTAACTTCCTATGTGTGTCTTGACCTAATTAGACTAGATATGTAGTATCTTTAGTAGATAGAGAATCCCTGATTATTCGGGATACTTGATGTAATGCCTATATAAAGGCCTCCTTATCAATCAATAAAACAATGCTTTGCATCTATTCCTTTTCTCCTAGAACACATTATCAGTACGTGGCTCTAGCTTTCGTCTAATAGCCCTGAAAAATTCATAAACCCTAGGGTTCCAATCTGAAGAAAATCTAAAAACCCTAAATTCAGTTTTCTGCCGGCAACCCGTTTGTCGGCAAAGAAACCCCCCTCAGAAATTACCTTCTACCGACAACCCCTTTGTCGGCAACGAAGATGGAAAAGTACTTCTGGCGACAATTTGTTCGTCGGAAAAGAATGAAAGACTCGGATCCCAGTTCTGCCGACGACATCTTTGTCGGCAGAGATTGGCATATGCTCAGGGCACCTAGAAATTTTCTCTGGGCACTCATGCCATCTCGTCACGGCACCAGGACGATGGCTTTCTCCGGCCTTTGCTCGACAACGCCAGACCCGTGCGTTCAATTTATATTACAACGCAGTTCATTCAGCGAACTAGCAAGTATGATTTAATAAAAGTTACCATTTTTCGCAATTTCAATTATTTGAATTTGTATGTTGGAACTTGTGTGTTTTTCAAGACCATACAAAGGGGCCCCACCCACCCCAGCGTATCACAGTATTTAAAGGGTAACTGTGATGTTAACGTCCAAAGTTGTGCTTGTGGCTGTGATTTCACTGTGAACCACAACTCTTCGTGACTATTTTATCACGATTCCGATAGAATATTGTCGATGCTTGTGACGATCCTAAGGGAGTCACAAAGGGACAAACTCATGATGTGCGACGGAAATTGTCGCTGTAACATCGATATGTGACGGAAATTGTCACAACATATATTGAATTGAGTTACCATAATCTTGGTCTCGACCTAAATTCAATACCTTCCCTTTTATTATTTTGAGAAAAAGAAAAATTGACCGCAAAATGCGCTTAGAAAAAAGAGGGGGAGGCTACGCCTCAAAACCCCCATGTCATAAAGAAAAGAAAAAAAAAGGGCCATTGAAAAAAAGAAGAATCATGTCATTGATATGGTTCTACATCGGTTCAACAATTGCAAATAATGCAATCATATGGTCAATATATACAAGAGATACATGGAAGAAGATGAGAGTGTATCCTCATGATTATCACCTTGAAATTCATTGTGAAAATTGAATAAATTTCTTATGTATCGCTTCTAATGAATACGCACAATTTATGAGTCAATATTGTGAATGTCTTTCACGTATACTATGATTCAGATTCTTTGAATCGACGACTCATGTAGACTCTTCCATACATCGTTTCTTTTGATGATCCATATGCAAGTAAGTCATGAATATCGTTTCTTTTGAGCAAAGAAGCTATTGGGATCAGAGATTACCAAAAGAATATTTGGTAGTGTCATGAGCAATGCTCAAGGCTTAAAGATGACATTAACGTCATCCAAGTCTTCCTCCAAGTCAATAGAAGCACTATTTATGCATTTAAAATTGCATATGACCCCCCTTATGATCCTTCATTAGCTATGCTCAATATTTGAAAGCCTAATCTTTAGCAAAATTTTGGAGTAACGCCCTCTTACGCTAAAGGCATACATAAGATGTTGGCTTTGATGCCTTCTCAGAGTTCAATTTGAGCCACAATGATACGTACTATGGTGATATACCTAATAGTTAAACTCAAGCCATAACACTTAGATGTTATGAAGCACCTTGACAATGATTGAAAAGTTGAAGAAAACCTAGAAATCTCGGTTTTCCAGCTCGCGGACTCATAATTGGACTGACCGGTTCGACTACTTTTAGGCCGGTTCTTGAGGTCAAATTTGGTCCACCGATTCCTAACATCCATGGCTACCTTCTCATAAAATTTCAGAGCCATTGGACACCTGGAAGATGGTGAACCGCTCGACACAAACGTTCACTGACCTCAGGCGATTGTTCCGACCGGTTCGGTATGTTTCCGACCGGTTCCGGCAATAAGGCTAGAGGCGTTGGAATTCTAACACACGTACCTACCTACTATTAAACTTTGGTGGCATTTGGTGTCCCAGAACATAGTGAAACGTTCCAGGAAGCATACATGCATGTTATATTTTGTAACAGAATGCATCTTGTTAACATATAAGTGTTAACGATCAATACTCTTTACCATCCATATACTTTATGTGCCATATTGCATCACCACAAGCGCTTAATGATGAGTATTTTTCTTTGAATAAGACATAAGCTTCCACCTATAGTCCGCTATACGAAAACCTTAACAGGCGATCTCGTTTATGTCACTTTTTGATGAGTCAGTCTTCCCGTCGTTAGGGGGAGATAAGAACAAGTATGTTCAAGTAGAACGACTTGGCATTGCCATGGTTTGTCCCCATTGTACCTCATCATGTTTCTTTAAGTCCCATAAATCAAAGTGACGAGACTTGATATACATGTTGCAAAGAGTAAATTATTGGTCTTTCAAGAAAAAGATCGAAATAGTCCTCTTGTATCAAACATGCTTGTTAGGATTGATGTCCGGATAAATGGACATATTGTCACCCATAGATAGTGACATGATGACTCCACAATAGTGGTAGATGGTGTCACTAGGCCGTGACTCTCACAAGAAGTGTAGAGAGTGCACTTAGTTCGATATACACTCGCTAAATGCGAGTATGGCACAACTTGATCCTTCGATCAATGACAACTCATTCGTCTCATAGATTTTCTGGATTATGGTCATCATTGGGGGACGCCTCAATGAGAAGCCAATCCATATAGAGATCTCTACAAATGCGAATTACACTAGTGTACATGAGAATGTGGTTTATGAGTTAGATATCGAACACACTCACTTCGTTGAAGCAAATACCAATGTTGTGAATTGGCCTACACAGAAAGATATGCGATCCAGTTTAAACAAAGAGATAGGTCCTTGGTCAGGTGATGTCGACACTGCAAGTGTAAACCCTATCGATAATCTTTGATAGAAAGCGTAGTGATAAACAGAGCCTAGACTCACCTTGTGGCGCAAGGTCTCTCACAAACGCCCTGGAATCGACTACGATGACATATGCTCTCGTAATGGAGTCATATCACACTCCATTACCTTGTCAGTTAGATAGTTCTGAAAAACTGAACATGAAGCTTATGAATCATCTCTATTGGGACTAAGTAAAGAGATGTACATAAATATCATGAACGAATCAGTTTTCACCCAAGTCAAGTGAGCAAAAACCTCGAAGTGCGTATGCTATCAGATTATGATGTTCTCTATATGGGTTCAAATATTCTGGTTGGATATTGTGCAACGCGGTTGAGCGACTACTTAATTGGAGATGAAATATGAAGAATCATGCCTACTTGTGTGTAAACTACGGATGAATTGTGATTGAAGTATCACTAATCCGATGTAAAGAATGAAAAGATCTTGAGAATACATGGTCTCGAATGTGAGAACCGTTAGTGATGAACTTATTCATCTATCGGCTTATGGAAATTTAAAGGACGTTAAACCAAAGCCTATATGCATCCCATGATCAGTCGATGTCTTGAGAAGACTCGTTTCGTCTATATGACGAGAAGTCTTGGAAGATGAAACTATCCATCTAAGTACCATGTGCGCAATCATGTACTTTTCATAATATGCTCGACACGACATCTCATTCGCTATAAACTTATAAAGCCAAGGTAATAGCTAGACGCGCTCATGCAATGTCATGGTATATGGTGATACTTTCTTTCAAATGTGAAAGGTTTAGCCTCATTCGATCCCATCATGAAAGACACATCAAAAGACAATTTAAGAATCTACCTGGTTCTGTATGTCAACTTCTCCGAGACCTACAGGACAGCCCACTCATTAGAAAATAGTAAAATTGATACCATTAGAAATGTCTATGTGTCTACTTACCAGGAACACCAACCATTTAATCATAACTATCATATTGAGTAAGTTATGGGTGTTTTGGCAAAGTAGGACGAATCTGTTCGGTAATTTACATATTAGTCACCTTCGACAGAGCTTTGTGATCAGCTCAGGACGAACCATGATGTTTACTTTATATTAATGGAAATATATGGGTATCTTGTTTCCATAACTATTTACGGTTTGTACATACCTACTGTATCGAAGGAGTTATGACTATTTAAGTACGCAAAGGTCATGCTGCGCATGAATCTGATTTTCAACGCAAACTCTAGTTTTGAGTTGTTAAGCAACATTCTTCCTTAAGACCAAGTAAAGCTAAGTGTAGTTGGTCTAATACAAGGATAATGTAACCGTATTCAATGACTCGATCATTGGCCACGCCTACTTTTGAAGCTTGTGAGGAGCGTTTGTATACGCTACTAATCTAAACTCCGAGATTGAGTTACCAATCAGGGGGAGTTGTCTTGTAGACATCAGGGGGAGTCTACCTCACATGTAATCTTCAATTGTAGTTAGTGCATTGTGTTCTTTTCCCTTCGACCAAACTTTTATTTTACCCAAGTGGTTTTTGTTTTGCTTGGCAAGGTTTTGGCGAGGCAACATGTTATGCACCGTGTCACATTAGGTACGCGACACAAGGGGGAATATTTAAGGAAGGATAATTCTGTAACTTCTTATGTGTGTCTTGACCTAATTAGATTAGATATGTAGTATTTTTAGTAGATAGAGAATCCCTGATTATTCGGGATACTTGATGTAATGCCTATATAAAAGTCTCCTTATCAATCAATAAAACAACGCTTTGCATCTATTCATTTTCTCCTAGAACAAAAAGGATATATGGAAAAATTTATACTATTAATTAATAAATTAAGTACACGCTTATTTAGATTAAATTTATAAATAAAATGATTTGTAACTACGAATTAAGAGACGATTATGGAAAATTATGCGTAAGCAACTATTAACTACATTATATTCATTTATGATGTCAGATTCTTGAAATTTGTTGCTTAGATAATTGCATACCAAATGGAAATCAATGTTAGGAGTGCACTTAAAAGAATGAGAATATAATAAGAGATCTTTTATAATGATTTATGTGTTTATTATCTTCATGTTAAGAGCTAATTTACTCGTAATTCTCACTGTTTTTGCCTCACACTGTGATTTAGTCAATCGATTTGATTCTACTCGAAAAGTTTTCTTTCTAGCACAGACAGAGCATATGGATGGACTGTCAGTTTGCCACACAACCCAGAAGACGTATGAAATGCGTGCGATATAGCTAAGAAATTATGAGAATCCAGCCATTCGTCGGTCTCTTAGCGAAAAAAACGAACTGCCTTGCATGACTACTTTTACCTTCCGATTTACCATCGCCAAACCCTCACCAACCCTCCAAAGATAATGACAAAACTTGTCAAATATCTAGAGACTAGAGCAAGTAAAGAAATTTACTAGGCAGCTTGAGAAGTAAAAACTATGCTATAAATAAGTGCCTCTAGAGCTAGTGCTTCAGTGCATTGAGTTATAGAGCATTAGCGTCCCTCCTAGGAAAGGAATGTTATTATTTTCGTAGAAATAATCAACATTCCTAAGAGATACAGGGAGATCCAGAGAAATCAATCAGCCTCTTTCATTTCTCCATTGAGTGAGTATCTTTTTAATTATCAGATCTACCAAAACCCAAATCTGTTTCAATCTTCTCATCAAGCTAGATGCCTAATATTAATGATAATCAATTAATTTCAGGTAAACCTGTAACTATGTTTCCCAACTCATTATTCCGCAACAAGGAGGACGAGATCAAACTGGCCGTAGAGAATCAACCATGCCGAAACATCCGATTTCGACAGTCAGAAGAAGACGAGGAGCAAGAGGGGCTCATCACCCGTCGACGCCCAAAAATCACCACTCTGGTCAGTACTATATGACGCCACCCTTGTCTTGTACCATGCATGTTATTCTTGAATTTATTTTCAATCTTTTGATTTATTTCATCACCAGGTTTTGGACGAGATTAAGGCACTGTACACTCTTGCCATCCCCATGATCTTCTCCGGCCTCTTAAACTACTCAAAGGCGGCAATCTCCATGCTTTTTATGGGAAAGCTTGGGAAAACTGCTCTGGCAGGAGGAAGCCTAGCCATAGGTGTTGCAAACATCACCGGATACTCTTTCATCTCCGGCCTCGCCACCGGAATGGATGGAATCGCTTCACAAGCATTCGGTGCTCGTAACGGCTCTCTTTTATCACACACTCTACAGAGGACTATAGTTCTCCTACTCATCATATCCATGCCTATCGCTTTGTTGTGGTTTAACTTTGAATCTGTCCTCATCCACTCTGGCCAAAACCCATCCATCACATCCACAGCCATTACCTATCTCAGATCTTCCATCCCAACTCTCTTGTTTCAGTCCCTCATCCACCCCATCAAAATTTACCTAAGGAGCCAGAAAATCACCACCCCTTTTACGGTCAGCACCGCCTTTTCGCTAGCCATTCACATCCCGGCCAACTACATCGCCGTTTATTGTCTTGACCTTGGCCTCAAAGGGATTGCACTCACCAGCTGCTTAGCTGATTTCATTATCATCATCACTCTTCTAGGTTATCTGTTTTTTTCTGGCCATCTTACTGTGAATTCTCTTTGGTTCTGGCGAGACTGTGCTTCGTTTAGACACTATGAAGATTGGAGCCCCATTTTCAGTCTGGCCTTTCCGAGCTGTGCGTCTGTGTGTGTGGAATGGTGGTGGTAAGAGTTCATGATTGTCTTCTCTGGACTTCTTGTCAATGCACCCGAGGCTGTGGCCACCATGGGAATACTGATCCAGATGACCGCATTGATCTATCAGTTTCCTATCTCATTGAACCAGGCCGTGTCGACTAGGGTGGGGAACGAGTTAGGAGCGGACAAGCCAAAGCAAGCTATGATGGCGTCTGTAGTTGCACTTGCATGTGCTATTCTCACTGGCATTATCGCCATGAGTTTCATGATCGGAATGCGAAACATTTGGGGAGGATTTTTCACGTCTGATCCGGCCATTATATCGCTGGTGGCGACGGTGTTGCCGGTGGTGGGGATTTGTGAGCTCGGGAACTGCCCGCAGACCACCGTATGTGGAGTTTTGAGAGGCTGTGCACGGCCAACTTTGGCTGCGTACATAAACTTCGGCTCGTTTTATGGCGTGGGATTGCCTGCTGCCCTTGTTTTGGGCTTTGGGGTAGAGTTGGGCTTATTTGGCCTATGGTTGGGCTTACTTGCCGCACAAATAGTTTGTTTTGGGATCATGGTAGTGTCGTTACTTCGCACTGATTGGGATGAACAAGCAGATAGAGCATTTTTACTCACATGTAGCTATCTGGGGGAGGAAGAAAATGAAACAAGCGAGGAAGAACAAGTAGCTCAAGTTGTGGTTGTGAACTAGACAAGTTACAAGTCGTTTTCTATGCTTAATCCGTCTATGTTATGTTAAGCTTTGCTATGGTAGTGTGCTTGTTTGACTGTATACTATCTGCAAGCCGAAGAGTGTAATGTATGTTGTACTAGTTGTAAAATAAGTTTGGTCGAGTATGTTCAAAGTTGTAAAACAGGGTCTTAGACC
This sequence comes from Potentilla sterilis, assembly GCA_963682095.1. NCBI lineage: Eukaryota > Viridiplantae > Streptophyta > Magnoliopsida > Rosales > Rosaceae > Potentilla > Potentilla sterilis. Next base: position 37,918,150 of record OY821764.1, read on the forward strand.
CATCAAGCTATGTATCGTATGTTTTAATATTAGTTAGATTTGTATTAATCTACATCCATAATTTCATTCTAGACGGAACATTATAAAACAGGTTAATGCATTTACTAAAAAACAACTTGTTCAAAATCAAAATAAACAAACGAAGTCTGTAAGACAACGTAACCTTATGCAGTCTTGCAGAAAAAAACGTTTGTGTCAGATAACGTATATAATGCGTATATAGTTTACCATCATGACTCACGAGTGTTGTTCTTTCATTTTGGCATGATTTGAGAAGAAAAACGGAAAAAACGCACAGTGATAATAAATTATTGTACTCTTTATCATAAAGTTTTGATATTCTGGTAGAAATAGCATCCGATTATCTTCATGTTTGAGTCAAGAAAATATGAAACACAATTTCAAATTCGGTAAGCATTGTTCAGATCCATTAAGCCGGGTACTATGGTACGTTTCAAGTGTATCTGTCCTGCATCATGCTCCAAATTTTCTCCACGAGTACTGATGCTGATGAATCATGCATGATTACAATATAATTATATCTCCATATCATTTTTTCATGGCTTCAAGAAGCCTCTAATTAATTATAGACCTTAGAAACAAGGTTTTATCACAACCATTAAGCTAGTTACCATTGTTTGATAAAAGTCGGTAAGCGAGTTTACCATTGTTTAGTAAAAACTTTTCAAACAATTATCGTAAATCAACTAGCTTATAGAACTTGTTTTCAAGGTCTTGAATTACTTAGAGATTTGATATGCTTTGAATGACAAAAGTATAACAAAACGTTATGTTTAGAGAATTCAAACTCTGATGGATATGTTACTAAATTCTAGTAACTTCGATCATGTCACTAATGTTAACACGAGTCAATGTGAAAAACATAGCACATAATCTTGACAAAGCACATCACACAATCTTGACAAAGAGAACTGTATATCTTCACCATTGACAAAGTTGTCCATGGTTTTATTGCATTAATAACTCCCTACTGTACGTAATATTGGTAGAATAGTTTTGATAACAGCTCTATATAAGAGCAGCTTTGTAAACCTGTAAAGTAGTAGAATAATACAAGTCTGTATGAACCAAAATCTGGTTTTACTTTCTCTTGATTCCATTCAGTTCAATTACTAAATTGTGGCTGTTACACTGTATCATTTAAACTTGGATCTTCCAAAAAAATTTTCTTCGTGTCATGTTAGAACATTACAATTTGCAAAAGCATCATGATAAGATGCGTGATGGATATATATAAAGGCACACACTAGAATCTACAATTTAATTACGTAAAGGCAATCCGAAATTGAGAGTTAGAATATGAATCAAGAAGATCTATAATGATCACAACTTGCTCGGAATATATTAGTGTGCAGATTCTGATTCGGACTCCGTCCACTGTTTTGACATTTCTTTAGTGAAGTTAAAATGACATTGCCCCTACCAATAAAGTGACCTGAAGAATAAGCATATTACAAGAAGATAGTATCATGCATGGTGCGTCCCATTTTCTAAAGCTTTGAATCAGAATTCATTGATGTTACAATCGCGCCAATCATCATTCGTAGTTCATAACACGAAGCTGAAACTTATATAAGATAGCAGTTGCTTGTTCTTGTTGTATTCATACTAGCTAGAACCATCTGCTCGATACATTAAATCAAATGTCACGTTTCAGCTTTCTAGGGTTTCAGTATAGGTCTTTCACTCAGAGAAAGAGTACTGATAATAAACCAGCGTCCCAGTGGAGTACTAATGTCACCAAAGAGAGACAGAGATCTAGCGGGTCAAGCAGGTCTTCATCCCAGCCAAAAATGGAGGAGATAAGATATATAGGTGTTTGATAAGTTTGACACCAACAAAGATGGGAAGATAAGCCGGGAGGAGTACAAGTCGGCGTTGAAGACCCTCGACAAAGAAATGACCGAAGCTGAGATTGCCAAGACATTCAAGGCCCTTGATTCTGATGGAGACGGATCCATAGACTGGAAGGATTTTGTGGAAATGTTCAGCATGGGAGCTGATGATTCCAAGAAAGCTGACATTGAAGGCGCTTTTCGGGTGTTTGATTTGGATGGAAATGGGAAGATAAGCGCAGAGGAGTTGTCTCTTGTTCTCAACAAGCTGGGAGAGAATTGCAGCCTTGGGGCTTGTAAGAAAATGGTGAAAGGGGTGGATACTGATGGTGATGGTTTGATAGATATAAATGAATTTACCAAAATGATGGGAAGCTTCAAGAAACCGAGTACTTGAAGATATCTCTTCAGTTGATTCGGTACTCAACTATCTCCCGAGGGCTCAAGTTTCTTTGTTCTATATTTACTCTTGCTTCCTCACAAGTATGTATGCAAGAGAAATAAATGTTATAACCATGCTTGAGCCCTATAACAAACTGAAGCTAATAATGAATTATAGCCTTGCATGTGTCGTCTGCAAGGTCGAATAGTACTTACTACTTAGCATGCATGCACTTGATTTATAGTTTGTTTTGGTGCTATAGTAGTCGCTCATCAACTTATATACTGCAGATTGTTCTTGTGTGTACTTTTCTACATGAGTTTAACTCCGTTAACATTTTTATAGGATTTAAGAATTTCACACCTATCCCTTGTCGTGACTCGAATGTAGGACTGACTAACCTATTTCCTAAGTAATGATACTCTTTATCACTTGAGCTATCTCATTACACACAACATGCATGTATATATGTAATTCGCCTCATGACTTATATATTAGGCCTATACAAACTCAAAATCAATTGAAATAAAGAAAAACTGAAGTAGATTAAAGAGAGCATGTATGTATTTGTGTATGTAATTTGACCATTATATCTTAATTAATACATGGCAGGCACAATTACAAATTAATTAAGCATCAACCAAGTGGGTTCAGTTGCTTCAGTATCATCTGGTATTTGCTGCGTATATAAGAAAACACTCAGATCTTAGGGATTTCAAAGAGAATTCTCCGATTATACATAGTTCAAGATCAAGCATTGATGCCTTCTATATTAGTCAATGCAAAAGTAAATGTTCCCAATTACGATTTTGATCTCTTTGTCAGTGTTGAATGCATGCAGTCTCACTCTCCATTCCTACACTACTACAAAAAACTCAATACACAACACAAATCAGACAACACTTTGAAAGTTACATGTTGTGTGAATGACTGAACTGTTTCACACAACCTAAAGTGAATAATTTGTGTTGTATGATGGTACACATTTTCCATATTCTGAAAAACATTTTTCCAGATTTTGTCACACAACTCTGACATACATTTTCGGTTGTATGATTAATGAAAATCTTGGCGGCAGAACTCCCTCCGACATTGAAACTCAAATTTGGGCAAGGTCTAGATGGACAGACAACAAAGTTATTCTTTTGTGTTGTGTGATAATGTCACATCCTGCATTAGGTGTCACCAAGTGCAAAGTGACAAATACTTGTACAACAGAATTTCGTAGTTTTGTTGTATGACTTGTTTTGCTTGCCATTCCTCACATTCATTTTGGCTCCAATGGCTTGGGGGTAGCATTTCTCAAAGCGGGAAATTTGCCTCCATCGTTTTTTGGTTTTGAAAACATACATGTGTTACAATTCTCACAACAACTGTTTTTTATTCTGTTGTGCAATTGTTTTTAAGATTCTACAAGAACACACCTATAGAATACCTTGTGTAAAGAAAAAGAAATTGATACAACAGTTTAAAAGTTTTTGGTTGTATGAAGGTTAAACCTAAGGTTATGTTAAACTTGCCAAATTTTTGGTTGGCGGCAGATTTCCCTCTTTTACCAAAACATTTGAGCCAAATGATACATTCTATTTCGGTTGCCCTCAGCTCTCAGTCTCTCCGTCTCTCCCCATCACCCTAAACTCTCTGAAACCGGCCCGCTCCTCCTCTCTCTCTCAGTCTCTCATTTCAGATCCTCTCCTAACTAAGAGCACTTTGTTCAGTTCGTTCAGTGCAACTTCTTTCACTTCTTTCGGAACCTATGCCAATTCTTGCTATACGGCTATACGCCCCAATTCCACTGGCCCCTTTCTCTCCCCATCACCCTAAACTCTTTGAAACCGGCCCGCTCCTCCTCTCTCTCTCAGTCTCTCCGTCTCTCCGTCTCTTCCCATCTCCCTAAACTCTCTGAAACCGGCCCGCTCCTCCTCTCTCTCTCTCAGTCTCTCAGTCTCTCCCCATCACCCTAAACTCTCTGAAACCGGCCCGCTCCTCCTCTCTCTCTCAGTCTCTCCCCACTCTCTCTCCCAAATTCTCCAAATTGGAAACCCTAATATCCCAATAGTTCTCAAACCCAGCCGGCTCATTCCAAAGTCTTCCCAGCTCTCTCTGCGCCTCTCTCTCTCTCTCGCGCTCGCACTGTATTTTCAAGCTACCCCCAAGTCCGGCGGAAGAAGGACAAGTCACCGCCGCCGTCGTATAGTTAGTTTTTGATATACACATCCCAACCGTACGGACAGCCAACCGACGGCGGCGACGATGGGGTCGATCCCCGATCCCGGAGAGTTGACCGAGCTGACGACGCCTCCGAGCTTCGACGAGTTCCAGAGGCAGACGTCACTGATGACGAGCTGCACTCTCCTCTGGAAGGAGCTCTCGGACCACTTCCTCTCCTTAGAGCAGAACCTCCTGCAGAAATCGGAGGCGATCAAGCGGAAGATCGAAACACTAGAGCACGAGACCGAGTCAAGCCTGGACGAGCTGGAGCGGAGAGAGATCACCATCAACCAGAGCGTCGAGATCGCCATGGTCAAGGTCGAGGAGACCAAGAAGGCCGCGCTCAATGTCCTGAAGCGGGCCCGCACCGACGACGAGTACGGCGAGGTCGACAACAGCGAGGGATTGCTTATGGAGATGAAATCCATGTGTTTGAAGATGGATTCTGGAAGGTTCTGGAGGTTCGTGACGTCAAGGAAGAAGGAGCTGGAGTCGCTGAGGGCGCAGATGTCGAAGGCGCTGAAGGAGTGCGTGGATCCGGCGAGGTTTGTAATGGAGGCGATCGCGGAGGTGTTTCCGGTGGACAGGAGATCGGAGAAGAGTGATAAGGGTAATGATTTGGGCTGGGCCTGTGTACTGGTGCTGGAGTCGCTGATTCCGGTTGTGGTTGACCCGAAAATTGGGAGGTCGAGGCTACTAGTGGCCCCGAGCGTGAAGAGACGCGCCAGAGAGATTGCTGAGACTTGGAAGAAGAGCTTGGAGGAGAGAGGGGGGATTGAGAATGTCAAGACTCCATGTGCATACATTTCTGCAGCATTTGGTCACTTTTGGGATTGTTAAAGAGGATGATGTCGATTTGTACAGGAAGCTTGTGGTTAGTTCCGCCTGGCGTAAGCAGATGCCTAAGCTCGCCGTCTCGCTTGGCTTGACCAACAAAATGCCTGGTCTGTCTCGCCTCCTTGCCTTCCTTTTCGTTTCTCATTTTAACTATTTTTTTCCATATCAGTCAATAAGCCAATATTGAATATGTCCAAACAGAGCCTAGGATCTTAGAAATGATGTCATTATTAAGATTATTGATTTGGAAAATGGTAAACCGAATAATCTTTTACTGATAGAGAATGTTGGATGTGCTTATATATTGATTCTCATAGTCCTTTTCTTAGATTTCTGCTCATCATTGATTCAATTACTCTTCTGGCTCCGCCCCCAATATAGTTGTTTAGCTAGTAACTGCATCAGACATGACTGTATGTTGGATCTGCATATACCCCAGACAGTTTTTAAATGCAGACCTCTGATGGTCAGATCTGATTGATAGTTTATCTGGTTAACTAGAGGTCAATGCTCATGTTAATGCTTTTCACCCTGCTGTTGATTCATCTGTTTTAGTAGTTTTACAAGTTGTCACACATGCATACATCAGTATAGTTAGTTTTTGATATACACATAAGCACAAACCTTATGTTGACTGGAGTAGCACCCTAAAGGTTTAAGTTTGAGAAGTTAGTAGAGACTGTTGAGCACATAATCTGGATAGGCATCAAGGTGAAATCACTTTCGGAGAAAAATCAAGAGTGGGACGAGGGGGGATGTCAGCGAAAGTAAAGGCTGCTTCTGATGCAGCTTCTGCTGGCATCCCTGTTGTCATCACCAGGTGTTCATGATTTGTTTGGTTTTGACAATAGTTTTGTTAGAAAAATAGTACTGCAGCATTATACAGTAAAAGAAGGATTATTAAAGTCATAAAAAGAGAATCACCAAAGCTCACCAATATGCTCCCCCTGATTGTGTATTAATTTTCTTTGATGTTTCATGTTCAAGTGGATTCGATGGCCAGAACATTACCAAAGTCCTTCAAGGAGAATGCATTAGGACTCTATTTCCTCGAGGTGCAAATACAGGGGAGTCTTTGGTTGACAATGCAAGAGAGATGGTCCTAGCAGCCAAGGAATGTTCTAGACCGCTTCAGGTAGCTTTGTTTTCTTCATGTACAACGTTGAATATATTAGCTTAAGTAGTGTCTTTTCCATAGTGTCTTCTCCATCTGTAGGCACCATTTTCCCCCTGGGAATTGGTAACTTGATAACTTTATTTCACAGGCCATGACTTCAGAAGAAAGGAAAAGAATTCTACTGGATATAGCTGATGCACTTGAACTGGTGAAATAAGTTTGTCTATGTTAGTTGGAGCTGATCATATATAACGTCCATGTGTCTTTGTTTCTCAAAAATGGTGTTTGCTCCAGGTTTTGTTTGTGATTTTTTTTCTTTTTATGCTTGGTAGGTCACACGTCTTGCAAACAACATTCGTGTGCTTGCAAACATGGAAGATCCAATGGGCCGCCTTTCAAGAAAAACTCAGGTGAGGCAGGGGCTATAAGTATCACATCTAGGTTCTGGCTTTTGATATTCTGAAACAACAATATATACCCTAGCTAGACTAGGAATACTATCAGATAATAAATTATGAATTCAAGGATTGAGCTTATGACTATTGTTGCAAGCTGTAACCAGTGACATATGTAATTCACTGTCTAGAATCTTTACCGAGTACCTTTTGCAAAGGTGCCATACTGATGTTCATGATATTGCAAAATTAGTTCAAAGTCACCAAAATTTGTTGTATTGCTGATTCTTGGATTGCGATGATTCTGTTGACAGCTTGCAGATGGCCTCATCTTAGAGAAAACATCATGTCCACTGGGTGTTCTCTTGGTTATATTTGAGTCTCGTCCTGATGCACTAGTACAGGTAAAGAACAATATACTGGAATTTGGAACAAAAAATGACTGCCAAATACTTTTCATTTGTTCATAATAAGCTTAAGATTCTTTTTGGCTTTTGTGTGATATAAACAGATAGCTTCACTGGCAATTCTCAAATATATTTGCGTTGCTAAATATTTTGCTCATTATATGCTGCTTGAGCTTGTGGAGTAATTCTGTTTTCTAGCCCAAGACATAATTGATTATGTAGTGACTTGTGACTTGTGCTTTTTTGTTGCCAGGAATCATTTTGGAATTTCGGGTAAAGGCAGTTTAGTTGTTTCTGCTCTAGGATCATATGAAAGGTAATACTGATGCTTTAGTATCAGCGTAAAGTATTTGCTCAGATAGTTAGATATACTTCAAAAGGTAAAGTATTTGTTACAACATAATACTGATACTTTGGTATCAACATGGTTTCATTAGAGGGGGGGGGGGGGGGGGGGGGGGGGGGTTGAACTATCTGCCTTTATAATCTGGGGCTTTTGTGGAGTATGGCCATGTCTTCATTATTGGCTGGGAAGTTTACTGTTAGTTTTCAGCTGCTTTGTGTTTGAATGACTTCTGCTGCTTTGTGTTTGAATGACTTTTTGGGATAATGTTGACGTCTAATATTTTATACATTCGATTTCTTTTTCAGTGGGGCAGGAGAGACAATGGCCTACAGTACACACAAGATGAAATAGATGTGGTAAGGAATGAGTGGGCGAAGTTCATTGTGAGCAATTTGGTGTAGGAATGTTCATAGGGCTTCTGAAATGGGTTTGGCAGTGATGTTTATATGTGCTTATGTTTTATAAACTTATCGGTTTAAGCTAGCTAGGTATGTATGTATATATAGGACTAATGCTGGCAGATTTTGAACAATATCAGCTTGTGCCTTCATGGTTTCAGCTGAAATGCTAGCTAGGTACGTAGGATTATTGCTAGCAAATTTTGAACAATATCAGCTTGTGCCTTCATGGTTTCAGCTGAAATGCTAGCTAGGTACGTCGGATTATTGCTAGCAAATTTTGAACAATATCAGCTTGTGCCTTTCATGGTTTCAGCTGAAATGCTAGTTAAGTTTTAGTTTGCTTTTGCTCTATGCATCTATGTGGTACGTTAGTGTGCTCCGGCCACTTGAATGATATGTAGAATGGTTCAATTTATGTATAATTATTGTATCTGCAAAAACTGCTCTTCTGGAAATGGTAATGGTTCAATGTACAACAGTTTACATGCTTTTTGAGACCTCATTTCTTGTGTATTCGAAGCTCAGACAACAAAGTGGTCATATGACCAAATGCTTAAATCTATTGTGTGATAGAAACTTATACAACACTATAACAGCATTATGTGTTGTACAATATGACCAAAAGCCGAATCAAACCTGTGTCACAAAATCCTCAAATCTGTTGTTTGATTTGTAGAATCATACAACTCAATAAATATGAAACGAAATCAGTTGTCTGAATCAGACAACTAAATAAGTGGGAGATGAAATCTGTTGTGCGAATGAGACAACAGAATAAAATTGCAATATTCTGTTGTATGTTTAAAACTTACACAACATAAAAGTATGTATATTCTGTTGTATGAACTAGACATGTCAGTGCAGCGAATGCCAAGCCAGCCATGGCATGGCATATAAGTTGTACAACAGAAATTATAAGTTGGTCGTTGGACGTTTCATCACACAAGCTCGAGATATACGACGGTTTTTTCGAACTTACACAACGGTGCAGCACCGTTGTGTATTGAGTTTTTTGTAGTAGTGCTAGCTGACAAGTATGGGTGGCTCTTGAATGAAGATTTTCAATATGTCTATGGATGAGATGAAATAGAATCATCACATAAAGTCCAATGTTCTACAGCAACAATCTTCAACAAAGCCTGTTAAGAAAAAAGCACAAATTACTGCATAAGAAAACTAATGCAGGAGTCATTGTTTCAATGAGCGGCTTGATCTATAATAAGTTTATAACTAAATATACATGTCCACTAGAAATGTTCTCTTCGATCCCATGGTTTTAGTGTTCAACTTTCATTATAAATCTATCATTTCCACCACAATATTCTCCCAAGACATTTGAGACTTGATTGGACCTTTCTATTACTATAGAGCCAATCACAAACATGCATGAATTGCAAGCATTATATTGAATGACATAGGTTAAAAGAAGTAATGGTAACAGTGGTAAAAGGTGCCATTACTCAAAAGAGTTGGGTCATATCCCAATAGGCAATAGCTTTATTCGATTCTCCACTACACAAGTATGTTTTATATCCCACCCATGCAATCCAACTAATCCAATCCATTCCCAATCTTTTCAACCTTTAGCTCGATCATCCTTGCATCTCATCAAATTTGAAGAGATCGACTTTCCAAGCAGATAGAGCAAAAACTGAAAATGGCCATAATGTGTTGTATTCAGGTGCAGCCTCACCAGGAGATGACAGTGGACGAGTTCAAAGCGTGGCTGCGCCGGTTCGACAATGATCACAATGGGCAGATCAGCCGGGAGGAGCTAAAAGAAGCTCTTCACAGCTTGGGGATTTGGTTCGGGTGGTGGAAAAGCCGTCGGGTAATGAAGCAAGCAGACTCTAATAGAGATGGCCATATAGACAATGCCAAGGAATTCGAAAAGTTGGTAACCTATGCTCAGCAAAATTTGCACATGAAGATTTATGAAGGTAATGGGTGGTGATCGGTGCAAAACAGATGCATATATATGTTTGTTGGAATTGTAATTTCTTAAATGAAATAATTGGTGATACTGCAGCATCCTTTTTTTTTGTCATGTATCCTTTCTTTGTATGTTTAGCTGGTTAGAGTGATTGACCGAGAGTTATTTTCTTTCCTCATAACAAAAACTTGTACCTGATTGCATGCGTGGTTATATTATATTCTTTCATGTTTGATCTCTCATTTCACTTTGGCTGTGATAAATACTTTAGGGTTTTCTACAACTCTCAGAAGTTCTTTTCTTGTTTGGGGGAAAAACAACTCTTAGAAGTTAGATGTTTGGAGATCGATATTCATTGGCGCCCTCATCCCAATTTCAATACTATGGGAATTCACATCCCCATTCATGTTGGATAATAGACCCCCAAGGCCCCAAAACCCCCATCCCCGCCATTATCGTTTGTAAATATTGTATCATATATAATAGCTGATTAAGGTATGCACTAATTAAGTTGAAAGAAATAAGATCTTGGACTCACATGCAGTATATTCAATCAAATTCACCAAGCAGAAGTACTATATAGAGTCATCGACAATAAAAAGTGTCATCCAACTAAACTTTGTCCAGCTAAAGTTACAAATCAAGATTTTTTTTCTTCCTCAAATTAGAGTATAAGCATATATATTCGAAGCATATGATATGCAAGTGTCACAACCCGACATACAAATAGAAACTTGAAGAAAACATGCAGAACGTTGGTCGCAATGTCGATTCTGAATCAAGGAAGAGAACAAAGCAAAATCTACATTGGAGTAACTGATTGATTACTGATTAGAAATCTTTGTCCTCAAATGAGCTAATAATTAAGCATACATGCATAATTTTGTTTTGATCGAAGTACAGAAAACTTACTCGCTTAGAATATGAAATTGTATGATTTGTCATTCGTTAACTAAGGAGTATCCTTGGTAAAAAAACAACACATACACCACTGATTTCAACCTTTGCAGCAGAATATATAAGGGTGTGAGCGTATGCAACTTCTCAGTGAGTATTTGCAGACATGCTCCATGCTTGCTCTAAGCTAGGGACGAGATCAAGTAAAAACATAATCTGCCATATAGTATACAGATATATGCGAAAGCACACTTCCTAGCTAGCTAGCCTTAATTCTTGATCCAATTAATGGAGTAAAATCATAAGTTGGCCAATGCACCAAGTTATTGCCAGCTACAACAATGCTGCAGATTATAACGGTCCGGACCTTCTGGTCTCTGAGAGTTTGAGCCATGGCCCTCAGGGACCATGCACTGATATGAAAGTAATCTCAGGCCAAAACCCTAGCATGCACCATCAGTTATTTTCATTTTTCTCTTGTCCAGACTCGTACGCACTTGCTTGTACAAACTACAAAGGAATCAAAATACGTGTCATTGCCCTATTTGGATTGACCCCTTGGAAGAAAAAGCCTTGTTGTTTATTGTCATGGAACCAGAAGAACAGGTTAAACCATGTGAGTGACAGCCATGTCCTCACCATGCAACTTGATCATCGAGCTTCATTCAAAAACCTTCCATTCCCTCCTCCGCTTCCCCCTCTGAGTTTGGCCTTTTCCTTCTTCCCACTAGCTGGTTTTTCAAAACCCTCCCTTCCCGGCATCCTCCTCCTCCTCCCCCTCGATCTTAGTTTGGCCTCTTCCTCCTTCCCAATAGTTAATTTGTTACTCAAAACCTAGCTTCCATTTCCCTCCTCCCCCTCCCCTTCCTTCTTAGTTTGGCCTCTTCCATCTTCCCAATAGCTGGTTATTCAAAACTATTCTCTATACTTGTCTTACTATTATGATAATATAAATCCAGATTGATAATCTCAACCTCATATTATAATTAGTGCAAAGTCCAAACCATTAATCAGTACGCGTGTTGGGATTTGGCATATATAAAACTCAAATGATGATCAAATAACACCAAGATAGCCTAGGAGATTCACCAGTACAGATAATATTGAGTTATCAGATCGACCTATAAGTTTCTTCCTTGATTGTAATAGAAAGTACAATCATATTAATTCTTAAAATGACCACATCCCTGAATTGAAAAGTCATATATATATATATATATATATATATATATATATATATTCTTGAAGAATTTCCTATTGTACTTTATGTCAAGTAAACAAGTTAAAAGTCTAGCTAACTTTTTTCTTGTTGGCTATTTTATATATATCTTGGTTTACGTATATATGACTTTGCCAACTAATTAAATAAGTGATTTTTAACTAGATACTCAATATCCATATCTTTAATTGATGAGCAAAGATCACATTATTGAATGTACATGATTAATTAGTAACTGCGAATAAGAGAAAGTATAAAGAAGATATGGATATTGAGTATAAAATTACATGTATGTCTTTTTTATTGGAAAATAGAGAAGAAAATACGTAATTGTATTCGAGTCATTACATTAGACATGTATAGCGTAAACGAAATTTAGATTGAAAATAAAACTATATAAATAATTGAATGTAGTTGTCACCTCAATTATTAGAAATTAATGATTCAACGTATCAACGAATTAGTAAATTATAATGTCATTAAATTACAAAATATAAGTATAATATGTGAACAATCAATGTTAAGTCTCATTGTAATATCTTGTCTTTCACATCTCAGTGATCTCAGATTGATTTCATATTCCATATTGTGCATTAGAGAAATACCACCTCTCTTAGCATCTTCCTATAAAATTCAAGCTACCACTTCTCATGCACTTTAGTATCATTCTAGGGTGGTGTTATTCACACACCTCCTTTTACTACACACACAACTTTTTTTGTGAACTTCCAAAAGTACCCTTTTTCAATTTTTTTTTTTAACTTAATTACTTATCCGTTCTAAGAGCTAGCCTTCAACATACCAATGTTCACCTAACGACATTCTGTCTAAACGGTTACTTACTCTGGTGGTCTCACTGATGTCTTATCTTGGAAAGTTTCTTAAGTTTAAGAAAAAGACATGGTTTCGTAAATTCTAAAAGAGATAATTATATTGATTCTTACTCAAATACCACTCCTAGGAGGTAGTCCTCCACCTGGAGTTTGAGAAGCTTTTATTAAAAAAAATGTGACGGATATGGTGAGCACACAAACTTTATTTGTTCAAACCTTCATACATATTTATAATTCAGAGCCTTTGCTCTTAGGTAAACAGCTTAAAATGAAATTAGCTACTCATGCTGGAATTTTAAATACTAACTTACTTGTAAATAAAGTATACCACTCCACACTGAATTGGATAGTAATAGCACACTAAACAGTTTTTCACTATTTATCTCACAACTTAACTCTCACTTTTCTCACAAGTTTTTCTCTCAAGCTTCAGACTGCTCTTTCTCCTTGAATTTTCGAATGCCTTCTTCTGAGGGTTTCCACTCCTTATATAGGCCTCGGACTTCAAAACTTTCTTCAAATTACTTCAGAAACTGAAGATAAGAGGAATCTTATCTTTAGCTTATCTTCAGTTAAAGTTGATAAAGACGCAGACCTCTATAATTCAAAAAGGTTTGTCTTCATGCGTCGGCAGCTTCCTTTGTTTGACAGATGCTAACCACTATCTACAGCTTGTGTCTTGCTGACAATCCACTATCTACAACTTTTTGTCTTGATGCGTCGGCAGCTTATCCTTTCATCCTGTTTTCTATGTTGTGCAGCTCTTCGTCTTGAAAAGATGCTCCTGTTGTGGAGCCCTCTCCTTCTTCCTCTTCTTCCATGTCTGAGTCATACGGGAGCGTGTACTTGTATTCTTTTTCGACTTGTTCCATCCATTTGGAGGTGGACAGTGTTCCTTCTATCTCTTGCCTTTCTAAGGCTTTGAAAAAGTCACAATTGTCAGGTGAAGGATGATCGTAACTGGCGACCATTATCTTTTCTCCACTTGCTAAGAGAGTGGTATACTGATCTTTCCGGATTAATTTCTTCATGAGGTTTATTGCCATCGCTTTCATCCATGACAGGCTCTGGTTTGGAGCCCCATTGTTTCTGGTCCTATTCCCTCGAGTGCTTCCCTGGACTATTCTCACATAATGGTATGGTGAGACGTAGGTTTTCTGTCCTCCTTCAGTATTCCATTCTGAAGGGGTTGATATGAATTTTAGTCTTAGAACACATCTTTCTGGTCGGACGTTTTTGACAGACTCATAAATCTTTTCTGGAAGACCTTCTAGGTCTTTATTGCTTCGGGTCCATGGATTGCGAACAAATCCATTTTCTACTAACCATAATTTATGCTTCTGGGGATGTTTTGCTAGAACATCAACCATATACCCTCCGTAATAAGGACCTGCTACTACTAGTAGCGTTGCTTGAAGGACATTTCTATTTTTAAAATCTCCTAAGAGATTATGAAAATGGAACCATTCCAATTCAGATAAAGTTTTAACTGGAACTTTCGCACTTTCAGGATTCTCAAGATAAGAGATAACATTTTCTGGTTCTTTTTCCATTTCTTTGCTGGTAAGTTCTTCAGTTAATGCTTCTAAAGCTTGGAGAACTATGGCTTCATTTTGGTTTCTGGAGGCGGTCAATAGATTATCCATAATAATTCTCTGGTTGAACTGTAAATTTTTACTGGTTCTGAAGACTGGCCTTTCGTATATCCTCATGGGGTGGTTGTTTATCATGGTTATTCCTGCTACAATCGGATGTATCCTTCTAGAAGTTACTTGCCTTTCATATCCTGATCTTATTGTCTGCGAGGGTGTTCGTGGGATTATATCACATGCATTCTCATTTATGGGGTGTTTAGGGAATTCTGCTAAGAGGTTTTGCTCATCTTCATCAGGAGCTTCTCCTTGTGAAGGTGTTTTGAACTGATTGTGTTCATCCCATCATGTTGAACGTGGCTGATTTCTTCCAAAATCTTGCTTTTTCTCAGAGGTCTTACTTGATTCTGTAGAAGAATAGGATACTATGTATTGGTATCCTGGTCCATCATGCAGAGGTCCAACTGTAGTATCTCCTTCCTTGTATCTTTCCCACAAGGTTTTTGCTTTTGGCTGTCTTTCTTGAGTCATTTCTTTGTCTTCTAGGTCTGGTTTCCTTCTTTTTTCTGTTCTTTTTTCTACAAGATCATGTCTTCTTCTTTCTTCAGGTTCTAGTCTTCTGCTTCTAGGGTTTCAACCTTCACTTCTCTCGAACATTGCCATTTCTCTTGTAAGAGCGTCAGACAAATAATTTTTGTCCCCTGCAACCATTTCAACATCATAATCATATTGGGTTAGGAACATTTGCCATCTAAGAACTCTTCCTCTATCTGCTGCATCTGTGAGCTTATAGTTCTTAAAGTTCTTTACTCTTTTGTTATCGGTTCTTACTAGAAACTTGTTTCCTAAAAAGGCTTCTGCTCCTTTAATGGATTTTATTAGTGCTAAAACTTCCTTATCTCCTAGAATAATTCAGTTATGCAGGATTGAATTTTCCTAACATAAATTTGCAGATTTTTTCTTGATTTGTTTCTGGCTTGGTTGCTAAAACTACTCTTGCCCAGTAATAGTCATTTGCATCAGTCTGCAATACTATTAAGTCACCTTCTTCAGGTAGCTGTAAGGGTGGAAGTTGTTTCATGAGCTCTTTAATTTTCTTGACGGTGTTGCTATCATCCGTTGTAAATGACCATTTCTTTTTTGAGCTCGTTTTTTGTGAAAGAAGTGCCGTGAGACCACTCACTTGAGGAATGAAATCTCTGGCGAAGTTGACAACTCCTAAAAATCTTTGAAGAGATTTTGCATCAGGAATGTCATCAGGGAACTGACTAATTTTCTTAACAATGTGTTCCTGAAGACAAATTTCTCCGTCTTTCACGTGTATGCCTAGAAAATCAATTTCTCCCTTTATAAGGTGGATTTTCTTCTGTCCAAGGATTATTCCTTTCTGGACCATAAGTTTGCAAATTTGCTCAAGGTGCTTCAGATGTTCACTCATAGTTTTAGAGAAGACAAGAATGTCATCAATGTAAACTATGCAGAAATCTGAGTATGGCTTAAAGATATTGTCCATTTTTCTCTGAAATATGGATGGTGCTTGCTTGAGGCCAAATGACATTACTAGCTATTCATAATGACCTTGAGGTGTCCCAAAGGCTGTTAAGGCTATAGATTCAGGATGCATTCTTACTTGCCAGAAGCCAGATTTTGCGTCAAACTTCGAGAAAATCTTTGCTCCTTTTAGTCTATTGATGATAAATCTTACTTGTGCTATCTGGTAGCCATCCTTGACTGTTTTCGTGTTAACATCTCTATAGTCTATTACCATTTTTTTTCCCCTTAATTGTTCTGCATAGTTTCTAACTAAGAATGCAGGAGCATGATGAGAGCTGTCTGAAGGCCTGATTAGTTTCTTTTCAAGTAATTCTTGAACTTGGCTCTCTATTTCTTTTCTATCCTCATTTTTATAATGAGGAATGGCCTTGACATGACATATTGTATTTACGTCGTGCATTTTCAGTTGACAATATACTGGATCCCTTTCCCAGTATAGCTGAGGATCTTCACTGATTATGGGCTTAAGTAGATTTTCTATTTCTATTAGGCTGGGTATTTTCTTTTGCTCTATCTTGTTTATGTATATCTTTAGGTTGTGTTCTCTGATGAATTCTTCTTCACCATATGAACTTTCTGAATTTAGAGATTCTGTCTCTGATTCTGAGTTTTCTGTACTTGTTGCTTCATTGGGTGTGATTTCTTGGAATTCTCTTAAGGCTAGTACCGGTTGCATAACCGGTTTGTACTTTTCTTTTGGGTTATTATCACCACGGTTCGCTGTCAACTTCTGATACTATTCTGTAAAACCGTTGCTTGCAATGCTGACCGCATTGTTAAGTCTAGGTTCCCAGTAGAACCTATTGCTCTTTTCGAGCCCTATCATTTCGACAGTTTGGATTAACCTCTACTGCAACAGGAAATCATTTCCTATTAGCATATCGGCTTCTTGGGCCTCGCTTTGCCAGATTCTTGGGAGAGTAAAGGTTCATCCTCCTATGGAGATCTTGACATTTCTGGCTATCTGGTTCATGGTGAATTGGTTATCTCCCATTCCTATTCCCGTAACTTCCTTGTTAGACTTTTCCCAATATTTTTCTGGTATCGCATATTTTGTAGCAAGGCTATATCCTGAGCCATTATCTACAACGGCATGCAGATTGTATTTTCTGTATTCGGGAAATTTTAATCATACTGTGATGTAATTGCTAAATACATTTGTTTGTACTTTCTTCACTAGTTGGATTTCTTTTCCGGAATTTTCTATAAAAGGATTTATTCTTTCTTTGGGAGGTTCAATTACTAGTATTTCTTTTAGTTCTTGAGTTGAAGAAGTTATCAACTCCATTTTCTTAGAGTTATCTTCAAACTCTTGTATTTTTTGGAGATCATCTTCGAGATCTTGCTTTTGGTTTTGATCATTGTATATTTCATATTCTTGATCTACCAATATGTGGGCATCACATTCTTTCGTTTTTCTTCTTACTTCTGTTATAAAACATTCTTTATGGTATGTTTCTCCTATTTCTTTACAATGCATAGGAACCGTGTTACTTTCACAACAGCTACAATAGTCGCACGTAAAGGTTCCTGGATTTGGTATAAATTCTAGCTTACTGATGCTATCCGTATTTTCTTGTTTCCAGTTTTGAATAAACATGAATATAGGGCGCCGACCTTCTCCTTCAGAGTCATCTGAAGAGCTTTCTGATGAATATTCGAGAGAATATATGGATTCATTTTCTTCATCAGAATAAGCTATTTCGAAACCTTTTAGGTTTGCGTATTCTATAGCTTCATTGTATTCCTCTATAAGAGCTTGAGAAGTTCTTTTCTCTCTTTTAGGACATTTATTAGTATAATGTCCCTCTGCTTTACAAAGCCAGCATCTACAAGATTTTGTTTCTCTTGTTGGATTTTGTTTTGTTGGTTTTCTCTTGAAGAATCTCTTTCTAGGAGATGCTTTTTCTTTATTTTTGTTAAAACTCTTCCTAAACTTATACCTTTGTTTAGGAGTGTGGCCAAAATTGCTCTTATTTTTCTTAGTCTTGAATTTACTTTTATGTTTCCTTTCTGTGTAGGTCTGACATCCCCATTGGGTTGGAGTGTCAAGTATTTTTGGGCACATGTTCTCAACTCCTCTGAGTTGTTTCTTGGCTGTTCTAGCTTTTTGGTTTTCTGTGCATTGCTTTCTTAAAAGATCTCTTATTCTCTCTGCTATTCATCCAATAGTGAAACAAAAAGGAGGGTTTTCTTCAACAGACTGTGCTACAACATTATTCCAGGGTTCTGGTAATTTTCTGTAGTAGGTTCTGATGAGTTCTTCGTTTTCCAAATCTCCTATTGTACAATAGTAGTTTTGGAATTCATTAGTATATTCTTCAAAGTATCTCATGTTGCAGATACTTAATTTCTGGATATTTGCTTTAGCTCTTTCTTTGGCTTGCTCGCTATGTCCCGTTATGTCTCCACAGAACTGTCCATATATGGGAACAGCAAAATCCATCGGATCATTACTCTGGGCTATCTTGGGTACCCAATCTGCCCATTTTGAATTTCTTTTAAAAGAATTGTACCATTTCTGGACTGTTCCTGTTAGTGTTGACTCATAATATGAATGATCATTTTCGTTGGCAAATTTTGATAGAAGCAGGGCCTGGGTTAATCTTAGGCTTGCAACCCAGTTATCTATTGCTTTTCTCTTATCTCCTACTCTATCTAAGTCTAGATAGACACCTCTATCGGAAACTGGCTGTCCCCATTTTAGTTCTGTAGGAATGTATTTCTGAGAGGTCCTTTCTCCAAACTTTCCTGTAGGTGCTTGCCCTTTAGGAAGCTTTATCTTATCCTCTCTAATAATCTTGGTAGGATTATTGGTAATGTTTTGGATTATAGTACTTACTTCTACTGGTCTTGCTGTACTTCCTCCTACTGTTTCTGCTTGAGTATTACTTGTTTCTGTTTCCATTGGAGTTTCTGCGTTTGTAGAAGTTTCTCCTGGCTCTTCTTTAGCAGCTTGGTAGAGTAGTATTTTTCTTTTCTTTTCTTTTTCTCTATTTGGGGTATAGAGAGCTTTCTTACTATTTCTTCTAATCTTTCTATGGATTCACAAGTTGTTGCTTGTGCATATAATTCCTTAAACATTCTTATAGGTCTTTTTAAATCTTCTTCTTCGAAGTTTTCTTCCTGAATTCCTCCTGAAGTGCTTGTTTGCTCATAGTTAGCAAACAAATGTCTATGGAACTAGAGGCTTATTTTTCCTCTAGTATCCTCATAGATAGAGGCGTTGGTGCTCTGCATTTGTCTCTCAGGGGGAGCTAAAATCCATTCTCTAGGGAATGAGACTTCATCCCAATTGGTGATATGTTTCTGTTGGGAATTGTTTCTTGAATTAGTGAGGATGGAAGTGGTAGTACCAGGACTATTTATAAACCTAGTGTTGGGAGTTACATTGGAACTCATTAGCGTGTAGTAGATTCTATAATCTACAGCTAATTCCATCATTCCTTGCTTCATGGAAATCCCGTCTGTTTTAATTCTCAATCTTAAACAATGTGCTGCATCGTTTAGATGAGTAGTGAAGTTTGGGAATACACTGAAGTAGGCAACTTGGTTGCTTAGGGATGCTTCTACTGTTCCTAACAAGTTCTTCTTAAATTCTGTTATCCTGTCGTCTTGTAGAATGCACAAGACTGAACAGTTTATCCCATCTCTTACTAAGAGTTTTATGGATACTTGCACTGCACCAATGTGCATGTAATTGTATTTTCTCTGGAAGGCTTCGCTTACTTCCTTTAGAGTAATTAGCCTTATGTCTGTTTCTCCACCAGTTGCTGGAGTTGTTAATTCTAGTATTTTGAATCTATGTGAATCTAGCTTAAACGATCCTCTTTTGTAGATTTCGTTGAAGCTAAACTTTGGGGCCGAAGCTTCTCTTACATTAGATTCAATCTCATTATACTCAAATTCTTGAGCATTAATTAGCTGTACCGGTAGTACTGTGTATCTCTTACTGAGTATTCTGTTCAGCATTTTCATATCTCTCTTGGTGGTTTTGGATTCTTTCCATTCGAGTAATTTGGGTTTACTGAATTTTAACCCACTTTCTGCCTTTGGTGAAGGTATAACTATCTTACTTGCTACTGTATGTGCTAGTTTTTCTTCGTTGATTCTTTCAACGATTGGGTTTTCTTTCATTTTTTCTACAATTTTTTGTAGATTTGAGATTCTTGCTTTCAGTTCTTGGAATTGTTCTTCCATATCTCTTCCTATTTCTTGGAGATATATATTGCTATAATTTTGCTGATGTATTATAGCCTCTACGTTTTCTGAAAGTTTTTCTGTAGGAAGATAAAGACTTTGGGCTTTTTCATCTTCCTTTTGTACTCTTAGATCTACTCTTGAATTCATCCTATTCTGAATATAAGAGTCTCTAAAAGCTTTCTCAAGTCTTCTTGTGTTTTTCTTAAATCAGCTGCTTGCTGATTAATATTATTAGCAAGATTCTCTGTTCTATTTAATTTCTTTTCAATATCTACAAGATATTTTTTTTTCTTTCAGGTAATCTAGCTTTTTTTCGAGCTTTGATATTTTTGCTTGGATTTCTCCGAGTTGGTTAATCTTAAGATTAAACCTCTCGAGTTGTTCTGTTACTTTCTCGGTAGATTCTTTCTTAGATAAGTGCTTTAGAAAATCAACTATGTATGGTCTTGGCTGGTCAAGTTCTTCTACTCCTATCTCTTTTTGGAGGTGAATTTGCTCGTCGTATAGAGTGTTAAGAACTCTACAGACGTATTCAATGGAGTACTGATTTTCTTGGATATGTCTTATGTGAAAACACGAGTTCCACTTATCGCTTTCTTTTTCTATACAAAAGGCTTGGTAAGGTTTTGGCTTAGATTCTTTCTTGTTAGCTAAGAGAAGCCAACTTTGTGGCATAAAGCCTTTTTCTTCTACCTGTTTTTGAGCAAAACAGGCTCTGATACCAACTGAGGTTGATCTAACCATGACTCAAAATATTAAGGGGTTCTTGCTCTAGAGTACGGACTTGCTCAAGTTCCTCTATCTGTTCTTCTAGAAAATGGATTGCTTGGGTGAATCTGGAAGTCATATCCCAATAATCCTCTCTTCTTCTGCTAATTCTTCCTCTATAATTCTTAAGTTTTTTCAAATTTTTTTTAATCTTTTAATTCTTTTTCTGTAATTCTAATATTTTGCAGATAGCTTAAACGCTGAAAAGAAATGATTAAGAATAAAATTAACTGTTTACCTTCGAGTGTAGATGATGAATTATCAATATGTAACAAACAAAATTATGGGTCCACCACGCTCCGTCGAAAATATAAATATTAGTATATAAAAATCTATTTTGAAATAAAGAGGAGGGGTAACTTGGTCTTTTCATGTAGGAAAGAGTTAAAAGGAGATGTGTTAGTAGTGTTTTGGGGTGTGTTAATAGCCTTACCCTCATTCTAAATTCCAATAACAAAATTTGTTTGTAGTTTCTAGTTTTTTTTTTTTTTTTTTTTTCTCCAAACCAAAAACCAAATAATGGATTCTGAAAAAGAGATTAGTGTCAGAGGCAAACAGCAAAGCTAGGCCACCAATATGCATGGCACCATCTTAGGAAGGAAATCCGGCCAGCCCTGCACGTGCTCACGTGATCTCTTCCAGTCTTCACAAAGTAACATCAATTTCTGTAGGGGAAGGAGAGCACCCCAATAAACTATAATCCTCCAATTTCCAATTTCCAATTTCCAATTTCATTTTTCTAATTCTAATAATTTTCTTGAATTTTTATTTTTAGTGAATAAATTGAAGGGAGGCAAATGCTAGGGCAGGCCCTCCTGGTCACGTGGTCCCTTTTGACCAGTCGATGTCGCCAGCTCACACCCTACTTACTTATCAGTCAAACCTCAGTCAACTATATGCCAACTCTCTTCTGGGTGCACTCTCTGTTTCCTCTGCTTCACTGTGACTGTGTGTCCCAAAATCTCAATAATAAAGCTCTTGCATTTCCTCAAATTAAACCCCATTTTTTTCATTTCAAAAAAGATACTAAACCCCAATTTCACTACATTTTTCAAATTTGAAACTAATAATAAAAATAAAGAATGCTAGCTCCTGTTGCTTTCTCTGCAGTAGTTCTGGACTTCTGGGATCAATGTCACCGTTCATGCACCATCCTCCTCCATTCTGATGCTCATCTCTTGGCCCCATTTTCTTCACTTTTCCTGTGCTTCATTATTTTTTCTGGTAGAAAAAAATTTCACATTTTTGATGGGGTTGGTAAAAACTGCATGCATGGCTCACATTATCACTGCCCATTTCCCATCTTGTGAAAGAAACCCAGACATCATCTAAAACCAATTAAGATGATCATTATTAGACCAACTGCTTCAGTACTTATTATATAGAGCAGAGTAAATAAATGGCCCTGTACAATTTGTACATTCTGGGTACCATTTGAAGCTGTGCAGACCCAATTTTAAATCACTGAAATTTTAATTGGGTTTTTCTTTTTTAACCCCAAGACAGTTTCTCAGAACCTTCTTTGATACTAAGCAGTGAGCTTCTTTTATCCAACTGGGAATCAGAAAATAAAGAGTGGTTCTTGGCAACTTCACCCACATCCAAGGAAAACAGTGATACTTTGGAGACTGTAATCTCTACTCTTTGAATTAATTGGCCACATCCATCATCAACCCATTGAATGCCCCAATTTATCATGTCATGACAAAAAACATCAAATCACTCCTCTCAACTCATGCATGCATACACTTAAAAATTTCTAATCTTTTTTGAGTGTGTCCATAAACAGCTCTCTCTCTCTCTCTCTCTCTCTCTCTCATTTTGGGATATAAATACAACACATGGTGGGCTTGTTGTGAATACAAGGGTCCTCCTAGCCTCCTCCTTCTCCTCCTTGTTTTCTCTCTTTCATTTTCAAAACTCATATGGCCTGTTTACACACGATGTACAACTCAGAGCACGGCCAGTACTGCAATGGTGGTAATGGTGGTGGTGCTCCAATGAGCCCTAGGATTTCATTCTCTAATGACTTTGCTGATGCCGAACATGTGATCAAGCATGAGAGGAGCTCAAGGGAGGCACCAGTGTCTTCAGACTTTGAGTTCTCAGTGACCAACTACTCCATGATGAGTGCTGATGAGCTTTTCTCTAAGGGCAGGTTGCTGCCTTACAAGGGCAGCAACAAGAGCCAGATGCAGAGGGGTGCTACCACCACTCTTAGAGATGAGCTTCTTGTGGAGGATCGGGAGGACGACGTGTCGTTTCATAGGCCTCCCAAGGGGTCATCCACAAGGTGGAAGGGGCTTCTGGGCCGGAAGAGGACTGCACACATTGGCTCCAAGAAAGCAGAGAAAGCTAGTGAAAGGTCTTTTGTGGAAGGAAGAAGGTCTGGTCTTGTGCATGAGAGTTCTTCACAGGTAACAAAATTCACCCCATTTGGTCTTTCATTTATCATTAAATATTGATTTGGAATTTGTATGGTTAAAGTTGTGTTCTTGTAAATTATTGCAGGAGGTGTTGAATGAAGAAGGTTCAAGTTGGAGGGGGTTTGAGATTGGAATATAATGGTGGCATTATTTAGTAAGGAGTGTGGTAATGAATTTGTAGAGGTGTGGGAGTACTGTATCTTTTTTTCTTTGGATTTTGGAGGCTAGAAAAACAGGATGATCAATTATTAATCCTGTATTTTTTATAAGGTCAGGGTTTTTGGGTCAACTTAGAGGTTGTGATGATTGCTGTGGGAAATGGATGTTAAGAGTTTCTATGTTGTAATTTTATTTTCAAAATTTCTGGGTTGGGATTTGGTCTTTTTGCTGTTCATTGTACAAAAATGTTTGCAGTTGAAGAACCTGTTCAATGCTAATTGTGTTTCTCTGTTATTATTTTAGGGTACTCCTACACTTTGTTGAGTATTCATGTATCTATAATATTGAATATTCTTCTGGCAAAGATGATTCTGTTCCTTATTTCTTTTAAATTAATCAGATCTATCCAGCTTGTTAATCTTCACTGGATCTACTGCTAGTCTACTACTCATGTGCCTCTAGACTTCAACACCAAGTATCAAAGATCCAACCTTTATAAAGCAAATGTCTAAAACTTGCTGTATGAATGAATTTCTAAGCCAAGCAAGTATAGGCTTCCTTTAATCTGCAAAATGGGTATTACTAAGCCAAAAAAGAAAAGAAAAAAGAAGCAGATGTATTACTAAGCCTCTAATCAGAAAACAAACAGAGTTTTAGTACATTCAAATGCATAGAAGCCAAGAAATGTGATACACTAGAATATCTAAGGAGTTGGAGGTGGTGGTGGTAGTAAATGAAAATCAAGTTATTAAGTTTAGAGCAGGTGCTGCTGCTGCAACTGCAGGCAGCTGGGTACTATAAATGTGACAGCCAAGGCATGAACAGCTGTTCCTTCAAGTTTAGTTAGTGTGGGAATGAATTCTCCTAGCCTGAAGGCCTGAGCCTGAGGCCAAGGCTGGATCTGTGTCACATGCAGAGGACTGAAGAAGTAAAGGAGTGGCCAATATAAGATGTTGGTCAAAACAAGAACAGAGCTTACAAGGTTCTGTTTGAAATGATGGTCAAAACTTTTATGTCTCAAAGACACTTCTTCCTGTACTTGAAGAGGCATTAAAGGGTACCTACTAACCCTTCTTGCTTCTTAATACACAACTAGTGTTACTGATCTTACTGTCTCCCCCCTGCTCTTTCTGCTGGACTAGTGGGAACACCCTAGTTAGTACACTACAT
Source organism: Potentilla sterilis (assembly GCA_963682095.1). Taxonomy (NCBI): domain Eukaryota; kingdom Viridiplantae; phylum Streptophyta; class Magnoliopsida; order Rosales; family Rosaceae; genus Potentilla; species Potentilla sterilis. Next base: position 37,942,856 of record OY821764.1, read on the forward strand.
TTGTGACATGGAAACTCGGAAGATATATGCTTGGTATTGTTAGCTCGTTTCCTAAAGGCTTATGTTATTCGGAATGATTGTCTAACATGATATTGGATTCTTGTTTGTTGAATATCATTCGACCCCTGCAAAAGTGCTACCCTTCTTCCTCACTTTGTGAATCCCCCAGCCTCCAATTCCTATTGTTCTCTTCATATCATTTTTGGTTTATATTCATCCGAGTCTAGGAAAGCAAGGTGTAATAAGAGCTACTCTGACATGATTAAAATGTAGTAAGTACTTCAAAGCACTTAGAGAATAACTAAGTCCTAAAAGTTTAACTGAAGCCCAAAACTCATGGGCATACAAGAGATTTGTTCTTTATCACCATCAACCTCGATCCAACAAATAAACCAAAGACAGAGGCCCCATTGAGGATCTATTAGTGTTACACTCATGACCAAGTCCCATGTAAGTCATTTGAAGCATTTCAGCCTGCTGCTGTATCCACAGCACCATACAACAAAAGCAAGGTTTAGCTAAACTTACTACTTGCTAGTAGTTTCCAGCAGTAACACATAAAGCACAGAAAACCATCACTTAGGTTACAGATTGAATAGGGGACTACCAAAGTACCAATAAATACACAGAGACACATAGAAAGGTTATTGTTTGCAAGAGAAGCCTCACCAAGGAGCAGTAACCTCTTCCTGGAACCTGTGATTGTAGACTTCAGCTTTGGACCTCAGACTGTCGATAGCACTACTAAAATCATGGCATGCCTCTCGCAACTCCTGAATCTTTGTCTCGATACTTCTTAATCCTAGTCCTGCTCGAGCTCGTTCTTTTCTAGCTTCTTTATATGCCTTCGCATCCATAGCATCTTCTGAGTCAAAGGCAAGGTTTGCAAGCCGGCACAACCTCACACGTATAAATCCAACATTCATGCCTAACAACTCAAAGGCCCTCAAGTATCTGTCCCAGCACACAAAATCATCTTGAGTCGTAGTAATCTGGCAAGCTTTAACGGCGTCGACAATATGTACAGTTTCAACTATAGCTCCTACAATCAATTTATTATCTGTTCCCTTCATAACATTTTCATGAAGAAATGCATTCTGACTGCAGCAGAGCTCATAGTACTTTCTTCGTATATCTTCAGGGAACTCAGAATCTACAAGCAAACCATTTACAAAAATGCTGAAGTTCTCATAACTATTGATGTCCTCAAATTGAAGAGTTGTCCCAGGTAACCTGGGACTTTCCACAATTTCTGAATCAGCCTCCTCACTGTCGCTTTCAGAGTATTCAACTGGCAAGTGAATCTTTTTCTTCTTCTGCACAACTTCTGGAGGAGACACTGTGCGTTTCCTGTTAGACTCATTACAAGCCACTGCACCTGTTTCTACATTATCTTTATCTGAGTGCAACATCCAAGACAAATGATAAAAACATTACTAGAGTTAGTTATTATTCAATAATGTATAAACCTTGTAAGATCACTCAGGATACTATTAAGAAACAAACAGATATATTAATGAACATGCCTGCATCATTATGTTTTGTTTGAGCATCCATATTTAGAAGCCCAAGAGCCCCATCAACCTCAGTAAAATCAATTGATCTTATTATGTAAACCTGCAATATGGAGGAAAATATGATGGCGCAAGTTATACAAATCCATACCATATACGATGACACACAAATCAGAGATAGCAAACACACAAAACAAGTTATACGATACCTTTTAATATAAATTCATATCACATACTATTAAAAGATGTTGTATCATTAATTAATATCATAGTAAGTGAAAGGAAAGTAACACGCAGTTCATTATCGATCTGTGAGTTATGAGTGATACTAGTAAACAACATTACCTTAAATTTGGCTGGTTCAACTAACTGGAAGACCAGAACATCCCCCACCAGCAATTTATGTGAAGCAGCAAACTGTCTCCAACCAGCACTCAGTCCCGTTCTGCATGCAATGTACTTAGATTGAAACTGTTTTCCACCTTCATCTTCCAGAGTCATTGCTATATCCTTTTCCGGCAAGTGTGATTTGCAAAACAGTGAAGGAAGCCCCTATTATAGACAATAAATGTAAATAAACACAAGGGGAAAAAAGAGGTGAAGGGTAAATATACACTCCAATAATTCTCAATTTTCTCATGTTCATCTAGTTGGAGAGAATATACCATCCAAAAACAACTAGCTACATGAGATCGGAGGAGTGATTTCACGAAGCTAGGCAACAAAGGATCTAGTTTTGATCGGACTTCCTGTGCTCGAATGATTGCAGATGACTTTGCTTGACCACGTGAGGGTGAGCCCTCAATCGGAAAATCATATTGCGTATTGCTTTAAGATTGAAAAAGACAACAGACTATTGTCATGAAGCAATTATACAAGAGAATGACGATCACTTTCAAAATTCGTAAAAAATTGGAAACCACTCAATGCAAGATACTTCACTAACCTTGAAGGACTGGACTTCCCTGTATGACCCAATGCAGCTTGCTCAAGCATCTATAGCAAAAAGTAATAAATAAGTCACTAATAACGCATAACAAACAGTTTCATTTCATCTATACAACTACTATTTCACAGAACTAGAGGGTGCAAGTTAATCAAGAACTCAAAACAAAAGAACCATTTCGAGAAGATGGCAAATGATCAACCATGACTCTCGAAAGCCTAATTGCTGCAAACACTACTTTTCAACTAATATTGAACCATTTTGTCCAACTTGAATAACATATTGATCAATCATAATTAAACTCTTCATGTTAGCATGGAATTATTATAAAGGTGCTTGTGTAATTTGAACCCTACCGTACCCCTCTCCCCCATTGATCCCAAATTTGGAAACATGCAGATGGAAATATAGACATTGAAGATTACAGAAGAGAAATAGGGAGGGGCCTTACCTTGTTAACCTGGGTATTGGAAAGCTCCTTCATGGGCAAGGAATGCTCTACCTCATTCTCGTTCGGCTTGTTTGTCTTCTTCTGATTACCCTATGCACAATGCATCAAATATTTTCATTAAACAAAACACAACACCTGATTCCAAACATGCATGATCGAGAAGAAATGGGGACTCACCGGCGGCGTGGGACGAGGCTTGGTGGCCTTTGGTTTAGGTTTGGACGGCGGCGTCTTAGGTTTATTCTCTCTCTTCTCCGTTCGTTGTGGGGTTCCTTTTCTAATATTCGGACCCATGGGATTGTGTTCTTCAGAAGAAACCGATGGAGGTGTCTCAGAGCCGAAGAAAAGAAAGAAGAGAGACAACAAAAGCCACATATGGCTGGCTTTGCATGAAACCCTTAATGCTGCCTCTGTCTTCCTCTTCCTCCTCCTCTCTTTCCTCCCGTGCCTCCTCCTGCCTTGTTTCTTTTGTTTCTTTTTTCTGGTTCACATATTTGTTTTTTTTTCTTCTTGTTTGTTGTAAGGGAAAATGGCCCGATCAGGTTGAGCTGTGGTTGCACCGTCATCGAAACAAGATTTTCCGTTTGTTATAATCCGGTGAATTACTAAACGAAATCTGGAGGCATTTCTCTCCGACACGTGTACCTCCTTGTTTCCCGCCACCCCGAACCCCGCGGTGGACTGCCTAACTACTTCTACGTCCCTTTTGCCATGCAATCCTTTGGGGCCATAATGATTTTCAACCTCCCTCAATAAACTCTTAACTGCGAAAGAAAAAATATTCGGTGAGGAAAAAAAAAGTTACTTGAACAACTATAACTAGGAGGAATTATTCTATGGTCCCGGAACACCACGTGTCAGGCTGACATGGTGGGCCGGAGCAATAGACATGCGACACTTGTATAGCTAAAAAGCTGACATATGAGTTCCATTTTCTCTCTGTTATTGAACTGCCTCAGAACAAGAAAACAGTTGTAGTTGAGCATTGGGAAAGAACTCCGTTTTCTGTAAAATCCTTCCTCTTCTCTTTGACAAATCTAAAATGATTAATTGAAATTTCTTCAGACTATCAAAATCTAATTATAAATCCATCATCCCCAAGAGCCCAGAAACTTATAAGAAGTAGTATTCTTAGTTCAGAACTCCTTACTTGTCAGCATCACTATAGTCTTCTAAGTTTCATAATTCTCATTCACATTTAGCCATTCAGATATCAAGGGAAAAGATTTCGTGAAACACTCAAAATCCATATTTGGTTCATGTTACAGAGTACGATGAATGGTTTGGTCAGATTTGGTTGCCCCGTTTAAGCGATATTCGAGAACCCATCATTGATTTGCGATGTTGATAAGTTCAATTAGGTGGAAATTGTAGAAGTCTCATATCTTTTACTTTTTATGGGTTGTATTAGCAGTAGGTATATTAAGCCATCTCCCACTCAATCACTTGATTGCATCATTCCAGAGCAAAGGTAATCTTTGCTGCGTTGGGAAGATCTGATATCTACCCCTAACAAAATCCGATAAGAGCCACAGACTTGTAGGTTTCTCTTACAAGAAATATATAGAAATTTGTTCTACTGGGGTATAAACTATGAAGATGACGAACCCCAGATTCATAAAATGGTATTCTTTTCTATTGTTCTGATTCGTATGAAGTGATAGAGGATATAAACCATAGAGAAAACGAAATGGTGTTCTTCTCTTGATTTCATATGAATCAAGAAGAGATGGAAGGGCATAATCATAGAGTAAAAGATTCTGGAAATCAGGATGATCATGGTTCATCGAATTCAATTCTGCAACTGATGAGTTCATTGTAGAAGTATAACTGTTTTTATCTGAATCCGTAGACTCACAGATACTAGTGAATCTCGGTGTGATTCATGCCTGCAAACCCTGCTAACTAAGGGAATACCCGGCGGGGCCGGTCTATTCGGCTTCGATGCCTAAGTCAGTATAGTTGGAATAAACTGATAACTTAAGCGGGAATGAGTAGTTGGAGTATTAATTATCTATTAATGAGGGCAGTTGGAACCCATATATAGGCTGTCGGGTGTGAGGACTGGCCTCACCTTTCGATGTGGGACTGACCCCCCTTCTGCACATATTACTGTACTGTTTCGGCCCATGTTTGGGGAGCTGCCGTCCCCAGTTCCCGGGACCCAGGTCACAGGTAAGACCTACCCGGGCGCGGGTGCAGGTGTTCATGCTTTGCCCCCGGGCCCTGAGCCTGGTGCAGGAGTCTTGACCGCAGGTCTGGGGGCCTAGGTAGCCTCTCTATGGCTACTGTTAACAATTCCCCCAAGTTCCCGGTCAAGTGTCATCTTGAATGTGGACGTAAATGTCTTCCTTTATAGGCCTGCAGGGGCACTTACCGACCGGTATCCTAACCCCCCAAGTCCTCGTTTAAGATTGGGTTTGGCCGGGCATTCGAATAAACCTGTTATGATGATGCATAATGTGATGAGTGCATGGTTATGATGTTGATGCAGACAGTTGGATATAGGTACAAGATGTAGTGCGTGAGATGATAATGTGGCGTTGAAATCTGCCATGCTATGTTCCGGGTAAACCCGGTGAATATAGCGAATGGGATGAACGAGTCCCCCATGTTTTATAACCGTAGCCGTAGAGGACACCGGTTGATTTAAACAGTGGATGACGAGGTGAAAATGTATCAACGGGAAATGTGCCTTGTGTTAGAGGAGTTCCCGGTGGGTGGCGTGGCCAAGAGAGCCTCGGTCGCCGTCCCCACGTTTCCTGCTGCCTTTGTTTCTGCAGGCATATATGATGTGCAGGGTTTTTAGGCTGCGAAAAAAGTTGTCATATATGAGAGGATCAAGTCTCCCGGGGTGAGGCGGTCCCGTGTTGGAACCGGTCAACATTCCCGATGGTTTCCCAGCCTTTGTTCTTACAGGCCTGAGGTATTGTACAGGGTTTTTAGTCTGCGGGAAAAGTTGTCCTGTATGAGAGGATCAAGTCTCCCGGTGGGGTGGCGTGGCCAAGAGTAGTCCTTGGTTGTCGTCCCCATCGTCGCTACATTTGGTCCTGTAGGTGGGAAGTATGTGCAGGGTTTTTAGCCCGCAGGAAGAGTTGTCCTGTGTTAGAGGATCAAGTCTCCCGGGTTTATAAAGCCCGGTGGTACATTGGATCAGTTAGGTCGTACACAGCTGTCCGTAGGAATGTCTCAGTTCGCTGAACCGGTTATTCCATAGGAGAACGATAAGCGAGTGCGATCATGGTCGGTGCGATACCGCATCCAATAGTTGAAGCTGGATGGACCGACAACTAGAAAACCGTTGAACTGGAGCAGACACTATGGTTGGAATATCGTAGCCTGTACATAATATTGATGCAGGGTTTTTAGCCTGCGGGAAAAGGTTTCCTGTGCTAGAGGAAGACTTCTCCCGATGGGGTATTTAGCCGTTTGGCTGTAAATGTTGAATAAATTCAACCGGTGGAATGCCCCGTACGGTTGAAATATATGTTAGAATGTCCCGTACTTGTTGGAATATTTCAGGGGCAACAATAATAATCCTTCAGGGTTTCTAGCCTGCGGGAAAAGTCTCCTTTGTTAGAGGAAGAGTTCTTTCGGTGGGATACCTCGATATGTTGGAGTATTTCAGCGCTAGGTGGAGTAGGCTTTAGGCGGGACGGTTCGAGTATGTCCCCTGCTCTTTCAACTACCCTCCGCATGCGAGACAAATGACTGACATGCATTGAAGTGGGTATTCCATTAGTCCCATCAGTTATGATGGTCTGGGGAGTTACCGATACTGGGACACGTGCCGCTAGGAGACGGTCAAGAATGGACCGCCCGGATTCGTGGATGTTGTACTTGCCCTACTGAGTAGTTTGGGAAGGAAATTCAAGGGCGATGGGCCTGCATATAAACCCTTGCCTCTTCGTGTGTTTTTCGTTTGGCTGAGAACTGATCCCTTGTTTACCCTCGCTCAACACAATTGCTCGGTGCTTTCTAGCTGTTGCGTTTACGTCGTCGTGCACAGTAATCGGTGAGTCCCAGTCCTTTGCGATTCTGAAATTGTTTCTCCTCCCCCTTTTCTGTTCGTGGGTGGATCCGATGGGCGTTTGGTGGTATCTAGATTAGCCATTTGGATAAGACCCTTGTAGTACCGGATCTCTACGAGAACCGGGAACTTTCGTCTGAGATGCCTAGTGGCCGTTGTGGGCTGTGCTGAGGCACTATATGCTTCGTACTGCCCTGCGGTGGTTGTTGTAGATTGTTTTCTGATCGGGTAAGGGGGTTTTTCTTTCTTCTTCTAGGTTACATGGATTCTGGGAGCTCCAGTGAGATTTCCGGATCGGCCGCCAGGCGACCGGTGAGGGACGACCAAGAGAGGATGGAGGACTGGCTTGCCTCCTCTTCCTCGGGGCCTAACGCCAGCGCTCGCTCGACCGGCGAGGCGTCGACGTCAGGGTCGCTGGGACAGGAGGATGCTCCCTACGGAGTGTCCTTGGGCACTGCCCACCAAGGAGGGGCCCCGCGCCACATAATTGTGGACGTGGATAAAACCATAAGTTGTGATGAGCTGGAGGGATCTTTATCTCCTGAGGAGATTGCCGCTTTTCGGGCGAGGTGGAATATTCCCGGATAGGTAGATCTACGGCCCCTTTATGCCGGAGAGTCGGCTTGCAACCCGGAGGATGGTTGGGTTGCTGTTCATGAGGACCAATTCCGGCATGGGCTATCGCTCCTGCTGCCGGACTTTGTGCAGTACTTGCTGAGTACCATCAGGATATCACCGGCACAGCTTTCCGGGAACCAGTGAAGGCAACTACTGAGCCTGGGCTGTCTCTACTGGTTGAGTGATATGAGTTGCCCAATGGTGAATGAGTTTTGGGCCTTGTACCGAGTGACATACTCGAAGAAGAGTAAGGCCCGGGGGTGTGTAAGCTTTTTCGCTCAAGATTTTAACAATAATTGGAGGAAGAATGTGGTAATAGCAGGGGGGGCTGGCAGAAGAGAAGTAGGGCTTACCGGGTCCCCGGTGCCTTTCAACCGATCGGCGATCAGTCGTATCGGTTATCTGAACTGGAGAGAGATAGGATCGCCCGGGTTATTGGGTGCTGGTCGGACCTGGAGCAGAGTTCCTACAACTTCATCCGGCGGGAGGTGCTGGAACTATGTCATTTGGGGGGGAGTCTTGGTGGGTTGTGGAATGTAGGATGTATCTCTGATCCTGTTGACCGTATTGGTGTTGACTAATATATTTGCCTTGTGTTCTGCAGGTGTATCTTCCCAGACGACAATTAAAGCTCACGAGACACTGTCAATGGGCAATCAGGATCTAGTCTCGAAGCTAAAGGAAAGGGGGGACGCCGCTGCGCTGTCCACCGTTGATCGGCGAACCGGGGGGTTGACTGTACATGACAAACCGGTTTCGCTGGACGTTGCGAACGAGGATTACGCCTTAATGCGCGTAAAGACTCACGCTTCGGGACCCCAAGCGGTTTCTAGACCGGGGAAGGTTGTTGATGGGACGTCAAAGCCCCCGGGTGGTGCTTCAAGGATTCCACAGCGGTTGGGTCCGGTGCCAATAGTCATCAGGTCCCCACAATCTACCGCCTAATCTTCTCCTTTACAGGTTGACCTGGGTGAGAGGAGGAAGAGGTCACGGGAGATGCCGGCCTCCGCGGTTGTTACCTTCACCGGCCGGTCGGATGGTAAGAGCTTGGCCAAGCGGCTGAAGCTGACCCGTAGTGACACCACTACCGCCCAAGGCGATGTTCTTGCAGGCTCTAGCTCTGCTGCTGCCGACACAGGAGCATCGGGGGTGGAGAAGGTTGTTGCGGCGGGGCCGGGCCCGCAGCATAGCTGCCCGGATGACTCTTTCGCCCGGAGATTGCTCATGGATGTGCAGGGGATGGAGCTGGAGAAGAGTGTGGCTCTGGGAGGGCGACCAGAGGAGAACCGGCTGAAAACCAAGGAGGTGGCCCTCCAGGTAAGGATAGTTTGCCACTGGTATTCGTTCAACATTATTACGTGCTCTGTCGCTTTCTAACCGGTGCCTGTTAAACTGTAGCTGCCATACCACTTGTATTAGTCGGATGCAAATGAAGACCTGCCGGAGCTGAAGAAGCAGGTGGCGGCGTTGACAAGCGCCAGGAAAGCGCTGAGCTTCTAAATCTGCTGGAACAGGCCCGAGAGGCGGGGATAGCCGATGCTGACGACAAATGGAAGAGTAAGGGCTATCTTGACGTCTCAAAGTTGCCGCTGCCGCAGGCGGATGAAGAAGAGGTTCTGAAGGGTGGCACTGAGCCGGTCGGTGAAGACGCCGCTGGTGAAACCGCTGCTGAAGGAGATCCTGCCATATCATACTGGCCGGGAGCAGGCGGAAGTGCCCTAGCAGACTCCAAACTTTGTACACTCCCGCCCTCCCTTTTTGCTTTAAGTTATTGTTGTTGTTGTTGTTTTTTTTTTTTTGGTAAATGCTGCCCTGAATTAAAATGAATGGACATTTTGCCTGAGCTTGTGTTATGCCTTTTTCAATTTGCCTGACTTGGCTACCCATGGATTTCCCTTTGTACTTAGTTGAAAACAAAGTTGGAATAGATAACTGCCAAACTGGTTGGGATGCCTAGCTAGTTGTGTTTAGAAGGGAGAAAAAACTAGCATTTTACTCGGGCTGATAGGTTGTTGGACCGCTGAGCTTCTATACGGGTGTAAGATTTCGACTGGTCGTGTGAGCGTTGGTGTTGCGGGATAGTTGTCCCGATTTCATTCGGTCTCCACTATCCGGGTTACCGGCCCTTGATACCGCTGCAAGTAGCCGCGGCGGACTAGGCCCTCAATCATTGTAATTAAGGCAAGGCAGTCGTTTGTGTGGTGTGTGGCTTCATCGTGGTAGGACCAGTACTTACCGGTCTGCGCCCTGGTCAGGTTCCCCTTTGGGTGCTTTCTTTTTGGTGGAGGGGGGATGTTGTTCCCGTTCTCATATAGGATATCCTCGTAAGAAATGGTTAAGGTGGAGAATACCTCTTGTCGTCTCGCTGACATTATTGTGAGGGGGCGGGGGCTTGCCACCTCGTTGGGGGGGGGGGCTGTCAAAAGTGTCCCTCCGGCGCTGCTGGTTCGGCCAGCTCCTTGGCTTCATGTCGGATGCGGCTCCTCGGTCGTGGCCGTGCTGCCAGTTTCTTGCCTCCTGCCGGGCGGAGTCATATTCCTCCTGCCTTCTCTTGTGTTGGCGAGACCCATAAGTTTCGTGGTCCGCCTGGACGTGCCTAATGATCATCGCCATTAGTTCATCGTAACCCTGCAGGGTCTCTACCCGCACAACGTACGAGAATTTTCCAGGCCGGAGACCTTGCTTGAAGGCCGATTCGGCAATCCCCTTGTCCAAGTCCCTGACCCCGGCAGTGGTCGTCTGCCAACGGTTAACGAAAGCTCGCAGCTTTTCGCCGTCTGCCTGCCTATAGTTGAAGAGAACCATCGAGGTCCTGGCCCCCTCTACCTGTAATATGAATCAGCCCACGAACCTGTCGGCCAGCTGTTCGAATGCCTCTATAGAATTCGCTGGTAACTCGTAGAACCAGCTAAGTGCCTCCCCGGACAGGGTCTCCTGGAATATGTTGCAGCAAACGACGTCAGAGTAGCCTTTAGCACATGTTTGGGACCGGAAGCTGTCCAGGTGTTGGTATGGGCAGCTGGCCCCGGAGTATGTCAGCTTTAGCGACTTTTGGGTGCCCGCCCTTCCGGATTCTAGAACCCGGAGTGAGAAGGGTCCGGGCCGTTCGTTGAATCGTGCGCTCTCCGGCAGTCTCGCAGCCTTTCTTTCGTTGGCCTCCATCTGGCCCTTCATCTCTGACACCGAGTCAGATAATATCTGTAGTGCCCGTGCGGTCGAGGTGGTGGTATCTTCCTCGAACGAGCCGCTACTCCTCCGAGGAACTGGTCCACCTCCTAGTGGGGAGGCTTTTTTGTGGGCGGTGCTAATGACTTTGCCCGAGCGGCATTGCGCTGCTGACCTCTTTAAAAGGCCACCACTAGTGCGGCATTGACCGCTTCCATGGCTTGATACCTGGTGGTGGCCTTTGTCCTGTCCCGATCTCTCTCTGCCCGCAAGCGGTTTCCTTCCGCTCGCATCTCTTCTATTTCTCCCGCCATATCATACTAGCCGGGAGTGGAGACATCGTCCGGGCTGTCGCTGCTGGGCAGCCGATCTTCCCCTTTGTTTGGGGCCTCGGGGGACGTCGGTGCGGGTTCTAGGCTCAAGCCTTGGTGGGCTTCTTCAGGGTCCTTCCCGCGTGCAGCTGATAGGAGCACAATGTGCGACGATATTACATGCTTATGCCCTCGTTTATGCTTTGTTTAACCCTTATTTATCTAAGATAGAGTCATAATATAGTTAGTGTCAATTTTGGTAGAGTTTTGGTGAAATGTGCTTAATTGTCCGAAAAATGACTAAGTATATGAAATCTGGAAAATAGTGAAAATATGTCTTTTTCGTGATTTTGTGACAAATACAAATATGATCTATCCTTATCCGAATTCTATGAAATTTGGTATGCTTAATATTCATATACTGAGGAATGTTGTGTTAAAATTTCAGATCAATCGGAGTTCGGGAAGTCACCCAAAACTTGGCTGCAAAAGGGCAGTCCGGGCATTTCAATCCAGGGGCTTCCAGGATTTTCCTGGGACTGTGTCCCAACTTCGAAAAATCATTCCCATCGACTCACAAGGAATTTGATCAAACTGTTTTATGGGGAGATGGCCATATGTGTCTAGTTTATCTGAGACTTGGAATCGCATCAATCGGAGTTCCGAGCGTGGAGATATGCCGGAATTACTGCAACAAGGTCAAATCTGCCGATTCCAGGAACCTACTGCCCCCTTTTTGTGTTTTCTGTTTTTGATGGACCAAATGATGTACAAATGCATTTATGAAGATGGTTCAAGCTTTATGAAGGGAAGAGGACGACACTGGGCCATGGCATTGAAGAAAAACATGAAGAAACAAGTTCTCCTAGTCAAGCTAGGAGAAGCTGCCGATTCTGGCAGATTTGCTGCCTTTGTGTGCTGCCGGCATTTGGGGCATTTTCGATGGATCAAGGCCTATCAATTGAAGTCCAATGATCATACAAGAAGTCCATGAAGATGTGAAGCCCAAGCCTTGAAGAAAAATTCAGAAAAAGAAAACCTAGTTGAACTAGAAAAAGGAAGGTTTCAAACCTTATCCCATTAGGTTTTGTTTTTCCTTGTACAAGTTGGGGCTGCCGGCAGACCTAGTTTCTCCCTATAAATACCCATGTTTTCCTACAGAAAAGGTGTCACATCTCAAGCCAAAACACAAGTCTAAGCTCTACCAAAAATTCTACCTTAAGTCCTACATAAAACCTAGCCAAAATACATCCTTCACCACTACCAGAAAGTTTCTGCCGAACCAACCTTCTGCCGAAACTTGAACTTCCTGCTGCCGTGCAGCATCCAACCATCCTCCATCACAGATCCACACGAGCTGCTGCCTCCCAAGGTGTCTAAATGTGTGATCTACTCCCTTTGGCTTGTAATTTTATGGATTTATGCTTTTATGTCTATGTAAAACATATGTTCTTTTGGTATTTGTTTTTATGTCTATGTAAAGACAATTTGTGTGTTTGGTTTTGCATGTTTAAAGATGTTTATGATTTCGATTCTTTGAGCCTAATTAACTCTAAGGTATTGATTTCATGGTTTTATGAAAGATAAACATGTAAACATAATTTGTAAATATGTAACCGGTTAGATCTTAGGGATGCATGCTTAACTTGATTCTCGATTTCTTCTTGATTAGTTGTTTGAATTCATGTGCAACCGAAGGAGATGTTTAGATGCATTCGAAAGGCCATGAGTGTTGTCTAGATGTTGAATTCACTTGCCGTAGTAACATAGGTCAAGTTAGAACGCTAAGTCGATTTGGTTTATGTTGTTACCTAGGGTTAGAGTAATTCCTACAACTTGCTTGTCTAATATGAAGAGTGACGCCTTGCATATTAACTTATTTCCGACTAAGAGATTTCGTGCTTTATATGCTAATTGGTTAATTTCTACGCTAAGTGTCTTTAATCGGTTAGCTAAAGATTAGGGTTATGCGCTAAGCTAATTCTAAGTATTTTTGTGAAATCTAAAATCGATTAGTAAACCGCTAAGGAGCTAGTTAGGTTGGAATTAAGTTGAGTCTTGAATATTTCTATGCATGTTTCCATGAGTCCTTACTTGTTACTTGTTTCGATTTGTGATAGTTTTTGATGAGTGCTTTGCGTGAGAGATGTCGACCAAACTTGTACATAGTAGTTAGAATTTAAATTCCAGAAATTTATTTTTCGTGCCATAGTTTTTAGGGCAGCCCTATGGCTGCCGAACCATTCTCTCCCCCATATGTGACGTTTTGTATATATGTATATGTGTTTTTGTCTAACAATCTCATATTTCAGGTACCCTTAATCCCCGGCCTAGAACGATCCCTACTTGCTTATACTACTAACGAACTTTTGTAGGGTTTATTATTGCATGCGAGCTTCGGCTCCCATCAATTTTTGGCGCCGTTGCCGGGGATTATAAAAGCTTGATTTATGTTATTGTTGTGTATATATGTTGCTGGAAATTTTTGTTGTGAAAGTGTAAAGTTGTAATTTTTAATTTTATTTTGGGATTTTGTAAAGTAGAAATATGCTTCGGCATGTAGAGTCTAAATTTTGGAAGTTGCAGAATGTATATTGATGTATGTTGGTACTCACTTAGTTTAATTTCTAGGGAGTTGATAGTGTTGCGTATGTTTGAGTTTATTGTAGTTTCTAAAGTGTAACATGTAGGTGAAGCCACTTTTGTTGATCATAACCAAAACCCTTCATGTGAATGGTGCTATGTCGGAGGCCGTTTCTATGTAGATTGGGAAACGCGGGATACTTCCCCCCCACGCATATAAGCGTTTCTTCGGTAATAGTATTACTTCCATGAGGTTGAGGGCGGTTTTAATCAACACTTGTAGACTGCTAGGGATCCGTGTTTGTTTTACAAAGTATGGGGAAGTTATTATCATAGATATGGTTCTCAAGTTTGTTTAACTGGATCTCAAGGCCCATAGACTGATGTTCATTCTCGGTGAGTGAGTCGATAGGGGGTTCGCCCTCCGTGGTGTCCAACAACGAGTCCTGCCTGGTTCCTGTAGGGGGTTTCCCTCCGTGATTGTAATGACCTTTGAAACGTAAAATCCGCACGACCTAGTCGACAGCTTGTGCCGAAGCATCACCTCACTTTAGACGCTAGAACATAACTTGACATATGTGGCCTATTTTCTTCAAAGATAAAACATGTTGTGTGGTTCAAACTCTTGAGGTATATCGGATTAAGCATGATACTACCGGGGGCTGTATCAGTCCATTGCACCGTTATCTCCTCTGCTCCACGTACTTCGAGAGTTAGAACAAATTTAAAAGGAATTAGACTTAGCGATTACATGCTCATGAACTTTCCGATTTTTGATCCTTTATGGCCGTACCATGTTGATGCTTTGCCGAAATGTTTGTATTTATGCCGTGTGTATTTATGGCTTGCCGATTGTGTCTTGTGTATCATTGTTGAAATTTGTTGTATCGCCAATGCCGTGGCTTGTAATGATGTATATTCTTGTCTTCTATTTCTTTACGAGGTTCTAACTTGTTTAAATGTTGCAAATTTCAGAAATAATGCATGTCCGAATCTAGTATTTGGACAAGAGATCTTCAAGGCCGTTTGCAACGTTTAGATCAAGAACTCGCTATTGCTCGTTTTGTGCCATTACCACCATCATCACCAACCAGTTCATCAGTATCATCATCCTTGCCGAGTTCCCCTATTGTGCCGTCAGTATCATCATCAGGACCGAGCTCACCTTCTTTTGTGTCATCGTCTTGTGATCTTCAGAATCCTGAATTTGAAGCCTTTGCCGAATTAGAAGAAGAAGAAGAGATCATGGCATCAATCAGATCACAGAATGGTCATGTTGCTGGAGCTGGAGTTGCTCCTTCTAATATTACTTATCCTCCCTTGGAAACTGACAAGACTGGAGAGATTGAATTGAGGAGTGGATTCCTCCATAAGCTGAAGTCATTTTATGGGATGCCAAGTGAGGACCCTAATAAGCACCTACAGTGGTTTAACTTCACCACGGAGTCCATGTGTCCAAGAGGGACCGATTTGCAACACTTCAAAATGAAGGCATTTCCGTTTTCTCTAGAAGATCAAGCGAAGGAGTGGTTGTTTGAGGTGCCTAGTGGTCGCATTGTTTCATGGAGTACTATGATGGATGAGTTTCTACTCAAGTACTTTCCTGCTTCACGTATCACTGATCTGAGGAAGCAAATAACTAGTGTGAAGCAAGCCGGTGATGAGACTTTCTTCGACTATTACAAGAGGTTCAAGTCCCTAGTTTCTTTGTGTCCATCGCATGGCATTAGCGATGGGCTCTTGTTGCAATATTTCTATGAGGGATTGCGTGTCATGGAGAGAGAGTTTCTTGACTCGGCCGCGGGAGGTAGCTTTTTGGAGTTAAATGCTAGTGCGGCAAGAAGTTTGTTGGAAGTTCGTGCTTTGAACAACCAACAATTTGGCATGGCACGAGGGAATGTGCAAAGGAATGAGAAAGTGCATGAGACGTCTTCGAGCTCAAAGTTAGAAGATAAAGTGGACAAGCTTACCGACTTGGTGAGTAATTTGATGAAGAAGCGTGCTAGTGTATGTGGAATTTGCACCGAGGGCCATGAGACCGAACAATGCCCTCAATTTGGAGTTAATGAGGGAGTAGAGGAGTGCAATGCAATTGGTTTTCAAGGAGGCCAACGATTTGGCAATTTCAATCCAAGGTTCAATGATCATCCGAACTTTCGATGGGCGAACAATGACAACGTGCTTAGGGCACCCATGCAACCGAGAGAAGGAGGAGCGCCATTTGTACCGAGGCCACCATTTGTGCCTCGGCAGCCATACATGCCGAACCAAGGACACTTTGCTGCATTGCCGAACCAAACTCAAGGAGGGCCGAGCCAAGGCCAAGCCTCGTTAAGCAACCCGAATTACGATGCTTTGCTTCAATCGTTGTCAAGTGCTACTCAAGCATTACTCATGGGGCAACAAAATCATCAAAAGGACATTGGTGAGCTCAAGACTCAAATGGGGCAAGTTGTGGATTTTATGGGAAGATTTAATGAGCAAGGGAAGTTGCCAAGCAATACTATTCCAAATCCGAGGAACGAGCAAGCCAAAGTGATTCAAACTCGAAGCGGAAGAGAGTTGTTTCCTCCAACAAGTCCAAAGAAGAAGAAGCGAGTGACTTTCAAAGGTATTAATGAGGATGAGAGGGCTGCCGGACTTGTCATTGCCGGCAGCCATGATGGAGATGCCGAGCAAAGTGGTGTTGCCGAGCATGATGATGATGCCGGCAGTGTTATTGCCGAGAAGGGGAGAGCAGCCGAGCAAGGGCATAATGTCGGCCATAGTATGAATGACAAGGGGCTGCGTAACGAGCTTGAGTACGATCCCGCCACATCCAAGAATGAGGTATTGCCGAGCCAAGCAAGCAAGGGAGGGGTGCCATCATCAAGCATCCCGTTCCCTTCTCGTTTTGCTAGAACAAAGAAGGATAAATCCGATGAAGAGGTGTTGGAGATTTTCCGGAAAGTGCAAGTCAACATCCCTTTGTTGGAGTGCACTAAGCAAGTGCCAAAGTATGCTAAGTTTTTGAAGGAACTTTGTACGGCAAGGAGGCATACTAGGGAGACTCGTGTAGTAACTATGAGCGAGACGGTGTCGGCCGTTATTCAAAGGAAGTTGCCACAAAAAATGAAGGATCCGGAGAGCTTTAATGTGCCTTGTGTCATAGGCAATACACGGTTTGATGATGTTATGTTGGATTTGGGAGCATCGATCAATGTCATGCCACTCAATGTGTATCAATCGTTGAGTATAGGGCCTCTCAAGAAGGATAATGTCATCATTCAACTTGCGGATCGCTCAAGCAAATATCCGGAGGGCTATGTAGAGGATGTGTTGGTGCAAGTCAACCAATTGATATTTCCTGCCGATTTCTATGTTGTGGAGATGGAGGACTCGCCGGTCAATAGCACTCAATTGCTTCTAGGGCGACCATTTATGAGGACGGCACGCACTAAGATAGATGTCGCCGAGGGCAACCTAACGATGGAATTTGATGGTGAGGTGATAAAGTTCAACGTGTTTGATGCCATGAAATTTCCTTGTGCCGATTTGAAGGAGTGCCATGTTAGTGATGTTTTGGTGGAGGTCGAGCAAGTTATGTCGACCTCACTTGACGCATAGCAATTAGCGATTGAGGAAGGGGTCGGGTTTGACAAGAAGGGAGAACGAGCAAGTGAAGACACTATGAAGAAAATAGAGCCGAGCCTCCAAGAAGTGTGTGCCGAATTAGAGGCTCAACCCTATTCGAAATTTAGCTCGTTCTTGTCAGTTCCCAATGCCACAACCAAATTTCGTCCAAGTGTGGAAGAGGCCCCAAAGTTAGAACTCAAAGAGCTCCCTAATCACTTAAAGTATGCTTATCTTGGAGAAGGAGATACACTACCGGTTATTGTGTCTTCAATGCTTAGTGAGAAGCAAGAAGTGGATTTGATAAGAGTGCTTAAGAAGTACAAAACCGCTATAGGTTGGACCTTAGCGGATATCAAGGGAATAAGCCCTACTACTTGTGTTCATCGTATTTTGTTGGAAGAAGGAGCAAAGCCAACGAGGGAAGGCCAACGTCGGCTTCACCCTCCCATGATGAAAGTGGTCAAAGAGGAAATCATCAAGTTGCTTGATTGTGGGGTGATCTACCCAATTTCGGATAGTAAGTGGATTTCTCCCGTACAAGTAGTGCCAAAGAAGAGTGGTGTAACGGTTGTGAAAAATGAGAAGAACGAGCTTGTACCACAAAGACTTGTAACCGGTCATCGGATGTGTATTGATTATAGGAAGCTAAACGCTACAACGAGGAAAGATCACATGCCTTTGCCGTTTATGGATCAAATGCTCGAAAGGTTAGCCGGCCATGAGTTTTATTGCTTTTTGGATGGCTATAGTGGCTACAACCAAATTATGATACACCCGGATGATCAAGAGAAGTCCACCTTTACTTGTCCATTCGGCACCTTTGCTTATAGAAGAATGCCATTCGGTTTATGCAATGCACCCGGCACTTTTCAACGATGTATGTATGCCATCTTCTCAGATTTTATTGAGGATATAATCGAGGTTTTCATGGATGACTTTAGTGTCTATGGAAGCACATTCGACACATGTTTGAAGAACTTGGAGAAGATATTGGAGCGTTGTGTAGAAACAAACCTTGTGCTTAATTGGGAAAAGTGCCACTTCATGGTAACACAAGGCATTGTGCTTGGCCATATTATTTCGGCAAGAGGACTTGAAGTTGACAAAGCAAAGGTTGAACTTATACAACACTTGCCGAGCCCTAAAAATGTAAGGGACGTGCGAAGCTTTCTTGGGCATGCCGGGTTCTATCGACGATTTATCAAAGATTTTTCCAAGGAAGCTAAGCCATTGAGCAATTTACTTCAAAAGGAGGTGCCATTCATGTGGAATGAGGAGTGTGAGCTAGCTTTTTGCCGATTGAAAGAGGCACTTTGCTCAGCACCTATCTTAGCCGTGCCTAATTGGGAGGAGCCGTTCGAGCTCATGTGTGATGCAAGTGATTATGCCCTTGGAGCCGTGCTTGGACAAAGGATTGACAAGAAGCCAAACGCCATCTACTATGCTTCGAGAACGCTCAATGATGCTCAACTCAACTACTCCACAACCGAGAAAGAACTCTTGGCGGTAATATTTGCTTTGGAAAAATTTCGATCGTATCTTTTGAATTCCAAAGTTATTGTGTTTAGTGATCATGCCGCCTTGAGATACCTCATGACAAAGAAGGATGCAAAGCCAAGGCTTATTCGGTGGATTCTTTTGCTTCAAGAGTTCGATATTGAGATTAAAGACAAGAAGGGAGTATAAAATGTTGTAGCCGATCATTTGAGTCGAATTGTTAAAGAAGAGGATCGGCTGCCCCTTATTGAGAACTTCCCGGATGAGCAACTCTTTCGCATGGATGCACATGTGCCATGGTATGCCGACTTGGCTAACTACTTGGCCACTCGACAAATGCCTAGCTCCATGCCGAACCACCATAAGCAAAAATTGAAGAAGGATGCTCGGCACTACTTATGGGATGAGCCATACTTGTGGAAGCAATGCAGCGATCAAGTGATCCGAAGATGTGTTGCCGAGCATGAACACTTGCCTATCCTTAAGCTTTGTCATAGTGAGGCGTGTGGAGGTCACTTTGGGGCAAAGAAAACGGCATTGAAGATACTTGAGTGTGGATTCTTTTGGCCTACAATTTTTAAGGATGCTTACATGTTTTGTAAGTCATGTGATCGATGCCAAAGAATGGGGAATATTGGTCCACGAGATCAAATGCCATTAAACCCTATCACTTCTATTGAGATTCATGACCTTTGGGGAATTGCCTTCATGGGGCCGTTTCCTTCAAGTAAGGGCTTTCTCTACATATTGCTTGCGGTTGATTATGTGTCAAAGTGGATCGAAGCCAAGGCTACACGCACCAATGATTCAAAGGTGGTGGCCGAGTTTCTCAAGACCAACATCTTTTCACGTTTTGGAGTCCCAAGAGTCTTGATTAGCGATGGAGGATCCCATTTTTGTAACCGCACCATTGAAGCCTTATTGAAGAAGTATGGAGTCAAGCACAAGGTATCTACACCTTATCATCCTCAAACAAGTGGCATGGCCGAGGTGAGCAATCGAGAGATCAAGCAGATACTTGAGAAAACCATTGGACCTTCAAGGAAGGATTGGAGTGATCGTCTCGATGATGCTTTATGGGCTTATAGGACTGCGTACAAGACACCGATAGGTATGTCACCTTTTCGGTTAACATATGGCAAAGCATGTCACTTACCGGTTGAACTTGAGCATAACGCATGGTGGGCGGTGAAGGCTTTCAACATGAGCATTGATGAAGCCGGCCTTTATAGGAAGCTTCAACTCAACGAACTTGAAGAAATACGGAATGAAGCTTATGAAGCCGCATGCAAAAGACTAAGGTTGCTCATGATAAGATGCTTCGACGGAAGGAGTTTAAAGTTGGTCAAAAAGTTCTCTTGTATCATTCACGCCTCAAACTTTTTCCGGGTAAGTTGCGCTCTCGTTGGATCGGACCATTCATTGTTCTTCAAGTGTTTCCACATGGAGCTATAGAGATTCGGAATGAAGCTACGGGGAACAAATTCAAAGTAAATGGACATCGACTCAAGCCTTATTACGAGGGGTTACAAGAGCACACGTTAGAAGAGATTGATGTCCAAGATGCCGAACGTATCCATAATGCCGAGATGGTGGGTTGATGCCTTTGCACGTTGAGCAAGTGATGATGAACACGCACAATACTACACATGGTGAAGAGTCTAGGCTATGGACTATAAACACAAAGCGCTACTTGGGAGGCAACCCAAGTCGATCAAAGAAAAACGAAGGAGCCATCACCGGGAGTTTGAAATTTCTTAACCTTTCTCTTTTTCTTTGGTTTGTGATGATTTGTTGGAATGTATTAGACTATTGCATGCTTAGGAAGTTACTTGCTATAATTCTATGCTTACATTGAGGACAATGTAATTTTCTAAGTGTGGGGTGGGATAACGTATTCCGTTTATGTTTTGGTGTGCTTAGTTTAGAAAAGAAAATTCAGAAAATTGTTCCGCAAAAATAGAGTGTTTAAATTTGTTTGTTTCGAGTCTTAGGATGCCCCTAATATGTCAATGATGTTTTTTTTCCTCTTTGTATACATAGATGATAGTTGTGTATACAATTAAAATTGTAAGTTTCATGGATTTTGTGCATTGGTAGGAGCATGTAGGACTTGTTGATTAACGAAGCATGCATGTTTTAGCTAGTTTGTTTCCATAATAACCTATGTGAGCTTTAGAGCCAATTTGCTTTCTTCTTGAGCGATAAAAAGATAAAATTCAATAGATTCGTAGGAAGCATGAAACCTCATAATTCTTTGATTATTCGATGACTATGTGCCATAGCTTTTTAATGAACTCTAGTATGCTAGAACTTACTCTTGTTGATTTTCAAAACGTTTTTAATCATAAAATACCTTGATTTTGAATATGATTGAATAAAGATCATTTAGGTTTACCACCAAAGCCAAATAAAGCATGAGCCCTATTGGAGCCCGTCGTGGGACACCTTAGTAAACCCCCTTTGAGCCTACAATTAGCCTTTTCTTTCATCACCCTTAAACACTTTCCATAAGCTTAATATAGTGATGTCTTTACCTTGTGTGTCGGCAAAGCTTGATTTTGAAAGCGTTTTCGCGTGTGTGATGAAGAAGAACAAGTGTGGGGTAGACTTAGCCATAAAATTATATGAAAAATGTATGTATGCCGTGCCTTAGAAAATTGAAAAAAAGAAAAGAAGAATGCTCGGACCAAAAAGAAAGAAAAACATGCCGAGAGAAAGAAAGAAAGTATGAGATTGAAGGGCACGGCATAGGCATAGAAAAAGAAAAATTTTATACATGGCTATTGTCTTGATTATTGTTGTAATGTGGAAAGAAAAGAATGAAGTATGGGTCCAACAAGATAAATTTGACCCTCTCGGTGAGAAGACATAAGGAGATTTGAGCTTTGCCAAAGGCCATGGTGACGTTTTTGAGCCTCCTTATCCAAATATCGAATACCTCTTAGCCTAGCCCCATTACAACTCTTTTTATTGATCTTTTTCATGATTCTTAAAATGGTTAAACTTGATTTGTGGAGATTATCTCAAGAGTAAGCATATGGTTTTGGTTCATTGGTGCATATAGTTATCATATGAGGTTTTTCCATAAAATTTCACAAAGAGCTTTCTTTTCTTGACATATGCAAGTTACTCTTTGTAATTCATTATCTTTCGCTTGCATATACTTATGAGTGAATACCATGCTTCGAGAGAAAAGAAGAGAGTATGCCTAGTGAGGAGGATTGGATTAGCTTAACATGTCTACATGCTTACTTTTGCTCTTATATGTTCATATTGATGCCACATGTTCATGAAGCTCAGAATTTTCGTGCTTAGCATTCCCATGCATTTAACTTGAAAGCTATGTGTACATACGAGCCTGAGACAAATTGTTAGGGGCAATAGTTTGTGTAGAGTCTAGTTTAATTTAGTTTGCTAAGGGACTAGCAAAGGATAAGTGTGGGGTAGTTGATAGGAGCACAATGTGCGACGATATTACATGCTTATGCCCTCGTTTATGCTTTGTTTAACCCTTATTTATCTAAGATAGAGTCATAATATAGTTAGTGTCAATTTTGGTAGAGTTTTGGTGAAATGTGCTTAATTGTCCGAAAAATGACTAAGTATATGAAATCTGGAAAATAGTGAAAATATGTCTTTTTCGTGATTTTGTGACAAATACAAATATGATCTATCCTTGTCCGAATTCTATGCAATTTGGTGTGCTTAATATTCATATACTGAGGAATGTTGTGTTAAAATTTCAGATCAATCGGAGTTCGGGAAGTCACCCAAAACTTGGCTGCAAAAGGGCAGTCCGGGCATTTCAATCCAGGGGCTTCCAGGATTTTCCTGGGACTGTGTCCCAACTTCGAAAAATCATTCCCGTCGACTCACAAGGAATTTGATCAAACTGTTTTATGGGAAGATGGCCATATGTGTCTAGTTTATCTGAGACTTGGAATCGCATCAATCGGAGTTCCGAGCGTGGAGATATGCCGGAATTACTGCAACAAGGTCAAATCTGCCGATTCCAGGAACCTACTGCCCCCTTTTTGTGTTTTCTGTTTTTGATGGACCAAATGATGTACAAATGCATTTATGAAGATGGTTCAAGCTTTATGAAGGGAAGAGGACGACACTGGGCCATGGCATTGAAGAAAAACATGAAGAAACAAGTTCTCCTAGTCAAGCTAGGAGAAGCTGCCGATTCTGGCAGATTTGCTGCCTTTGTGTGCTGCCGGCATTTGGGGCATTTTCGATGGATCAAGGCCTATCAATTGAAGTCCAATGATCATACAAGAAGTCCATGAAGATGTGAAGCCCAAGCCTTGAAGAAAAATTCAGAAAAAGAAAACCTAGTTGAACTAGAAAAAGGAAGGTTTCAAACCTTATCCCATTAGGTTTTGTTTTTCCTTGTACAAGTTGGGGCTGCCGGCAGACCTAGTTTCTCCCTATAAATACCCATGTTTTCCTACAGAAAAGGTGTCACATCTCAAGCCAAAACACAAGTCTAAGCTCTACCAAAAATTCTACCTTAAGTCCTACATAAAACCTAGCCAAAATACATCCTTCACCACTACCAGAAAGTTTCTGCCGAACCAACCTTCTGCCGAAACTTGAACTTCCTGCTGCCGTGCATCCAACCATCCTCCATCACAGATCCACACGAGCTGCTGCCTCCCAAGGTGTCTAAATGTGTGATCTACTCCCTTTGGCTTGTAATTTTATGGATTTATGCTTTTATGTCTATGTAAAACATATGTTCTTTTGGTATTTGTTTTTAGGAAAAAATTCACACACAGTACCTGAACTTAGGTGGTCAGGTCAGTTTGATACCTCAACTTTTTTTCGTACGATAAACATACTCCAACTTATTTATCCGTACCAAATGTGTACCCACGTCACTGTTTTGATGACGTGGCACCTCTGTTTTTGTATCAAACTGACCTGACCACCTAAGTTTAGGTATCAAACTGACCTGACCACCTAAGTTCAGGTATCAAACTGACCTGACCACCTAAGGCCACGTCATCAAAACAGTGACGTGGGTACACATTCGGTACGGATAAATAAGTTGGAGTATGTTTATCGTACGAAAAAAAGTTGATGTATCAAACTGACCTGACCACCTAAGTTCAGGTACTGTGTGTGAAATTTTTCCTTGTTTTTATGTCTATGTAAAGACAATTTGTGTGTTTGGTTTTGCATGTTTAAAGATGTTTATGATTTCGATTCTTTGAGCCTAATTAACTCTAAGGTATTGATTTCATGGTTTTATGAAAGATAAACATGTAAACATAATTTGTAAATATGTAACCGGTTAGATCTTAGGGATACATGCTTAACTTGATTCTCGATTTCTTCTTGATTAGTTGTTTGAATTCATGTGCAACCGAAGGAGATGTTTAGATGCATTCGAAAGGCCATGAGTGTTGTCTAGATGTTGAATTCACTTGCCGTAGTAACATAGGTCAAGTTAGAACGCTAAGTCGATTTGGTTTATGTTGTTACCTAGGGTTAGAGTAATTCCTACAACTTGCTTGTCTAATATGAAGAGTGACGCCTTGCATATTAACTTGTTTCCGACTAAGAGATTTCGTGCTTTATATGCTAATTGGTTAATTTCTACGCTAAGTGTCTTTAATCGGTTAGCTAAAGATTAGGGTTATGCGCTAAGCTAATTCTAAGTATTTTTGTGAAATCTAAAATCGATTAGTAAACCGCTAAGGAGCTAGTTAGGTTGGAATTAAGTTGAGTCTTGAATATTTCTATGCATGTTTCCATGAGTCCTTACTTGTTACTTGTTTCGATTTGTGATAGTTTTTTATGAGTGCTTTGCGTGAGAGATGTCGACCAAACTTGTACATAGTAGTTAGAATTTAAATTTCAGAAATTTATTTTTCGTGCCATAGTTTTTAGGGCAGCCCTATGGCTGCCGAACCATTCTCTCCCCCATATGTGACGTTTTGTATATATGTATATGTGTTTTTGTCTAACAATCTCATATTTCAGGTACCCTTAATCCCCGGCCTAGAACGATCCCTACTTGCTTATACTACTAACGATCTTTTGTAGGGTTTATTATTGCATGCGAGCTTCGGCTCCCATCAGCAGCCCTGTCGTATTCGCCCATGGTTCCATCTTGATCTCGGCTAGCGGCAGCGGTCTGACTGCCACCTCCATTGGGCCCCCCCCCCCCCCCCCCCCCCCCGGATTTGAACCAGCACCGGCTCCAGAACCCACTGGTCCCCTGGATTTTCTTCCTTCTTTTCTCCTGAGCTTCCAACCATATATGTTTTTTTTTTCCGACCCGTAGACTGATCGATTCCGTTCCCGTTCGTACGACAACACAAACTTTTTGTATTGTTCCCACAGACGGCGCCAATTGTTTCTGTCTGAATCCGTAGACTCACAGATACTGGTGGATCTCGGTGTGATTCCTGCCTGTAAACTTTGCTAACTAAGGGAATACCGGGCGGGGCTAGTCTATTCCGCTCTGATGCCTAAGTGAGTATAGTTGAAATAAACTGATAACTTAAGCGGGAATGAGTAATTGGAGTATTGATTACCTATTAATGAGGGCAGTTTGAACCCATATATAGGTTGCCGGGTGTGAGGACTGGCCTCACCCTTCGATGTGGGACTGATCCCCCTTCTGCACATATTACTGTACTGTTTCGGCCCCTGTCGTCCCCGGTTCCCGAGCCCAGGTCACAGGTAAGACCTGCCTGGGCGCGGGTGCAGGTGTTCATGCTTTGTCCCTGGGCCCTCGACCGGGTCCAGGAGTCCTGACCGCGGGTCTGGGAGCCTGGGTATCCTCTCTATGGCTACTGTCAACAATAACAGGCACCTCATAATCAACATTGAGAAACCCTACTCCAACGACGTTATCTTTGGACGTTACTGATGTGGGGTGATGTGTTAACAAGTACCCACGTGTTAAAGACTTATTGGTCCGGACCACCACCTCAGTAAATGGGGTTAAATAGGGTTAGTGAGAAATTAAGTTTCGCGCTATTCAAGTTTGAGCAACATTCACATGTTTCTTATTACTTACTAATTATTAATAGCTTGATTGATTACTGAGTTAAAAGTTTAGAACAATGTGTGACTCATATGCATATGACGTTGATAAAAAGTCTCAACATTTAAAAATTATAGATCATCACGAGACTTGATTATTAAATGTACGCGGTTAATGCTCTCATATGGAAATTAGCTTGAATCTACATGTTAATTAGGTTCATGCGGGCCAAAGACGATTCATAATATTTTTGGATTTGTGGATTGCTTTCCTCCCTCCAATCCAAATAAAAGAAATTCAGATATGAATCGTACTAACAGAACAAGAAGCAACGCGTTGGAATCTATCAAGTCAATCTCAAAATAATTCGCCTTTTAGGCAGTGATTAATGATAAAGGGTAATGCTATGAAAGTGTTTATTTGACGGCGATTCATTGGTCAGCGCAAGTGTTTTTCTTTCTTTGACGAAAGTATCAACTAATCTTGTTTTCACTCGCTCCCTACTAGACCATGATCTTGCTGTCCTGGGTACCTGATCATCATCATCATCACTGAAAAAAGGGACCTTCAGTCGAGTACTGTACTACTGTGTACCCTTCTCTTTGTTATAAGAATCATTTCTTCCGATATGCATTAGTACCAGGTGGCTTTAGCATTCAACAAAATGAGAACAGGGGAGGCACACAAAAATCCATGAAATCCAATAACAGTCTAGGCATATCAGGTTACACACTCTGATATCACCTATATTCGTATTGGTGTTGTATCCAAGGTAAGACTCAACATGGAGTAGTCTCTAAAACAATAGCCAACTAGCCAAGACATAAACCAAACCAAACTCTCATAATCAAATGCAAACATCATGTATAGATAGTGCAAGCACTGCAGTTCCTACTGGCCTAGCGGCTAGAGGCACACTACTTCTACACTTGCAGGCAATTTTTTCTTAATCTTCCGGACATGATTAGATGACCATTCTTTCATTTCTCTGAGCCAAGCTCCATCCTCAAAATTATCAGCTAGTCTATCAACTCTTGTACGGTAATCCCGGCAAACACTGTTAAAAACAATTTTCTCCAAATTGATAGCAGTTTTCGTCATGTACTTCACAAGTTCAATCTGGCGTGTGGTACCACCATATCTTATTATTTTCACCACCTTGAAGTTCTGATGGAAGCACTTTGCTGCTTTTTTGTTTGGAAAGGGTCCTTTCCTTGACAATGAAAGTGAAAAGCAGTCCAACTGCACCAAATTTAAGAAATCAAAATAAAATTAACTTGGCATGTAACAGAACAACAACAGCCAATTTATCATATATCAAGTCTACAGTTAACATGACAATGGAAACATGTCTCCACGGATGGGAAACAGTATACTGGGTTTAGAGAAGTCTAAAGAATGGAATAAAAACATGGACAGCAGAACATTTCAATTTACAGGTACTCAAAACATGTTAATCACTTCACTGTATCATTGTTATCAAAAAAGTGTCTATAGCAAACTATCATTTGAGTTCAAAATTAATCTGAATACCATGCTGCGAGTTTATATTTGAAATAGATTTACGTCTAAATATTCCATTTCAAATGATTCTTCATTTCTTAAAGAGTAAAACAGAATGTACATGTATAGGTATTTTTCTCTAGGTTAATACTGTATGACAAAAATGGACGTACTGAAGATCACCCCAAAACATTCAACAATATGGACTCGACACCAACCAGCATGAGGTTCAATTGGTTGTTTTTGATTTGTTCTGTTAGTATCCTTCTTCTTTTTATGTCATTTTTATCAGAATTGGTAACGGAGTGAGTAGATGATGAAGCTCATACCACCACCAAATTGACCTCTAATGTTTTCACCAAAGGAAAAGGCATATATCAACAAGTCTAACTGTTTTTATACGAAAACCAATAACAAAATCAGAAAATAAAAGCTAACCTCTCTTAAATCATTCGCAACAAAACCTAGATAAAACTGATAAACTAGACAGTTATATACAAAGACATGCGACTACATAGATCTAATGTAACCTCACAGCCAAAGGATATACAACTTGTACAAGGACATTATCTAACTAACCAAACAAAAAAAAATTCAACAGAATGTCATGACCATAGAACACAAAGTGATACGCCTACAAATCTCAATTGAGTATTAGAATAAAGTTTAGGGATCGTGGAATCCTGTTATCGTCTTATCATCACTAAACATTCAAATCATAAGTACGTGAATCTAATAACAAAACAAACGATTACCATTGAATACCATACAATTGTGGCCTACCAAGTACCTGTAACACAAGTGTATGCAATAAAGGAGATGCCGTAATGAAGGAAGCTAATTGAAGAAGACCACAATTATCCTTTTCATCAAATGCTAATTCCAAATGCTTGAGATTAGATAATGTAGGATATATAGAATCCCACTTGTAGCTCTGAAAAATAAAGGAGTAAGGCACAGATAATCCCAAAAGAATAAAACTAGAATTAAAGTCAGTCACATATGATAAGTATTACTAACCAGGCTCAAATTACTCAGTTTGAGAATCTATAGTTGTGAAAGGCAGCAAGAAATCTGAGGGACAACCTCTAAGAAATCAAATGAATAGATGGCACCAAGGGATACCTCAACAAGAAGCGGTAGATTCTTAAGAAACAAGTCTACCTTAACTGGGTCATAAATGAATTCCTTGTCTGCGTCGTAAATGAATGAAATGAGGTTTGCATCAGAAATCTCAATTCTTTTAATATTTTAACATCACTGTATCACCCAGTACTTCAATGTTGTTGAGGGCTTGATAACTCTGAGGTTAACCAACTTTGAGGAATCAGACACGGAAAGTCTCACAAGAACTGGACAGTTAGACAGGATGTCCTCAAGAACATTTCCGGTCACGTCAACTGATTTCAAATCATGAACTTTTAGTGACTTAAATCCAACATATTTACTAATACGTTCACTTGGTATATCAGAACACGAGGGATTCAAACCAGAACCTTTTCCATTACCTAAAACATTTTGGCCAAGTACATAGTGCACGGGTGTAAGCGATCCTCTGACATAAGGATATTCCAAGAAGTCCAACTCAAGCATTTGAACTCCCCTTTTCATTGCAAATTGAATCCATTCATCAATAGAATTTCTCGGACCAATATCAAAAGAAACCCTGAATCGCTCAATATATGGGGGCCCTATGCAGTTTCAACACATTGTCCACCCAATCGACATACCAAAGCTTCTTCAACTCTTTCCCCTCCGGATAAATTCTGCTCAGCTCATACAATCTGAATAAATTCTTCTCATCATCAAAGTTGAGAGTGGTAATGTTGGTCCACATATACCGCCATCTCCTAGAAAGGATACTAGTAGCTTGTGCATCCCTTACGGGCAAGCCAGACAGTATGATAACAAGAATTTCATCAGGCAACGCACTGATTCTGTCTACCAAGTTTTCTTCACCACATTTTTTCCTTCTTTTCCTCAAGTCCCAAACACCCTATGAATGACCCAAGCAACAACAAGTTTATGAAAGGTTGAAACTATTGTAAAGTATTAGCAGTTAATTACATTCTTTCCCTCATGACATAACACTCCAGAACTCAGAAAGCTAAAGCAAATGGAAGGATGAAAAGCAAAAGCTGCTTTTCTGATATAATGGAACATCATTTAGTCAAATAATTTACAAAATGAACTGACATGCAATATTTAGATAAACCTGTACCTTCCTACTTGCAGGGACGGAGCCAGAGTTCTAAAATACTCTGGGCTAGATTTTATTTTTTTAAAAAAAATTTAAAATTATTATTATATAATTAATGAATGTAGCCAATATTTAAGTGACCAATGTAGCAAATGTTGGATTGTTTCAGGAAATTGATAAATGCCATGGTCTCCGGAAGATAATGGTACTAGCGTGGACTTAAAGATTCTAAAAACCTTAATTAATGTTGCGTGTGAGAGCCTCAAGCTATCATTTTTTAGCCATTTTTTATATGGGGTATAAGTATCACTCAAAAAAATCTACTTATTTCATATATATATATATATATATATATATATATATATATAAGTACATAACCTATTATATTTGAAGAAAAAAAAAGCAAAAAAAGTCTCTGGGCTGTAGCCCATAGAAACTTGTACTATCTTCCGTCCCTGCCTACTTGATTTGGGCATTGGTCCTGAATTGGGTGAAGAAGAACCAAACCCCAGAAGCCTCAGATACTAAACAAGGCTCTTAGATCACTAACCTGCTTCAACAACAACATAGGAAAACACCAACCCATCAATAACATTGAAAAAAAAAACACACAAATTGCATTTGGGTTTCTCAATACAACTGAGTCAATTGTGATGTAGGACACCATCAGAGAAAGCGCAAGGGAAAACAGCAACTCTGGAACAAAGGCTTCCAGATCTATTAATCTCAATCCAACTGATCAAAAACTGACCCCTCCCCCTACAGCTTTTACTCTCTTATATAGAATAAAAAAGAGTGATTTTAAAGATAAATAAAGGCTGGAACAAGTTCCCAACAAAACACAACCAACGAAGAGTTTTTCAATGCTAACAGCACTTTTTTTATTGGAACCTGAGAGGTCTCGTACTGACCCAACCAAATTATAGTCCTTCAATTCTTGAGCAAAAGGGTCGGTGGTACTACTTGGCTCAATATATGACCCTTCATCAAATTGTCTTTCAGTAATTAACTCCACTGAGAAGACCCAACTTCAATTAGCAGAAAATGAATCTGTCATATATCATACCTCATAGAGAATAGAAGAGCTGTTCTCTCTAACCCGGAATGCCAAGAAGTAATCACCATCCTTCGGTTTTGTCCCCAAATCTTTTTAACTAAATAAACCTCTTTTACTTGCCTTTTTTATCTTCACAATAAACCTCGTCATTTTCTTGAGGTCCTCTGTTCGAGCCGCAACCTTTTTTTTTTTTTTTTCCTTTTCTTTTTCCTATCAGCCATTACTTTACTTCATTCCTGTCGACTCCTAGAGTCCCAGTTCAGTCAGGAAGTCGTTCTGTATGTGTATTGTAACTTTCAGTCTAATTTTACCAATCTATTGGTTCTTAAACTAGAAACATTGATTATTCAATGCAAAACTCCATCTCTCCTTGTGTTTGGCTTTGTGAAAGGAGCGAGGAAGAGGTGGACAACGTAGGAAAACACTATCTCCAAACAATTTAAGCACTGCAGTGGATTACAAAACTTCAATATTTAACTGCAAATTGAGGTTCTACTTTCAGAATAACAAAATTAAATAGAAGAATTCATGATTCAGTACAAATAGTATAGCAATGTACTTTCGGACCAGACTGTAGTAGCTACAAGCACACAACTTCTAGTGTTGCAGGCAATTTTTCTTTAAGCTGACGAGCCTCGGCTCTTGATAATTCTTCCTCCGCCTCCACTCTAGACTGATTTAGTACTCTGTCAGGTCTTGAACGCCAAGGATCAACAGGATTAAAAATAATTTTCTCCAAATTATGTGCAGTTTTTGTCAAGTACTTCACAAGTTCAATATGACGGTTAAGGCCACGGTACCCTACGATTTCCACCACTTTCAGACAATCATGGGAGCATCTTGCTGCTCTCTTCTTGGCAAAGGGACTTTTTTGACTTTGTGATTGTAACTGATGCGTACATGAAACAAAAATTGCAATTCTGTCACTATGTATAGCGAGCACCAAGAATGAGAAACCATTCTAAAGTTTGTGTCTGGGATAAAATTAGTTTACATTGAATATTCTATTTTTTAATGAAAATGCATTTGTCTAAGGAAATCATGAGAAGAAGTCATAAAATTGCCATCAAAGTCATCATTTGAAAAACAAAATATTCAAGGACCAGTTATCCATTAGACAGCAATCTTAGCAAAGTACAACCTCATTGTTTCTCTAGTTTGGACTCTCTCTTTTTTTCCCTATAAATTGGAAATGGAGTAAATATATGATGGAAGTGAAATTTGTAATTTATCTGAACGGGAAAACATCAAAAGGACACGAAATTCATCATCACTTTGCATATCTGATAAACAAAACGATCTTCAGGTACAAAAACAAAATATGTTATATAGTATACGAACCTTCAATACAAGAGTATGCAAGTGAGGTGTTTTCTTAATGAACATTGCAAGATGAAGAAGAGCACAGTTGTTACGTTCTTCAAACGCTAATTCCAAGCACTTGAGATTAGGTAATGAAGGAATTACAGGAACCCTTTTGCCCCACTGAAAAACAAACATCAAGTAAGGCACCAACTAAATGCAGAACAAAAGAAAACACTTATAACTTGTTATATCTGTACACTAACCAATTTCGAATAATTGAGTTTAAGGATCCCCAGTTGCGCAAGACAGCAGGAAAGGTAACAGAAGTCAAACTGCTTTTCACAAGATCCTGAAAGGGATACCTCAACAAGAAACGGTAGATTGCTAATAAGCAAGTCTCCCAGACGCCCATCATAAGTAAACGAAACTAGGTTTGCTTCATGTATCTCGATGCTTTTGATGCGATAACATTGTTTTATCACCAAGTACTTCAATGCAGTAGAGTGACCAACAACTCTAAGATTAACCAGTGACAAGGAAAGACACACGGCTAGTCGTTCAAGAACTGGACAATAAGACATGAAGTACTCAAGAATATATTGGTTCACATCGACTGATTTGAAATCAAGAACTTTGAGTAACTTAAAACCAATGTATTCAGAACACAAAGCCTTCAAAGCAGAAGTTTCTCTGATACCCAACAATTCATTGCTAAATCTATAGTTCTCAGACGATCCATATGAAATAAAAGATAAGTCCAACTCAAGAATTTGAACTCCTTTCCTCATTGCAAATCGAATCCATTCATCAATACAACTTCTAGGACCAATAAGGTCGAAGGCAACCCTGAATTGCTCAATGTTTGGGGATCTATGTTGTTGCAAAACCTTATCCACCCAATCAACATACTTACACCTATCCGGCTCACGTTGTGCTCCTGTGTAGAGCTTCCAAAGTCTGATTGACTGATTTTCAGCATCGAAGTTGAGAGTCGTAATAAAGGACCAGACATGCTGCCACCTCCTAGAAAGGATACAAGTAGCTTGTGCTTCCTTTAGTGACAATAGAGACAGTATACTCACAAGAATTTCATCCGGCAATCCACTGATTCTGTCTACCATGTTCTCAGTTGAAAGCACCCTATGAATTAACAAAACCAAATAAAAAGCGAAATTCATGACAAGAAACATAGTTTTATTAAGAAGGTTCGAATCATTTCCTCATTATGCAAATGCAAGGAAATAGGAAAACATGCCGCTTGCGATTCCAATGAAAACAATGCAAGTTTAATTTCACTGCCGATATTTACAGAGAATAACGATGCAACATTTGGAATCATTGGTGATGGAAATTGCTGTAAAGAACCAAAACCCAGAAGCTAGCACAGTGAGACCACCAGATATACTTATTTATAGCCAAACTCGGATGCTAAACATAGAAAATGGCTCTAAGATTACCACGATCCCTCTGTACATAGACAAATTCAAAACCAGTTAATTACTCCTAGAAATTGTTGGTTTGACCATTGATCCTATGTGGGTGAAAAAGAACAAGAACCCAGAAGCTAAATAGTCTCTTTTGTATAGGCAAACTCAGATACTAACATAGAATATGTCTCTTAGTCTTAGATCACTAACCTGCTTCAATAACATAGGAAACTCATCAATAACTGAAAATAAAAACACAGAAATTGCATTTGGGTTTCTCAATAAAGTTGAGTCAACGTTTTTCAATAAGCATTGAGAAGACGGGCCAACTTGATTTAGCAAAGAATGAAAATACAAACTAGAATCCATATATATTGATTTCTCATATAATCTTATACCTCTTCGTACTCCCCAGATTGCCGAGAAGTAATCACCACCTTCGGTTTAGTTTGAATCCCAAAAAAACAATGCTAGAATAGATCTGCAGCCAACAACAGAGAACCAGAACCCAACAACAGAGTTACAGCACCACCAGATACACTTCTTTGTAGCCAAACCCAGATGCTAAAAATAGAAAATGGCTCTTAGTGACGTCGAAACAGCAAAAGACAATTACTTCTACAAATTGGCAGAGGTGGTGCATTCGATATAATTAATTTATTCAATCTTGTTCAACGAATAGTAGCATCGGAAAGACCATTTCAATTAGAAAGATTGAATAGAAATGTGAAGAGTTGTGCAAAAGCCCTTAAACTTTTATACTTCTTCCCCTATGTTATTGATTCCACTATGTCATAGACTCATAGGAAACCACCAACCCATCAATAACATTGGAAAAAAAATTAATACAAATTGCATTTGGGTTTCTCAATACAATTGAGTCAATGTACATTTGGAAAGACAGCCCCATCAGTATTCTTTTTTATATTGCCAAGAAGGAGAGGACACCAATACCTGAACCTAGTACCCTTCTGAATCTCCGAAGCTGGCTTACAAATAGCATGTATCGAGTTGAACTCCTCTCACCAACTCATAGCATGAGCAACCAAACTGGGAGTAACTCTCTGCGATTTTTCCAAATGCTTCAAAGTAGAACAAGAAGCTTGCCAAACATAGCAGATGATAATGAACTTGTTTTATCAAGCAACCAGTCCTTGAAATTCAACTGCATCAATATTGAAAAAGAATGGATGAACATTACAAAAGGAGCGAGCAACTGGGAAATAACACTCCAAACAACATCACCCTCATAACCTTCACAAGAAAGAGAGCCTCTGGTTATTGCAACTGGAATGCTAACATGCATTGATCTTATGTGAAAATAGCGCGGAATGGAGGATGACAACTTAGGAAAATACCATTACAAACATCCATTATTCAACTGTAATTTGAGGTTGTAGCTTTAGATAAAAAATAAATATTTAAAAAAAAAAAAAAAACATTATTTGTCCAATACAACTAATTTAGCAATGTAGTAGCTACAGGCACACGACTTCTAGAGTTGCAGGCAATTTTTCTTTAAGCTGTCGAGCCTGAGCTCTTGAATCTTTTTCCTTCGCCACTGCAGAGGGATCTAGTAGTCTGTGAAATCTTGATTGCCTACTATCAACAGGATTAAAAATAATTTTCTCCAAATTACTTGCAATTTTTGTCAGGTACTTCACAAGTTCAATCTGACGGCTTCGGCCATAGTACCCTACTATTTCCACGACCTTTAGAAAATCATGGGAGCATCGTGCGGCTCTCTTCTTGGAAAAGGGACTTACTTTACTCAATGTATTTAACTGCGCCAAATAAGCAACATAGTGTGTACATGTAACAAGAACCACAAACAGTCAGCAAATATAGCAACCAAAATTTTCAACCTTTGAGAATGAGAAACAGTATAACATTCTAGAATATTAACCCAGACATCGGTTTACTTTTGATGAATTTTTTGGTTCTTTTCAAAATGCAGTCCAGGATTCTTCATTCAAAGAAGTCATCATTTGAATTAAAGAAACATAAAAAGTTCACATGGACCAATTATCCATTACACAGCAATCTTTAGCAAAGATGAACCTTGTTGTTTTCCTAGTTCGTACTCTATATCTTTTTCTACAAAATTGGAAATGGAGTGAGCAGATGATGAGGTGAGATTTCTATTTCTAATCTACCTACTTGAACCCATATATTCAAGCAAAAGACAATTGAAGCTTGTATTTCTGCTAGGTACTAAACCCTAAACTATATCAATTATACGGTGGTAAAAAATCCAACAAAGCACTTGTTCGTTTGGTCTGAAAATCCAAATAAACACAAATCTTGGCAATTTTTAATTAATTTAAACCGAATGGCCAAACATCCAAAGGACATGGAAATTCATCATCATTTTGTATATCTGATAAACAAAAATTCATTAGGTGCAAGTACAAAATACGTTTTTTAGTATACGCACCTTCAATGCAAGAGTATGCAAGCGAGGTGTTTGCTTAATGAAAATTGCAAGATGAAGAAGAGCAGAGTTATAATGTTCTTCAAACGCCAATTCCAAGCACTTGAGATTAGGTAATGAAGGAATTACAGGTTTCGTTGTGCACCACTGAAAAACAAACATCAAGTAAGGCACCAACATAATCCAGAACAATAATAATACTTAAAACTTGTTATATGTAAACACCAACCAAATTCTGATAATTGAGTTTGAGAGTCTCCAGTTGAGAAAGACAGCAGGAAATGTAACGGAAGTCAATCTTTAACCAAGAACCCGAAAGAAACACCTCAACAAGAAGCGGTATATTTCTGAGAAGCAAGTTTGCCAGATTCCCATCATAGGTAAATGAAACTAGGTTTGCTTCGCATATCTCAATGCTTTTGATGCTGGGACATTGTTGTATCACTAAGTACTTCAATGCAATAGACTGACCAACAACTCTAAGATTAACGAGTGAGCAGGAATGATACACGACTAGCCGTTCTAGAACTCGACCGTTAGAGATGAAGTATTCAATAATATCTTGGTCCACATCAACTGATCTGAAAACAAGGACTTTGAGGAACTTAGAACACAAGGGCTCTAAAACAGAACTTTGTCCGATACTCAACACTTTGTTGCTAAATTTGTAATTCTGCATAGTTCGACGTAAAAAAACAGAGAAGTCCAACTCAAGAATTTGAACTCCTTTCCTCATTGCAAATCGAATCCATTCATCAATAATACAACTTCTTTGTCTACCAATGTCAAATGCAACCCTGAATTGCTTAATGTTTGGGGTTCTATGTTGTTTCAAGACCCTATCCACCCATTCAACATACTTATACATTTCCGGATCGCGTTCTGCTTTTCGTCGGAGCTTGCAAAATCTGATTACTTGTTCTTCAGCATCGAAGTTTAGAGTCGTTCTATATGTCCACACCTGTTGCCACCTCCTAGAAAGGATACAAGTAGCTTGTGCTTCCTTTAGGGACAATAGAGACAGAATACTCACTAGAATTTCATCCGGCAATGCACCGATTCTGTCCACCATGTTGTCTGCAGCATCTTTCTACTTTCTTCTTTCCAGGTTGCAACCATCCTATGAATCAAGCCAAGAGAAAAGTAAACGTTAAACCAATACTAAGAGTCGATCAATCGAGAATGATAGTATTACGGTATTACCAGGCGATATACCCATTATTCCCGTGATCCCATCAATATACAAACACATTCTCTTTTAAATCATGACAGAAACAAATAGAACACCAATCCAAATGTAAGGACTCTGTTTGTTTGATTCCCAAAAACACAATTCCAGATTAAATTTTACTGCAGCCACATATTTACAGAAAGTAAAACGACGCAATATGAAGATGTAGTTTTACCTTGATATCTGGTTCAGCCATTGGTTGATTGATTGAAATGGGTAGAGAGAAGAACCAAGACCCTGCAGCAGAATGAGAGCACAAGATAGCCTACAAATGCTTGAAGACTCTACTGACTCTTCTTTCGTATTCCCCAGATTTTTCAGAGAAGAATAACCCTCGTCTTTTCTCAAATCTTTCAAATATATATATATATCCAAGCTTTTAACCTTCTCACAGGACCTGAGGTCCTCAGTTTGAAACGCGACCCTTTCATTTAGCTTCTTTCTACAATTCATTCTTTTCCTGATCGATTATTAACTTGCAGTTAGTTGTTTACTCCCCCACATATAATAACTAAGTACGAAATGAAGTGGGCAGTCATGCGAAACTATAATAATGAATTGAAAACAACATAAACAATTATGTCAAAGGGACAATAAAACTAGTATATATCCAAGTAGATTGTCTTCCACGCTGAATAAAACATTAGTACACAATGAAATAATTGGAAGTTATATATTGCTTGTGCTTGAAGTATGAATATGAAAGGATGATGTATGTGATGAGGGTTTGCTAGCCAATGGTTGACAATATTTGTCCCAAAACCAAGTCCAACTTCAAATCTCCCTTTTCGTTCATATGTTCTTTCTCCTACAAATTTATTTCAACACTTAAAAATAAACAATTTGATTCGAAAATTAGAAGTTGTAAACCGAACCTATCTCAAGTGGACATGTTTTACATGACACTTTGATAATAGGGTTATAATGGGCTCCCCCAGTCAACTTTCAGCTATCCTTGCATTCTAATGAATACGAATATTGAAAGGTATCGCAAAGAGAACAAGAGTTCAATGATCGAATATATTCAAGCACACAAACCTAAGTTTCTCAGCCATAAACAATCAGTAGATCAATGAAAGAAAAAAATCATAATAGGAGTAACAACGTCTCAGAGGCATTTCATCAAACAAGTGATGAGCATCAATTGCGCTTGTCAAATACATTCACATAATGGTGAAGGAATGAGTCACTGCCCGTTCAAAGTCACAAAAGGCAAGCAGAATCGAAGAAAAACGAAAACCCAGAAACGCAAAATCTCTCAAGTATGTGGAATCAAAAATAGAACTCACTCAATGTGGTCACTACCCAAGTGCCCACAAGAAGGGAAAAGATGATCAGTAGCATTACATGATCACATAACTCCACACATGACAACTTTAATTTGAGTCGTACCTTTTTGTTCCTAACATCTTGGATTGATTGACTGAGTTTGGATTTTGGTTGGATCTTAGGTATTCTTGTGCACTTGTTCCTCTCACTCTTTGTCATGTTCTTGCAGCACACGTCTCCCTATCTGGCACATAGTAATATAATAACTATCTATGTGATTATTGGCCTTTTCCTTTTGAAGAATAAAAATCTGTAATCGTATTGCAGAAGCTGTTTATATATAACTTCGGCTAATATGGTGGCCTTCTTCTAGCTATGATCATTTTTTCTATGGAATTGTCACAAACTTGGAGCGCTGGGCTGAAAGGTCTTTATGTGGTGTTTGCTTTCTGCTCTGCTCTCTTTCTGGGTTTTCTCAAAGGTACACTTGTTTTCTATCCCAGTTTGGGTTTGATTATTGTACTAATTACATGTTCTTCTGAGCTTCAGAGGAAAAATTTAATGGTGGGTTCTTGAAGTTTTCATTCAATTTTTGTTCATTGTTGCAGCTGTTCTTGTTGGACCTGTTTCTGCTCTAATACTGATTATAGGGAATGTGGGAATCATTTTGGTGTTGTTTCCTGCACACGTTGCCTGGACAATCTTTACTCTTATAAAGTCAGTACCTTTGCAGATCGAGTACCCTTTAAATTTTTCAGTATTTCAATATTTGTGGGTTTTGATGTATGCAAATGCTTTTGCAATTGCAGGATTGATAGATTTGATATACCACTTAAAGTTGCAATCTTGTTTGGCTTGCCTGCTCTACTTGGTATCTGGTTGGGTTTGAGCATAGCTGGGAGTGTTCTTGTGGGATTGGGCTATGGGTTCTTCACTCCTTGGGTTTCTACCTTTGAGGCTTTCAGGCATGGAAATGAGTTGAAGAAGTTCAAACATTGTGTTGTGGTAAAGTCTTAAACTTGTTTCTTTGTTTGAATTCAGTATTCAATTTCGTAATACAAAGACTCATAGTGCTTCCTTAATACATAGGATGGAACTTGGGGAACTGTTAAAGGAAGCTGCACTGTAGTTAGAGACTTTGCAGACTTGTGTTACCATTCTTATCCACTCTACTTGAAGGAGTTGCGCGAATCCCCTGCTTCAGAAGAAGTTCAAACTCTAAGGTAATCTTGTTAAAATGAGTACATTAGTGACGTAAGTTGGAGTGACTAGATTAGAGACTCGTATGTAGTGATTTTATTTGGAGTTGTCTTGTAGGTTGATTCATATACCGGCATGTATACTAGTTGGCGTTTTGGGGTTAATAGTGGAGATTCCTTTGTATACTGCAATTGTTATTGTGAAGAGTCCCTATATGCTGTTAAAGGGCTGGTATCGACTGATTCACGATATGATTAGTCGAGAAGGACCATTTCTTGAAGTAGCTTGCATCCCTATTGCTGGTTTGACAATCCTCATGTGGCCAATTGTGGTTGTTGGAAGCATCATACTGACAGTTGTCTCCAGTATTTTTGTTGGATTATATGCAGCAGTTGTAGTATATCAGGTTTGCTCTTACTAAACTATGACCCTCTTTTTCTCTCTACTCTCTAGCTATCTCCATTCATGATTACTGAAATTATGTATTGTTCAACATTTGATGAATGAAGGAAAGATCTTTCAAGAGAGGTGTTACTTACGTGATTGCAATGGTTGCTGAGTTTGATGAGTACACAAATGACTGGTTATATCTTCGAGAGGGCACCATCTTTCCAAAGTCAGTAAATTTTGCTGCTTGATTATATCAGCTATTGCTGTTGGGAAAACAATGCCATAGCGTGCTACATTTGGTGCATCTTTCTTTTGTAAATATTAACAGTTTTGATCACATTTTGCGCAGCCAGGCCCCATTATCGAAAAAGAGCTGTCTCTCAAGCATTGGAGCTTTCTGTCCGAGGAAGGCAAGCAGCTGGAGATAAGCCCCGTTCTGCTCCGATGGAGGCACCTGCAATGAATATGCCAAGCTTGGCCAGTTCAATATCAGTTAGACAGGCTATACATGAAGTGAAAATGGTACAGGTAAGCTTTGGAAGTTTTTTTCCACAGCCAACATAGGTTAAGAATGCTCAAATGCATACATATTTTACTTCCTCGTTTTCAGTTTATGATGGAATACAACTTCTTTGACAACATCGGTCAATCATGATCAGAAGTCAAGTTAAGCAAAATAATGTTGATTTTTCTTCGAAATGTTCTGGGAGAAGTGATTAACCTCTCCCGCTTGTTTTACACAAATGCAACAGATATGGGGAAACATGATGCAATCCTGTGAAATGAGGGGTAAGCAACTGTTGGATGCGGAAGTAATAATCCCAAGTGATCTCTATGAATGGTTGAAATCTGAGAACAGCAATGAAGGGTCCATCATTAGTGTTGGTTTGCCTAGTTATTCATTCTTGCACACTCTTCTCTGCTCCATCACATCAAATTCGGATGGTCTGCTGCTGCTAGATGATGTTGAGGTTACCTATTTGAATAGACCACATGACAGATTGATGGACTGGTTCTTCAATCCTATAATGGTCCTCAAGGAACAGGTCAAGGTCATAAATCTGGAAGAGGGTGAGGTGGGATTTCTGGAGAAAGTACTACTTTTCGGAAGCAATACACAGCGCATGGAGGCTTGGGATAATGGAAGTTTAGTACCTCAAGATGCTTTGAGAGCTGCTCAAATCCAAGGCATTAGTAGAAGGTATGAAGTTTTGCTTATATTGCTTTTGTGATTCAGCACTTTTATGTTTTGAATCAGTGAATGGATTTGTAGGATGACTGGGATGATGAGAGGTGTCTCAAAGTTTCCCACTTATAGGAGGAAATTTCACGAAGTTGTGAAGAACTTGATCACTTATTCCATACAGAAGGAGGCTACCATTCCACCCGGTTCCATTGAAGATGTTTAACATGAAGTTGAACTTATTTTCTTCTATGTAGGTATTTTTACAACAACACATGAAACTGCATGGTAAAAAAAAAAAATCCCCAAGTACTGTATTATAGTTTGTTAATCAAATATCATTAGTCTGTTAGCAAAAACACAATGGTTCTGCATATCTGATCGCGGCTTCATTGTATCGAGTTTTGCTCGATAAACATCCGCGATTCACATACAACTGAGAATTCCAATTGAAGAAATGGTTGATCATTGGAAAATTGTCACAACAGCCAACAAGGATTGGTGGAAACTACTCTTAAATACATGAAGTCTGCTAGAATTCCTCTTTAAGTAAGCAAGCCATTCAAATAGAGATCGAAGAACGTTAATGGGAAAGAACATGATTCACCACCATGCAATATTGCAATGCTATTACAGAGTAGAGTCACACACTCACACTACTTCAATTGTCAGAACTCACAAGTGCAGTACACCAAGATTTAGAATAGAATCGCTATTCGACTTCAGATGTCACTCCTTCAATTCATCAACTCAGATTATGAACTCTACTAGAGCTTTGATCTAACTTTTTTTACTGATATCTACGATTCGCTACAGCAACTTACTGATAGTACTGAACAATGGTAGAGCTATCACGCACACAATGGCATTTTCACAATCCTCAATTTTCAACCTATTTTCTTTCCTTCTTAGTCATCTCAAGGCTGAGTAAAACGCTATCGTATTACAGTGGAAAACGACAGTCGTTTAGAGTCATCACTCTCACCTCACATCTTCAGGAACCGTGAAATCCACTCTATTCCCTCTGACAAATCCATCCACCGCCGGCTGCTCCCTGTGAAAACCACGCCGTACGAGCTCTGGTACTCCGAAATTGGCGCCGCGTAAGTCGGAGGATGACCGTCTATGACGACATCAATGATCTCATCCTCTTCTCCACCGCCGTGAACCAGCAACACCGCATCTCTCAATTGAAGTTCCCACTCCTCATCCACTACGTACTCCAACTCGCCGCCGCGAATTGAGTGAACTCGCGAGCTCGAACTTGCCTGCCGGCCGCGGCTGATGCTGCCGATCGGGAGGCGGAAGCTTCCGCCGGAGGCGGCGGCGCAGAGGAGGTCGGAATCGGACCGGAAGACCTCGGCGTGGCAGACCGGACAGATCTGCGACTCGCCGGCGAGCCACGTGTCGATGCAATCGACGTGGAAGGCGTGGAGGCAGAGCGGGAGGAGGCGGAGGTGGTGGTCCGGCTCGAACTCCGACAAGCAGATCGCGCAGTCGCCAGTGACGGTGACGGCGCTGGGGCGCGTTACATCGGAGAACTTGAACCGTGGGAGGAGGAGGGCGCCGGAGGAGGAGGGAGGAGGCGCCGGAGAGACTTGGCGGAAAGAAGAGTGTGAGCTCTGGAGCGGCACCGCGGCGGCGGAGCGGCGGAGAGGAAGTGATCGGAGGCGGTGGCGGAGGTAGTAGTAGAGGAGAAGAGCTGCGGCGAGGATGAGGAGGACGATCGCCGATGACGTCATGGTTTGTGGTGGTAATTAGGGTTTCGATCAAAGTCAGAGAGAGAGAGAGAGCTGTTTATGACCGCCTCTTTTAGATTTGAATTTGGGTTTTGGAGGAGTGATCTTTATATAGTGGCGAAAGGAAAGAGACGAGGGAGGTAGAGAGTGGGTCTGTTTTAGGCTTTAGCATGTGCACTGTTCTAAAAATCCCCGCCTAGCTCCGCCCAGGTTCCGTCTAGGCGCTAGGCCCAACCAAGCCGCCCAGACACCGCCTAGGCGCTAGGCGGAGCCAAGCCGCCCCGATTTCACACAAACTGCTTATCAATATGGTTTAGCAATTCTGCAATTGTAATGTGGTGAATATTTTACAGGTTGGTTTGCTCATTTTTAGAGAAAAGTCGAGCTAAATTTTTTCAAATTACTCATATAGTTATATTAAACTATTTTTAAATTAATATTTATTAATTAAATGTGAAAAATGTAAATCGCCTAGCGCCTAGCGCCTAGCGCCTTTTAGAACATTGAGCACGTGTGAGGAAGCACGTGCGGCATGATCGGTGTTATAAAAGCTCATTGTTGTTGAAACTCATCGCCGATTAGAGGAGCTGCTGGCTCCGGCCACTTGGCTCCG
Organism: Potentilla sterilis; assembly: GCA_963682095.1. NCBI lineage: Eukaryota > Viridiplantae > Streptophyta > Magnoliopsida > Rosales > Rosaceae > Potentilla > Potentilla sterilis. The sequence continues at coordinate 37,986,146 of OY821764.1, forward strand.
CGGGATGATGTGCTGCGGTTTGGGACCCGACCGTAAGCTCATTCGCTCTGACTCTATTTGGATTCGATTGTTGTTTTGCTTGATGCTGTGGTTCTGTGATTTTAAGTTGATATTAGGCTATTAGCATCAGTTTTAGTGACCTTAGTTTGATTCTGATTGATATAATGGATCATTTGGAAAATTAACAACTTGGTTGGGTTGACATTGTAAAGGGTTTGTTGGGTTTTGAATGCAAGGTTGCCTTATCCAGCTTGTGGGATTTTCAGGGAGTTTTGGTGTCAAACCCTGAGGTAGTGGGTAAATCCAGCAGAATTGCTCGAGTTTAAAATGTAGGAGGAGCTTGAATGATCCATTGTTTACTAGTATTTTATGTAATAAGGAATTCCCTTCATAGTTGAATCTTATTATTCAGCAAATCAGGATCTTGTGTTACACTATGGAGTTGTGCTTCATGTGATTAGAAAACTGTTGGCAAGAAACTTGTGTGTCTGTGTTGAATGTGAAAATATTTGCATCGGCAACGTGTCCCCATTGTTATGGACTAGTTCCTTTTCTTTGGCTTTGTTATAGTGGATGGGATTCTCCTAGATCTTGTGATTCTTGTCAATGCTGAGCATGTATATACACCAAGAGTTACTTGAATCATAACTGTTTAATCTTGAAAGAACTTAGTTATCAGTTGGGTTCTTATGTCAATGTAGTTTCTGTTTGTAATTTTTCATCAATACTGCGGAGATAAATTTGCTGCTATAGAACAACTTGTAGAAGCAGGGTCGAGTAATTTTAGTGAACTTGATTCATATTTTAGTGATATATGGTGGAGAAAGTGATTAGATTAGAGACTAGATCAGAAAAGTGATTTTCTTGAGAGTTTTTGTGTAGGTTGATTCGCGTGTCAGCATTATTTATAGTTGGTGTATCGGGCTTAATCCTCTGTGAACTGTGATCGTTGTTGTGAAGATTCCTTCTGATTAAGGGATGGTACCGAATGATTCAAAGAGAAGGTCCATTTAGTGAACTGGCTTGCATTTCCATTGCTGGTTTGACATTCCTGATGCAACCAGTTGTGGTTGTTGGAAGCATTATACCAACAGTTGTATCCCGCATTTTTGTCAAATTGCATCAGGTTTGCTCATACAAACACTATTGACCCTTTTCTGTTCTTTATCTATGTCGTCTTTTGATGATAACTGAAACTATGTTGTTCCAATCATTTGTGGATGAAGGAGGATCGTTCAAGAGAGGTGGGACTTATGTTATTGCAATGGTTGCTGAGTTTGATTTATAGAGAAAATTGTTGTCTATATCTTAGAGAGGGAAGCATCTTATGTAAATACATTAGTAATTTTCCCTTTATATATAAGAAATTGTTCTTGGAGCTCATTAAGCAATAAAACAGCTAGTTTCTTGTGCTTTTTCTCTTGTATATATTAACAAGAGTCGTGAAATAATGTGCAGCCAGGCGCCAAATCAAGAAAGATCTATTTCTCAACTCTCAACCATCACAGTTTTCTTTCTGAAAAATGCAGGCGGCTAGATCGGGTTATACTCAGTTCTGTTCCTATGGAGGAACCTGGGTGCTTATGCCAATTCAAGATCAGTTAGAGAGGCTATACATGAAGTGATAACGATACGTGTTCGCTTTCGTTAAGAGGCAGAAGTTTTCTTCATAGAGAAAAACCGTTATGATAGCTCAAACGTTCACACTTTTACCTCGAAGATGCTAAAGGGTGGTATGAAGAAGGTATGAAGTTTAGCCGCTATTCCAATTCCAACCAAACAAAATAAGAGTCCCAGGGTTTGAAGAACTTCCGCAGGAGTTTGCTTAATATTGTTCTTGATTTGATAGGAATACACTATAGCACTTAGTTATACCAATTTCTGTTAAAATAAAAAAGCCCTATTGATTTTCTTAATACTCAAGTTTTGAATTGGTAGGAGATCTCTTGGCTGAAAGGCCTACATCAGATATTTCATACAGAAGGTGGGTATAAGGACGTCTAGTTCCATTGAATCTACAACAGTTATATGATGTTTATATAACTTTTCTTTGCTTTTTCCTTACATCATCAACCTGGTAATTTTCAGAGAAAACGGAGTCTGAATAGTAGTTAAAGAGAAAAGAGTGTAAATATGATCAGTCATGATCATGCATAGTTGATCAAGGTTTGTTGGGTTTCTCATAAAGAAAGTTACTGTAGATCAAAAACTATTTTAAGAATCGAAGCATTGGAATTCCTCCTATAATAAATGGCAATTAACAGCATGATAGAATGTTCTTTAAATGGAAGGTATTCATAGCAAAACCAGATTTGGCAGAGGGATCTGAGGCTTTTAACCAAATGTGCTTTTTTTTTCTTATTAGTTAACCAAAGTGAATAGTTCTAATAGAACCTAGCATGTGGGTTTATAAGGGTTTGAGCTACTCTTTCCATTACCAATTGGTTTTGAATTAGAACCTCAAACTATTTTATCATGGTATCAGAGCGGGTTACCTACGTGTATGCTTTCTATCTCTCTCCTCTTTCTCTCTCCCCCCTGAGCCACACGGACTCCACGTCACTCAAATGGCTGTCCACGTGTCTGGCTTGAAAGTTCGCCACACGAGTGGGGGCATGTTGAGATATAAATCCCACATGGAAAAATGGAACCTAACCTGTGGGTTTATAAGGGTTTGAGCTACTCCTTCCATTGTTAATTGGTTTTGGATTGGAACCCCAGACTACTTTATTAAGTTCAACAAATTCTATAAAAAAAAAGTTTAGATAGCACCACAATATTATTACAACACTTAATTTTCAAAACTCACAAACGCAATACATGTTTAGACTTTAGAATTTAGAGTTTGGAGGTTATAAGACTAAGTGCAATATATGTTTAGAGTTTAAAATTTAGACGTTATAGATGAGGGACCAGTGAGAAGAGGTTTATGCATCCAGCTCATGCATTTCAGGGAGTTCATGCGTTAACTGGTTCATCCAAAACTGGCGGCAAATAAGGCACATCTCTGAAGTGTTTGCCTTCAGCCCTAGAAGCTAGTAATAAGGCACAAGAGAAGTTCATACAAATTCGAGTATAAATCCAGTTGTGTTTACTTTAGCAATGCCATGCTATTTTTCCAGTAAAAAAAGTATATAGTTCTACTTTTTTTTTTTTGAATCAGTTGACAAAACTTTATTAAAGGGAACCAAGATCAAACAGTACAATATTATGCTATAATAGCAGATTCAAGAAAAGAAGGCATAGAAAAATAAAATTCATCCATGTCCAAAAAACAGACATGTGCTGCTCGGCAATGCGCATCCCGATTACCCTGACGACGAGTATGAGACACCATCCAATTACTTTGGTTCTGCATTTGTATTTTTTAATTTTCATAAAGCCTTCCCGTATTAGGAGTCAATACCTCGAGTTGGTGCTTAACCTCCAAAGCATCAGTCTCCAATATTGCTTGGTCAAATCCATTGTCCCTCGCAAACTCAACGGCTTTACCACATGCAATCAATTTGGCATGTTTTGCCGACACCAAGCCCAATACTGAACCTACACCACCTGTTAACATTTTCCCTGAGTGATCACGAATAATAAAACCCCAACCACATTTACGACTAAGAGGATAATATGCACCATCGACATTGATTTTACACATCCCCATAGATGGAGATTTCCATGTTAGTACCTCTTCCCAAATTCTGTTTAGGAGTTACCAGATTATGACTTCTGCAGTTATTCAAATAAGCAGAGCATAAACATCCATAGTGTGCCCATTGATTTCTGACTCCAGACTCTTTCATTCCTCTCCTTCCACATTGACCAAAGAACAAAAAAAAAATCCCCAAAGTGTATCAGACTGAGCTCATTGGTACAATGTCACAACCACTCCACAAAGGTTGTATGTAAGTTAGTCCATCGGAAACAAACATCTCTGAGAACTGGATGGGACTGTATCACTACTTTAGTGTACACGCAATCACGACTCAAATATAAATTTGATTCCCCAAAGGCACCACATAATACACAATGAGTATCTTCCACAACCACCCTCTTTGATGTTAAGCTCCCTAGAGATGGTAAAATATCAAGACATACCCTCCAACCATGAACCTTTGCCTTATTTGGAATATTAGTACGCCACAGTTTTTTCCAAAATTTTTTTCCAATGGCGGGCAAAATAGGAGTATAGCTAGTGGAGTTGAGAAAAACATACCAGTAAGCTGATCGTACAGAAAACTTCCCATCAGAGTCTAGCTTCCAACATAGGCGGTCCCGCTCTTATCTGATGCTAAGCGGAATACCTAGAATCATATCTGCATCTGACTCTGAGAAACATCCCTTAATCTTGGCAGTATTCCATGCCCCGCATTCCCACAAAGCAAATCACAGACTCTGGAAATAGGTTATGTAGTAGGAATCACCATCTTAGGACGACCTAACACTGATCCTGGTATCCAATTATCCACAAACGTCTGGATCTGTACCCCATCTCCAACTTGCCAGTAAATATTCTCTTTTAGCAGACCTCTAACACCGAAAATACTGTGCCAAGAATATGATGGAGAGGTAGATTCCGGAGCTTCCCAAAAAAAGCAATCGGGATAGTACTTTGCCTTATAAATAGATGCAATCAGAGAAGAAGGATTAGAGAGTACCCGACAAGTTTGCTTCGACTACATGGCTGTTGACAGTAGCCATAGAGAGGCTACCCAGGGCTCCAAACCCGCAGCCAAGCCTCCTGGACCCGGCCCGGGAACAGAGCATGGACACTTGGTCCCGCGCCCGGAGAGGTCTTACTTGTGATCAGGGCCCGGGAACCGGGGACAGCAGCTGCCCAAACAGGGGCCGAAATAGCTCAGCTATTCAGAAGGGGGCCAGTCCCACATCGAAGGGTGAGGCCAGTCCTCGTACCCGACAACCTATATATGAGTCCCAACTACCCTCATTAATAGGTAATCAATACTTCAACTACTCATTCCCACTTAAGTTATCGGTTTATCCCAACTATACTGACTTAGGCATCGGAGCAGAATGGACTGGTCCCGCCTGGTATTCCCTTAGTTAGCAGGATTTACAGGAAGAAATCACACCAAGATCCATCGGTCTCTGTGAGTCTACGGATTCTGACATAAACAATTGGCGCAGTCTGTGGGAAGATTTTCAAAAAGTCGACGTGTTGTCCCACCAGCAGGAAGGGAATCGGTCAGCCAACGAATCGCAAAAAAAAAAGGTTTACTCGGCAAGTATGTCTGTAAGTGCAGAAAGGAGGGAAAGAAGTCCAGAGGAGGATCGGCAGGTTCTAGAGGATCGGCAGAGCTATAGGCTGCAGGAACCTTGCCTTGGGCGGCAGTGGTGCCACCACTCGTCAGCTTCAGCCGCTTGGCCAAGCTCTCACCAGCCGACCGGCCGGTGAACGTAATAAGCGCGGAGGCCGGCATCTCCCGAGTCCTCCTCCTCTTTTCCCCCAGATCAACCTGTAAGGAAGAAGATCGGGCGGCAGACAACGGGGACCGGGCGACAGTAGGCACCGGTCCCAATCGTCGGGGAATCGTTCCAGTACCACCCGGGGGCTTTGGACCGCCCACCGGGGGTCGTCCCCGATCCAGACGCCCCCGAGCGTCCAGTTGCAGGAGTCTTTACGCGTTTTAAGACGTAATCCTCGTCCACAACATCCAGGGCCACGGGTTCATCGTGTATGGTCAACTCGCCGGTTTCCCGGTTAACCGTGGCTCTCGCGGCGGCGTCTCCCTTCTCCTTCAGTTTGGAGACAAGATCCCGGTTGTCCATCGACAACGTTTCGTGGGCTTTAATGGCCGTCCAGCCAGATACACCTACAGAACACCAAGCAAAAGGGTTAGACAAAACACCAACTAATTCAATAGGAACAGGTACAACCACTCCACATTCCACCACCCATCGGGATTCCCCTCCAGGCTACACAGTTCCAACACCTCCCGACGGATGAAGTTGTAGGAACTACGCTCCTGGTCGGACCAGCACCCAAAAACCCGGGCGATTCTATCCCTCTCCAGGTCAGACAGCTCATACCATTGATTGCCAATCGGTTGAAAGGCCCCGAGACGCGATACTTCCTACTCTTCTTCTGCTAATTACCCCCCGCCATCACCACCTTCTTCCTCCAATTATTATTAAGCCAGGACTGCAGGCAGGTTATCACCGGTTTATAGTCCCAGGCGAAAAAACTCACACACCCCCGGGCCTTACTCTTCTTCGAGTATGTCAACATGTACAGGGCCCGAAACTTGTTCATTTTAGGGAAGCTCATATCAAAGATCCAGTAGAGACATCCTAGACCCAATAGTGGTTTATAGTCCCAGGCGAAAAAACTCACACACCCCCGGGCCTTACTCTTCTTCGAGTACGTCAACATGTACAGGGCCCGAAACTTGTTCATTTTAGGGAAGCTCGTATCAAAGATCCAGTAGAGACATCCTAGACCCAATAGTTGCCTCCACTGGTTCCCGAGAAGCTGTGTCGGTGATATCTTAATGGCACTAAGCAGGTATTGCATAAAGTTTGGCAGCGGGAAAGAGAACCCATGCCGGAACTGGTCCTCGTGAATCGCAACCCAGCCTTCCTCCGGGTTGCAGGCCGACTCTCCGGCATACAGCGGCCGGAGATCTATCTCTCCGAGAATACTACACCTGGCCCGAAATGCGGCAATCTCCCTGGGGCTTAAAGAGCCCTCAGGCTCGTCACAGCCTATGGTCCTATTCCCGTCCACAAGTGGGGTGCCCGCTGGGTGGGTCGTGCTCACGGACACTCCATAGGGAGCATCCTCATGTCCTAGAGACCCAGACGTTGACGCCTCACCAGTCGAACAGGCGATGACATCTGGCCCCGAGGACGAGGAGGCAAGCCAGTCCTCCATCCTCTCTTGGTCGTCTGTCACCGGTCGCCGGGCGGCCAATTCGGAGGTTTCACTGGAGCTCATATAATCCATGTAACCTAGGGGAAAGAAAAAAAAATAAAAACCCTATGGCCAGTCAGAAATACAACCCAAATAACGGTCGCGGGGCCGCACGAAGCTTGTAACGCCTCAGCACAGCCCCACAACAACCACTGGGCTTATCAGCCGAAAATCCCCAGATCTCGATGAGATTCGATACCAGCGGGGTCACATCCAAAGGGCAAACAGAGATACAACCAGGTGCTAGTCGGATCAACCCACAAACAAGAAAAAAAAAAAAAAAGTTTCAGAATCGTAAGGGCAGAACTCACCAATTGGTATGCATGACGACGGAAACTCAACAGCTGGAAAACACCGAGCAATTTTGTTGAACACGCTGAACAGGGGAACAGTTCTCAGCTAAAGGCAACAATGTACGAAGCAGCATGGGTTTATATACAGGTCTAGTATCCTAAGCACCCCTTCAGTTCCCCCCCCCCCCCCCCCCCCCCCCCCCCCCAAACTGAAGTAGGGCAAGTAAAACGCCTCCGGATCCGGGCCATCCATCCCTGACCGTCCCTTCGCGGCACGTGTCCCAGTATTAGTAACTTCCCACGCCATCATAACTGATGGGACTGATGAAATACCCCCTTCAATGCATGTCAGACACTTATCTCGCATGCAGAGGGTAGTTGAACCTATAGCCTATTCCAACTTATGGCTGCGATCTCCCAACGGTACGGGCATTCGAACTTCTATTCCAACACGTTCGCAGTATCCTAACACATAAACCCTACGGTACAAGACATTCCACCGGTCGAGCTTATTCCACCCCTACGGCCAGCAGCAACGGCTAAAACCGGGAGATTTGTTCCTCTCATACAGGACGAATCTTCCAGCAGGCTAAAAAACTGCGCATGTTTTTCTCTCACCGCCGGGCGGTTGACTAAAGCCAAGAAACAACGGCTAGGTATCCCACCGGAAGAACTCTTCCTCTAACACAGGAGAATTCTTTCCGCAGGCTCAAAACCCTGCAGGAATATTATGAACTGACTATGATATTCCAACTGTAGTACCTGCTCCAACTAAAGGCTACCCTATTCGCTGGTACATCTAGCTTGAACTATTGGCTGCGGACTTCCACTGGCCAGGTCTGCATTAGCTCCTCTCTCCCTCCTACAGAATAACCGGTCATGCGAACCGAAACTTTCCTACAGACAGCCTCGTACAACCTACGGGCTACAGGTACCACCGGGCTTTATAAACCCAGGAGATTTATTCCTCTCATACAGGACGAATCTTTCCGTAGGCTAGAAACCCTGCATCTACCTCATGCTTGTAAGAACAAAGGCTGAGAAACAATCGGAGATGTTGGCCAATACGAACACAGGACCACTTCACCCCGGGAGATTTGATCCTCTCATACAGGACAATCTTCCCGCAGGCTAAAAACCCTGCACATGTACCGCCGGGCTTTATAAACCTGGGAGATTTGTTCCTCTCATACAGGACGAATCTTCCCATAGGCTAGAAACCCTCCATATACCTCATGCTTGTAAGAACAAAGACTGAGAAACAATCAGGGATGTTGGTCGATACGAACACAGGGCCGCTTCACCCCACCAGGAGATTTGATCCTCTCATACAGGACAATCTTTCTGCAGGCTAAAAACCCTGCACATACTTCACGCCTGCAAGAACAATGGCAGTGAAACGTGGGGGCGGCGCCCAAGGCGTACTCTGCGCCACGCCACCCCACCGGGAACTCCTCTAACACAGGGCATGTTTCCCTCTGGTACCGAGTCACCTCATCACACAACTGCTCAAGGCAACTGATGCCCTATGCGGCTACAGTTCTAAACTTGGGGGACTCGTTTATCCTCATGCACTATATTCATCGGGATTTCCCGGGACATAGCATGGCATGGCGGATTTCAACGCCACATTCATCATCTCATGCATTACATCTTATACCCGTATGCAACTGTCACCATCAACATCATAACCATGCACTCATCACAGTATGCATCATCATAACAAGTTTATCCGAACGGCCGGCCAAGCCCAATCTTAAACGCGGACTTGGGGGGCTGCAGTACCGTTGGGTTCGCATCCCTGCGGGTTTGCGGGCCTGTAAAGCAAGACAGATTTAAGTCCCCATTCAAGATGGCACTTGACCGGGAACTTGGGGGACTTGTTGACAGTAGTCATAGAGAGGCTACCCAGGCCCCAAAACCCGCAGCCAAGACTCCTAGACCCGGCCAGGGCCCGAGAGCAGAGCATGGACACCTAATCCTGCACCCAAGGAGGTCTTACTTGTGATCGGGGCCCGGGAACCGGGGACGGCAGCTGCCTAAACAGGGGCCGAAATAGCCCAGCAATATGTACAGAAGGGGGGCCAGTCTCACATCGAAGGGTGAGGCTAGTCCTCGTACCCGACAACCTATATATGAGTCCCAACTACCCTTATTAATAGGTAATCAATACTTCAACTACTCATTCCCGCTTAAGTTATCGGTTTATCCCAACTATATTGACTTAGGCATCAGAGCGGAATAGACCGGTCCCGCCCGGTATTCTCTTAGTTAGCATGATTTGCAGGAAGGAATCACACCAAGATCCATCGGTCTCTGTGAGTCTACGAATTCTGACAGAAACAATGGCCAAATTAAAGTTGGATAAAGTACAAAAACCCAATCCACCAGTCTCTTTCGGATTACAGAGAACATTTCATCGCTTCCAATGAATCTTTTTCTTGTCTAACGTGTTACCCCACCAGAATTTTGCACATAACTGTTCCAAATCATCACAGAAATTTTTGTAAACCGGAATACACTCATCGCATAACTTGGGAGAGCCTGCTTGGTCGGTGTAAATTTGTTTTCCGTAGTGAAATAGTGATGCATTATGTCTCTAAGTGAGGATAAGAACCAGAGCACCTAACCAAACAAATAGTGCCCACATTTTCCACAGGAAATAACAAAGACACTGCCTGAGATAGTACTTACACCTCACATTATGAAACCTTATATCATCGATCACATGCTACTCTTTTTTTTTTTTTTTTTTTTTTTGAGAACTGGATCACATATATGCTATTTAAGTATTTAGAGTTTTAGACATTCGAATAGTCCTACATTTAGAGTTTTAGACATTCGAATAGTCCTACCTAAATCAACGATCTCATCCCCATCCAATAGTAAGGTGTATGCTATATGCCCATTCTGTTTTGATTAAAAAAACGAAGAAAAAAAATATCTTTATATATGTCACTTAATTTTAATTTTTAAACGAGAAGATTTTTATTAATTATATTAGTACGATTGTGTGATAAAATGTTCTCCAAAACGGTAGGAGGAGAATGAAATTGAGAGTGTCCAACGTGTAAGATCATGGACAACTTCATTTCCTTGAAGATATGGAAAGATATTCATGTAACTAACTCGTGGAATACTAGAGAAACATCCTCATTTCTGAATTTCATATGAACCATGCTTTGCACTGTAAGACTTCTCCAACATGTTATCTAAATGATGAAAATGGCAATATCACAACATCTTAAACAAGGATCAAAATCCACAACCAAATGCACACTGAACAAGAATGAAACATAAATGAACCTAGAGGAATAGAAATTCACCAGTTGATGAACTCCCAAGTGTTCCAGCCATTGCTTGAACTTCACAGAGATGTTCCAAAGATATTCTTCTGAAGCACAGCACAAGAACTCAGTAATGGGGTTAAACTTAATGTATCTATCGTGTGTATACATGGAATATCTCTACTGTATTTATATAGGCCTAAACTCCACTTTGTCCTCACCCATAGAGAGTCTAAAGTTAATAGGAGTGTTATCTGTTAAGAGACTGTAATCTTATCTTTTTCCTTAATGTTGAACAGGTTAACAACTTCTTGAGAGTCCTAAATTTACCAAGAGATATACATCTTGATAACAACTATTTTAAGATTTACTTGTTATATAATTCAGCTATTATACTTAATTAATTCAACTGAAAATACTTAAGTGATAATGTCAAGTCTACATATATTTTCCAACAATCTCCCCCTTAGACTGGCAATGTCTTTACTGAACAATTGAATATATAAGCTGTAGTAATAGCTACTGAAGTGTGCACTTGAATTATATACAATCCAACTCTCATCTAGCTTGGTCAAGTAAAAGTACTAATGCAGGACTTAGAATCAAGTATGTCATGATCAACAAGTTGATTAAAAACCACTAACAGAAGTCGCAATACTCACATAAGCTAAAAGATAAAGTGAAATATGATGGCTGATATATCTACCCGTAAATGCCAATCTTTCACATCCCTCTGCATGACTTTGTTAAAATAAAATCTCCAACAACATAATGAATTCCAGTGAACTTGGAATTGATGGACTGAACTGAATTGCTCAAGGCATGAATGTTCACCTGTAAACACACAATACTTATAAAACGGAATAATTCATAAAATTTCAGTACTTGATATAATGACATGTAGGATTCTGAAATACCTCAAAATTTATTGAACACTTGCAAAAACAAGGTACAAAGATGTAGTAGACTAAAACTGAAAAATAAATATTACAGTGAGATAAAAATTCAAAAATTGCTCTAGACTCCCACTGAACTCAAGCATCATCCAACTTGGACAAAACTCCCATATTCTTTGTATGTTTCTTGAATGTCTCAACAGGCAGTGCCTTGGTGAAAGGATCTGCAAGCTGTAAGGCTGTATCTATGTCTAAAACTACAACTTCTCCACTTTTCACTCTTTGTCTAGTACTGTAGTATTTTAGATCAATGTGTTTAGAGTTGCATGACCTCTTATTGTTCTTGGTGAAGTACACTGCAACTTCATTATCACATAATATCTTAAGTAGTGCATCAGAAACTAAGAAAGTTAATATTTCAATTTGAGTTATAAAATTCCTCATCCATAATCTCTGGCACAATCCTTCATAAACAGCTATGTATTCAGCTTGCATGGTAGATGTGGTAATTAATTTTTGTTTCATTATTTTCCAACACACAGCCCCTCCAGCAAGCATAAACTCATATCCACATGTTGATTTATTTGATTCTGGAAAACGACCTGCAAAGTCTGAATCTGTATATCCTACTAACTCTAACTCTTTCTCCTGCCTATAGACTAACATGTGAGATTTGGTCATTTGTAAATACCTAAGTACTTTTTTCCCAGCTATCCAATGTTCATGAGTAGGATTAGATTGAAATCTAGAGAGAATGCCAACTGCAAAAGCCAAGTCAGGTCTAGTACAGACCTGAGCATACATGAGACTCTCAATAAGTCTAGCATACAGTGTGATATCCATATCAGAACTCTTCCCCCCAATTTTAGAATTTTTATTCTTTGACAGTTTATCTCCCTTAGACATAGGAACTTCACAAAATGCACAGTTTTCCATCTTAAATCTTTTTAGGACTCTTTGAATGTAGTTATGTTGAGAAAGTCCTAATAAGCCACGTGCCCTATCCCTATGAATTTCAATCCCTAAAACATAAGAGGTTTCACCTAAATCTTTCATATCAAAATTACTTGATAAGAAGGCTTTAGTTTCTTTAAGTAGCTTTACATTGCTGCTTGCTAAAAGAATGTCATCAACATACAGTATGAGAAAAATGAAAGTATTCCCCACTATTTTCATATAAACACATTCATCAACAATGTTTTATGTAAATCCAAACAAAGAGATTACTGAATCAATTTTTTTATACCATTATCTAGAAGCTTGTTTCAACACATAAATGGATTTCTCAAGCTGCAGACAAATTCTCTTTTTCAGGTTCCACAAAACCTTCAGGTTGTTGCATATATATGACTTCATCTAATTCTCCATTTAAGAATGTTGTTTTAACATCCATTTGATGCAGTTCCATATTATAATGAGCAACAAGTGTCATTATAATTCTAAATGAATCATTGGTGAACACAGAAGAAAAAGTTTCATCATAGTCTATGCCTAATTTTTGTATAAACCCTTTTGCTACTAGCCTGACTTTATACCTCTCTATGTTTCCATTAACATCCCTCTTGGTCTTAAAGATCCATTTTGAACCTATAGCTTTCTGATTTGGGTTAGGTCTTACAAGTTTCCACACTTGATTTTGACTCATGGAAGCAATTTCTGCTTCCATTGCTTTATGCCATTCTGAAATTTCAATGTTCTCTAGTGCTTGTTTATAGCTTAATGGATCATTATCTTCTGCATCCAACTCTTGTAAATAAACAACATAATCATTGTCTGCCCCAAAGGTTGCTTTTCTGTCTCTCTGAGATCTCCTAAGCTGAGGTTGTTCTATATTTTGTTGATCAGCTTGATCATGGACAGGTTCAACTAAATTTAAGTTTTCAGCTTGGTTAGGAGCATCTTGATATAAGGCTACTGGTTCTTCTAAGTTTTGATTTTGGACTTCAGTTTCTGTAGCATTAGTTTCCATTTCATTTTCTGAACTGAATGGTAAAAAAATTTCCACAAGAATAGTTTATGTATTTTCTGCAATTTCTTCAAAATCTACAGTTAAGTCCTCAAAACTTGTGTTGCAGATATCTTCATCCATGAACTTAGCTTGATGAGTTTCAAAAGTTATGGTTGTTCTATTAGGTGTGTAAAATTTATAACCTTTTGATTTTTCACAATATCCTATGAAATGGCAACTCATAGTTTTCTGATCTAACTTTTGTGCTAATTCTTTAGGTATTTTTGCTTCAGCCTTGCATCCCCATACATGAAAATGATGCAGGCTTGGTTGTTTTCCTGTCCAAAGTTCTAATGGGGTCTTCTCTACAGATTTACTAGGTGCTCTGTTGTAAATATAATTTGCAGTCTTAAGAGCCTCACCCCATAAGAATTTCAGCAACCCTGTAGTGCACATCATGCTTATCACCATATTTTTTAAGGTTCTGTTTTTCATTTCTGCTACTTCATTCTGTTGAGGGTTATAGGGAGTTGTATACTGAACTTTAATGCAATTCTTTTGCAAGTAAAGTGCAAAATGTCCCATTTGTTGGCCTGCTTCAATATGCCTACCTTAGTACTCTCCTCCTCTATCAGACCTAACAACTTTAATTTTCTTCTCTAGCTGCAATTCAACTTCAGTTTTGTATTTTATGAATGCATGTAAAGCTTTAGATTTTTATGATAATAGATAGATGTAGCAGTACCTAGAAAAATCATCTATAAAGGTGATGAAGTAAACATTTTCACAGATAGTTTTATGTTTAAAAGGGCCACATATATCTGTATGGATTAAATCCAGTAGTGCATGACTTCTTGATGCATTTAATTTTCTGTTGTGTGTCATTTTCCCTTTACAACATTCTATACAATCAGTTAAATCTGAATAATCTAAAGCTGGTAAAATTTTGTTCTTTTCCAATGTTTTAAGTCTTTCTTTAGATATATGGTCTAATCTTTTATGCCATAGGTTAGCAGACTTGTTATTGTATAAGGTTCTTTTACTTCCTGCAACATGGTTTTCTGAAATTATGTTTTCTGCTTTCTCAATAGCTAGAATCTCCTGTTTAATAACAGAACAATCTAATTTAAGATAATTATTGCATAACAAACTACCACCAATGTATTCTGAACCTCTGAAAATTTGTATTCCATCAAAATCAATAACAAGTCTCAATCTAATACCAACCAAAAGACCTACTGAAATAAGATTCCTTTTAAAAGAAGGAATAACATAAACATTATTCAAGAAAAGAAAATTTCCTAGTCCTAGATCAATTTTCAAGGTTCCAATCGCCCTAATTACTACCCTTGCTCCATTTCCAACATAGACTTGCTGCTCACTGTCCCTTGGTACTCTCCTCTTTATGATACCCTGCAATGAAATGGTAATATGGATGGGTGAGCCCGAGTCCAACCAGTATGAATGAGTATCTATATTAACAAAATTAACTTCTAGAGAAAAAAACTGAATTGGGGAATGAATCACCTTTTTTTATCATCCAAGCTTTGAACCCTGGACAATCCTTCTTCTTGTGACCAGTCCCCTTACAGAAGAAACACTTAAATCTAAATCCATTCCCCTAGTCTCTCCATTGCAGCCCTTAACATAGCATTTTTTCTCACATGTCTTTCCATGGCTGCTAACCCCAAAAACTTTAGTTGGGACAGTTTTCTTAACTTTAAGTTTGTTTTTACCCTTCCATTTTGGCTTCTCAACTAGGTTTATGGCAGTGGTTGGCTTGGACTCTTTCTTAATCCTCTCTTCCTCATTGACACAGATTGAAATGAGTTTGTTGAGGGTCCAGTTGGCTTCAGATGCATTATAGGAGGTTTTCAGGTTACTGAATGTGGTAGGAAGTGAATCCAGCACTTGAGCCACAACCTGGTCATCTTTAACCCCCATGTTTAAGTCTCTAAGTCTAGCATTTATGTCCATCATACCCATAATGTGTTCTCTCACAGAGCCAACACCTGAAAAATTCATGTCATTAAACTGCCTAGATAACCTAGAAATCTCAGCTTTGTCATTCTCCATGTAGTACTCAGAAATAGCCTCCAGATAGTCTCATGCAGTTTCAGGCTCCTCAATTGACCCTCTAACAGAATCTATCATGGTGGTCCTAATGAAGCTCTTAGTCTTCCTATTGCTAGTGTGTCACTCCTTATAAGCCTTCTTGGTCTCAACATCATCTTCATTAGTAGGCTCAGCAGGGACTTCCTCCACCATGCATAAATCCAATTGGTTGGTCATGGTAATATGGTAATCTATGTGTCTTCGCCAGTCCTTATAGTTAGTTCCATTAAGCAATACCACTTGGCCAAGATTAACAAAAGTAGACCCTAAAACAAAATCAAAACAAGCCATAAAAAACATACATAAGCTACTGTAAAAAAACATCCTGTAAGCTTTAGAAAAAACAAAACAGTCAATCATACTATCAGAAAAATTTAAATGCTCAACCATTACTTCAATCAGAAGCATAAAAGTTAAGTTTTCCCCATAAAACTGTAGTTGATAGTGAATAATATCTTTAGATATAAAATTCATGATCCTGTATTTTCTTAATCATCAAACCATGGTTGTTATATACCAGTTATTAATGAAACAGTCAAAACTTTAGTTAAGAAAAGTTTCAAGAATCTGAAAAGATACATAAGCCACATAAGATGTTGCACTAAAATAAAACAACACAGTGAACATATTCTTTGGAAGAACAAAATATAACTGTTATGTTGAATTAGCTGCACAAGTTCGGTTTGTTAAAATGAAAATTTTGAGAAAACAATAATGAAAAATTGCTTTGTGCAATATAGTCTATAAAGCTTTCTTTAAATCTAAAACCAAATCAATAGTCTTATTTCCAGTTCATGTCCTTAGTAAAACCATTGATTTTTAACTATGATTAATTCTGCTGATTCATATATACAGTTTGGGAGAATTCTGTATTTTACTGTATTGTATATATTACTTCCTCTTTTAAAATTTTCTAGCAAAATCATAGTCATTTTCATAAGCACATTCAATCACAGAAGCAAGCAATTGAATCCATAAAGTGCCAAAAATTATTGAAATTAAGCATACAAGCCTCCTTCTCCAGATCATGTAAAAAACAATCAATTCAAGCATCACAGATCATCTAAATGCCTAGCACACGTCAACCACAACGAATTCTTTATCTATATGCCAACACTTCTTCATATGACCATCCACAAATGCAGAATTGAAGTTTTGACAAGATTCAGATTGAAGACTTACCTTTGCCTCTGCTACAGCGCTGCAATTGGTTAGTATAAACTGTAAACAAAACCCCAAACTTACCATTTATGTATAACTGCGCCTAAATGGGTTTGAATCCCTTCACTGAGATTGAAATTCTCAGTTGCGCAGAGCTCCCCAAAACCAGAACTACGAAAAGAAAGAAAAACTAAAGCTGAAGTGGACTTGAATTGGGTGCCTAAACGGTTTTGAATTCCTTTACTGAGATTAAGATTCTCAGTTGCACCCAAAATCTAAAACAAGAGAAATGTGAGGGTACAGAAAGAAGGAAAGAAAAAACGCAGCTCTTTTCCCTCACTTTCATTTGAATGTCCAATTTTGGTTTTAGGTAAGTTTTTGGGTTATTAATTGAGCTTAGGATCAATAAATGCGGATTAAGGATTTTAGCCATTTATTTTCTGAATTAGAGTTTCATCTTCTTCTTTAATTTTACTGAATCAAAAACAAAACCAAAAATTCTTTAATGCATTTTGTGGTATCCTTACCTCGCTCTAATACCAATTGTTATCAAAATGATGAAAATGGCAACATCTTAAACAAGGATCAAAATCCACAACCAAATGCACACTGAACAAGAATGAAACAAAAATGAACCTAGAGGAATAGAAACTCACCAGTTGATGAACTCCCAAGTGTTCCAGCCATTGCTTGAACTTCACAGAGCTGTTCCAAAGATATTCTTCTGAAGCACAGCACAAGAACTCAGTAATGGGGCTGAAATTAATATATCTCTCGTGTGTATACATGGAATATCTCTACTGTATTTATATAGGCCTAAACTCCACTCTGTCCTCACCCATAGAGAATCCAAAGTTAATAGGAGTGTTATCTGTTAAGAGACTGTAAACATATCTTTTTTCTTAATGTTGAACAGGTTAACAACTTCTTGAGAGTCCTAGATTTACCAAGAGATATACATCTTGATAACAACTGTTTTAGGATTTACTTGTTATATAATTCAGCTATTATACTTAATTAATTCAACTGAAAATACTTAAGTGATAATGCCAAGTCCACATATATTTTCCAACCGATCAAGCTGTTATTACATGTTTCACATATGCCACGAATTGTTATAACAACGTGACACATAGTATATTGCTCACTTCAGATCAGAGCCTCTTTGGATTTCAATATTTCATGCCCAAAAAACCACAAGATGATATCCACTGCACGTCCTCTAAGGTGGACAGTTTTTAAAACTGGTTTAGATCCAAATTGAAATTAGTTGTTAATGTTGATGATAATATTGTACCTACATGTTTCATATTTATTTGCAATATGAAATGGATATGGACTAAATGAGTTGTTGATTCAACTAAGTGACCTGGAAGCTAGCTAGGCACTGTCTTAGTGAGATGTATGCGGCGCCAAGACTACGTAATACCTCTGGTTTTTTCTTTTCTCTATACCATTTTGATCTCTTGGAAATTTATAAATAGACGTTTTCCATGTTAATCATATCATGTATTACGTGACCTCTCTGGCTCTCTTATCCTCTCGGTCCAATATTTATATTAGTAAACGAAATACAACTCGTTTACGATCTCTAGCTGCCGACCTACTTCTACTTCTTTCTTCTATATATTCTGCAAAATCAAAGCACCGATCAATATCAGTACCATCGAGAACATATAGATTGATTAACATGTATTCTGATCTGTCTGTGATCCTTCCTCGTGTTCTCATCGTCTCTAGACGTACGGTTCGCAAGAACAAGTTCGTAGATTTTGTGGGTACGTATTTGAATAATTTCTTGCAATTATCTAGCTACTTAATTATGAATGATGAAATGATCGATTGATATATATATATATATATATATATATATATATATATATATGTGTGTGTGTGTGTGTGTCTGTGAATTGAAATGTCAGGTGAATATCATCTCGATCTTATAATAAGGTATGGCGCAGTCCCAGTAATTATTCCGCGAGTAAATGGAGTGCATATGTTATTGGAGAGCTTCGAGCCCATTCATGGAGTTTTGCTTTGTGAAGGAGAAGATATTGATCCATCTCTTTACCAAAGCGGCGGCGACGACGAGGTTTCCAAGGAAGAGCTGGAAGAGATCAGAAGGCTTCATGTAAGTGACACTGCCATTGATAAGGAGAAAGATTCAATCGAGCTTAGGCTGGCCAAGCTTTGCCTCGAGAGGAACATACCCTACTTGGGAATATGCAGAGGCTCACAAGTCTTGAATGTTGCATGTGGAGGTACCTGTTCGCGTCGGTTTTGACACCTGTCGAACTATCAACACGTGGGGGTGGCGGACGTAGGTTTCAGTCCTGGTGCGTTGTGCGTGAGCGTGCCAGTACCTTTGGGTTAGGTACAACCTTGGTGGCGGACGACGTCTGGCGAATGAATCACCCTTGGCGAGCGGATGACTCTGGCGAACATGTTCGTCTGCTCCCTGCTACCTGACTTCTCGATCAAGCGACTGTACGCGGGCGTTGACAAACCGGCGTAAGGGCTCGAACAAGACCTAAGTAAACAATTACTAGGATTTTTCCTCAACCTTTCGGTAGATTGAGATATCTTACTTCGATCCTGTGATGCAAAGCAGAGCTATATATCAAGACCGCGGATGGCGTTCGTCCAACCTTTTAGCAGATTGGGAAAGACTGTTACCGGGGTAACGACTCGATTTGTCACAAGGTGTGACGACTGGACTCGATTTGTCTCAGCGACGCTCCGACACGAACGCAAGTCACTTTCGACAACAACGGCAGGTTTACGGCGACCAGATGTGGTGGGCGTAGGTTTGCGGCTAGGTTGGAAGAGTGTCGATTGCTGTTGGTGGAAGGCTGTTCGCAAGAGAGAGTGCTCCGGAGAGGCTTGCAAGATTTGCAGGGCAAAAGCTTGTAGTTGTATGGTGTTGAACCCTTTTTACGTTGTCCTAGAGTTCTTTATATAGTGATCTCAAAACCCCAAATACGTATGTAACAAGCATATGGATTCTGATATCGAATAGGATTGTATTTGTTAAATCAACTCCAAGTCAGACTTGAAGAAGGACTTCAAAGCTTTTCACAGACAGAAACTGATCAGATTACCCGCCAATGGGTAACCTCACGGGCCTCAGCCCAAAGCCCTGGATAAATGTAATTTAGGCCCAAACATTGCCCCCCAGCTTTCGAAATTGAAAGCCCATTGAGATTGAAGAAGGCTGAGAAAGCCCATTCGGACTTATTTAAAAATCTGACGAACACGTCGTTCCCTCTAACCGATGCAACTTTACCAAATTGAGCTCAAGCGACTGTTCAATAAACCCTAAACCGCTTCAGATCATATCGATTCAGAAATCAACAGACCCCTTTTCAGATTCTATAAAGCCACAACCTGAGAATCGTGAGAACCCATCTGAAACCCCAAACCAATCGTCATGGCATTAGAGATCAAACACACCGAAGCGATTCGCGGCAAGGAAAGAATTCAAAGGGCCGTCTTCGAAATCGGAAGTCCCTGCTGCACCTCCTTAATTTCTCGAGACGATTACAACCGTGCCGGACTGGGCCCAAAGTAACGAGAAGTCACTATCGAAGGCATTTCTTCGATTATGGATTACTGCCGTCCGCCTCCTATAGCCTTCCGCGATCAGGACATCACCCTTCAAAAATGTTCGAACCACTTCGAAACCCCCATCACCACTGGTTGCTGGCCACTACCAACCTCAGAGATGATCAGGTGGTACAAAGCCAGGCAACACCTAGATGCCCTGAGATGGAAACGCGCTGGGATCACAGAAATTCTGGAGCTCTGTTTCAGCTTAAATCAGAAAGGTGGAAATCGATGCGTTTTCTTGCCCCTAGTAAGCTTCTGGAACTCATCCTCCAACACTTTTGACTTTCGCTTTGGTCAAGCTAGCGTTACTCTCCTAGACTTATATGCTGGGCTAGGATTTCCTCTGAGTAATAAGCCCTTCGACGCGGATAATTATCCCCAAGACCAGTTCCCATCCTCCGTTATGTCCATCACTGGCTCCTACAGCTATCAAGCTTGGATGACTGAATTCAGTCATAGGAATGATGACATCGGAGGAATTTGCTTCCTTGATTTTTGGCTGAACAAGTTCATCTTCTGCTCAACCGCCGCCAAGATGTCAAGAACCTACAGAAGGATGGCAGAGATTATTTACGCCCATCAAGAGATAGGCCTTGGGCAGATAGTTCTAGCCCACCTATATCGGGGACTGCACACCCTCACCATGAATCCCTTCAACTTCACTGTGCCCGGCCCACTTTGGATTTTAGACATCTGGGCGAATATGTATTTTCCGGGACTCGCCGCAGAACCAAGAGACATTGGTGAGAACAGAATCGCAGTCGCAGCATACGTTGGTCAAGAACCAATGTATGGGCAAGGCTACGCTGCGTGCTTCGATATCATCTTCCAGACAGATGCACCCGGCTTCTATTCTGAAGCTCAGATGCTGCTCACTCGCAAGCACCCTCATGCTTTGAAGACCGGCTTCCTCCCCTCAGCGGACCAAAGCAAGGCAGGGAAAGACCTCTTCCTCCAATGCATATCAATGGCAGACCTTCCGCTTCTGACCTCAAACAGAGGTAGTGAAGGCTCAGAGGTGTACGCCCCACATCTGTTTGCTCGCCAATTCGGCTTTACGCAACATGCCCCCTATCCGCCAATCCAAAGCTGCAACATCTTCTCAGCCTGGCGACCAAGCAAGAGTACTCCTGCGACCCCCAACATTCCATGCTCCTCCTGCCTTCGAACGACCACCTTTCCAACTCCAGACGAATGCATAGAGCTGGTGATCTCCCAAGCAGCCACTGCTGAATATGACAATTGGTGGCACCGGCTTTGTGGGAAGGACTTCCAGATAAAGGAAGGATCAGTCTACTACTTTGGCAAGGTATTCAGAAGACACCGCGATTGTCTTACTGACAATGACAAGGTGGCGCTCGATGGGGGTCCTTTGCACCCTGAATTGCCGACTGAAGAAACTCAGGTAACTACTCGCTACGTTACAACTTACCCTGATTTTGGATAAGTATTAGAAAAACCACTAACTGATTTTTATGTTGCAGATTGTTTCAAAGAAAGTGCTTCCTGATGACAGGAAAAGGAAAGCCCTTGCGACTCCTCCAACAGCAACCAGGAGCAAGAGAAGAGTGAAATCGCCTCCTCCGGTGGTCGAAGAAGAAGAAGAAGAAGATGATGATAATATGCCAGTAAGTCTTTAATAAATTGCCTGAATATCTGTCATCCGCCAACTCTATTTTAGATCAGATTATAACCCTAACGCAGTTGGCGAATTTTCTTCCACAGGGGCTTAGATTGAGACGGAGGGGAGGCGCAACTTCTAGCACCACTCCCACCATGCCGAAACCGATCGAGATCTCTTCTGGTGAGTCCTCCAGCTCCACTAGTTCACCTTCGGGTAGTCCTGAGCCTGGAATAAGAGTTCCAGAGACTTGGGACGAAGTTTCATCCGCCTGGCGAGAATATACAATCCGCCTTGATTACTATAGATGAAAACTCCCTATTGATGCAACTCCGCTAAACTGGCTTCCTGCTGAAACAGGTACAATCTGCACTCCCCTGGCCGCTGCTCCACTCTCAACTTCCCATACTCCACTGACCAGTTCAGTCCTCTCCTCAGAGAAAGTCATGGAGGGAACCTCATCCGCCAGCGTCTCAACTGCACTAACAACTGTGGCAAGCATGCCAAGGATGACACCCCCAAACCCATTCCCTGGACCAGAAGATATCAGGGGACCTGTAGAGGAATATCTGGAAGAAAACCCGGATGTAGTGATAGACGCCAGCCTCTACCAAGACATGCCCCCAGCTTCACCTCAAGGCGAACCTGTTGAGGCCAACAATCCCATAACTGGGGTCACGGCGGATACCTCTTCTGAATTAGAGGTACCTTTCTAACAACCTTTAATCCGTTCATTTTTAGATTGTTATTATGTTAATTCTTCTTACACCTGCATTCTTTTACAGGCAACAGAAACTCCGATCCAGCCTGAGAGTATTGGCGAGCAGAGCATGGTCATGTTCTGCCCCCAGCCGGATGTCCAAGAAAAAGGGTCTTCTGCCCCCCTTTCTCCTCAAGCCAACATTACTGGTAGCCAGACCATCCCACCGCTGAGTGATGATCCGCTACTGCAGCCACCAATCCTCCAACAAGATGGAGCTGAACTGCAAGAAGCCTGGGACCTTTTCAGCCGGCTCTACCAAGAAGATCTCACAAATGCAGGAGTTCGTGAGAAGATCCACATTGCGCTGCAGACCGTGGAGAGCCAACTTCAGTCCTTGCCTGACGAGGCTCAAAGTAAGATAAGGGAAGTTCTGGACGTCTTCCCTGGCCTCCTCGCGACCTTCCAAGACAAGGCGAATGAGATTCCCAAACAGGAAGCTGCTGCCAAGGAAAGAAATTTGCTCCTGTCTCAGGCCGTAGATTCCTACTCCTCGCTGATACATTCCGTGGAACAAGAGGACGAAGTAGAACTCAAGCGCTTGAGACAAGAAAGGGAACACATTGACCGGAAGATAGCTCTGGTAGAGGAGAGACAGCAAAGTCGTCTGGATGTAGCATCCGAACGAAGGACTCAGCTCGCCAAGCTTAAGAACGAATCAGAGCAAGGTCAGAAAAACACCCTGAAATCCAAGTCTGACCTCCAACGCATGAAGGCTAAGCTCGCTAGACTAGGCCTTAAGATATTTGAATTCTCTTCTATGCCCCCCGAGTAACTTGGGCTTTGTTTTGTATCCATTTTTGATAATATTGGATAAGTGTTTAACAAAAACAACCCATATGCGAGGTCCAAACCTGACTGGCCCGTTTATCACAGCCTTAATTAATCTTTATCTGCAACTGTCAATTTCCAAGATACGGTCAACAGTCAAACTGACATTCAAAGCTTGTAATTCCCCGTGCTCGCGAGCGGTTGAAGATCATAAACTTCTTCATTATTTCGACGTGACTGATGATGTGAAACCCTAATTAATCCCAGCCATTAGATTTCACTTGCTACTCGCTATAAAATGAAGCCCTTAGCGTCAAAACCAAAACTCATCTTCTGCTTATCATTCAACATGTCTATCTTAGTCTTTAGTTTCTCTACTAAGCCTCTATGGCTTCCTGAGTCTTTTCCTCCAGATCATATGGAGATGTTTGTCAAAACACCTTAAGTCACATAGTCTGGTATTAAATATGTTCTAAGTCGCATAGTCTGGTATTATGCCCCTTAGAGAACATGGAATATGGATAGAATCTCCAAAAGAAGGAGCTCTTCTATTGTTCTCCAGGGTATAATAGCTGCTGGTGACTTAGAACCCATTCGCCATCATGGCTGTCACTTTCCTTCTGCGATCTTTCAGACTCCTGTTAGTGATCAGAGGTGACCGTCGGTTGGCATCCACATCCTCATCCCTTAGCTCTTCTTTCAATCCCCAAGGCCTTCCCTTTGAGGTAAGGTTCCAAATAAAGGTATTGATGGCTGAAGCAGCTTACGGGATGATGAAAGCGATGAGGATTGGAGCAGGAGATCGGAGGAGGAACGATACACGTCCACCCTCAAAAGAATCTGTGAAACAGATCCTCTTCTCTCTTTCGTTCAAGAAGTTTAGAAGTATAGGATTTTATGTAATTTTGTACTTGTAAAGCTCTTGACCGCAAAGTCATTCTTGAAATAGAATCAATAAATTTATATCATATTGACCTTGTCGAAAAACGAAAAATGAAAAAATTTGGTATTAAATATGTTCTAAGTCGCATAGTCTGGTATTATGCCCCTTAGAGAACATGGAATATGGATAGAATCTCCAAAAGAAGGAGCTCTTCTATTGTTCTCCAGGGTATAATAGCTGCTGGTGACTTAGAACCCATTCGCCATCATGGCTGTCACTTTCCTTCTGCGATCTTTCAGACTCCTATTAGTGATCAGAGGTGACCGTCGGTTGGCATCCACATCCTCATCCCTTAGCTCTTCTTTCAATCCCCAAGGCCTTCCCTTTGAGGTAAGGTTCCAAATAAATGTATTGATGGCTGAAGCAGCTTACGGGATGATGAAAGCGATGAGGATTGGAGCAGGAGATCGGAGGAGGAACGATACACGTCCACCCTCAAAAGAATCTGTGAAACAGATCCTCTTCTCTCTTTCGTTCAAGAAGTTTAGAAGTATAGGATTTTATATAATTTTGTACTTGTAAAGCTCTTGACCGCAAAGTCATTCTTGAAATAGAATCAATAAATTTATATCATATTGACCTTGTCGAAAAACGAAAAATGAAAATTTTTTCAGTTTTCTATGTTTAATGAACGAGAAATTATTAAAGACAAACGTTGTTGAAAACCACAAGCATTGATTCCCAATTCAACTAAGTAAACGAACCTTAAACA
Source organism: Potentilla sterilis (assembly GCA_963682095.1). Taxonomy (NCBI): domain Eukaryota; kingdom Viridiplantae; phylum Streptophyta; class Magnoliopsida; order Rosales; family Rosaceae; genus Potentilla; species Potentilla sterilis. The sequence continues at coordinate 38,011,187 of OY821764.1, forward strand.
AATTCATAACAAAAGAAAGTAAACTACAAAACTAATGAACCTTGAACAGATTCATAGTCTATATTGTGTACGTATCATTGGCGATAGCGAACCAATAACGGACTAAACCGCCAGATCATCTATGACTAGTATGGCGTGTATTGCCCCCCTAGTAACCTTAGGCTGAGGCGAAGTATGCTGCCAAAGCCAAGGGGACTAAGGTAAAGTGTTGGTGTATTGAAAGGAGGTCTTTAAGTCGAAGTCTGCCCCCCGGTCTCGATCGTAGCGAGTGGCTCTTCATATTCCCAAACGCTAGGGAAGTACTTCTTAAGGTGGCGCCCATTAATGGGGTTACGATGGACCTCACCCTCCAAATCTCTGAGTTGATAAGCACCTTTGCCAATAATTCGATCAATGACAAAGGGGCCCTCCCATTTGGGAGACCATTTGCCACGTCCAGTATCTCGTTCGCCAAAGGGAAGCATGGCCTTCCAAACCAAATCTCCTTCACCATAAGACTTACCCTTAGTTCGTTTGTCGTAAGCTCTGGCGATCTTTTTCTTTTCCAATACGATGTTCTGTAAAGCATCTAAGCGCTGCTCATCGAGATTCTCATGCTCCTGAAACATCGCCTGAACGTAGTCATCTCCGATTAATTGATGCTGCTCGCGAACTCGGAGAGAACGGACATTGATTTCCAAAGGAAGAACAGCATCATGGCCAAACATCAAGGCATACGGAGTAGTGCCTGTAGGAGTTCGTTTGGACGTACGATATGCCCAAAGAGTGTTGTCCAACTCCGTGTGCCAAGTCCGAGGATTGTCCTCCAGCATCTTTTTGATGATAGAAATAATCACCTTATTGCTAGCTTCAGCTTGACCGTTCGATTGAGCGTAGTACGGCGAAGAGTGCAAAAACTGAATGCCATAATCTTGAATGAATGTCTGCGTATTCTCCGCCATGAACGCTGCCCCCCTGTCCGCCACAATATATTCAGGAATGCCATAACAGCAAATGATGTTCTGAAATATAAAGCGAATGACTGTCGCTGCGTCACAATTTCGGACAGGGATGGCCTCCACCCATTTGGTGAAGAAGTCTGTGCCAATCAGTAAGTACTTATGTTGGAGAGAAGAGTTCGGATGGATTTCCCCAACAAAATCAAGTGCCCAACCCCTGGCTGGCCAAGGTTTGATGATAGGCTGCATTGGGATATTAGGAATCCGTTGAACCGGTCCATGAATCTGGCAATCAACACAGCCTTGGGCAAAGCTAATGCAGTCTTTAAGGATAGATGGCCAAAAATAACCATAACGGCAGATTAGCCACCTCATCTTTGATCCGCTTTGGTGCGAACCACAGACTCCCAAATGGACTTCGCGCATTAGCCTTTTGGCTTCTACGCCAAAGACACATCTGAGGTCTACGCCTTCCTCACCCCGGCGAAGCAACTCATCACCCTTAAGTAGGTAATTTGTAGCTAAATACCTGGTTCGCCATTCGGATGGGGCAGAAGGATCTTGTAAATATGTAATGATCGGTTGTCGCCAATCAACATCAATAGTATCAAGGGTAGCAACCAACCAGTCGCCTCGCTGCTCCCTTCGTGCAGCGAAAGATGGTAGCGTCCTCCGTTCAACTTTCAAGATGCGTTCCTGAACCCCGTTAGCTAGGGTAATGCCAGTGGCGAGCTGTGCTAACTCGTTTGCTGCAAAGTTCTTTTCACGAGGGACGTAGTCGAGCACCACATCAGAAAATTGATCCAATAACTCTGATGCTCGCTCCCAATAATGTACTAGGTGGAAAGAGACGCATTTGTAATCCCCTAATAGCTGTTGGATGATTAATAGAGAATCACCATATACTTCGATTTCTTTAGCGTCCATATCCAGTAAGAGTTCCAGACCAATAATAAGGGCTTCATATTCAGCCTGGTTGTTTGTGCAGGTCCATTCCAACTGAAAAGAATAAGAATGGCTTATCCCTGATGGACTTTGGATGCAAATTCTTGCGCCCGCCAAAGAGTGTGTGCTACTTCCATCAAAGTACAGGATCCATGGTACCGTGCCAACCATGTTGACGAAAGGGATAGGCTCCTCAACCGATTCGTCAATCCTACCCCTCAAGATAGGTCGAGTAAGCATGTATTTGACCAAGTCCGTTTGAGCTACCACTATGGTGGTAAAGGAAAGCATGTAGTGGCGGAGCTTGGTCGCTGCAAAATACAACGCTAAACAGAGACGCTCGATGGGAGAGTACCTTGTTTCTGCATCTAAAAGGGTTCTACTGAGATAAGAAACCGCGTATTCGACTTTCTTACCCTCCGTAGTAGTTTCATCCTGAGCTAAAAGTCCAGCAACAGAATTAGTGGATGCAGAGATGTATAACTTGAGTGGGATACCTGGCTTTGGCGGCCGTAAAACTGGCGGACTGGCCAAATATTGCTTGATTTTATCGAACGCCGCTTGATGGTCAGGTCCCCAAACAAACTGCTCGTCCTTCTTGAGTTTCAACAAGGGAGAGAAAGGAGCGATCTTTCCCGCTGAGTTAGATATGAAGCGTCGTAGAAAATTGATTTTGCCCAGCAAGCTTTGAAGCTCCTTCTTGTTCCGAGGCGCCGGGGCGTCTAAAACAGCTTGTGCCTTGTCTCCCGCTACCTCAATACCTCTGTCATGCACTACGAAACCAAGGAAATCACCAGCACGAACCCCAAAAATGCACTTTGCTGGATTCATTTTAAGCTGATGTTTCCTCATCCGCGTAAAGACAGCGCGTAGATGACCAATATGGTCTACCTTGGATTTAGATTTAACCACCACGTCGTCAATGTAAACTTCTAAAATGACGCCAAGGATGTCATGAAAGATTAAGTTCATAGCGCGCTGATACGTAGCCCCTGCATTGGTTAGGCCAAATGGCATGCTAAGATATTCAAAGGCGCCAGCAAAGCCTGGGCAACGAAACGCAGTCTTATGAATGTCCGGCTCGTAAATTGGTATTTGATGGTAACCGGCTGTACCATCCATGAAAGATAACATTTCGTGCCCTGCAACTGCATCCACCAAAAGATCCGCAATAGGCATAGGGTATATGTCCTTTGGTGAAGCAGCATTTAGATCTCTGTAATCAACACAGACCCTGATTTTGCCGTTCTTTTTCTTAACAGGGACCACAGTCGCCAACCATTGTGTATATTGGGCCGGACGAATGATTCCTGCATCTACCATGCTCTGAACTTCCTTCTTGACCGTCATAGCGGTTTCGGCGTTCATTCGCCTTTGTTCTTGCCGAATAGGGCGAGCGCCATCCCTAATAGGTAATCAATGGCACACTAGATCCTTGGACAGTCCAGGCATATCTTGATACTTTTCCGCGAAGCAATCCTTGAATTCTTGCAACAAATTGATTAATTGCTATCTCAGGTCCGGCTCCAGCTGCTGACTAATCCCCACCTCTAGAGGTTCCTCGGGTGTACCAAGATTAATCTTCTCCACTGGGTCACGTACCTTAGGCGGAGTATCGTCTAAAGCCGCTGGTGCAGGTGGAATGGGTTCCACTTCTTCCGTAGTGATGACGTCATCTTCATCGACACACTCCACTAGAGCGACCGTATCCGAAGCTAGCTGCTCCGCCCTAAACATTGCCAGGCGCTGGAATAAAGAGAGTACAGCTTCTGTCTCCTCAACTGTAAAACTGTCAATCATGCTGACAATTGGTTGGAAATCGATGGAAACAGGCCGAGAACAGTCTGCCTGAGCCTGAGCTAATCCCCACCGTGTTAAGTCAGTGGAAGTCACCCCTAACGGACGACCCTTATTATCAACCCCATCAATCACAAGAGGACGCATAGTGCTGTAGTAATAATCCGACTCCAAAGTATTGGTTGCTATAGAAAAGGGACGCTCGTCCGCCTTGATTAGAACTGGTTTATCAGAAACTGGATCCCACATGAGCATCTCTTGATGTAGTGAGGATGGAACGGAAGATGTTTTATGTATCCAATCACGTCCCAAAATCATGGAATATGGGACCGTAGTTTCCGTCACGAAAAGACCCTGACAAGCATTGGAAGGTCCGATCTTAACTCGGAGTACGAGGAAACCAGCCGTTTGAGCCACAGCGCCCGCGAACCCTCTAACCTTAATAGAGGAGTTCTGGATCTTGTCCGCGGGAATCTGAAGTCGTTCCACAGTGCTAAGCGTAATCACACTCACCGCCGCACCATTATCGATGAGGATTCTGTTGACCTGGACACCCTCCACCTCTGCCGTAACGTAGAGAGGTTTGAGATGTTGAGTCATTGTAAACGTGGGCTTAGTGAAAGTCAAGTGCGAACTATTCAGATCAGCGACCCGCTCCTGGTCACTAAGAATTGGTAAAGAATTCAAATCCTCGTTGGCGGGAAGATCTTCCTCGCCTGGCGTTGGAATGAGACAAACCGGCTTGTCCGCCGCCTCCTCTTGTATAAAATACGCAGTAGGGATTGGTTTAGACAAAGCATAGCTAGAGGATAATATGAAAACCATATTACAATCCAGAATCGGTTCATCTCCATCTGTAAATCCTTCTTCGTCATCCAGCATCTCATCATCCGCGTCCGGCATGTCTCTATCCACCCTTGACGAGCTGGTAGGCGCTGTAGTCTGAGACGTTATAAGAGCTGCCTCTGCTTGCTTCACAGCGAATTCAGTTTTCAATTGCTGAGCTACGAACTGAGGGAAGGGCCGATCACCTTGTTGACTGACAGCCTTCTGACCCGTGAGAAGTTGAGTCGTCTTAGCCGATGATCTGCTAAGGACTGGAGTAGATCCCTGAGTTTCTGATTGTATGTCAAGGACCTTGGTAGTTGTTGATGTAGAAACTGCCGTCATCCCCTTAGGCTGCCATTTCAGAATAACAGAATATGTCTTCTCTATCTTATCAGAGGTTGGTTTGGCAGATTTAGGTGGTGGAACCTCGGCGGCTGAACGCAGAGGCAGCCTTTCTGGAGATAATGCTAGCTTCCTGCAAGGAGTTTTCTGAGGTGCACCATCTGCTGCTGTAGGATGCACAATTCTTTCGTGAACATTCTTCCTTCGAGTTGGCGACTTCTCCTCCTTTCGTATCCGACGAGTATCAATATAAGTCTTAGACTTATAACGCTTGTAGGCGTCACGTACGTGTTCCACAGGCATGGAGAGTTCATTAGGAGTCACCCTCCTTTTGTTCAAAGCCTCTAAAGTCCTTCTCGCTTTACCATACCGCTTTTGAACATTCCTAGTTGGAGGGACTGGTTCCTCTATGATTAATTTAGTTCCTGAAGGTCCGGGATCTGGCCGGGACCTCGCTGGAGTAGCGAATGCTGTCGTTTCCTGGTGATGATATTTTGTCCGCTTGGCGTCATCAAACCTAGAGCGAACCGGCCAAGGAGGATTCCTCTTGGTCGTTGCGAGAGCCTTTGTCGTTGCCTCTTCTAGCGCCTTCATCAGCTCTTCATGAGTAAGAGGTATTCGACAATTTATCTTACAATCGAGGCATAGCTGAGCCCTAGGAATGGTTATCAGTTCTTCCTTGACTGGCGGATTAACTGGCTTGTCCGCTCGTGAAGTATCATTGGGTTTGTCCTGATCGATGGCATTTACCCAAAAGTGTTGAAAGGGCACCACCGCGCGATTATCAAACTGGAGGAAACCCTTATTCAACAAGTCCTGGATTTGATCCTTCAAACCAATGCATGTAGATGTACTATGATCGTTTGAACGGTGGAAAGCGCAATGGAAGCCGCCTGACCTATCCTGCTGATGTTGCGCCAGCATGAAGTCAGGAACAACCATCCCCCTTTGGCTCAGTTCTTGCCCAATTTCCAACGCCTTATTCGCGTTGTAGGTATAGGTCTGGAATTTAGAACCCTGTTGACCAGGTTCCAATTCTCCACCTTGATAAGGAATCAGAGAAACCATATTTACGTCTGGAAAGGGTTTAGTCTCTGTCCATGTAGGTTCCTTCGGAACGTCCATTACCATGAGTTTATCATTAATCCAAGTCTGGATTTGATCTTTGAGCTTAACACAATCCTTAGTATAATGATTAGTCATGTTGTGAAAACTGCAGTACTTCTTACCCGCCATGTAGTCTGGCTTGGGTATGAAACCACCTTCATGTTGGAGCCGTCCTTGTTTAAACAACTCGTTAATGATCTCCGGTGCTTGATGAGCGTTATAGGTATATTTCTCAAAAGCGGACCTCAGAGGCAAGGAAGCCATAATCTTAATAGGATCCTTAGCGAACCGCACGCTTTTCGGTTGTAGAGGTTGGCGACCCAACACTTCCACAACCGCTACGTCCTCTTCATCTTTGGTATCATTAACCCAAGTGACTATGGGCGCTGATTCAGCATCTATAGTCGCCACCGTTTTAGTAACAGGAGGAATGGGTGTCTTAGGTTTTAGAGTACCTGGATAATATGACACTGGAATGCTCTGCCTCTTGCTGTTCTGAACCCTTGTTTGGTCGAGGAAGTGTTGATGTCTGGCTAACCTATTGGTTAAGTCTGCCATATTCGTCACATACACTTGCTGGAAGTGCGCCTGAATTTCAGGTTCGAGCCCTGCAATCGCCAGCTCGACCGTGGTCTCCTCCATTAGTCTATCCTTGCATTTAGCTCGAAGGAGCTTGAAACGCCTCAGATAATCGATGGCGGACTCGTCAGACTCCTGGTTAGTATCCGCCAGAAACTTAATGGTTACCTTAGCTTCTACTACCCCGAACATAGTCCTAAAGAGACCCTCTATGGATTGCCAATCTGGAATAGAACCTGGCGCGAGGTCTCTATACCAAGCTAAAGCTGACCCTGTGAGGGAAGTTCCGAACAACTTCAGCTTAAGAACGGGATCTTGGGCGTAAGGACCACATTCGTTATGGAAACGAGTGATGTGGGTCTCGGCATCTTCAGAATGTTCGCCCGAAAAAGGGGTAAACCTTATATGCCTGAAATTTGCGGGCCATGGCGTCAGATTTACCGCCAGTGCAAGTGGATTGGTATAGGTCATACCGGGATCCGGCAAACCTTGCATGACCCTCAACTGTTCCTGAAACAGTTGTTGTATTTCGTTGCGAGTCATACCACCCTCAACGTCCTCTTCTTGAGCTTCGCCATCATTGTCAGGTGGTGGGTTCACGTTTCGACCACCTCTCCTCTGCTGTCTATTCGGGTTGACAGCTTCAAATCCCCTGTTATTAGGCTTAGTATTTTTGTTTGGACCCTTCTCCGTTGCCTTTGTGAACTTTAGTAGAGGGGTCAGTTCGTTCGGCTCAGCTGCCTCAGTCTCGAAACCCATCTGCACCAGCTGTGCCAATCGCTCGACAGTGGCATTGGTCTTGTCCAATTGTTCCTGCTGCTGCATCATATGAGTTCTGAACTCCTCCTGCTGTTGCTGGAGTTGCTCGCTGAAATTATCCTGATGCCCCCTCACTAATCTATCAAGATTTTTAGAGAGAGAGCTAATATTATCTGAATTCCTATGAGCGTGATCCGCCAAAGCATGAATGTTAGTCATATGACCAATCTGTTCAGTCTTCAACTCCTTCAGCGTAGCTTCTATCTTTTCTAGGATGACATCGGTAGCCTGAGATTTAGATATTAGAATGCTGAAAGACTCCATTATTTCTTCAGTAGAGGGTGTCCGAGGCAGACACACTCCATCCCCTTCATGGGCTTCAGTATCCAATGGAGCCACGGCGGCATTTGAGATGTCGGCCTCTTGATGGCGATCAGTGACACCTTCCAAGGTTTCGGAACCTTGGTTAACCTTGGTTAACTCAGTTAGGTCCTCGATTTCAGGTCTGCCATCTCCAAACTTGGCTTGTAGTTGGGATTCGGACACCCCTACATGCAGCTGAGTTATGCTGTTTCAACAGCTGATGTTCTGGTTTCTTACAGAACGACATTGGTCGTTTATAGATATTGGCTTGCGCAATCTCGACACGGGTCCCACTGGGCGTGCCAAAAATGTTCGCGTCGGTTTTGACACCTGTCGAACTATCAACACGTGGGGGTGGGGGTGGCGGACGTAGGTTTCAGTCCTGGTGCGTTGTGCGTGAGCGTGCCAGTACCTTTGGGTTAGGTACAACCTTGGTGGCGGACGACGTCTGGCGAATGAATCACCCTTGGCGAGCGGATGACTCTGGCGAACGTGTTCGTCTGCTCCCTGCTACCTGACTTCTCGATCAAGCGACTGTACGCGGGCGTTGACAAACCGGCGTAAGGGCTCGAACAAGACCTAAGTAAACAATTACTAGGATTTTTCCTCAACCTTTCGGTAGATTGAGATATCTTACTTCGATCCTGGGATGCAAAGCAGAGCTATATATCAAGACCGCGGATGGCATTCGTCCAACCTTTTAGCAGATTGGGAAAGACTGTTACCGGGGTAACGACTCGATTTGTCACAAGGTGTGACGACTGGACTCGATTTGTCTCAGCGACGCTCCGACACGAACGCAAGTCACTTTCGACAACAACGGCAGGTTTACGGCGACCAGATGTGGTGGGCGTAGGTTTGCGGCTAGGTTGGAAGAGTGTCGATTGCTGTTGGTGGAAGGCTGTTCGCAAGAGAGAGTGCTCCGGAGAGGCTTGCAAGATTTGCAGGGCAAAAGCTTGTAGTTGTATGGTGTTGAACCCTTTTTACGTTGTCCTAGAGTTCTTTATATAGTGATCTCAAAACCCCAAATACGTATGTAACAAGCATATGGATTCTGATATCGAATAGGATTGTATTTGTTAAATCAACTCCAAGTCAGACTTGAAGAAGGACTCCAAAGCTTTTCCCAGACAGAAACTGATCAGATTACCCGCCAATGGGTAACCTCACGGGCCTCAGCCCAAAGCCCTGGATAAATGTAATTTAGGCCCAAACAGTACCCTTTACCAGGACATAGAAACCGAGCTCGCCAAGCACTCCAAGGTTAATGGGAGTAAGGTGGTTCAACATATAAATTACGACGACTACGATGGACATAGGCATGAGGTTGAGGTAATTGAAGATACACCTTTGCACCATTGGTTTAAGGAGGAACAGATTAACGAGAGAGGCAAGCTGGAGATCCGGGTTAATAGTTATCACCATCAAGGTGTTAAGAGATTGGCTCACCGTTTTGTGCCAATGGCTTTTGCAAGAGATGGTTTGGTCGAAGCATTTTAATATGATCCAGATGCTTACAATCCTGACCAAGGTAAGTTTATCATGGGACTCCAATTTCACCCTGAAAGAATGAGAAAGCCCGATTCTGAAGAATTTGATTACTCTGGTTGCCCATCTGCCTATAAGGTTCGACTTGGCACAATCTCTTCGTCTTCTTTTTTCTCATTATTCAGACCATAACATTGTAACAAATGCTTGCATTTTTGCAGGAATTTGTAAAAGCAGCAGTTGCTTACCAGATAAGCTCCTCATCATCAGTACCGTCACAGTTGCCTCCAAAGCTTGATAGAGAAGTGGAGATAATAAGAGACGTACAGGATTGTAAGGAGTTTCTCAATTGCCAAAAACTTATATACTAGTGGTGGAAATATGCATTCAATCAAAGAATCTGAACTCGAAGCCGGGGAAGAATTTCTAGAGGTTTTTACTTGCTTCATTTCGTTTTACTACTAGTTATTTTTCTTTAGTTTGGTTTCTTCTAATATTCTTCCTAACTTTGGTGTACCATGTTTTACAGTCAAATGCAGCGTTGAGTATACAACAGCAGAATAGATTGAAGCAAATGGGTGCAACAGTGAGGAATGCAGGTTCCTACATAGAGAGACTGAAGTTGAACGAGGGCAGAGAAAAACAAGCAAGGAACGTTATGGCGAAAATGTCGGTTGAGCAATTATCTGATCTCATGGGTTTCTACCAAATGATGGGACAAATTTGTTCAGAAGTGTTGGAAAAAAAGCTAAGCAGCATGCATTAAACTCATCTCATCATGCGTGTAATATATGCTATCACTACCAGAAAAGGGGTTATAGCCGACGATATGGGAAAAAACGGCCGACGAAATAGTACCTCGTCGGCTATAACCCCTTATAGCCGACGAACTACTATTTCGTCGGCCACATCGTCGGCTATAATATTATAGCCGACGACTGCCGACAACTCGTCGGCTATAATTATAGCCGACGAAACGTTTTTAGTTATAGCCGACGAGGATGGTATTCGTCGGCTATAAGAGTTATAGCCGACGAAAAGTTTTTGTTATAGCCGACGAGGGGGGTATTCGTCGGCTATAACTCTTATATCAGATCGACCTTCTGCATCAGGGAGCTCATTCGTCGATGAAATCGTCCAAAACGCTCTGAAATCGTCCAAAACCTCGGCCATAAGCTTGAAAGGTACGTATATTGCTGTGTGTGTTGATTTAGTTGGTTATATGCAGAGGTGTATTAATTTAGAGTTTAATTAGAATAAATGTGTGATTAATTTGATATATATATATATATATATATGTTGAGATGAGATTATTAATGGGTTGATATATATGTTGTATTGGTTAGATAGAATTGAAGTTTTGTTGAAGATTAGTGATTGATTAATGTTGATTTATAGGTGATTTTAGATGAATTTGATGAAAAAATGTATATATATTAATTAATTTAATTGTAATTAAAAATATATTGTTGGTATATATAAAAAATACATTGTGTTTAATTAATTAGGGAGATTGACGATGTTTTAATTAATTTAGGGATGCATGTGTATATATATATATATATGTGTGTGTGTAATGATGAATTTTTTAATTAATTAGTACGTACGTAGTACGTGCATATATACATATCTATATATAGCTATATTTATTTCTTGAATTTACAGGATGGACAAGAGTTGGATTACCCTTGGAAGATGGGATCAGGCGTATCATGATGGAGTTAGGAGTTTCCTGGATTTTGTGATGGCTAACTGTGGAGACACTACACTTCATTATTGTCCGTGTAAAAAGTGCAAGTGTGCCACCCCACGACACCGGTTTTCCATAGAGACAGTGGAGCAACACCTGGCTAGATATGGATTTTGGGTCCTATACACTAATTGGATTTATCACGGTGAACCAGAGTTTGCGGGTCGTCATGATCATGGACAATTTGCCGAGAGAGGGAGTTCCTCCAATGATCCGACAACGAACTGGATCAACGATATGTTTCCTCGTGAGAGCGGTGTCTTTGAGGAAGCACCAGATGTGCAACTCCCACCTCCGGAGATGGAGTGTTTCCCTGATATTGAGCCACTCGAGCCATTACCCCGATCTCCGGTCAACACAAGTGGTATGGAAAAGTACAACAACCTGATCGCATTGCAACAGACTCCGTTGTACCCCGGATGCAGTAAGACTGTCCTTGAATCTGTCATGGGAGTGATGAAGATCAAAACGGAGAACAAAGGCACTGTCAAATCGGTTGATGATTGGCTTCGGCTATGGGGTGGGGCGATGCCCCCCGGACATCGGCTTCCTACCAGTCATCATAAGGTGCGACATATCCTTAAAGATCTCGGCCTTTCCTACATCAAGATTCATGCATGCAGATACGATTGCGTTCTGTTTTACGGGGAAGGACTTGCAGATCTTGAATACTGCCCATTATGCAATACAGAGCGGTATAAGTTCACTCCTAAAGGGAACAAGAAAGCTGTGAAGATACTTCGGTACTTCCCGCTGATTGATAGGCTTGAGCGGTTGTTCATGTGCGCTTTCACGGCCGAAGCTATGAGATGGTGGGCTGAGAGGAATGTGCCTGACGATGACACCCTTAGACATCCCGCCGACGGAGAGGCTTGGAAGAAGAACGTGTTGGAGTTTCCCGAATTTGCATCAGAGGTTCGAAATGTTTGGCTAGGGCTATCATCCGACGGTTTCAACCCTTTTGGCAAGAAAGAGCTTCAGTACAGTGTGTGGCCAGTTATTTTGATTCCGTACAACTTTCCACCGTGGATGTGCATGAAGAAGGAATATAACATGCTCACATTGTTGATTCCAGGCCCAGGTTATCCGGGAAAGTGTCTCGATGTGTATTTGAGACCCGTAATTGAGGAGCTTCGGTACTTGAGTCTGAACGGCCACCTGGTCTACGACCGGTTCAAAAATGAGATGTTCCGGATGCATGCCATGCTTGTTGGCACGATCAGTGACTTTCCTGGGAGGGGTATGTTGTCGGGCAGCGTCACCAGGGGTTACAGGGCTTGTTCAGAGTGCATGACTGTTGATTGCTCCAGTCCTCATTGCAGCAAGATTGTCCAGATGCGTCACCGTCGTTGGCTTCCGCATGACCATCCATTTAGGGACGATGCACAGGCTTTTGATGGGACTGAAGAAAGGGGCTGGGCACCGGAGCAATGGACAGGGGAGGAAATATTGGCAGTGTTGAATGAGTATGACTTTGGTCCGCTTAGCAATCATCCCGATGTGTTGCGCACGATTCCAGAGAGGCCGGATCGGTATAGGTTCTGGTCACACAAGAGCATCTTATGGGAACTTCCTTATTGGGCCAGGTTGGCTACCAGATACTACCTGGATGTCATGCATATAGAGAAGAACGTGGGTGAAGCCGTGGTTGGCACAGTTTTGAATTGGGAGAAGAAAACAAAAGACACCCCCAAGGCACGCGTTGATCTGAGAAATATGGGACTGCGGGACCATTTGTGGTTGAGAGAGGGCAGGAGCAAAATGCCCCAAGCTCCTTACACCGTCACCAGGGACCAGAAACATGAAATCTTTGGATGGCTGAGTAATGTCAGGTAACTTTTTATTAATTAGGCATGTATTCCCTAAATAATCCATCTGTTGTTGGACGACTATATATGCATGAAATCTAACTGTTGTTAATGGCTATGCAGGTATCCTTATGGCTATGCGGGTAACATAAGCAAGTGTGTTAACTACCGAGACAACAAGATGTACGGATTGAAGAGTCACGACTGCCATGTACTGCTTCAACGCCTCTTCCCTATTTTCATTCGAGCGTACTTGGAGGATGAAGTGGTTGAGCCGTTGGTGGCGTTGTCAAGATTCTTCCAGAAGTTATGCGCTAGAGAAGTTAGAAAATCAGACCTCATGAGAATGCATGAGGAAATCGTTTTTATCTTGTGCAAGTTCGAGAGGATATTTCCCCCAAACTTCTTTGACATCATGCCTCACCTGATGATCCATCTTCCCCAACAATTGTTGCTTACCGGTCCCGTACACTACACTTGGATGTATCCCATTGAAAGGTACATGTTATTCATAAATTTGATTTATACATGTTTTTAAATAAAAGTTGCATGCTCTTAACACGCACTTGTTAACCTTGCAGACAACTTGGAGACTACAAGAAATATGTGCACAATAAATCTGCGCCTGAGGGGTGTATTGCTGAAGCTTACATTGCGCATGAGTGTGTAACGTACGCCAAGTTGTACTTGGGAGCGATGGAGGACCCCCCACAACATCCAAGTCGAGATGACCCCGAGTTCAACCTATCTATCGTCGCCAACTCTGTTGTACCATACGGAAGCTTCAAGAAAAAGGGTGTGGACAAGTTGCCTGACCATGAGGTAGGGATTGCCCACTGGTGGGTTCTAATAAACTGTCCGGAGGTACAATATTGGAAACGTCACCATCTTCACAGCAAGGAAGTTCGCGGTGATGTCGAGTACCACAACACGACGTTTGCAGACTATTTTCCACAATGGGTAAGTGTATAAATATATATATTAGATGGCTTTCTTTTACAGTTCCCTATTCTTTAATCATAAACACACCGAGTGATTTGAGTTATATTTTTCAGCTGATGCAAGTGGCTGCGAGGGGTGGTCATACAAATTACTCAGAGGAATTGAGGCTGTTGTCGATGAAGCCGATATCTTCCACAGTCCGCCCAATGTGTGATGTCAACGGCGTTAAGTATATATGTGAAGCTAGAGACGGGGAACGCAAAACACAGAATTGTGGGGTGATGGTCGATGGTGCAGAGGGGGGCGTGGATTTTTACGGTGTCCTACAGTCAGTTGTTGAACTCATTTATGGGAACCGCATGAAAGTCCACTTGTTCAAGTGTCGATGGTTTGATACTAGGCCGCACCGCATACGGATCGATCAGTACGGCATACTTTCGGTGAATACCGCCACTAGTGTGTATGAAGACGACCCCTTTGTTTTCGCCACAGCGGCCAAAAAGGTCTTTTATCTTGACGATCCTTTGAACAAAGGCACGTGGAAGGTAGTTAACCATGTGTCTCAGCGAGACATATACAGTGCTACCACACTTGGTGTGAGCACAGAGTGTCAAGAAGCGACCGCATACCAAGAGCCGGACGCCGGCGACATTCCGGAATCCTCCACCATCCGCGATAATAATGTGACGCCGGGCAGAGTGGTCCGACTTCCTAGGGGTCAGGTGCCCATGTATGATGTTAATCCGAATCGTCTATATCAGCCCGACGATGACTCAGACGACGAGTACGAGCACCGGTTGCCAGATATTAACTACTATACTACGTCTGACTCAAGTGATGAGGATGATTCTGATTATCATCCTTAGTATACTATTTATGTATGTATTTGTGTACGATGGTGCATGCATGAATACATTTTTGTCCTTAATTACCGTTTTCCGAGTTTATGGGAAATTGTATTGAATTGTTTGTGTTATGTTTAGGAATTTATCAGGTGAAATAGGCAATTTTCAGGCCCTAAATGGCAAATTTTCAGAAAGATCAGAATTATAGCCGACGAAATGGACCATAATTCGTCGGCTATAATGCCCATACTTTAGCCGACGACTTGCAATTCGTCGGCTATAATGCCCATACTGTAGCCGACGACTTGCAAGTCGTCGGCTAAAGTATATTGACCGAAACCATACGTAGACCGTTCAAATGCAAAAGTGTCGTGAAATAAGATACGACCGAAATATGGAAATACGACTACGGTTGAAAAATGGGAAGATTCCGACAAAATCTGTGTGCCGAATGTTGCGATTAGGTGTTTTTTACTTCCGTTTTCCTATGGGTAGCCTGACGGTCGGTAAATTTTTGGAGGAAAATTTTTATACGGTTAGTTGCGTCGCATCGATTTGAAACTATTCTCTGTTGAAGGTCAGGCCAAAAAACGTCATTTAGACGGGCCAATTGCCGTTTTAAAGCGTTTCGAGGTTTGACCATGCAGTTTGACCGTCCCGATCGAGCCTTTAACGTTGTCAGATGTAGTTGGATTTTTTTTCCTACATGTATTTAAGCTTAACGGTGATATCTGACGGTTGGAATAGATTTTCCAAACTTTTAGATTCAAAATCGGAACATATGCACTAATATTCCTTAACTTATTTACTAAGTGTTTAAGTGAATGTATAGTTTCAAATAGTTGCTATACGTAGACCGTTCAAATGCAAAAGTGTCGTGAAATAAGATACGACCGAAATATTGAAATACGACTACGGTTGAAAAATGGGAAGATTCCGACAAAATCTGTGTGCCGAATGTTGCGATTAGGTGTTTTTTACTTCCGTTTTCCTATGGGTAGCCTGACGGTCGGTAAATTTTTGGAGGAAAATTTTTATACGGTTAGTTGCGTCGCATCGATTTGAAACTATTCTCTGTTGAAGGTCAGGCCAAAAAACGTCATTTAGACGGGCCAATTGCCGTTTTAAAGCGTTTCGAGGTTTGACCATGCAGTTTGACCGTCCCGATCGAGCCTTTAACGTTGTCAGATGTAGTTGGAATTTTTTTCCTACATGTATTTAAGCTTAACGGTGATATCTGACGGTTGGAATAGATTTTCCAAACTTTTAGATTCGAAATCGGAACATATGCACTAATATTCCTTAACTTATTTACTAAGTGTTTAAGTGAATGTATAGTTTCAAATAGTTGCTATACGTAGACCGTTCAAATGCAAAAGTGTCGTGAAATAAGATACGACCGAAATATTGAAATACGACTACGGTTGAAAAATGGGAAGATTCCGACAAAATCTGTGTGCCGAATGTTGCGATTAGGTGTTTTTTACTTCCGTTTTCCTATGGGTAGCCTGACGGTCGGTAAATTTTTGGAGGAAAATTTTTATACGGTTAGTTGCGTCGCATCGATTTGAAACTATTCTCTGTTGAAGGTCAGGCCAAAAAACGTCATTTAGACGGGCCAATTGCCGTTTTAAAGCGTTTCGAGGTTTGACCAAAAGTTGACCAGGGAATAGCCGACGAAATACTTAACTTCGTCGGCTAAACTCTTGCGATCCGCGCCGTTTCATTGTCCGCCGTTGGATGGGCGAGATCTGACGGCTGGTGAGAGCTTATAGTATAGCCGACGAGATTCATATTATAGCCGACGAGATTCATAGTATAGCCGACGACATTCATATTATAGCCGACGAGATACTTAACTTCGTCGGCTATAATCGGCCCGCAAAGCCCAACTCCGGCCCGGCCCGGATTTTGGCCCGGCCCGTAAGAGTATAGCCGACGAATTTCGTCGGCTATGACTATAGCCGACGAATTAAAATTAGATCGTCGGCTATAGTCCTTCGATTTAAACCGAAACAGAGCGCGCCTCCCTCATTTTCTGCTAACCCTAAATCCCTAAATCCCCACCTGCTGCAGCCGCCCGCCCCTCCCCGACGCCGACCGACCACGACGGAGCCTCCCCGACGCCGATCGACCCTCCCCGGCCCCACCCGATACCTCCCCGCCCCGGCCCCCTCCTTCCCGAGCCCTCCCCGACCCGAAAGCCGCTGCCGGAGCCGCCCCGAGCCGCCCTACCCGCCCCTGCCGCAGCCGCCCCTACCCGCCCCTGCCCGCCCCTGCCGCCCCTGCTGCAGCCGCCCGTAGCCGCAGCTGCCCCTGCCGCAGCCGCCCCTGCCGCCGTCGCCGCCGTCGCCGTCGCCGCCGCACCGCACCACCGGTCCTCGTCCAGACTGCACCACCATGTCAGGTAGTCCCGATCGAGCCTCATTTACGGTTTTTATTAATTTTGTCGAATTTTGTGAATTTTAGGGTTTTTGTGAATTTTTTGTGGAATTTAGGGTTTTTGTGAAATTTATGGAATTGTGTGGATTTTTTGTTAAATTTGTTAATTTTGTGGAATTTATATACTAATTTTGTGGATTTTTTGTTAAATTTACGGTTTTTATATACTAATTGTGGAATTTTGTTGAATTTATATACTAGTATGCCCATTATATACTAATTTATATATAATTAGGTATAAATATTTTTTTTCATTTTTATGACGATATATATATATATATATATTTTTCGGAATATATATATATATATATATATAATTAGGTATAAATATAGTTATGTATATATATAATTAGGTGTATATATATTTAAAAAAGTTTTTTATTTTTTTGTGAAATTTAAGGAATTTTGTGTTATATTTCGGAATATATATATATATAATTAGGTATAAATATATTTAGGTACGTATATATATAATTAGGTACATATACATTGAATGATGTTTTTAATTTTGTTTTGTGGAATTTTTGTGCAATTTATGGAATTTATATACTAATTGTGCAGGAAACCGGCGCTTTGTAGACCGATGGCTTGGCAGACGGACCGAGAGCGACCCCGACGCTCAGGCAGGATCCAGCCGTGGGGGGAGCGGATCCAGCGGTCGTCGGGGCCTAGGCCGGCCTTTGAGTCGACGAGAGGAGACGTTGATGGGATTGACCCCGAGCGATCCACGTGGGGGCTCCTCGTATGAGTCGACGGGAGCGGGCCCTGACTCGAGTGTCGGAGGAGGACGCAGAGCCACCAGACCCCAGTGCACTTCAGCACTGTTCCAGGATCGGCAGCCGACCCCACCGCGCGCCGATCTAGACCCTCCAGAGATGCTCCCTGTCCCCCCACAGCGACAGCGTCCACAGCTACGGGGCCCACCGTCAGGGGGAGCAGGCCCCTCAGGGTCCATGCCCCGTATGTCTCCGCCATCGGGGATGTACATGGTCCAGTTCCTCCCTGCCATCCCTGAGTACGACGCTAGGGGGAGGCAGATTTGGAGGCACGACCGGCCCCACGAGATTCCCTGGGAGGAGGCCTACTTCTACAGTCCTTTCGACTCAGAGGACTGCCGCGGCCTGTGGGCCGTTCGTGAGAAGGACAAGCAGTACAACGACGCAGGTAATTGGTTAGTTTAATTAATTATTTAGATTGTTTAATTAATTATTTAATTAGTTAGTTTAAATAATTATTTAACTATGTGTTCATTTTAACAGGCGTCCTCGTCAATAAACCCGCGGGGACGAGACGGACCAGAGGGCCAGCGAACATGTCGACCCTGGAGAGGGAGCTGGCCGGTGGGATCAGAGAGATCCTGCCCGGTCCCGGTGAGGATGGACGCCCGATTGAGCGGAGAGACACCACCACCAAGTACATCAACGCGACGGGCATGCTCGTGCGGGACAGGGTCCCACTGTTGTGGCCCGACTGGGGCTCTGTGCCCGATGAGATCAAGGCGCGAGTGTACAATGCACTGTCGGTGAGTTAAATATGATTTTTATTATAGAAAATAAACAATTATGAATTCAGTCCTTATAACTATATAAAACTATTTTCTAATTAATTTATAATGTTGCAGCAATGGTTTAGAGTCCATCCTACCTTGGACTGGTGGAGAGACGAGCAGCTGAAGAACAGGTTATGTGTTTTGCTTTTTTTTGTATAAATATATTTATTGGCAGTGTACGAATATATCTAACAGTTGTGTTCTGTTAATATAGGTACTCCGAGTGGAAGAACGAGCTGTCCACGCACTACAGGACGTACCATGTGGAGCAGCGCTTGGGGCGAGCTGCAACCCCCCACGAGTTCCGGTACAGGGAGTACGAGTGGCTATGGCTGGTAGCCTACTTCGGGAGCGACAGGGTCTCGGTAAGAAAATTTAGCCTGGTAGTATATAACTTTTTAATGTTATTTAATAATTAAATTATGTAGTTACTTAATTCAATTAATTAGTTAGTTAGTTAGTTATTAGTTATTAAATTAAGTCAGTTGGTTAGTTACATAGTTAGTTAGTTCGTTACTAAATTAAATTAAATTAAATTAAATAAAATTAGGTAGTTAGTAAGTTAGTTAGTTACTAAATTAAATTAGTTAGTTAAGTAGTTACTAATTAAATTAGTTAGTTAAGTAGTTACTAATTAAATTAAATTAGTTAGTAACTAAATTAGTTATTAATTTTATTTTGGTTAGTTCCTAATATTTTAATTTAGTTACTAATTTATATTTGCGTTTATATGTTTGTTGTTATAATACAGAAAATCTCGCGGACGAACAGCGACAACCGCAGGAGGAACGAGCACCCCCACCACGGCGGCGCCCGCTCCTGGAGGCAGTGGGCAGAGATGGCGAGGAGGGACCGACCGCTGAGGCCGTTGTCGTGGATTCATGCGCAGATGTATCCGGGGCGTCCCGACCAAGTGGTAAGTATTCGTCCATCTTCAATAAAAGTGTTTCATGAAATTAATTTATATATATATTTTTTAATTCGTTTATTATATTTTCTTGTCAATTAGGCGGAAATAGATGCGGAGACCGACGCGATCACCTTCGGGATCGCGCGAGACACTCTGGGAGACGGGGCGTCCGACGAGGCGATCGCGGAGTTTGCCTCCACGATCGACACCCTTGAGCCGCGCTTGGCCTCTCAGATCATGCACGCGGCGGTAGGGACGGGGAACAACTACTTCTACCAGAGAGGCCTAGGCGCGGCGGGAGATGGGGTTCTCAAGTTCACGCCGGCCAATCCCAGCACGCAGCGTGCGGCTTCGACGAGAGGAGACTTGCAGACGCAGCTGCAGAGGACTCAGGCGGAGTTGGCGAGGGCGGTGGAGGCGCTCCAGCAGGCGGAGTTGGCGAGGGCTGCGGAGGCTTCGGCGCAGCAGGCCAGAGATGCATCTGTGGCGGAGATGTACCGATGGATGCAGTAGTCTTGGGAGGCCCAGCAGGCTAGACTCCAGCCCCCGCCTCCGCCACAGATGCCCCAGTTCGTCGTCCCCACTCCCCCCCCGCATCGGAGTACGCCAGCCGATCAGGACAGCCATAGCCACCGGAACTCGAACGATCCGGTCGACGACGCTACGCGTTTAGGGGGTGATGATGAGTAGATATAGTGGGTTAATTTGTACAGTATGTAGGATATTAGGGATGGATTGATGTGGATATTTGTTGGATATTTGGATGTTTGTTTGTGCATTTTCTGCAGCCCCCGAAGACGAAGAGAAATTGGGCCCGAGTAAAATTTTTTAATTTTTTTAAATATTTAGGGGTTATAGCCGACGATATTGGCATTATTTCGTCGGCTATAACAGTTATAGCCGACGATTTTTACCAAATTTCGTCGGCTATAAGGGCTATAGCCGACGATGTTTACCATATGTCGTCGGCTATACCCTCCCGGCTTCAGGCAAAAAAAAGCCGTTCCTGGTACCGGCGATTGTTATGGCCGACGATAGTGTCGTCGGCTAAAACGGACGTATAGCCGACGATAGTGTCGTCGGCTATACTTCGGTTAGGGGCAGTTACGTAATTGTTAAAGCCGACGATCTTCTCGTCGGCAATGTTCGAAGTATAGCCGACGACGCTTTTTTCGTCGGCTATACCTGGTGTTTCATAAGCCGACGACTTACCCCGTGTGTCGTCGGCTATACTATAGCCGACGGAGCAATCCCGACGAGATAATAGCCGACGATACGTCGTCGGCTATGACTATAGCCGACGAATTAATGGAAACGGCCGACGAGATGGCGTCGTCGGCTATGACGCCTTTTCTGGTAGTGTATCCTAAGCTTTGCCATCAAAAGGAAACTAGTTTCTGCTGCTATTTGTGGAGGACTCACATGACTCCGATCCCTTGTTTGCTTTTAGACCTCAACATTTGTACTGTTTGATATGTAATTGAATAAATGTGTTATTCTCTATGTATATTTCACATGTGATATATTTGTTTGAGTGTTGCTATTGGAAACTCCATATTTGCTGACTTGACCTCCCTCTATTTTTAATTATTGAATTACATTTATATCCTCTTACATAAAAACTATTGAGGACAATAAGTGTATAAAAAGAGTATTATATTTATTATCTATAGACTTTCCAATTCAATAATAATGGTATTTAATATTTTCCTTATCAAATTTATTTTCCAATTTCAATAAGTGTTGAAACTAAGCCAATTTACAAAATATAATATTGTTAATGTGACATAAAGTTACTATAATTATGCATGTTTAAACGCATATACAAAATATAAGGTCAAGAGTAAGTGTTGAAAACTAAGCGCATATATTTTAATAAGTTTTACAACATGAAAAAAAAAAAGGGTCAAGTGTTTTAATATATATATTGAAAATTTTTATACATCTTATTAGACCTTAAATATATTTGCAACACACTAGTAACTATTGAAATAGTACAAGGGCATATGCTAGTGTGTTATGAAATATTTGTGTATCCTATGTTTTGATTTATCTCATTAGATCTTACATGAAAGAAAAAAAAATAGAGGTGTAGTGAGTGAATATGAGGTGGAATGAGTAAGTTATTAAAATATATTTGAATAACATATTTAAGATTATTTCGGTAATTTGAATTGAGGTTTAGTGAGTAATTGCTTATATTTAAAAGTTTGATGGAGATGTAGAAAGTATTGGAGGTCTAATGAGTAAATGTGGAGGTCTCAATAGCAACTACATATTTGTGACAAAGTTGTAACAACAATTTAAAAAGTGAATTTAGTTCAACCAAACAAAAGGACTGAACTAAAATAAGATTGTGACATTCAACTAGGATTGCCCCTACATGATAAGGAAATATAGATACACTAGTAAAGGTAATGCTTGTTTTCCTTACGCTATGTTACATTCTCACCAAGTGTTACATTCTCACCAAGTCTAATAGCATGTTGACTTGTAGATATGTCAAGTTTAAGATATGAGTTTCATACACAAGCATGATTTAGTCATAAGTAGAAGTAAATTTTGTTTGCCTCCAATATCTTAATTAGTCATGAGAGATAGAACGAGAGCCTGAGCATCTCTACAATAAACGAATTGTACCAACGAGGAAAGGTTAAAGGTTTATGCATCCATCCTATATGATTGTAGTTCATGTTCTTGTTCATGCATTCTAAGAGTTCATATTTCATGTATATGCCGCAAATATAATCTTCTCGCTCGAGCATATATAATATTATTTCACACATATTAAGCCTATGATCCAGTCCTTTTTAAAGAGCTAGCCCACAGTCAAGTCACAATCAACTAAGTCTCATTGCATTGTAGTGGAGCAAACCCTACTGCCGCCACTACCAGAAAAAAGGCTTTTCCCGACGAAATAAAAAAAAACGGCCGACGACATAAAATTTTCGAAAACTTAATAAAATTTTCGACTATTAATCTGAAAACTTTTGAAAGTTTGACCGACGAAATTGGCATTTTCGTCGGCTATAAGTCTATATATTTTCAGATCTAGACAGCAGCTGCTTATTTAAAAAAAAAAACGAAAAAAAACGGGAGAAAGAGTGAAAAATCTGTGGGTATTTTATACGATTAGTTGCGTCTCATCGATTTGAAACTATTATCTGTTGAAGGTCAGGCCAAAAAACGTCATTTAGACAGGCCAATTACCATTTCTAAGCGTTTAAAGGGTTGACTCACCCGGTTGACCGTCCCGATCGAGCCTTTAACGTTGTCAGATGTAGTTGGATTTTTTTTCATACATGTATTTAATCTTAACGGTGATATCTGACGGTTGGAATAGATTTTCCAAACTTTTAGATTCAAAATCGGAACATATGCACTAATGTTCCTTAACTTGTTTACTAAGTGTTTAAGTGAATGTATAGTTTCAAATAGTTACTATACGTACACTCTTCAAATAAATCATGCTTACTGCAGATTTAGCGTCCGGCGTCCGAATGACGATTGTGATACCATTCCGGAAAGAGAACGACGTCAGGAATCAAACACGTCGCTTTGCCACGACGTGTGGGCCTTTTCGAGCTTTCGAGTTCGTTTAGGGCCTCAAAACGGCAGTTTAATATGTTTTCAAGATTTAAGTTTTCTAATTTGTTTTGGATTCGTTTTGTTTTAATTCCTTGGGCTTTTAGGTTTCCTTGTTAGTTGCCCTAGGGTTTCTTTTCAGTATTTAAGCATCCCTTTGGGATCACATACAATTAATTAATCATATTTTATCAAAACCCTAAGAGTTTTCTCTTGATTCCTGGTAGATTCCAGACCTGTTCTTTAGAGTAGGACGTTGATTGTACTCTCCATTCATTGAGGGTTCGACGTTGATCAACCCTTCCACAATTCTACTGCTTCAGAAACCGTCGTTTAACTAGACTAATTTCCGTTTTTAAGCGTTTAGAGGTTTGACTTAGTGGTTTGACCTATAGTTTAGCCGACGAAAATTATATTTCGTCGGCTAAACTCTTGCGATCCGCGCCTTTTCATTGTCCGCCGTTGGATGGTTCAGATCCGACGGCTGTTGATCTTCCAAAGTATAGCCGACGAAATATTGTAAATCGTCGGCTATTCTCTAAGTTTAGCCGACGAAAATTATATTTCGTCGGCTAAACTCTTGCGATCCGCGCCTTTTTATTGTCCGCCGTTGGATGGCTTAGATCCAACGGCTGTTGATCTTCCAAAGTATAGCCAACGAAATCTTTTAAATCGTCGGCTATACTCTCTGTTTTAAATCTTTCAGCCCTCTTAAAATATTAATATATTCTGAACAAATAGCCGACGAATTTCGTCGGCTATAGTTTACGATATCGTCGGCCATACTCGAAAATACCCGACGAAATTCGTCGGATATTTCGCCCACATTTGGCCGACAAAATAAATTTTCGTCGGTAAATTCGTCGGCCATACTCTACTATAGCCGACGATTTCGTTATTTTCGTCGGCCATTGGTATTACCGACGGCGTTTTTCCGACGAATTATAGCCGACGAAAATTTCGTCGGCAGAAGGAATAGCCGACGAAAATTTGGCATAGTCGACGAAATTTTTTTCGTCGGCTATTCACTCCGATCTGGTAGTGCGCCGCTCTCCCCTCAGCCTAGGGTGGCGACGCAGCAAATTTTCCCAAAATTTTCGCAAATCGCTTCAACACTCCATTGCGGACGAGCGGCGCGATGTCTAGACAGGCCGATTCGACTCGTGTGGTCCTGGGCACGGCAAGGCAGACGACATTAAGAGAGCGCCGCCTCTGACCTCTTTGCATCGTCCTCCATCACCGGACTGATTGTCAATTCTAACGTCGGCAGGAGGTTTCGTGTTTGAATTTCAAGTCTTTGGGGTGTGTCGATGTTGGATTTTCGGTCGTTGGCAATTCAACTCCCCGGCAGTTTCCTTCCCGGCATGAATTAGCAGCGATGAGGATGATTTCTGTTCGTGAACAGAGCGAAGGTCTGATGGCTCAGATCTACGGCCTAGGTTGGATCTGGATTCGGGCTTGGAGCCGGGTCTGGGTCTGGGACCCGGGTGGGCTTGGGTTTTGGACCTGGAACCCAGGTGGACCTTGGGCCTGGGATAAAGCCCAACATGTTTATTAGATCTTAAACCAATGTAGGTGGTATTGGCCACCATGTTGGTTGGTATATTGGTTGACGGACCCACAATTATGGTACATGTTCGATAAGGATCGTATGTCATTATGGTCATGTTTGGATACGCCCTTGGTCGGCTTCGATCCTTTAGGTGCAAGATTACCCTCAATCGTATGTATAACTGTCTCTTGGCAGTTTGTAAATACGATTCGGATGGGTAGTCATACCACCGACTACTCATCATTTCACTATAAGTACGCAGTCCGTAGTGTATACCCGGACCGGCGTCGACGTCTCGACGTGACGGTGACTGCAATATTTAAATTTCTCAAACTTTCAGATGTATTTTTCTTATTTTTCCTTTTGTTCTGTGTTTTTCCATTAATGCATATTTGCATCGTATGTTTGTATCTCTATTTTCAATAAATTCTTGTCAACTGATTCAAAAAAAAAGTCACAATCAACTGCTCGCTCGTAGCTACAACTTGAACAGGTTTTTTTTTTGTTTTTTTTATTTTTTTATTTTTCCAATAAGTACAACTTGAACAGGTTGAACTGATCAGTACTAGGGAAAGAAGGTTCATTGTTCAGGAGAGTGAAAAAGAATATTCTACGAAGGAAGAGGTTCAATGGTTCATGATCACCTTCAAGAAAAGAAAGAGGTCCGTTGGTTGCAAACTCGAAAAAGAAAAACAAAACAAAACAAAAAATAACCCTAACCTGCATTAAGATCCTAGAAATAACAAGAAAAACTAGAGAACAACAATGGAAATATTTTCACTACTGATCTCATGATTTACCTTTCACCACCGCATTGATCCCTTTCGTTTAGCATAACATAGAAACTAATTGCAAATATTTACTAACCAATAGAGAATAGAGTCATTACGCACGTCATAGTACCATTCTTCTCTAGTACAGTTGTGTTTAGCCGCACACCGAGTGACCAAATAATTTGTGTTTCTTTAACTAATATGTCAGGATAAATCAATGGTCCGGCGCCATTATTGACTAAACAATCATTTGGTTTCGCCAATCCAAAATATACTTAGCACGGGTGATTCGTCTACTTAGTTAGCCACCACCCTAAAATGTAACTAAAATATATATATATATATATATATATATATATATATATATAGTCTTTCTCGGCTACGGACGTCCGCACGCACTGTTCACGGTGCGGATGCGGCGTTTCCGGCCACCGGCGAGGCGGCGCCGGCGTATCCGGCCGGTGGGTTTTGCTCGCCCCATGCCGGCGACCCCGTCTGTGCCGGCCCGAGCTCAATCGCCGGCCGGCAGCCCGGCGGAAATCCAGAAAAAGCAGAAAAATGAACAGTACCCCATCATTTTTCTGCATTTTCTAGATTTCCGGCCGCTGCCGGCCGGCGACGGACCTCGGGCCGGCACAGACGGGGTCGCCGGGCCGGGGCGAGCAAAACCCACCGGCCGGATACGCCGGCGCCGCCTCGCCAGTGGCCGGATATGCGGCATCCGCACGGTGCGGACGTCCGCACCTGAAAATCACTTTATATATATATATATATATATATATCTCACTCACCATATACTATATGCTGCTTCTGTAAGTGACGGAGGGTGAACAGTATCGTTCATTCATATACCATATTTCAGAAGCAACAAATTTCCAAGAAGAGAGCTCTTCCAAGAATCATAAATGAATACACCAAAACAGAAAGCCGGCCCCTTTCCGGCAGAATCCGTGCCATTAAAGTACCATCTTTCTCATTTCATCCACCGTCACCTTCATAACATTCACACTCAGACCTCTCTCTCTCTCTCTCTCTGATCAGTGTTGACCGTTATTACCACAACCTCCGCCATCTTTTTTTTACCAAATCGAGTTTACTCCAGAAACAGTAATATTCCCCTGCACTAGTTATCCACTATGATTTTTAACTCGGGATTTGGAAAAGCCGATGGGGCCAAACTGCACATGGAGGAGGAGATAAGATCATAACTTTCCGGCCCTCAGCACCCACACGCCGTCAATTATTATAAACCAATCATACGCAAAATAAAATAATATAAGCACAAGACAAAAGAATTTGCATGAATTATAATTTTTTTTTCCTTTCTGTTTTATTAAATAATCGACGCCGAGACATACTGAAATTATTGGCTGCAGTTTGTGTGTGTTTGTTGGTAAACACAGAGAGGAAGGACCCAAGAGGAAGAAGAACAGTAACTGATAGAGAAAGAGACACCAAATTTAAGGCAGAGAGAAACAATTTGTTTTTCTAGAAACTTTGCTGTTCAACCTAAGCTACCTCTTTGTTCTCTTCCTTCTTCTTCTTCCAAATCGGGATTCTGCAGCAGGAACTCGGTGTCGTATACTACTCGTAGTCTCGTACACTGAACAAAGCTCTGTCAGCTTCTTAACTCGACCTTGTTCATAAACTTAAGAGCTTAAGCTAGCTAGCTGTACATAATTTAACAAGAAAAAAAGAAAGAAAAGAGGCTACAATATGCATAAGAATGATCGATATGTTCTTGGCGATTCTTCTATGGCTTTAACCGAGTCCATTCGTAACGTCCTTCCAACGGCTCGTCCTTCCTAACGTCGTAGTTATACCTGCAATTATTCGGTTCAGAATTTCATGCTCAGACTATTTGGCAAAGTTCGTACTTTAAAGAAACTGTAGTTGGAGGTTAAAGCTAGCTTACTTCTTTGAAAATTTACTTTGGACGTCTTTCTCGGCCGCCTTGAAGAACTCTTCCAGCTCCAATTCCGTCGGCATTTTCTCCGCTGTGGTTCCTCTACAAGGTTCCGCCGGCGTTGGTTGAGGTTGAAGGTTGCTTGAAGGCGCCATCTGTCTTCTGCTTTAGAGTAACCACACAAAAGTGAGAGGCTGAGTAATTTTATCACCGGAGACGACGAATTTATATACATTTCAAGATGTGGGAGGTTGCGATTTTTTGAAATTGAAATTTTGAAAATTTGAATCGTATACAGGAAAACCTGAATTAAAGTAATAAATGTTTTGATGAGTTATATAAATTAAATTCAAAACCTTTGTCTGAGTGGATTATACGTCTGCGATTCAACCTCCTCATCATCACCGTCAGCCTGTGAAAATTAAATTCAGTTAAAAGATGCCACCACAAAACGTGAAACTTCTGATGTTGAAGCAACTGAAAAACCGCAATAAAAACCCTCCAGACAACAAAACCAAAACATTCAAGAAGATGAGAGAGAAGAACAAAAATGAATTTATAGCACGAATTTAATTTTATTCAAACGTTTTAATCCCTACCTTCAGATCTACTAAATTGAGGTCGTCTCCATCTTCCACGAGCTCACTCGAGCCGTTACTTGAGCAACAAGACGCTCCGCGGTCGACCTGATCGGAGCCGGAGCTACTAGGGTTGCGGCAAACAGCGTTATTATTTTCCTCCTTTGCTTCACGTACAGTACTACACTGTCTTTCCTCTGGTGATTTAGATACAGTTACAACGCGACGTGTCCGTTTCTTGTTGAGCGGAACAAGTTTGGATTTGACCAACTGTGCAATATCGACCTGCTTTCTTTTCTTGACTGAGCAGCTGGCTTCGGCAGTCTTGGCCTCCATGGATCACCAGTGTAAGGCTTCTGATGACGAGTGTCGTGTCGATTCACTCGGTCGCAATCTCTGTACAGACGGGAGTAAGTGATGTTATGGCTCTCTTTTTCTGAAGTTCGTTTGTTGTTGTTAGAGAGAGAGGGAGAGGTTTGGTTGCGAGTTTGAGGTGTGGTGACGATGGAAATGATGGTGATCACGATGGTGATGGTGATGCTGAGGCTAGTTGGACGGCTGGGATTGGTCGTGTATATAAGTGCGGGGGGTTTAACGAGGGTGGTCCAGACTCCGTTAACAGTGACGGGGAATCTTGAAACGGGGGCTTTGACGGCGCCGTTACGTAGATCTGGGGCAGCACCGAACATTCCTCTAATTAATGGCCGCCACGTGGTGGTGTGGCGCACTGAAGATAACGGGGAGCGAACTGATTACGTTGGGTGGTTTTCAGGTTATTAAAAGGGCCGTACAGTTGAGCAAAGTTAGAACGGGATTTACTGAACGAAAGAAACCGTGATCTGATGAAACGGTGAACGGGGTATTTAAGTTAATGACGTTTTTGCCCTTGCTTTTATTACCAAACAAAAACGAAAGATAATGCCATCAAACAAAGGTTCTTTCACTTTGTTTTCCCTTACCGTCAATCCAGTTCAATAATTTTGTCATTTTCAGTCAAGTTGACATTAGCTTTGCAATGGTGTAGGCGTAGGTGTTACTTTGATAGAGTTTATGATTTAGAAATACCACAAATTATCTCCATTTCAATCTAATTTAATCCTTAATACTTCATATCTCGTAAAATTACCGGCATATGACAAAAGAAAAATAGCGGTATAAATAGGTGATTGTGGATTTGATTATACAATACTAAAATACAGTAAAATACAATAGTTGTCTAAATTGAAACTATACAAATAAAAGTACAAATGCAATCCATGATTAAGTGATTAGTAAAATAAGATATATGATAAACACTCGTGAAAATATATAACGATCACTAAGTGAGTACAGAAAAACCGATTTTCCATCTTATACGTACTATGTAAAGATGTAGTATGGTCACCCTTTAACAACTTGATTCCATAATAACCTTGTTTAAGTTGTACCTAGTAATGATTATTAGCTCAGTAAAACAAGTCTTGGATTGAAGTTCTGGGTTCATGAAGCTTCGCGAGTCCTAGCTTTACCATAATAAACAATACAACCCCACTATAGTACGTAGTGGCTAGCTAACTTAGCTAGAATAGGGCGAATATTGTAGCTAGCAAAGGTCCCGGGACCTCTGTCCTAAAATGGGATACACGTCCGTTAATAGCTTTCCTTCTGTAAATTACCCTAGCAAACTAGGGCGTTGGTTTATACCGTTATCTCGCTAGATGTACTTCTTTGCCGTATATATTGTTTTAGTGACAACTTCCGGTGATGAAATTGTGGTCACTAAAACTATGGTCATAACTTACGATTTACGCGATTGTTGCATATGTTTGGTTTTTTTTTTTCTTTTCTTTCAAAGTCGCGGTTGTTGCACTAGCAATTTTTACAATTTTAACACTCGTAAATTGTTAATTTACTAATGAGTACTTAGATTACTCATTAATCCAAACATTTCTAGTTAATGAATCTGATAACATAACACCACTTAAACTTACATCGTGATTGTTCATATATATTTGGTCAAGTACGTGCATAACAAATAGTGGTTATTTTGAGTGTATATATATATATATGGATAGACGGGTAAAATATGAGAGACAGAATTGGATTTGGGAAGAGACGTGGCAGACGGGTGAAATGTACATATACGAATGTAGAATTGTTATAATATGACCTACAGTAAAACCGACCACGTACAGCTACCTCTTTCTCCAATCGCCTACCTTCCCAGAATTAACCTTCATTCCATCAATAATGTACGTAGCTACTAGCTACTTTCATTTCGTACGTAGTTAATTTTCGAAGCTATACATAGTACTTTCTGCATGGTAAAATTTAGATGCCATCTTAAATTCTTGTTCAAAACTGCATGGTAGCTAGCTACTTCTCTTTTTGCATCAAGGTTAATTTCGTTCTATATATGGAAGAGTTATATATATATATATATCTATTTGAAAGTACGTACGTTATGCAATTTTGCATACATCGATCTTATACAGGATAATTGAAAGGAATTCTAGCTCAATTAGCAGCTAGGAAAGTACCAACTGACTGACAGTGGAAACCGATCGAGAGATTGAGAAATTTCACTCCATATCCTTCTAAAAAGTTATTTTTATTAATACTCTATTTTTTACGCTTATACTTCAAGTAGAGGCTATGATATGTTAACATTTTTCTTACATCAATTAGTTTCATCCATCATGCACTTTAAGGCCTTATTTTTCCACTTACATTAACAACTCATGTTGTTGTAAGTACGAAATTTTCCACTTCATAGACTCGTGTTCCACTTTGAGAACTGGTATAACTATATTTATCAAGGACTCGTTTTACTAGTTGATGACTCGATCATTAGTATGCATGTTATAGATATTGTGTATTGTAAAAATTTCGCTAGACTTCATTTCTAATTATTAAAGGTAGAATCCAACAGATGTTTCTTTGCTACAAGTAAAGCGATATATATATATATATATATATATATATATATATATATATATATATATATATATATCATTTGAAACTTAACTTAGATCATGTACGTATTACTGATGTCCAACTTAAATCTGAACAGATTTACAATTTAAATAATAACTTGTGTAATTATTTCAGAAAACTCGATCTAATTCCAGTTCATCACATTTTTCATGGAATAACGTACAAGAGTGAAGTCTATCTTCGTTCGTGCACTTACTGATAGAGCATGTCGGTGATCCGATCTATTCTTTGGTACAATGTAAGGAAGTTGAAAAGACATTGGATGTTACACTAGTTTATGTTCCAAGCATGAACTGTTGCATTGTAAATTGTCGATCGACAAAAAAAAACTTACCTTTTCATCTGATAACTTATACACGAATAAATCAAAGTATCCCTGCTGAAAATTAAGAATCTCAGAGACGATGTATGGTACAACTATGGAAATAAAGAGGGAATTTTCACTGCCATCCAACCTAAATATATATGAGAGTGGCATAATTAATGTACCAACCTACCAGAGAGAATATTGAAAGATGATGATGACATGATGAATGGTGGAAATAGGGCAAAAAAAAAAAAAAAAAACCTAGCTAGCCACCAGAACCATTATTGCTTTAAGTGAATGATTGAAGATTGGTGCAAATTGAAGACTAGGCACCTAACACCATTTTAATCATGTAAATCAAGGAAGGGAATTCTATAAAGCTAAAGATTCCCATGAAGATTAAAGATGGGGAAGGACATTGAACAAGGGCACATGGATCTTTAGGTTGTGTGGGTTTTAGCACAGAGAGGACTTAAATATGATCAAGGCATTCTTTTTCACCTTGTACAAGAATTGGGGAGGCAAATCATACAGTGGCTTTCATATTCCCTCTTCTAAAGTTAAGATTCAATCACTAATTTGATGTTAAAGTGCAGCTTTATTTGAACTTTTGTAAGCAATTGATTGAATGACCTCAAGAAGATTATTCTCCCCTACCTATTTACATGATTAGAACTCAAGTTAGTGGATCTGTTATGCCCCCCCTGCAATAGTGCAAAGGCTTAGTTGAGAGGTCCTTCATTTTGTAACCTAGTTAAAAGGTGTTTTTGGCTAATTGTTTGAGATGACAAGCAGAGTAGGAGATAAGTGAAAGTTAAAGCGTGACTGGTTCCATCACTAATGCCAATAATATGTTCTCTTTCATAAGAATAGTTCAAGTTTTGTAGCAACAATTCGGTAACAGATATCGAATACTCAGGTGTAGGGAAAAATGTAGCTTAAATCATAAGAAAACAAAGTACAGGCGATATGACATGGTATCTAAGGAAACATATTTCTTTCTTATATATTGTCTGCAAATCTCTTGGGTTCAAACAAGACTAAAGCATCAATATATTGATGGCATATTGACTATATATGATATCGATACTATCACGGTTCCATGCATGAAGTTGGTTCATTATTGACATGACAACCACTACTGCATAATCAAATTGAAGCGATGACTTTTTTTCGTCGTGCAAAAGTCGTCGCTTCAATGTTGAAGAGACGAAAAGTCGTCGCTTCATTTTCGTCGTTTCAATTTCGAAGCGACGAGTTTTGCACCAAAAGTCGTCGCTTCAAAATTACAAGCGACGACTTCAAAATTCGTCACCTGAAACTTGAAGTGACGACTTTTGGTCGTCTCTTCAAGTTTCAAGCGACGAATTTTGAACTATTGTTTTAAGAATGAAGCGACGAATTTTAATCAATATTCGTCACTTCAATGAAGACATAAAATTTATAAATTAAAATTAAAACGACGAATATTGATCAAAATTCGTCTCTTTTATTAAAAATTAATTCTTTAATATAATTGAATATTCATTCAATACTATTAATTAATTTATTTTTTATTTTAATTTAAATGCTTTTTAGGAATTTCATTTTTTATTTTAGGGTTTGGGGTCACTATTCTAGCCTTCCAGGCCACCACCACCTCCACCTCCGTTTGTCACCTCCACCGTTCTCCACAATAGATTGTCAAATTTGTCAACACTCCACCTCCATCGTCTCCGATTACATTTCCTCCTCCTCCGCTGCCCCCCCCCCTTAAAAAAACCCTACCTCCTCCTCCTCCCCCCTAAAAAAAACCCTACCTCCGCCGCCTACCCCAAGGTCCTCGACGAAGACACCTACGCGCCTCGACCTCGCCATGCTCCAGGCCATCAAGACCCGCGACCCGGTTCGGATCCCAGACACCCAGCGCTGATGATATCAAATCCAAACATGGTGGTGAGAAAGGGAATACAAGAACTTACCTCAGCTTTGGTCCGATCTGGATCAAGAGAGAGAGAGAGAGAGAGAGATGGAAGAGAGGCAGTTCAGCTTTGGTCTGATCTAATGAAGGAGATGTGATGAATAACTAATGTAATCGAAGAGGAGGATAAAGAAAGGAGACAGAAAGAGAAGGGTTGCAATGGGGAGACCGTTGGATTTGGAAAATCTGACGGTTGATATAGTCGATCCGCGCCTTATCATTTAATTGGACAACGCTGTGAGATAACATTTGTTCTTTATGATAAAATACGATGATGGCAAAAAAATCACTTAAATCAGATAAAGTTAGAGCCCCGATCGATGCGGTCAACCTTATTTAAACGTATCTCTCTCTATGGGGAACCATAGTATTGGGAGGTAATAGTTACCAAATTTTTACATGGCTGATTACGTCTCATCTATTTGAGAGTTTAATGTTTAGAAGAGTCGACGAAACAAGGTCATCTAAAAGTACGTAATAGCGTTTTCGTGGGATAAGTTTTATGAAAAATATGGTTAACCGTTTCGATTGAGGATCAAGCGTTCACGAAATGAGTTGATTTTTTTACTCTACTCATATTTAACTATAACGATCACATCAGACGGTCAAAATTTTCATTTTATGAATTTAGCCATTATAATGACAACATGCTTACTAATACGATATAACTTGATTATAAGATTATACTCAAGTGTATAACTTTTCGAAGCAACTATATAAAAGAAGTCAAATTTTGAAAAACGTTGTGAGATAACATTTGGTCGTTATGATAAAATACGATGATGGTAAAAAAATCACTTAAATCAGACAAAATTAGAGCCCCGATCGATGCGGTCAACCTTATTTAAACGTATCTCTCTCTATGGGGAACCATAGTATTGGGAGGTAAAAGTTACCAAATTTTTACATGGTTGATTACGTCTCATCTATTTGAGAGTTTAATGTTTAGAAGAGTCGACGAAACAAGGTCATCTAAAGGTATGTAATAACGTTTTCGTGTGATAAGTTTTATGAAAATATGGTTGACCGTTTCGATCCAGCATCGAGCGTACACGAAATGAGTTGATTTTTCTACTCTACTCATATTTAACTATAATGATTACATCAGACGGTCAAAATTTTCATTTTGTTATCCATTATAATGACAACATGCTTACTAATACGGTATAACTTGATTATAAGATTATACTCAAGTATACAACTTTTCGAAACAACTATATAAAAGAAGTCAAATTTTGATTATATATACAACTGTCATTTAAGAGGAAGTACAATGTGATTGATGGAAAAAAAAAAGCGACGAATATTGATCAAAATTCATCGCTTCACTTATCGTACAATGATGAAGTCTACAAAATTGGTCGCTTCAATATTTATCTAGCGACGAAGATTGAATAAAACCAATATTGGTCGCTTCAATAATTTGTGAGCGACAAATTTGAAGCAAAAGTCGTCGCTTCAACACATCCAAGCGACGAGTATTGAATAAAACCAATATTGGTCGCTTGGATGTGTTGAAGCGACGATTTTTACTTTTCCCATTTCATTATTCGTCGCTTCAACACATCCAAACGACGAGTATTGAATAAAACCAATATTGGTCGCTTTAATGTGTTGAAGCGACGACTTTTGCTTTTCCCATTTCATTCTTCGTCGCTTCATTGTTTTGCTGTAGTAGTGAACGTATATATGGATGCAGACATTAAACTATAGTTTGCACTTCTTTTTCATTGTTTAGTCGATCTGAGGCTCTATACCAGCGTGCAAGTTACATGTCCGAATTCTCAGCTAAAATCGGAACCAATCAAAGTGTAATAGGCTACTGTTGGCCTTCACAGCTATATATGCATCATTTTGACTTTCTTTGGTCTGTTCATTTAAAAAACTATGTAGCCAAATAATTGATAAGAGTTTTTTGGATACCAACATATGATTAATGACATGGTGGATCCTAGGTAGAAAATAGGAAAAAAAAAAAAAAAAAAAGAAGAAGAAGGAGATTATTGAAAACTGGGGAGAGTACTGCATGTGAATCTGTGATAATGTAAATATTCAAAACCTTGAAAGTTTTGCTATAAATGATTAGAAGAAAGAGAGCTCGTTACCATTTTTGCTAAAAGAAATGCAAAAGAAAGAGTGAGTGAGATAAAGAAAGAAGGAGAGAAAGTGGTCGAGGAAAGGGAAAGTAAAAAAAAAAAAAAAAAAACAGAAAGGAAAGTGAGTAGGAAAGCAAAATTATGAGGAACCTCAAGGTGGTATGGTACAGACTACAGATACTACATGATTATATATACAGATCGACATGCATGCAGGAGTGGAATGGAAGCTTATGCAGAAGTTGAATGAGGCCACTGGAGCTTTTGTATTCTGAAGGGAAATCCATCCTTGTCTAAACCATGTTTTTCCTCTGGTAATGCTTAAATGGTCCTTTCAGTTCCAAAAGCCGTTTCTTTTCCGTTCCAAAGTCATGAGGGCTAAGCTAGGACCATTTTCTGGACCCCCAATCTTCTTTTAAAAGTGACGAACAGCGAACTTTTGCAGTACTCATGTCTTTTTCTTCTTTTCCGAGCGATCATGCATGGAGTTTAGACTTCAAGGCCATCATGGTGGGAAAATGATTCAAAATCACCTCTCTACCTTTCTATATGAACTAGGGCATTGCTAGCCTGCCGGTATGATCCCATGTAAAGCTATGCGCTAAAACTCAATATTTTTCGATTCTCTTTCAAGGTGGTCCATCAAAAGGCCCCAAATTGATGATAGCTAAGCCGCATCTGTAAGGATCTTAGTGATTGTTGAACACTTCAATCACTCATCAAGGTTGCTGCATTTGCAGGACAATACCATCAGTGCATGGCTGCTTCCCTTAACAGAAAATTAGATATCACAGTATGCTATTGTGAAATCAATTTTACAGAGACGATCTATACATTAGCTTCTAACATCTGAACGATAGAGATGTTAAAATATGACCGAAAAGTGTGTCAAAAACTGTTACAAAAGGGCACTAATATAGGGTCTCAATGAGGTCTAAGATTTATGGCCTCAATCCTATGTGGCGTGCTATGTCATTCAGACACATCATCAATTGAAAATTCATGTTATGTCATTCTTTAATAAAAAGACAATCTTATCCTCTTAAATAGAAAATGCGTATATTAATTAATGTATTAATAATTATTTTGGTTAATAAACATACCAAATTAGGCAATAATCATATCAAAAAATTTGCATTGAGATTATTTAGTTACTTTACATAAACTATATTATTTATGGGTTACGATATTTAATAAACATTTCCATGTTTACCAACCTTGATTTAATTCTTTATTTTTTTAATATATCAGGTTTTCTTACTTTAATGGGTTAAAATTATGATATATATATATATATATATATATATATATATATCGAAATTCAAAAATAAGATTTTTATAATAGAAAAATCTATATCGAATTTCTTTTGGACGGATTATATACACACACACCCATATATATATATTTCTTGGAAGGATTTCTTTTTGAATAAAAGATGAAATTTTATTTCTTGGAATAATATATATATATATATATATATATATATATATATATATATACACACACACATACATATGGACTCACACTTTTGAAGAAGTATACTTTCAAAAATATTGAATTTTCATAGTAATTTTTGTGTTGCATTCTAAGAAAAAAAGTATATTTGAAATTTAAATCTAAGTATTATCGTGATAGAAAAAGAAAAAGATCGAAACAAAAACATACAAAAATATATGTTTTTTTTTATAGAAGAAAGACAAAATAATTTAGAGTCGTTAGAATAAAAAGGACAAGATTGTATTTTTAATTAAGAATGAGATGACATGATTTTTCTAGTAGGTGATGTGTCTATGTGACATAGCATGCCACATAGGATTAAGGCCACAAATTTTGAGAAATTTTTCAGTGTGACGGGAGAACCACGTGGCAGTGCCTAGTGGTCCTTCATACCAATGAAATTGTGACACGTGAGATTTTGTAACAGAAAATTATTTTAGTTATTTTGTCAAATACCATTTTAGATTTATTATTGTTTTCCTAAACCCTAAACCCTAAATTCAAAAACCCTAAACCCTAAAACCCTAAACGCTCAACCCTAAACTCTAAAAGATTGGTTAAAGTCATTTAAAAAAAAGTAAAATACATAAATTTATAATTACTGTGATAAAATTTCACGTGTTGAAATTTCATTGATAGGGAGGACCAGTAGGTACTGCCACGTGGTTCTCTCGTCACACTGAAAAATTTCTCACAAATTTTAGGCCTCAATGAGGAGGAATTTTTCAGTGCGACGGGAGAACCACGTGACAGTACCTAGTGGTCCTCCATACCAATAAAATTTTGACACGTGAGATTTTGTGACACAAAATTATTTCAGTTATTTTGTCAAATTTCATTTTAGATTTATTATTATTTTTCTTAACCCTACATCCTAAACCCTAAAACCCTAAACCCTAAACCCTAAAACCCTAAACCCTAAACCCTAAAACCCTAAACTCTAAAAGATTGATTACAGTCATTTTACAAAAAGTAAAATATATAAATTTATAATTTATGTGATAAAATTCCACGTGTTGAAATTTAATTGGAAGGAAAGACCGCTAGGCATTGTCATGTGGTGCTCCCTTCATATTTAAAAATTTATCCTCAATGAGGCCCCAAATCATTTTCTGTTACAAAATATATTGTCATTGATTAGGAAGATATGTTAGAATATTTCATTATATCAATGTTATCAATTACAACAGGTTTCCTTCTATTCTTGGTCTCTTATCAATTGATGGAGAATCTTAATTGTAAAGGATGTAAACTGTATATATTTCCCTCATACTTAATAGATGAATTATTCAGCCATCACATACTTTTCTATATGGCATCAGAGCAGGAAATATCTTGATTTTTTCTCAATTGATTTCTTCCTGCAACCAACGTTGCTCATTCTTTTTTGTCCAAGTTCGGCAACTTTGCACCAATTTATCAGTGCACCCAATTCAGTCCAGATCATCCCAGAAGGCAGTTCGATTTTCGACCAGTGTCCGACCGGCGTCTACTTCCGGCTCTCCATTCGACGCCGACACTTTGCACACCCAAGTTTTACTTTGGGCACCCAAGGCACGTTCTCGCATCTGCTTCCAGATCGCCTCAGGCTCGTCTCGCCGTCATCATCTCTTCCGGTGTCGTCCGTCCCTTCCGTCCGGCGTTGTCCTTCGTATGGCCGCTCAGCCTCCAGCCGGTCCTTGTCCAGCCGTCTGTGCAGCCGAGCTCCAAGACAGACAACACCCCTGTTGTTTCTTCTCTTCAGGTTACTGTTCAGATCAAATAAGCACCGGCCCGGCGTCGTCGTCAATCCCAGTATCGTCGTCGCGTTCTCCTCTTTCCGGCGTCGTCAGACCCAATTATAACTCAATTCCGACCCGGATCCGACCCGTCTCTCACAGATTTCAGTCAGTGCAATTACACTGTCAGTGCAGTCTAGAACCATTGTCATCTCAGGTCTACTGTCAGTGTACATACACTACCAGTACCGATCCACCTGTTAATTATTTTTTTCAGATCGCTGAATCTCGATCATGACTTGTGTTTCCAAATTTGCAATGTCCCCGGTCAATTCTAATCAGTGGATAATCGATAGTGGAGCGACCCATCATATTGTTAATTCACCAGACATGATTACTAATTGCAGCAAGTGTAATTCGTTAGTTGTTTTACCCAGTGGTATTAAAGCACATATTTCCATTGAGAGGACCCGTCCCAGGATTTCTCTCGGAAATCCGAAACAGGTCCAGAATATAACCCATTATCCAAACAAAACATCTCTTTGCTCCCATACCACAACCTCCCGCCCACTGGGAACAAGGACTAACATAATTAACAATCTAAATCAAGTAATAAAATCCCCATCGGCCCACTCCCAATATTTTCATAAAAAAAAAATTAATAATAATATCAAGCTCTGTAGAAATGTCCAATAAACAAGTAGTATTTTGGTTTATATTCAAAACAGTATACTTTTAAAATTGAATAATAATGTTCCACGACCAATCCATTGGTCATATAAAATCAAGCATCGCTATTTCGGGAATTTATGAAATAACAGAAAATCTCATAAGAGAAAATATTCCCGAAACTCAAATAATATAAAATCATGACCAATCCCATTGGTCATATAATAAAATAGGGGAAAACATCATTACCACCATTTAATATTAAGCCTCTCAGGCTAAGGGTCGAGCCTCCAAGACTCTCTATAGCGTCCCACGCTATGCCTGTACACGTCGACCACCGAGCGTGAATCTGACCTATGTGGTCAAGTCGTCACCTCGCATGGGATCAGGCGACCATGCTAGCTAGCCTCAAAATATGTTGAGCCTCTAAGACTCTGTAGCGTCCCACGCTAGGCCTGTACACGTCAACCATCGAGCGTGAATTTGACCTATGTGGTCAAGTCGTCACCTCGCATGGGATCAGGCGACTATACTAGCTAGCATCAATATAAATATGGACCCTGATATGGTGAAAATCCGAAAACAAAACCGAAAATACGTTTCCCCTTATATGAAATAAATCAATACGGTCCCCGACCGTACATCTGAGGCTTAAAAATATCATAAATATAATAATAGCCTCCAAAGATAGATAGATATATATATATATATATATATATATATACCGACATGTCCCACATGTCATAAAATAATATCGAAAAGTTGAAAAATATATCCATAACATCGACATGTCTCACATGTTGTGAAATCATAATTAACGAAATCATGAAATTCTCAGAAAGTCTCATTTCCGGTCCTTTAATTATAAAAATAATCAAAATGCGCAAATATGATTTAACAAATCATACTATTTCCGGAAATCTCCTTTTCGGGTAAATTTACGTATTATATAAAATAATAGAAAAATATGTACCTCAAATCCATATTTTCTTTTAAATATTAAATAAACAAATTCCACAATCAAATCTCAATACTAATAGTATCCTCCAAAACGACACTCCCGAAAAGCATTTAATTACAGTAACTTCATTTCAATAAAATATGTATGCATGTATCATTTCAAAATAAAATCAACTCGCTATATACCCATTTTTCATATAAATCATTCTGTATATAACGATAATTAAACTAAAATTTACTCTCGTATTTAATAATAATACAAGGAGGTTTACTCACCTTAATTTACCAGAAATGGTAATTATCTATTCTGGATCGAGTCAGATTCCTGCAGGATCGCGTCGGATCGAAACACCGAAGTTCCGAAATCGGGTCAAAACTCAGGTCAACAGTCAACGCCGGGTCAACGCCCGGTCAGCAGTCAACGCCGGGTCAACGCCCGGTAAGCAGTCAACGCCCGGTCAACGGTCCGGTCAACGGTCAACGTGGGCCGGGTCGACGTGGCCGGGTCGGGCCTAAACCGGATCGGCTGAACATGGGCAGGGTCGGATCTGAACCGGGTCGAGTCAAGTGGGCCGGATCGGGTCGACTCCAGGTCGGGCCGAGTCGGACCCGGGTCGAACAATGGAAACGGGTCGAGGAGAAACTGAAACGGGTCGAGGAGAAACCCGTTCGATCGGCGCGACTCCGGGCAAAGTGGCGCGATCCACCTCCACAGGGTGGTGCGCAAGACGAAACCCAGCCGAACGGTGGGTGGCGCACCCCGTGGCGTCGCCTGCAGCACCGCCGCTCATGGTGGCAAAACTTCCCCACCTCGCCACGCCGCGCACCGTCGCTCCCTCGACCTGCGCCATAGCTCAAACGGAAGAGGAGAGGAAGATGAGCCTGTTTCTGGGTGGCGCG
This sequence comes from Potentilla sterilis, assembly GCA_963682095.1. NCBI lineage: Eukaryota > Viridiplantae > Streptophyta > Magnoliopsida > Rosales > Rosaceae > Potentilla > Potentilla sterilis. The sequence continues at coordinate 38,052,057 of OY821764.1, forward strand.
CGTGACGCCGTGGCCGGACGGCGGAGACCGGGGTGTCGGCGATCCAGATCGGGGAGGAGGAAGGTGAACAGTAAATTTGCTACAGTAAATAGTAATTTCCCGAAATGGAAAGTCCTCCTCTTTCCCGAAAAATTTCTCCTTTTATAGTAACTTTTCCGAAACAGTAAATAATTTCAACAGACCATAACTTCTTCATACGACGTCCGTTTCGCGCGTGCCACGAGTCTACAAACTCGTATTGTCGCGCTCTACAACTTTCGTGAAGAAAACTTTTCAAAAATTACAACAGATCACAAAGTCAACTTTCCCTCCTACTAAAACTTAAAACATTTTTCGAATTTAATCTTCGAACATACTTCCGATATCGCGAGACAACTAAAATAAAAGCATACGAAGTTTCAAATACTCGTAATTCATGCTTCTAGTAATTTACGAGAAATTTATATACTTAACACAATTAAAATCGGGTTCGGGATGTGACATCCATGCAAGGATCTGTTACAATTAATAGTGTTGTTCTACAGAATGTTTTATGCGTTCCCTCTTTTCATGTCAATCTTATGTTTGTTGGGAGAACAATAGATGATTTACACTGTTCGGTAACTTTCTTTCTGTTATGGTGTTTTTTGCATGACTTGATTACGAGAATGATGATTGGTGTAGGAAAGTGACATGGTGACTTGTATTATTTAGTGGCGTTGCCCTCTACTATTCCCAACAAACACCCATTTACCAGTCACATTACCATTTCTTCAGATCTTTGGCACCGTCGATTAGGGCATCCTTCTTCAGTCTGTTTGCAGCATATAGTCAATGAGTCGCTTCATTGTCCTTTTGATTCCACAAGTAAGTGTGAAATTTGTCCTTTGGCTAAACAAACTCGCAAATCTTTTCCTTCTAGTTCAATATCCACATCTCGTTGTTTTTCTCTCATACATTGTGATATTTGGAGACGTTATAAGACGTCTTCTCTTAATGGTGCTCCTTATTTTTTTTATTATTGTGGATGATTTCTCCCGTTTTATATGGATTTTTCTAATGCGTCACAAAAGTGAGACACAACATTTTCTTCGTAAATCTTTCGCCTATGTCAAAACTTAATTTAATTTACATGTTCAAACTTTTCGCTCTGACAATGGAGCTGAATTTCTCTCTGCGAGATTTTTTCCTCCAGTAGGGGGTTGTTTTCCAAACTTCTTGCGTTTATACACCTCAACAAAATGGTGTAGTTGAGCGCAAACATAGACATCTCCTAAATGTTGCTCGAGCTCTTCGTTTTCAATCACACTTACCACTTCATTTTTGGGGAGAATGCATTCTTACTGCTGTATACACAATTAATAAACTCCCTACACTTTTACTTAATAAAAGGTCCCCTTTTGAAATTATTTATAATAAACTTTCTGACTATTCTCGCATGCGTGTTTTCGGTTGTGCCACTTTTGCAACTTCTGTTAATCCTTCATCAAAATTTTCTCCACGAGCTCACAAATATATTTTTCTTGGATATCCAATGGGTCAGAAAGCTTATAAGCTATACAATCTTGAAACTAAAAAGATTTTTACCAATCGTGACGTTACTTTTTTGGAAGATACCTTCCATTTCACGTCTTCTTCTCCAGGAGTTCCACCATCTTCCTCTTCTTCTTTGCCTTGTCCTATTTTTGATGACATTGCGTCTCATACTGTACCTGTTTCTCATGGACCTCCATCGTCCTCATCTTCTGGACCTCCATCGTTCCCACCAGTTTTAGAGTCATCAAGTTCGGCCACAGTTACCCCTCCAGCTGAAATTGATACTTCATCACAATCCCCGCCTGATACTGATCAGTCTCTGCAGTCCTCTCATGAAAATGATAACTCCTTACCTACTGAAATCGATCACACTGAATCTGATTCATCAGCTCCTGCCTTACACCGCTCCACACGAACCCGTGTTCCCAATATACGTCTCCGTGATTGTAAGCGCTCGCAGGTGATTCTACCACCACACCATCCATCATCTCCTCGGTCGAGTCCTCCACTAGGTACGCATTACCCACTTTGTAATTTCATTTCATATCAGCGATATTCTCCATTGCACCTTGCCTATGTTGCAGCTCTTAGTAGGGATGAAGAACCATCTTCCTATGATCAAGCATCTTCTGATCCTAATTGGCAAACTGATATGCATGGGGAACTTGCAGCCCTTACAGCCAATCATACTTGGTCATTAGTTCCTCTTCCTCCTGGTAAACGGCCAATTGCTTGTAAATGGATATATCAGATTAAGCGCAAGGCCGATAGTTCTATTGAGCGTTACAAGGCTCGCCTTGTGGCCAAGGGTTTTACACAGGCTGCAGGTATTGATTACCATGATACTTTTTCTCCTACTGCCAAGATGATTACAGTTCGTTGTGTTCTTGCCATTGCCAGTTGTCAGAATTGGTCCCTTCATCAGCTTGACGTTAATAATATTTTTCTTCATGGTGATTTACATGAAGAGATATATATGTCCCCTCCTCCAGGTCTTCAGCGACAGAGGGAGAATTATGTGTGTCGCTTCCACAAATCATTATATGGTCTGAAGCAAGCTTCTCGGCAATGGTTCTCTAAGTTCACTGAAACCATACTTGTTGCCGGTTTTGTTCAATCTAAAGATGATTATTCTCTTTTCCTCCAAAAGGTTGGTGATTCCCTTACAGTGTTATTCATTTATGTTGATGATATTCTCATTACTGGGAACAACCTAGACTCTATTCGTGCTACCAAGGAATTTCTGCATTCTCGTTTTCGTATTAAGGATTTGGGTGACCTTAAGTTTTTCCCTGGCATTGAGATTGCACGTTCCCAAAAGAGCATATTACTGTCTCAACGAAAGTATGCGTTGGAGATTATTAAGGACACCGGTCTCTTAGGTGTCAAACCTGTTGACTTTCCCATGGATGATTCAAAATTGTCAAATAAGGGGGAGTTGCTTAAGGATCCTGCTGTGTATCCACGTTTGGTTGGACGACTCATTTATCTCACAATCACCAGACCTGACATCACTTATTTAGTTCATGTTCTTAGCAGGTTTATGCATGAGCCTCGCCTACATCATATGACAACAGCTCTTCGAGTTGTCAAATATTTGAAATCTTGTCCTGGTCAAGGTTTGCTTTTGAGTTTTAATAATGACCTTAGTTTGAGAGCATTCTGTTATTCTGATTGGGCATATTGTCCTATTACTCGTCGTTCTACGACTGGATATTGTGTTTTTTTAGGAAATTTCTTGATATCATGGCGCACTAAGAGGCAGAGGACAGTTTCATTGTCAAGTGTAGAGACAGAGTATAAAGCTATGGCTGGTACATGTTGTGAACTTACTTGGCTCCACTATTTATTTGCTGATTTGCATATATCTATTCCTAAACCAGGTATTTTGCATTGTGATAATCATGCAATTCTTCACATAGCTGCAAATTCAGTTTTCCATGAAAAAACTCGCCACATTGAGATGAATTGTCACTTCATTCGAGATAAGATACTAGATGGCTCAGTCAGAACTCGATTTGTTGGTACTTTGCAACAACTTGCGGATGTGTTCACAAAACCATTAGGCAAAGACAAGTTCAGATTTCTATTGAGCAAGTTGGGAGTTTTTGACATACACTCTCCAACTTGAGGGGGAGTGTTACAAAATATATTGTCATTGATTAGGAAGATATGTTAGAATATTTCCTTGTATCAATTGTAACAATTACAATAGGTTTCCTTCCATTCCTGGTCTCCTATCTTGATGGAAAATCTTAATTGTAAAGGATGTAAGCTGTATATATTTCCCTCATACGTAATAGATGAATTATTCAGCCATCACATACTTTTCTATAAAAATTGAACTTCACACGGTAAATTCAAAGCGAAGGTTCGTTCTAGATAGGAATTGTATATATATATTTTTAAGGGTTTGGAACCCACACTAGCTGGGAGGCTCAGCCCCACGCCCGATTCCATTTATTATAATAAAAATCAAGAAAAAAGAACATAGCGAAAATAAATAAAATAATACAAATAATAACTCTCAAAAAAATTGGGATATAGAAAATCGCTAAATGTAGAAAATCCAATCCTCCTACTATGAAAAGAACATAACAAGGTAGAAATTCTGATCCTCCTACTATGAAAATTGAAAAGCGATAATTTGGATAACCCAAATAATCTGCATGCAATAACCTTTGGAGTGCACTAGGGGGATTATCATACCAAGTAAATGAAGTATTAGAAAGTCCCAAATTTGCCATCTTATCAGCTACCGCATTTCCTTCTCTAAAAATATGACTACAGCGAAAACTCAAATAATTCAAATGCGAACTCAAATGTGTTTAAGATGAGCGCTTATATGTATTTCCGGACCAAACTTGTTTCAATAAATAATTCACCAAGTTAGTAATGACATTTATTTTCCGATCAATATTTCTTTTTAATGAGATAGGAAGAATTACTTGTCTCTCTAAAGTGTGAATTTAAGTGTGGACACCGTTATAAGTAAAAATGAAATACAAAAATAAATATAGCCATGAGTAAGCCGAGTGATACAATACAAATTACAGAAGAGACGACATGTTAAGAAAAAAAGAGTGCGTTGATCTCTTTGATTAGAACCAAAGCGTGGGGACTCGAACGTTAATACAATCGTTTCAAGTTTCAACATTCCAACACGTGGTGTGGGCCGAGTACATTTAGGCCCCACGACATGGGCCAAGCCCACTATTTGCTGGATTCTAAAGATTTGTTGATTTGTAATTTGGAAGAAGACTTGAGAAATTTGGAAATTGACAGGTCGTTTTAGCAGGGCACATACGACCACATGACCCTTGCAAATTGACCTCCCATTCCAACAATGTCACCATCAGTGTCATGTTTTGTTCTCTATTCTTTATCAAAATCATTGTCAATTCAAGAAGAAGAAGAAGAAGCTGCAGCACCTCACAGCAGGAAAAGAAGAACAAGCTTAGTGCGGATATGCATGGGAGCATTGAGTTGAAGTTGAAGCCGTCCTGGAAGTATAAATTTTTCATGCAAACGTCTGGTTGCTATGCTAGTACGAAAAGACATGTAGTTCAGTAGTTGGCGCCAAGTTTATGTCTAACTGTCTAAGTATGCTTCGGGTACGTGGGTTGTAAAGTACAGTATATGTATAGCCACCTTTGAAAATTGTATGGAGGAAATTTTGACACAAGTTCAAGATCCCAAGTTTGGCTCGGCATAAATTTTATCTCGGTAAGTCAATTTTTAGAACCGATTATATTTGTTGGGGTGATTTTGTACAGTGGCTGTAATGATGGATTAAATAGCTTTATATATCTCCTATGTTTTCCCCTCTGAGTTCGGGACTGGGTCCAAAGCTTTAAGGAGCTTTGTAGAGTTTCCCCATCTCTTCCCCGCAGTGATACTGGTCTGCTGCGGGGTAATGATCTTTATGCTTTGGAGGCAGGGAATCTGTATAGTTTAGAGTCTTGATAACTGAAGGAACATGAAGAGACTTGCAAGAAGGCATGTGGCGTGGGAGCTAGAATGATATGAGTTTCAGAAGAAGAGATTCTAAAAATGGCTATGGTGGTTTTGGATTATGAAGCAAAAAGGCTTTGGAACTGAGGTGAGTTGGAAATGATGGAAACTAAGTATAGATTTGGGGGAGATGGAGCATGGAGAGAAGAAGTGTCTAGAGAGCTTGCTAGCTCACTCCTTTTACCGCCCCTAGTTAAGAGCAGTAACTTATTTATATACAATCCCAGCAGCTAAGAGAATATTTATTGGAGGTTCCCATTGCTGGGTAAAGATGTGGATCGGTTAAAAGCATATGTTGGATCTTTTAATACCTCTTTGAACAGTTTTTGTGTGAATGAGATTATGGGATAGCTTTGGCAGATTTTCTGCCGTGACTTAGGCTGAACTTGCTACTGTGAAAGTTGCTGCTGGGACTGCAATAGCAGGATTTACGCTGTGCTGCTGGGAACATTTTTTTATATGGGATTCTATGTCTTTTACTATTTTATCTGGTTATAAGAGATTTGGGCTAGGATTTTGGGCCTTTTCTCTTCTTCATTTACCCGTATTAAGAATTAGGCCGTCGGGCATGAATTTCGGTCCCAAGTCCAAAATTACCGACGAGTCTAAAACTTATTACGGGCCTCATACGATTCTATTACCTTCCACACCACACCCATTCTTGTAAGCCCCAAGTGCATGAATGTGGCTTGGGTCCACGTGCATGGCATGATCGTTCAAATAAGTGTATAACTATCATCTTTTCGAGTATAGTTTGCTTGTGCTTTTCTTATTGGGCTTGGAAAGTGCGTAAGGCATGTTCATGCTTTTTCGGGTATCAACATTAGCTCCCATGATTATGTGAGCTGCTCAAGGCATGAAGTGGGCCACATAATCAGAGTCCATAGAGAGGAAAAATCAGCTCGGCCCAAATTATCATTTAAGACTTTAGTGTGCAACTTCTTCCTGCTTAAGGAGGCCGTCTCCTTCTTTCTTCCTCTTCCCGAATCACGCAGGAGCAGCCCTGCATCTGCACCCTGCACCCTGCACCCTGCACCGGTCTTGCGAATCTCTCCTCAACTCTCTCAGCCTCCAATTTCCTTCCCTTCAAATATTGATTACAGGGATTCAATACCCACGTCAAGCCTTCAATTTTTTTGGGCTCCGGGTATTGCTTTTCCTTATGCATCTTGATTTTTCGTCTTCGTCTTCTTCTTTTGGTTCGTAACCGGTGTCGCTCCTCCTCCTTGTTGCAGGGGAATTGCTTGGCATCTCTTGAGCAAAAGGTTTTTGGATCGCTGTGACTCTGAGGTGCGACTTAGACTTGCGTTTCACTGCTTTTCCTTTTACTGCAGGGAAGCTGATTACCAACAGGGTTGGTTTTCCATCGTATACCCTGCAACTAATCTCTTTCCTTCAGCCTTTGCTTCAGCTCACAATTCATGTTTTCTCCTTTGCTGCAAGGATTGCCTAGTCTGAACTGATTCCTCTGACAAGAGTTTCTTGGTTTTCCACCTATGCCTTCAATTGGTGGAATTGATTTCAGTTTGGAGTTCGAGACAACATGCTTTCTTCACTTCAGGTGATTTTCAGTTTTGTTTATTGTGTAGCTCTAGTGAATCTTTTGCTTCATGGAACATTGCAATTCATTTGATCGATATATTCTGCTTTGTTCCGAATGAATGTCAGCATTAGATCAGTTTTTGTTTCCACTGCTGTTAGGGTAATTGCATGTAGCTTATTGCTGCTCCGATTGACTGTGGCATATTTGAGGCTATGCATGCTTCTGACGTTTAGTTTCCATTGATTTTTCTTGCTTGGCTTCAGTTGGTCTTCTGCGATGAAGATTGCTTGAATAGTTTATAGGACTAGCCAGAAGACTTTGCTTGCACTTTGTAGGACTTAGGAATGATTATTGCTTTGGCTTTATTTGTTCTGTTTGGTTTATACTGCTTACTTAAGCATAGTTTGGTTGGTTTTTGGTCTTACCAAGCATGGATAATGTTTGGGACTTGTGCAAGGAGATGATTACTGTATTTAGCTTGGTATGAGAATTAACAAGGAAATGTAAAGGCTAAGAAATTGAGGTTGAATGTACTGGAACAGACTCATTAGCACAAGTTTAGGGTAGAATTGAAGGAATCTAATTACCAGGGTAAGCTAATTATGAGAATATGGTTGGTGGGAATTTGCAGCAACACAAAAGGCTTACATATGTTCAGTTTATGATAGAACAAGGAAGAATCGAATTTAGCTTGGTTGGATAGGTTTGGTAGTTTGAATTATGGACTGGCATGTCGTGTAGGCAGAGGGAAAATATAAAAAACCTTATTTGGTCGTCATTTGATTGATGTTGATTATAGATACCATCAATAAGCTTGACTGCTACTGTAACTAAAAATAGAGTATGCATCACCGCAGTATATGAGTGACCGAATTATTGATAGAATCAACATGTTGGCATGTCCTCTAGAATATGCATTCGAATCTGTTATGATATCATGTGAGCTTGAAACTGTTTTTCTTGAATCACCGCGGCTAATATTATGCATACTGCAATGATTTCCGTTGCTTGATTCTAAATAGATTTAGCTTGTGGAAACTTTGCATAAGCATGTATTTAGGAACGTGTTTTGATTGTTTCGGCTTGGGATTGTCTATTGTACTTTGATGACAGTGAGATGGCGCATGTGCATTGAAGGATTTTATGCCTCGGGCGTGGGCTTGGTGTGACTCTATCATGGCTTTTAGAATGGATACACGACTTTCAACAGAGGAGCGTGGCAAATTGTGGTCATTGAATGTGTCAGACTTATGCATGTTGTTTATATATGCTTGGAGTAATTAATCCTCTTAGTCGTAAATCTGCTTGGCGCGGGGTATGCTCGGTGTGATTACAAGATTCGAAGTATGCATTGGCTTGTTGGGGTATATCATCTTTAGGCGATAAACATGTCATATGTTGGCTTGGCGCGGTTCGTGCATTGCTTGGCTACTATATTTGTTTAATGCATGTGAATTATATTATGGCTTGGAATTAATAATAGTTGTATATGGCTTGTTCATGCATTGGTACAAAGAGTCATCCTTTGCTCGATTTGCCAATGATGGCAAATCATATGACATGTTTTCGCATGGTGTTGCATGTTTTATTTGTTCATGAGCATGCTTGGGGTTTTGTGTGCATAAAATCACCTGGGGTGACTTGTAGACTTTTGAATTGCGGGACTGCATAAATAAATGCTCTAAGTGTGAAAATGCTTTTTGCTTGATATGAATTTCGTGGATGAGCATAGATCTTTGTTGGATTGACTTATTGTATAGGTACTTAGATCAATTAGAAAGGGTATGACAATATGTGTAACTTATTGTTGTGGTAAATGTCTATTGATATAGGTGTAGAGATTAATGAAAGTTAGAGAAAGAGGGTATGATATATAGTCGAAGGGCTTAAATTTTGGAACTTGGGCATTAATTTAGAAAAATGGTTGAGTTTTATGAAGCTAGGCTCTGATGATAAATGTGTAGGTATACCACTGCGGGGAACATGGTATCAACTCTGAGTTTGAGTTTATAAATTTGGTGCTGGGAATATAGTAGGCAAATGATTGAATTTCAGGAATATCAAGTTTATGTTGCTTGGGGTTGCACCTTCTTTATGGTAGATGATGTAAGATGGTTGAATATAGGAAATCCCTTGCATGAAATGGGCTACTGGTATATGTTCTAGCGTGACTGCAAGTATAAGACTCTAGTTAACATGGAAACTGAGGCTACTGCGCAGGAGGTTTTTCTTGCTGCAGGGGATTCTGCTTGCTGCAGGAGTGAAACATTTGAGGGTCTGCAAATGAATGTTGCATGTTGCTTGGAATTGGCTTGATTGAGTGTTGCTTGCTGCTTGGTTGTGTCTCGTTTGCATGTTCCAATAGTTTTAGCTTGGTTGAGTAATAACGCATGCAGCTTGATTGAATATTGTTTTGTTTTGCAGGATGATGGTGTGTGAGAGGGTATTTCACAGAGTGATCATGCCGCTAACTCGGCAGATGAATATGCACATAGTGCGCACGGGGTATGTCACAGCATGTTTGTCTCAGCATGTTTTTGTTTTGTTTTTTTTTTTTTAGCCTTACTGCACTCTATTGCATTTCTTCCCTTTGCTGGCTTTCTTAACACTTGTTCTTCATGCAACCTTTCCAAGGCGTTATCACTGGTAGTTTAATAGAGGGACCTGCTGCGAGTGCTAATTCTTGTGAGGATAGCGATGAAAAGCAGGTATGTTGCATGTTTTCTTTCTTTACATGCACTGCTCATTTAGCCCCTATGATTATGTGGAGCATGTTAAGCTCCCAGGGTTACTGAAGAAGAGTGATTTACATAATCAAGAGTTGGGCTACTGTGACTCATTGCGTTTCCTCTATTATGTCTAGCATTCTTCTTTGCATGAAGTTCATCAGGATGCCGAAATTAACTCTCCGGCGAAGGACTTTACTGTGGATGTTGGTCATGATAGTGAGCAGGTGAGGTCTTGGATTGGTGATGCACATTCGACCAAACATGCATAAGCTTTTTACTTATGACTTTTGCTTGCTATGCTCACATATGCGATCCCCCTCCTCTTTTTTTGTTAGGATGGCCGCTCTTGTTAGAAGTTGGAGGAGCTGCAGGGTACAGATCTTACTTCCTTGGAGCAGCTCCTGGAGGTGATGGCATTGCTACTGCAGATTTGGTCGGAATTGATTCCCCGGCGAAAGACTTTGTTGTAGATGTTGGTCATGATAATGAGCAGGTGAGGTCTTGGATTGGTGATGCACATTCGACCAAACATGCATAAGCCTTTTACTTGTGACTTTTGCTTGCTATGCTCACATATGCGATCCCCCTCCTCTTTTTTTTGTTAGGAAGGGCCGTTCTTGTTAGAAGCTGGAGGAGCTGCAGGGTACAAATCTTACTTCCCTGGAGCAGCTCCTGGAGGAGATGACATTGCTACTGCAGGTTGAAATTTTGTTTGCATATTCTGATGGCTTGATTGAGTAGTGATGGCTTGATGGAGTAATGGTGCTTGTAGCTTGATGGAATAAGCATTTCTTGATCTAATGAATTTAGCTTGACTGCATGATGCCATTGCAGGGTGATATAACCACGACATTGTTGAGAGAGAATAGCTGCGGGGGTGCTACAGGGGAATATAACCGCAACTATTTGCAGGGAATGGTTTGCTTTCATACTGGATGAGCACATCATATTCTCAAATGGGGAAGGAGGTCAGGTGATCATAATTGCATAGTATGCTCTTCTAGCTTGGTGTGTGTTTCCTCTTTTGGTTATATGCATGCTGGCTTAAAATAAACTTGCTTTAATGATTTTTGCATGTTTGAATATGCTTGCCGTAATGGTTTTTGGTATTTGAGATCAACATGGTTGTGGCAGTGAGCTTTAGGGAAAGGCATGAGTGGATCAAATGACTTTTATCGTTAAGCTGACATATATGCTAATGGAGAAAATTGTATTACAGTAACCTAACAAAAGGTTCACTACAGCTCACAATGTTTTTTATTAAAGATATCAGCTAATTTGGTGGATAGCTGAATATGGATATACTAATGCAATGTTGGTTTAGAGAATGGTATTGGGCTTGTGTGTTTGGCTAAAACTTTGGTTTTGCTTCTAGCTACGACAACATAGCTTGGCATGATAAGATACACTAGCTAGGTTGGCTGACAATGGCTTTTAAACTGTTGTAATGTTGACTTTTTGGAATCACACATATATCTGTTGTGTAAAAGAGTACTTCCATATTGTGTAAGAGGGTACTCTTGCATGTTGTGTAAAAGTATGTTTGTAGTCTTGTATCAACACAACAGTGTCATTTTTTTTCTTTCTAGAAATGCGCATGCTAATGGCTAGGATAAAGCTTGCAGTATTTGGATTGCTTGGTGTGAATAAGGTTTTAAATGCATGATGCTGAATTTCTTGCTTTGAGGTTTTGCTTGCAAGGATGATCATATTCTTCTTGTTCTGCATCAGGGATCTAGAGAGCTGATATTTCAAACATCATTGTGCATAAACTGCTCGTAGCAGCAGAAATTCAACAATCTGCTAAGCATGAAAGTTGCACAGTTTCTTTGCCTGCCAAAGCATGAAAAATATACGTGAAGTTTCCAAAAGGAATAAGGCTCAAGTTGAGTGGTCATGAGGTTATCTAAACGAAAAGACTGAGGTGAGCTACTTATTTGGGGGTTGAGTTGTTGTCAAGATATCGAAATGCTTGGATATAGCTTGAATAGTGCAAGGGACTGTCTCTCTCTTTCTTTTTTTCTTACAAGAGTGTTGCTTCTTTTGGTTCAGATCTGGAAATATAGTAGAGTATTGGAAAGAAGTTTGCTATATTTAAAATGGTTTGACCATGGCAGGTGAGGTTATGGCATATTCAAAGCTTTGGTTGGCAGAGAAAGCATGGGTTTCAGCATGGTGAAATTTGGTTGCAGATTTTTGAGACCAGGAAGATTACGGAACTGATGAAAGAGATAATTTTAGGGATATGAACCCAGTCCCCAGTGAAGTCGCCATTTATGTTGGGGTGATTTTGTACAGTGGCTGCAATGATGGATTAAATAGCTTTATATATCTCCTCTGTTTTCCCCTCTGAGTTCGGGACTGGGTCCAAAGGTTTAAGGAGCTTTGTAGTGTTTCCCCATCTCTTCCCCGCAGTGATACTGGCCTGCTGCGGGGTAATGATCTTTATGCTTTGGAGGCAGGGAATCTGTATAGTTTAGAGTCTTGATAACTGAAGGAACATGAAGAGACTTGCAAGAAGGCATGTGGCGTGGGAGCTAGAATGACATGAGTTTGAGAAGAAGAGATTCAGAAAATGGCTATGGTGGTTTTGGATTATGAAGCAAAAAGGATTTGGAACTGAGGTGAGTTGGAAATGATGGAAACTAAGTATAGATTTGGGGGAGATGGAGCATGGAGAGAAGAAGTGTATAGAGAGCTTGCTAGCTCACTCCTTCTGTCGCCCCCCCCTAGTTAAGAGCAGTAACTTATTTATATACAATCCCAGCAGCTAAGAGAATATTTATTGGAGGTTCCCACTGCTGGGTAAAGATGTGGATCGGTTAAAAGCATGTGTTGGATCTTTTAATACCTCTTTGAACAGTTTTTGTGTGAATGAGATTATGGGATAGCTTTGGCAGATTTTCTGTCGTGACTTAGGCTGAACTTGCTACTGTGAAAGTTGCTGCTGGGACTGCAATAGCAGGATTTATGCTGTGCTGCTGGGAACATTTTTTTATATGGGATTCTATGCCTTTTACTATTTTATCTGGTTATAAGAGATTTGGGCTAGGATTTTGGGCATTTTCTCTTCTTCATTTACCCGTATTAAGAATTAGGCCGTTGGGCATGAATTACGGTCCCAAGTCCAAAATTACCGACGAGCCTAAAACTTATTACGGGCCTCATGCGATTCTATTACCTTCCACACCACACCCATTCTTGTAAGCCCCAAGTGCATGAATGTGGCTTGGGTCCACGTGCATAGCATGATCGTTCAGATAAATGTATAACTATCATCTTTTCGAGTATAGTTTGCTTGTGCATTTTCTTATTGGGCTTGGAAAGTGCGTAAGGCATGTTCATGCTTTTTCGGGTATCAACAATATTAATGCAAATGAAGTATATTAAGGAGCTTCATAATGTCTGTAATGATGGTGATAGAGAAATGGTTTTTAAAAACAAATAAAAGGAAATTGTTGAGAGTGGGATTTGAACCCACGCCCTTTCGGACCAGAACCTTAATCTGGCGCCTTAGACCAACTCGGCCATCTCAACTTGTTAAAATAAATTTCAAGTCTAATACTTTTGACCTGTAAATTAATCTTGTATGCGTAGAAATAAATTGACATAACAATTAACAAGTGTACGGCCTGTGAGGAGAATCAGAGAGCATAAGTGACGAGAATCAGAGACTGAAACTTGTTAGCGGATAAAACACAAACCGAGACAGAAGCCGAACTCAAATCCTTTGATAGAGAGAATGGTAAGCGCAACTGCAATGCGTGTTGAGCATCCCGCAATCCTCTCCTCCTTTGTGGGTACCCACTTGCTTCACTCGCCGCAGCCTCTTCACCAACTCTTCCGCTACAACCCAGGTCAACTTCCATTCTCTCTCTTCCATCTTTTTTTGTTGTTTTAGTACTTATGTTTATGTTTAGTTTGAGTTGTTTTCTTAAGGTTTGTTTGAAGCAGCTTAGTAGTGATTGAACTGATGCATGTGTGTGTTTGTAATGGTTGTAGTTTATATGAACTGTCACATAGTGTTTGATTGTATGATTTGAGCTGTGAAGGAAGGGTCTTTGGTGGGTAAATGGATGAAATCTTAATTCTAGTTGAGCCTTTTTGTTGAAGATGCATTCTTGTTTGTGCCCCCTATGAAGTTATTGTTCTGTTTCTCTTGTAGATTCTGAGGGATTTTCACACTACAATTTAGAGGTTTCTTTTTTTTAGTGGGTTTTGCGTCTTAAAGCGTGGGAATGAACTCAATGAAGTGATGGTCATTGCTATTTGTTCTTTCGATTCACACACAGGAAGCAAGAGTGCGTTGATGCAGGCTTGATTATCATGTTGTTTGAGCACACGAAAAACATGGCATTGACATCTAATGTTCTGAAGTCTCATTCTTCATTTGTCAAGTTGAGATTTTTTCCGAATTCTATTTTCTGGGTTGGCACTCGTCTTTACTGTACTGAAACCCCATATGAGATGAGAATATCGAGCTCTCAGCGTGCAATCTCACCTGTGTTCACAACCAATAGCAAACCCCCCTCTTCTTCTAAACTCCATTATTACCTACAACTTTGCAGCAATTCAAAGTCTCTAAATCAAGGAAAACAAGCTCATCAAAAGATAATCCAATGTCAGTTGGGTCAAAATCCATTCCTAGTCACTAAATTAGTCCAAATGTATGCAGACTGTGATGATTTGGTATCTGCTCAAAAGTTATTTGACAAATTGTCGGAGCCAAATGTGTTTGGTTGGACCGCTATCCTCGGATTCTATTCAAGGCATGGAATGTATGAAGAATGTATTGGGGCATATGGTGAAATGATACTGAGTGGAATTATGCCTGATGGATATGCGTTCCCTAAGGTCTTGAGGGCTTGTGCACATTTTTCTTGCTTAAGAATGGGAATTCAGGTTCACAAAGATGTGATCGTATCTGGTTTTGAGATTAACATGGCAGTATGTAATTCATTGATTGAGATGTATTCAAAATGCGGGGACATTAGCTGTGCCAAGCAAGTTTTTGATGAGATGGTGGGAAGAGATTTGGTGTCATGGAACTTGATGATCTCAGGATATGTGTGTAATGGGTTGCCTGGATTGGCTATCGAACTATTTGGTTGTATCAATTCAGATGGTTGTGAGCCTGATGTTGTCACCTTGAATACGGTAATGGATGCTTATTGCCGAATGGGGCTCTGTGATGAAGCTAAGGGAATCTTTGAACGTATTAAGGAGCCTAATATCATTTCATGGACCACTTTGATATCAGGATATTCAAGAATTGGGAATCATGAAGCATCCATGGGGATTTTCAGGGATATGATGGATGTTAGCATGGTCTACCCTGATTTGGATGCTCTTTCTATTGCTCTTGTCTCCTCTCGACATCTTGGGTTTATGTTAACTGGAAAAGAAATCCATTGTTATGGGTTAAAAAGGGAATCTGGTATTGCATTTTACAACTCAGCTGGCCCCGCATTGTTGACAATGTATGCTAAATGCCGTAGAATTCAGGATGCTGAAAATGTATTTAAACTTATGGATCCAGCTCAAGTTGTTACTTGGAATGCTATGATTCTTGGTTTGATTGACCTTGGGTTGGAGGATTTAGCTCTTGAACACTTTAGGAATATGCAAATAGCAGGGATCAAGGTTGACCAAACGACATTATCCACTGTCTTGCCAATATGCAACTTAAAAGTTGGAAAGCAAATTCATGCTTTTATTAACAAACGTAGTTTTGATTTGGCTGTTCCATTATGGAATGCTCTTATCCATATGTACTCCAAATGTGGATACATTGGAGCTGCATATTCTGTATTTTCTAACATGATAGATAGGGATTTAGTGTCATGGAACTCAATGATGGGAGGCTTTGCAATGAATGGGCTAGGCCAAGCTGCACTTGAGCTTCTGCAAGAGATGAATCGTTCAGGCGTTTTCCCTGATTCAGTAACTCTTACTTCTGTATTTTCAGCATGTGGCCACTCAGGTCTTGTTGATGACGGCCTTCGTGTCTTTTATAGTATGATGGAGTACGGTTTCAATCCCACAATGGAACATTATGCTTGCATTGTTGACATGCTAGCACGTGATGGTCAGTTTGAAGACGCAGTTAGTTTTATTCATAGGATGCCTTTGGAACCTGATAAGTGTATCTGGGGAGCTCTTTTAGCGGCCTGCCCAGCCCATCAAAATGTTAATGTTGCAAAGCTTGCTGCTGAACAGTTGGTTCGGTTGGAACCCGAAAATGCTGGGCACTATGTCACTCTATCAAATATATATGCAAGAGCTGGAAGATGGGATGATGCTCTACGGGTGAGAAAGAAAATGGAATCCCAAGGACCGTTGAAGCCATCAGGAAACAGTTGGTTTGAATGGGGAACCTGAACAGATAAAAGATCTTACGAATAGGCTTAGAAATACTTTGGGTCCAAAATATTTCATTAACTGTCATCCTAATAGGTAAGCCATCATGAAAACTTAGGTGATATGTCAATAGTTTCTCATAATCTAACTAAGCCTGGACTCCTTGAATAATTTATGTTGGTGTTCCCTTGTTTAACACTATTTGCCTGGGATTTCTCGTGTCTTCTGCTCAGAGTTGATATTATTCTACAAAACAGAAATCAACTATTAATAAATGTCTCTTTCATTTTTGTTTGGTGGTTGGGGGTATTTACAGTGATGGTTATAGTTTTCTTCGTTTTAATTCTCATACAGGAACCAAGCATGTCTCCATGCAGTTATCAAGAGGATTTTCAGGACTGACTGACCTCTTGTTCAATGGAAGGTATGACATGGTTATTCTGTTCAATTTACACTTAAGTATTCAACTCACTGACATCCGGATAATTTTGGTCATATATTTTTAGGCACTGTTATCTGTTAAATGTTTACAGATGAACTTGTATGAAAAAATTGGCTGTCCTTTTGTAAAATTTGTCTTTAAAAGTCAAAATGATTACATGTGATATTACTGGAGTATTATGTGTCAGCTTCTAGCTTGTTAGATATATTTGTTGACCTGTTCATAGTAGTGCTTTAGGGTTTTCATATGGTGACTGATTGACCCACAAAAAAAAAAGGTGATTGATGTTTGACAGCTGGAATTGATGAACATGTTCCTGCATGGTTTTGTTACACAATGTACACCACAGCATACATACAGATCCAGACACATGTATGTAAACTCACAAATGATAACCTTTTCTTGAATCAGTAGAAATGCAGATGAGGGTCTAAAAACCAAGCGAAAACGTCTAAGGCCTGGAAAAGTTTCACCTCGTCGCCCTGTTCCAGATCATATACCAAGACCTCCTTATGTAAAATCTAAAATGCCGCCCGGAATTGCGAGTGGACCTGAAATGCATGATGAGGAGGGGATAGAATGCATGAGAGCCTCCGGAAGGCTTGCGGCACAGGTTCTTGAATATGCTGGGACTTTGGTCAAGGTAACTGCTACTCTGGCTCGCGAGTCATCTATAACCATCGGATACTTATCTAGCCTTTTTTTTTCTTCTTTTTTCTGCTTTTTTCTGCTAGAAGTGTTATGGTTGAACTAGTAATAAATTATTTATATGCCTGAGTCAAAAGTATGCATTGAAAATAACTACCTTGTTAGGCACCATGGCTTGTTATCAACTACAGAAGTTCACATAGAAGTTTGAAAAAAAGTAATAAATAAAAAACCTTGATGTGGAAAGTAGAGTGCACATATACCAATAATGCTGTTAAAACGTTGCTTATGTATGTGGGAGAGGGAGAGGGAGAGATGTGAGCAAAAGAAGGGCACATGAGAGAGATGTGGATAGGGGATAATAGTCATAATACCTCATATGACTCATGCTGCTTGCAGCAAAGTCGTGGAGTAAGCCAGTGAAGTGTGCTTTTGTTTTATATATTGATTATGAAAAGGGGGAGGCAAGTGAGAAAAGAGACTTTGACATGCAAAATTGACAATAATGTTAGGCAGGTGATTTTAGAATATTTATGAATTGGTTTAAGGTGAAGAGATTATTGTTGGTTTTTATTTTACATGCAGGCGGATCACTTAAAATTAGTGCTATTATCTTCCCAAGATGTCCTTACCAATTTATAAATATGCGTCAAAACCCAATAATTTCCTTTATACATTAGTGCACATTCAGCCTGCTCAATTTTGGAAAGTGCACTGCTCCCCAAAATAAAAGAGAGTTTTCCTTCATTTTTATCTTACTTCCAGATTTTAGCACATTTGGTAAAAACTAGACACCAATGTTTTCTCTCTAATGCTTTCTGAACCATTCGTTTTCTTATAGTTATTGCAAGTAATAAGATCACATGCATGACGCTTATAGGGATTGCAGTTTTCATTGTTGGCTAATAAGTGATTGGAGATGAATTCTTGACTGGTTGCAGATGTTAGCATGCTCTGCATGATAGTTTAATTGTTGTTTCTGTTGGCAGCCAGGCATAAAGACAGATGAAATTGACGAAGCTGTTCACCAGATGATAATTGATAATGGTGCCTACCCATCGCCACTTGGCTATGGTGGATTTCCAAAGAGCGTCTGCACATCAGTGAATGAATGCATCTGCCATGGAATTCCAGATTCACGAGAACTTGAGGTCCCTTTCATCTAAGTTCTTAGTGATTGCATTCTATCTTTGTAAATTAATCTAATCACATTTTTCTTGCAGGATGGTGATATAATTAACATTGATGTTACAGTCTATCTAAATGTGAGTATTTTTAATTTAAAACATGAATGATTTGAATAAACACGTTAGATACATGATTTTAGATTTTGGTTTTTGACTTTGTATTCATATTATATGGTTGAGGAAACTAAACATTATAAATTTTTCTTGAACGAGACTTTAATAATGAACTATGCTTATATAGTTATATTGCTTACTCCATTCCTGAGTTGTGTCGTGTTTTCTTTAATTACAATAGAAAGGCTAGAAAAGGAAAATCAAACATGACAGAACGCTACATTATCATTCATTCATTCGATATAACCCGTACTTATTGACTTTCCTGAATGAGTTTTATTTTCACAGGGGTACCACGGTGATACATCAAAAACTTTCTTTTGTGGAGATGTTGATGAAAGAGGCAGGAAGTTAGTTCAGGTGGCAATATCTTCCTTTGAAATTATTGTGAAGTTATATATATGTCCTCCAGATATTTACAGTCAGCAATATTGAATAATGAAGATTATTGTTAGGACTTCATAGGTATTCCCTGTAGGTAGACAAACTCATACAAACATTGTTAGTCTATATCTCCTTGGAGTTTTTCTTTCAATACTATTGCTCACTGGCTGTAATTGGGAAACATTTATAATGATTCTCAAATCTTCAGCTTCCACAGTAATGTATACATGTACCTGAATGATTACCATCCTTTATAGACTGATTTATTGAGACTTTAGCTTTGAAATTTTGGTAAATTATCTTCCACTGTCTATTATGGACTTAGTGAGGGCACCTTGTATATTAACAGTTTTAGTTGAGAATTATTCAGATGTATGACTCATTGTAACTAATATATATATATACATAATTGATTTTGGAGTATTGCTTTAGGTAACTAAGGAATGCCTTGACAAAGCAATATCAATCTGTGCGCCTGGAGTGGAGTTAAAGAAAATTGGGAGAACAATTCAGTAAGGCATCTTCTTTCCCCTCCCCAAACCTCTGTAGTTACTGGCTTTCCCCTTTGTGTAGCACTATGCGGCGACATTGGTGCAAAAATTATAAAATTGTCTTTTCTTTTTTCATGAAATGTATTTGTCTTGATCAATGCTTTTCTCCCCAATCAGAGACCATGCAGATAAACATCGCTATGGTGTTGTTCGACAGTTCGTTGGTCATGGTGTTGGACGTGTCTTTCATGCTGATCCAGTTGTTCTGCACTACAGTAATTATTATGATCTTTATGCTGCTCCCGTTTTCCATTCACTGTGTGTATGAAACCTAAGCATAGTATTTATGACCATCTATAAATCTTCTTTAGGCTAATTAAGTTGACAGTTAGACATCTTTAGTGGTACTTTAATCTGACTGCCAAATTACATCTCTAAACTGGATCTTGAATGTGTTTAAAGTAATTGTTCTAACATTTGTTCAAGCATTCAATTAAAGTCATTGTTCTCATGATTAGTGTCATCCTTAATTACAACATTTTATGCATGCATGAAAGCACGGCGATGCAGCTACAACATTTGCCAATAGCTGAGAACAATCCTTTTAAAGTGATGTTTCTTATTTTTTCGCAGGAAACAATGATAGGGGACGCATGGTGTTAAATCAGACCTTCACAATAGGTAATTACATTTCGGTCATCTATACATGCCTTTACTATTGTATGCACATTTCTATCCCCTTCAAAAAGAACATTTCTATATTGCATATAAAGTTGCTTGTTTTATCCTTTACTTATGGCAACTGTGTGCAGAACCGATGCTAACAATTGGTAGCTACAATCCTGTAATGTGGGATGACGATTGGACAGTTGTAACAGAAGATGGAAGCTTATCAGCACAGTTTGAACATACTATCTTAATAACCAAGGATGGGGCTGAGATACTAACTCAGTGTTAGTGACTGTGGTGCTTAACTTTATACTACAAGCCCTATAAATTTGCAATTTCCGAATTTCTATAGTTAAATTGGATTGGCATCTTCCAACTCAGAATTCTGAATTGGAGGTTGTACAACAGATTTCCCTCACAGTTATAGTCTATCAAGTACTGAAAGGATTTCCACACTCTTCCAATGCATTGGATTGTTTCTTCCATTATTAACCTCTTCTTCCAAAGATTTCATCCCTCTTTCGTGTACGACTGTCTTGTTTCTCACTTCATAGAGCCCGTGGCGATTTCTAGAATACTTCTGTCTTATAACTCTGTTGCAATATCTGTACAATGGAAGTTAAAGGGTACAAGAAATGGAAACAGAAGAAAAGAATTCGTACAATGTCATCTACGTTTTGAAGGTGACCCTGCCACTTTTCAATTTTATTTTTCAATCCAATTCTCGCATGGCTTAGGCCGGTGGACTCAATGTGTAACTGAAAGTAATGGAGGAAAACAATCAAAACCATGAATGGCATGACGGTGTTGAGATACCAATCGAGGAAGAAGATGGATGCCTTTAGAATATGACACCTCTCTAAGTAGTAAGGTATTGATTTGCACATAACATATACTTGGTCAGCTCCACTTTACAGTATTTATTGAGTGACAATGATGATACCAGAGATGGGTAGATTCATATCCACTAAAAACTACTTTCTTTCCATTTCCAACCAAATCATACTGTGTTTTACGTACAAGGTATTGCTCCTGCTCAAAGTTGGCACAAGGCCATTGGAGATGAATTGTGTTTGACGTAAATTTGGGCAACTACAGCTTTGGACGTCAGTAGTTCAGCATGGACTTTCAGAACATCAGTCTTATCATAGGTTAATGCTACCTTCTCTTCTTTCTTAATCGTGTTTATCCATGGTTAATCTTAAATAGGTTCATTGCACTAATATTTTTTCGAGTACTTATCCTCTATCGTACATCCATGTTATGTACTCAAATACGTAATCCTCCATTTGACCTCAGCACCAACCTAACCATCTCCGATCCATCAGACTAGCTATTTCAGCAAATAGTTACAAATTAGCTAGTTTTGATATAAGATACCACCCAGCGGAATAGCTATAATGCTGTATGGAAGTTAGTATGGAGATAAAGTCAAAAGCTGAACACTCCACTTTCAATATTTTCTGAAGAAAAAATTAAAATTTACTGACTACATTGAACTTTTAATTAGCTAACTTATCTAAGGAAATTGGTTTTACTATGTACTGTACGTTGGAGATATGTTAGCTCGTCTTTCTCATGCAAATAATTGAGAGTGCTTTTGGATGCATGGTTTAGTGTAGCTTGTAGAACTCTATTACCGTTAACTAATTTCATCAAGCTCCAGCTAGTACCATCTGGCCAAACCCTGATGCATAGAGTTTTGCCGGCCAAAACCCTGATGGACATGTTAAGAATGGAAGTCTAGCTAGCTAACTATATAAGTATGTAGTCCAGATATGTCAAAACTACGTACGTACCTAGCAACCAACCTTCGCTTATATAAATCAGATCATATTAGATCGAGGTAGGAAGGTAGCTGAAACTTAATCAAGTTATGGGGAAGGATGGTTCTCTCCGTGATGAAATTAACCCATCAAGCTATGGTGATAGAATTACTGTTCTAAGCATTGATGGGGGTGGGATTAGAGGCATTATTCCTGGAACCATTTTGAGTTTCCTTGAATCCAAATTACAAGTATGCAAATCTTTGTCTATCTCAATATTGTTACATACCTACGTTAACGTTTGGTACGTTGTACTGGGCGTAGTACGTGGTGTATACTGAATTGTTTTCTCCTATATCCTTACAGTTGCACTTGCTGCATGTTTCATTTGTGTAGGAATTAGATGGAGAAGAAGCGCGAATTGCAGATTACTTTGATGTGATTGCAGGAACAAGCACAGGAGGGCTAATAACAACCATGTTGACAGCACCTGATGAGAAGAAGAGACCTCTTTTTGAGGCAAAAGATATAGTTCCATTCTATCTTGAGCATTGCCCCAAAATATTTCCTCAAGTCAGGTTAATCAACCATGCATACTCAATAATAATCTGCTAATTTTATTTCCTTATTTTGCATGATATATATATATATATGAGGACCCTTCCATTAAGAGGTCCCTTATTTTAGTTTGTATGAGGGATCGATCATTAGACCAACTTTGTAATAACATTTTTACATCTCCACTATTCAATTACTAGGTCTATATGTGTAGATCATTCGTGTAAAATTTTAGCCAAAATGGTGATCGTTAAGGCTTCTAACTAGATTAAATCAATGGATGTATGAAATCTGCCAAACCTAAACAGTTCAAGTTTTTAGACGTAAATCACAATTTTGAATGCTCTAATGATTATCAAATGGAATGAAAATTTCCAGATATGATCTACTCATATAAACATGAATGTTGAACGGTAGAGATGTTAATATGTTTTCGAAAAGTAGATTAAATGAAGAATCCCTCAAAATGAACAAAATGAGGGATCCCATAATATATATATTGTTCAAGGAAGGTTAATACCGTAACTTCCGTTGTGTGTCTTGACCTAATTAGACTAGAATAGTA
This sequence comes from Potentilla sterilis, assembly GCA_963682095.1. Classification (NCBI taxonomy): domain Eukaryota; kingdom Viridiplantae; phylum Streptophyta; class Magnoliopsida; order Rosales; family Rosaceae; genus Potentilla; species Potentilla sterilis. The sequence continues at coordinate 38,075,042 of OY821764.1, forward strand.
GTTACCTTAGTAGATAGGGAATCCCTGATTACTTGGGATACTTGATGTAATGCCTATATAAAGGCCTCCTTATCTATCAATAAAGTAACGCTTTGCATCTATATTGTTTCTCCTACAACACGTTATCAGCACGTAGTTTCTAACCCTGTGCTTGATAGCAAAAACCCTAGCTTTTTGCCGAAAAAAAAAAAAAATTTCAGCAACCCTAGCTTTTCTGCCGGCAACTGCTTGTCGGCAAAGAAGGCCCTCCCCAGAAATCACTTTCTGCCGGCAACCCCTTCGTCGGAAGAAAGAAAACAATCCCAGGGCACCAGGTTCTACCGACAACTCTTTGTCGGAAAAGCTAAGAAGCCCCCAGGAACTTTTTGCCGACAACCAATTCGTCGGTACATCATATACTATTGAACTGCCGACGACATCTTTGTCGGCAGAGGCTGAAGAAGCTCAGGGCACCCAGTAATTTGCTCTGGGCACCCTCCGATGGTTCGACGGCGTCCTCTCTCATCGCCTCCCCGCCGCGATGCAATCCAGAGACGACGCCTGCTCGGTCGACGCCTCAGCCCGAAGCCGCTCCAATCCGGCGGCCCACCTCGATGCTTCGACGAAGCCCTAGCGCGCTCCAACCTAGTCGTCGCAGCCTCTGACGTCGCCGCCTCTGTCGACGCAGCCCAAACGACGTCGATGCCCGGATTTGCACGCCTGTACGCAGCTTAGCGCCGCCGACCCAGTCCTGCTGCCCCGATTCGTCACCGTTTCAGTCAGATCCGGATCTCCAGATCTCGACCCGGACCCTTGGGCCTGACCCGACCCGTGTCCAACCCGACCCGATTCGGCTGTTAAACGAATTCTACTGTGCAAGGGGCAAAACGGTAATTGTACTTACCTCAGTTAAACAGTTTTTACCCTACGGGTTAAAAACAGTTACTGCAGTAATTCTTTTTATTAGTTTTACTGCTCCATATATGGTGAATATGACTAACCATATGTTTTTCTTTTCCATGAAACTTATTGCACGACGCATCGCGATGTAATTGCGAGGATTATTTCGTTGCACGTACATGGAAGAGCATCTTAATTTGCACAAGGATCAGAACCGAGTCCTTCAGCGCAATTTTTAAACGCAGTTCATTTGGCGAACTAGCATGTATGATTTAATAAAAGTTCCCGTTCTTTCGCAATTTCAATTACTTGAACTTGTGTATATGTGTTGGAACTTGTGTGTTTTTCAGGACGATACAAAGGGGCCCCACCCACCCCTGCGTATCACAGTATTTATGGGGTAACTGTGATGTTACCGTCCAAAGTTGTGCTTGTGGCTGTGATGTCACTGTGAACCACAACTCTTCGTGAATATTTAATCACGATTCCGACATAATATTGTCGATGCTTGTGACGATCCTAAGGGAGTCACAAAGGGGACAAACTCATGATGTGTGACGGAAATTGTCACTGTAACATCGATATGTGACGGAAATTGTCACAACCAATTGAATTGAGTAACCAGAATCTTGGTCTCGACCATTCAATTCCTTCCCTCTTGTTCTTTTGATATAAAGAAACAATTGACCATAAAATGCGCCTAGAGAATGGCCATTGAAACAAAGAGAGAATCATGTCATTGATATGGTTCTATCGGTTCACTAATTGCAAAATTGCAATCATATGGTCAATGTACACAAGAGATACATGGAAGAAGATGAGAGTATATCCTCATGATTACGGATTTCAACAGCAAAAGATAATTTGCAATAAATATGAAGCATATGACTTCAATTTCATAGTCAAAGTGACTACAAATCCGTTGATTTTGTGCAGGCATAGACCTCACATGTGTGACTAATGCTACTTAGTCGATACACTCTTTATGGTCAAGATCTCGATATAACCGTTGGCATTTTGATGCATATATGGTTCGATTCCCTAAAAAGCTATATGTGAATGCAATGAATCGCATTACACATTTACATGGCATGTTGATTGAGTTCACCAACCTAATTGGTGATGTTAACTCGAAAAATCACAAGAGACAAAATGAGTGACTCGCGAGAAACTGCGATCCGCCAACTTGGCCGCGATCCGCCAGGCCTCGCTCGCCATGGCCATCCGCCAACTTGGCCGCGATCCGCCAGGCCTCGCTCGCCATGGCCATCCGCCAACTTGGCCGCGATCCGCCAGGCCTCGCTCGCCATGGCCATCCGCCAACTTGGCCGCGATCCGCCAGGCCTCGCTCGCCATGGCCATCCGCCAACTTGGCCGCGATCCGCCAGGCCTCGCTCGCCATGGCCATCCGCCAACTTGGCCGCGATCCGCCAGGCCTCGCTCGCCATGGCCATCCGCCAACTTGGCCGCGATCCGCCAGGCCTCGCTCGCCATGGCCATTCGCCAACTTGGCTGCGATTCGCCAGGCCTCGCTCGCCATGGCCACTCGCCAACTTGGCTGCGATTCGCCAGGCCTCACTCGCCATGGCCACTCGCCAGCTTGGCTGCGATTCGCCATGCCTCACTCGTCAAGAAACAAATTGACATGCTTGCGTACATAAGCGGATGCATGCGCATTGCCCGGCCTCGGCCTCGGCACTCTTGCGCCCACCAAAGCCCGCCTTGCCTAGCCTCGGTTTCGGCCTTGGCTTAGCTTGCGCGTTGCTTGGACTACAGCTCCGCCACAACCACATGCTGCCGCCCCCTCGGTCTCCGGACCTTGGCACGCACACGGCCCGCCTAGCAGCGCCCCGGCCTCGGCCTCGGCGTTGGCCTGAACACGGCCCGGCCAGCAGCCATCTCGGCCTTATAAGCCCATGCACTCACCCCGGCACGTCTTGGCTTCGGCCTCGGCATGCCTTTGGCTCTTTAGCATGGCATCGGCCTCGTCAGGTCCTTGCTTTATGCCTCGGTAAGCCTTCGCTTCGGCCTAGGCTATCCATCGGCAACTCGCATGACCTTGACTCCAACATCAAGCCTCGGCCCCAAAAGCCTTTGCTTTTGCCTCGACACGCCTTGGTTTCGGCCTTGGCATGCCTTGACATTCGCTCGGCCTCGGCCTGCCCGTGCACCACCTCGGCTTCGGCCTTGGCTAGCCTAGCACGCGCCTATGCTTGACCCTGGCCCTTCCTTGCCTTGTTTCGGCTTGGCTCCCATTCTAGCTTGGCTTCGGCCTCGGATAGCTAGCTCATGGCCTCGGTCCTGGATACTTGGTTTAGACATTTATGTCTCTATAGTATCGATGTTGGCTCATTCTGGTTGTTTTCCGGCTCTATTTTTGAGCGTTAACGGATGTATCTAGTACGCCTTTAAACATGCCTATGTTTTATCTTGTGATACTACACGCCATGTTGCACACTCTATAGGAATTGAGTATATATTCCGGTTTATATGTCTTGGCATAAAACCCTTGTCTCTACACTCTTATGAATGTATCATAGAGACATTGAGTGTGTAGCTAATCTACATCGAACCTTGCTCACCACTTAAAGATATTGGTGCCAACGTTTATCACCTTGAAACTCATTGTGAAAATTGAATTGATTTCTTATGTATCGCTTCTAATGAATGCGCACAACTTATGAGTCAATATTGTGAATGTATTTCACGTATACTATGATTCGGATTCTTTGAATCGACGACTCATGTAGACTCTTCCATACATAGTCCGGAATTTTGGACATGTTTTGATGATCCATATATGCAAGAAAGCTATGGACATCGTTTCTTTTGAGCAAAGAAGCTATTGGGATCAAAGATTACCAAAAGAATTTGGTAGCGTCATGAGCAATGCTCAAGGCTCAAGGATGACATTAACGTCACCCAAGTCTTCCTCCAAGTCAATGGAAGCACCATCTATGCATTTAAACGTGCATATGATCCCCCCTTATGATCCTTCATTAGCTATGCTCAACATATGGAAGCTTAATCTTTAGCAAAGTTTTGGAGTAACGCCCTCCTACGCTAAAGGCAATGATACATAAGATGATGGCTTTGATGCCTTCTCATAGTTCAATTTGAGATACAATGATACTATGGTGATATACCTCATGGTTAAACTCAAGCCATAACACTTAGATGTTATGAAGCACCTTCACAATGATTGAAAAGTAGCAAAAACCTAAAATTTCTGGTTTTTCAGCTCGCGGACTCGTCATTGTGAGGACCGGTTTACCTACTTTTAGGCCGGTTCTTGAGGTGAAATTTGGTCCACCGATTCCTAACATCCATGGCTACCTGCTCATAAAATTTCAGAGCCATTGGACACCTGGAAGGTGCTGAACCATTCGACACAAACGTTCACTGACCTCCGGCGACTATTCCGACCGGTTCGGTATGTTTCCGACCGGTTCCGGCAATGAGCCCGGCGGCGTTGGAATCCTAACACACGTGCCTACCTACTATTAAAATTTGGTGGCATTTGGTGTTCCGGAACATAGTGAAACGTTTCAGGAAGCATACATGCATGTTACATTTTGTAACGGAATGCATCTTGTTAACGTATAAGTGTTAACGATCAATACCCTATACCGTCCACATACTTTATGTGCCATATTGCGCTACCACAAGCGCTCAATGATGGGTTATTTGATTATGAATAACGTCTTTGAATAAGACGTCAGCTTCCACCTATAGTCCGCTATATATAAACCTTAACAGGCGATCTCGTTTATGTCACTTTTTGATGAGCCAGTCTCCCCGTCGTTAGGGGGAGAGAAGAACAAGTTTGTTCAAGTAGAACGACTTGGCATTGCCGTGGTTTGTCCCCACTGTGCCTCATCATGTTCCCAAAGTCCCATAAATCAAAGTGACGAGATTTGATATACATGCTGCAAAGAGTAAACTATTGGTCTTTCAAGAAAAAGATCGGAATAGTACTCTTGTATCAACATGCCTGTAAGGATTGATGTCCAAATCAATGGACATATTGTCATTCATAAATGGTGACATGGTGACTCCACAAAAGTGGTAGCTGGTGTCACTAGGCCGTGACTCTCACAAGAAGTGTAGAGAGGGCACTTTGTTCGATATACACTCGCCGAATGCGAGTATGGCACAACTTGATCCTTGGATCAATGACAACTCATTCGTCTCATGGATTTTCTGGATTAAGGTTATTATTGGGGGACGCCTCAATGAGAAGCCAATCCATATAGAGATCTCTACAAATGCGAATTACACTAGTGTACATGAGTACGTGGTCTATGAGTTAGATATCGAATACACTCACTTCGTTGAAGCAAATACCAACGTTGTGAATTGGCCTACACGGAAAGATATGCGATCCAGTTTATACAAAGAGATAGGTCCTTGGTCAGGTGATGCCGACACCGCAAGTGTAAACCCTATCGATAATCTTTGATTGAAAGCGTAGTGAGAAAAAGAGCCTAGACTCACCTTGTGGCGCAAGGTCTCTCACAAACGCCCTGGAATCGACTACGATGACATATGCTCTCGTAATGGAGTCATATCACACTCCACTACCTTGTCAGTTAGGTAGTTCCGAAAAACTGATCATGCAGCTTGTATCATCTCTATTGGGACTAAGTAAAGAGATGTACATAAACATCCTAAACGGATTAGTTTTCACCCAAGTCAAGTAAGCAAAAATCACGATTGAGTGACTACTTGATTGGAGATGGGATGAAAGAAATCATGCCTATTTGCGTGTAAACTTTGGATGAATTGTGATTGAAGTATCACTAATCCGACGTTAAGAATGAAAAGATCTTGGGAATACTTGGTCTCAAATGTGAGAACCGTTAGTGATGAACTTGTTCATCTATCGGCTTATGGCAAACTAATGGACGTTAAACCAAAGCCTATATGTATCCCATGATTAGTCGATGTCTTGAGAAGACTCGTTTCGTCTATGTGACGAGAAGTCTTGGGAGATGAAACTCTCTATCTAAGTATCATGTGCGCAATCATGTGCTTGTCATAATATGCTCGACTCGACATCTCATTCGCTATAAACTTATAAAGCCAAAGTGATGGCTAGACGCGCCCACGCAATGCCATGGTATATGGCGGTACTTTCTTTTAAGAGAGAAAGGTTTAGGCTCATTCGATCCCATCATGAAAGACATATCAATAGGCAATTCCAGATTCTGCCTAGTTCTGTACGTCAACTTCCCGTGACCTACATGACAACTCACTCATCGGAAAATGGTAAACTTAGTACCGTTGGAAAGCTCTATGTGTCTACTTTCCAGGGACACCAACCATTTGATTATAGCTATCATATTGAGTGAGTTATGGATGTTTTAGCAAAGTAGGACGAATCTGTCCAGTAATTTGCAGATCAGTCACCTTCGACAGAGCTTTGTGATCAGCTCAGAACGAACCACGTTGTGTACTTTATACCACTGGAAAGATATGGGTGTCTAGTTTCCAGAACATTTTACGGTTCGTTCATACCTACTGTATCGAAGGAGTTATGACTATTTAAGTACACGAAGGTCATGCTGCGCGTGAATCTGATTTTCAACGCGAACTCTAGTTTTGAGTTGTTAAGCGACCTTCTTCCTTAAGACCAAGTAAAGCTAAGTGTAGCTGGTCTAATACAAGGATAATGTGGCCGTATTCAATGACTCGATCATTGGCCACACCTACTTTTGAAGCTTGTGAGGAGCGTTTGTATACGCCATTAATCTGAACTCCAAGATTGAGTTACCAATCAGGGGGAGTTATCTTGTAGACATCAGGGGGAGTCTACCTCACATGTAATCTTCAATTGTAGTTGGTGCGTTGTGCTCTTTTCCCTTCGACCAAGCTTTTTATTTTTACCCAAGAGGTTTTGTTTTGCTTGGCAAGGTTTTAGCGAGGCAACATGTTATGCACCGTGTCACATTAGGTACGCGACACAAGGGGGAGTGTTCAAGGAAGGTTAATACCGTAACTTCCGTTGTGTGTCTTGACCTAATTAGACTAGAATAGTAGTTACCTTAGTAGATAGGGAATCCCTGATTACTTGGGATACTTGATGTAATGCCTATATAAAGGCCTCCTTATCTATCAATAAAGTAACGCTTTGCATCTATATTGTTTCTCCTACAACATATATATATATATATATATATATATATATATATTATTTATATATTATTTTACCAAAAGTCTTTTGCATGTGGCATATATCCATGTACACAGTCGGAGAATTATGAGTGTGTGGGCCTTGATTGGACCAAAATATGATGGCAAGTACCTGAGAAAGATGCTTCGTCAGATACTTGGAGCTGGAAGACTGCATGAAACTGTAACACGAATTGTTGTACCTGCTTTTGACATCAAGCTGCTTCAACCCCATGTCTTCTCAACCTTTGAAGTACGCATACAGTGCTTAGTTATGTTGCACGTGACGGTTCATATACAGAACATGTTCTTAATTCTTAAACTGTTGTTGCTAAATGATCGATAATTGATCCGCAGGCAGAGATCGATGCTTCTGAGGATGCATTCTTATCAGATGTTTGCATCAGTACTTCGTCGGCTCCAACTTATCTTCCAGCTCATCACTTCAAAACTAGAGACTCGGGAGGAAATGAGAGGGAATTCCATCTTGTTGATGGTGGTGTGGCAGCTAACAATCCTGTAAGAGACCCAATCCTTACTTCTTCTTCTGTTTTTTCTTTTCTTTTTCTTTTTTTCATTTTCTTGGCTCTTTTATAAATTTACGCGATCGAGTTCGATCAATTGCAGAGTTTAACATAAATAGCCATTTCGATATATGAGGAAATGATTTTGTGTTCAATAACTGGAAATCAGGCATTGCTGGCAATGAAGCCAACAGGGACAGTATTCCCAGGAAGTCCAGATGCGCTAGCTGCACCACAAAGCCTAGACTACAGTAAATACTTAGTGCTCTCTCTAGGCACTGGAACTTCAAAGATGGAGAAGAAGTACGATGCGAAAATGGCATCAAAGTGGGGGATCATGGGCTGGCTCTACAAAGATGGCAACTGCCCTTTGGTTGATGCTTTCACTTTTGCTAGTGGAGACATGGTTGACCTTCACATGTCACTGATTTTCAGGTCCATCAGATGTGAGCATAACTACCTTCGTATCCAGGTATATCTCTCTTTAATTCCAGTCAATCAGATGTGTTCAAAATTAGCACTACTGATATGATCAAGACATCTTGAGAATGGTGCAGGATGATACGTTGAGCGGGGATGTATCATCGACAGACAAGGCGACCGAGAAGAACTTGGGGGATCTTGTGAAGACTGGAGAGAGTCTGCTGCAGAAACCTTTGTCCAGGATGAATCTTGACACCGGGATTTTTGAGCCAGTGGGAAATGAAGGCATGACCAATGAGAGAGCCCTCATTAGGTAATCGGATAAGTCACTTCTTCTTAGTAAACAAAGTTATACACAGGGGCCCCTTAGAGATCTTTTTTTTTTTTTAAAAAGGGATAGGTCATTTGACGAACTTTACGATCACCAAACTACATGTTCACTGTTTATTTTGTAGAGCTATATGAGTAGATCACATCTACTAAATTTCAGAAGATTTGGTGATCGTTAAGGCGTTCGAAAAATTTAAAGATCTTGAACGGTTTAAGTTTGCCTGAAAGTGCAAAACTTTTTAACTTAATCTCAGTCATCCAATGTCATTAAAAAACAAATCTAATGGTGAATACCTATCCTTTTTTAGAAAGAAAAAAAAAATGAAATCCCTCACTAGAAATGATATATATGTAGCTCACTGGTAAGCTTTGGCAGGTTTGTAAAATCACTATCGGAGGAAAGAAGACTGCGCAAGGAACGGTTCCATCAAGCTAGCTAGCTCCTCCATTTCTATAATTAGCCTGCAATAATAATCACTTGTGCTTGTCAAAAGGCCTAGGGAATTAGTCGCTAGAATCGAAATTAGAAGTTGACTGATTACTTTGAAATCATCAAAAATTTAGTACAATCTAAGAAAAAAAAAATCTATAATTGGTTTGACAATTGTGTGTGTAATTGTATATACACTCAAATTTGAAGTACTCGCATGTATTGTGTTGACATATAAGCAGATGCATATGTTACTCACTCAGACCAAACAAAAAAAATGTTACTCAGTTCATCTGTAGAAGAAGAACAAGGTATTATGTACATTGTGTATAAATAACAACAAATAAATAATAAGGTGGTTTTATTTGTACCTCCACATTTGTTAAATACACTTCTTTTGGTTTTTTAACAATTTTATTTCCTAATTTACCCCTCTAGAGCTGCAATTGTTGCACGGATATCTACGTCTTCTATATTCGATTCTCTTCCATAATCTATATATTTCCCAGTTTGTTCATCATTGTAGTCTACAAATACTTCTTTTAATTCAAATTGGCATATGCAATTCATCATAACAATTGAATATAAACACCCCATCTTCATGACATGTTTTGAATTTCTCAGTTATCTAGAATCATAGCAAATACACAATTGATTTCTCAATTAGTACAGACCAATTACCCCAAAACCATCAATTATGGAGGTTTTTAATTCATTTTGGTCTTTGGGGTAGGGTGGTGGAGAGAGAGAGAGAGAGAGAGAGACCATAATTTTTTTTTTTTTTTAGAAAGCCCTAAAATTTCTAAAAGGGCATAATAGAAAAAATATTGTTTACAAAAATTTAGGGAGGTATACAAAATAAATATGGAGATGCAACTAGAATCCCCCTAGCTAGATAATAATCTAAATAAAAAAATTCTAGTAGTGTTTAATCCGAATTAAGTATGTAAGTTTTGAAATATCGAGAGTGTCAAATAAAGATGCGAAAACATTTCTTCAAAATTAACACATGCTTAAATTTATGTTTGCTATTGACAATTTTATGTAATTTTTAAGAGTTTCATTATATAATGTCGTGTTATTGGGGCAAAGTCTTAATTACATGTCCAAACTTCATCGTACCGATATTCAGACGTTTTAGCAATATCATGACCGTTGGTTGTTATTAATAGTTACAATTTGGTTGAGATTGATGTCTAACATTGATACTTATCAAAGATGAGTAAAAAACTGAAGATGTACCTTGTTCCCTTCATTTATGTATCGTTTTCTCTCTAGCGGCTGCTACGGTTTCGACGACCAAATTTTCAAAATCTTCATCATGGATCTTGACATCCTGAGTTGGAATTACAGAGGAATCTGTGGCGATACAACATCGAGGGCATTGAAGGATCTGATCAGTCAAAATCGACCTCAAATTATCTTCTTGTGCGAGACAAAGATAAGTAAGGAAGAGGATTTTCTTTCTTTAAAACGTGATCTAGGGTTTCTGAACGGGGAAGCAGTACTATTGAGTAATGGGCGATTTGGTGGTCTAGGATTGTTCTGGAATGACGATATCAAGGTGAATATAGGTACTACCTATGCTCATCACATTGATGTGGTAGTGGTTGGTGCACTACTGCAGGAAAGGAATGAAACGACGAAGAATCAAAAGCGAAAAAAAAATTCGTCGCTTCAACACATCCAAGCGGCGCATTTTGGACTCGTCACTTGGAATTGCAAGAGCGACGAATTGTGTGTAAAATTGGTCGCTCACAAATTATTGAAGCGACGAATAATGGTAAGTTGTCGCCTCTGTTTATCAAAGAACCAGGTTTTAGAAAATGTAGCGACGAACATTCAATCGTCGTCGCTCACTGATTATTGAAGCGACCAAGTTCATAACCTTTGTCGCTGTAGAATAAACGACGCGATGATATTTGTCCAATCTTCGTCACTTAAAGTTTCAAAATCTGTTATAAAGCCCTCGATTTCAACAAATTACAGAAGTTGAAGTTGGGTGAAAAAAAACTGTCAGAGAGGCGAAAAAGGGGGCAGATCGGCTGATTTCGTCAATTTTGGGGTCTAATTGGTTGGGTCTTCTCTTCTAATTGCTTTGTAGGTTAGTATAATTTCTCCGCTTCATTATAATCACCATATTTCACTACCAGATCGGAGTAAATAGCCGACGAAAAAAATTTCGTCGGCTATGCCAATTTTTCGTCGGCTATACCTTCTGCCGACGAAATTTTCGTCGGCTATAATTCGTCGGAAAAACCCCGTCGGTAATACCAATGGCCGACGAAAATAACCAATTCGTCGGCTATAGTAGAGTATGGCCGACGAATTTACCGACGAAAATTTATTTTGTCGCCCAAACGTGGGAGAAATAGCCGACGAATTTCGTCGGGTATTTTCGAGTATGGCCGACGAAATTCATAAACTATAGCCGACGAAATTTGTCGGTTATATTAATTTTCGTCGGTTATTTCCTGGAAATATATTAATATTTTAATAGGCATTAATTAGTTATAGCCGACGAATTTTACCGATTTTCGTCGGCTATAAGTTGTATAGCCGACGAAAATTGGTAAAATTCGTCGGCTATAGTTCTTATAGCCGACGAAATAATGCCAAAATCGTCGGCTATTCTTACATTTGGGGGAAAAAAATAAAATTATTTTCTAAATTACCATTCCAAGCAACCTGCAAATCACAAAGACAGTCCATGCATTTGCACCAACAAGAAACACGTCTAAATGACTTATTATTTAATTCGTTCCAATATACATAAAATATAACCCTAATCATCACCTAAACCACTAAAGTCCACCAGGTCATCCCCAGCATCCTGCTCTCCATCCTGCTCGTCATCCTGCTGACCGAACTCGAGAGGTTGAGGCATTGGAGGTTCAACTAACGGCTGATACGGGGGCGGGGGTTCAAGGTTTTGTTGTTGTGCCGCGAACATATCCATCCACCAGTTTTGTTGGCCGGCGTAGTTGTGTTACCGAATTCTCTCGCATTCAGCATACCAACTGGACAGATCGAAATAATACTGCTGTGTTCTGCGGTGTTGCTCATGTGATCTGCGTTGTTCCTCCTGTGATCTCTGGAACTCGGCCGCCAACCTTGCATTTTCTTTTTTCAATCGCTGCACTTCCCCCCTCATCTGTTGGCTCTCCCCGCCTCCCTTCTTTTGGCCTCCCTTAGTGGTCTTCAGGAGCCCTAGTCCAGAACTTCCCAAACCCCGGCAGTAGTAGTTGTTTGACCGGTTTGGGAAGGCTGCGTCGAACATCCTCGCCGCCGTTTGGACATTGGATCGGTCGACCTGGCGCAGGGCTTCTTCCAGATCTGCCTCTAAAATGTTCGGTTGTGTCTCCCGAACTACTTGCTGGAACACCTCTTCTTCCGCCCGGTTCACCCTCTCCTAATTGGACGGGAAAAAAAAAATTAATATTCTAACAAATATATAATTAAGTAAAATTAATAATTAAAATTTTAAAATCGTAATGAACGACTTACGAGCTGTTCTGTCGCTTGTGGATAAGCGATCTTGAACGTCTCCACGTACGGGTTGCTATCAGGATGATCTCTAAGCGCCTCCTCCTGATATTGTGCAAATGGCCTAGAACCACCATGATGGGGGATTGTGTTACGGCGGCGGTTCGCAGAGTTTATCCGAGACCGTTCCTTCAAACAAATAATAAAATATTAGAAAAATGCATAAAAAAATATTACAGTAATAATTATAAAATAATTAAACTACTAATTAAAATTTTAACAAAATAAACATTTATAGTGAAGTTTAGTATTTACCTGCATAACTGGGTTGTTGAAGTCTACTGTGTTCAACCAACGCCACTCGTACTCCCTGAACATGAACTCTCTGGGAGTACCCATACGACCACAGTTGTCGTACTCGTTATAGTGAGAACGGAGCTCGTTCTTCCACTCTTTGAACCTACGAAAAAAATAAAAGTGCATTAGAAATATTATTAATATCATAAAATATTTCAAATTATAAGATAATACATTCCCAACGTACCTCGAGTTCTGCACGGAGTCCGCCCAATCCTGCTTGTGTTCAGCAATCTCGAAGTATGCCTGAAATATAATATTTTATTAGTTTTACAATTATAACAATACCGAAAATTATTAAATATTACAATAAATAAATTAAATTTTTTAAATTACTCACCGACGCGGCGTTGTTCACCTCCCTCTTGATCTCTTGGGGCACATCAGCCCACCGTGTCCACAGCATAGGGACTCTGTCCCTAATTAGTGCCCCCACGCAACCCGAGTAGTCGCGTTTTTTTTCCCCTGAACCTCCTGATTAGGAGGTTCGTTGATCTGGATCCTCCCCCTCAGATCAACAGTTCTCCTGAGCGTGTTAAAACATATGACACCTCTGGTATTCCTCGTCGAACTGCTAGCGGCTGTCCCTATCACATAAATGACGATTGGTTAATAAAATTAAATATTAGTGCGTTAATTTTAATAAAACATTTTAATTAATAAAATCGAATGTTACCTGAACTCGATGACCCCTCTGTCGACTTTTCTTTTCTCCTCGCCGAAATCAGGAGGTCAGGGTTCTCCCATAGCTGCTGCTGGTATGCCTCCGCAGCACTCACGTACTGAGGCATATCAGGCCATATGGGCACACCACGATAGTCGACCTCGGGTATCGCAGAAATGTTGTACGGGAGGTAGAGCTTATTTGGGAGAGTAGGCCCCTCAGTCGAGTCAGCAGCAGACGTCGTCGGACTCGGCATCGGCTCCCGATGAACCTCAGGCATACGGACCTGAGGAACGTCTGCAGCTATCTCGTCCTGAAATAGCTGCCGACCGAACCTCGGAGCATCTGACCCGACAGGGGGACGTGAAGTGCTCAACGGCCGCCCCGCCTCGAGAAGGGTCTGGTGCCGAGAACTCACACTCCTCCGCGGCTGGGATGAATCTACACTCCTCCACGGCTAGCTGGTGGTCCTCTCAGGCTAGCTAGGGGTCCTGTCGGAGTCTGCGGAACCGGCATCGGCTCCAGAACCTCTAGATCTGGAACGACGGCCTCCGAATAACTACCTAAATGCATCGGCCATCTAAAGCCCGAGGCATTAATACATTAATTAATATTAAATTATATTATATTAAATAACAAATTCTAATTAATATAATAACCAATAATACTAACATATTTTAAAACATACTAACAAATTAATATTTAAATTTTAACTAATTTTAAATAATACTAACCATTAACCTAAATATAACTATTTATATACAAATATAACTATATTTAATTATTAACATATATATATATATATATATATATATAATTAGACTACCAATTTATATATATAATTAATATAACAATTTATATAATTAAAATTAAATATATAACAATTTATATACCTAAATTATAACAAATATAATTAATTTATTAACAAATATATAACAAATATATAACAATTTATATAATTAAAATTAAATATAATTAAACTATATATATAATTAAGCTAAATTATACAATTAAGCTACCAATTTATATAATTAAGCTACCAATTTATACGTATAAATTATACAATTACACATAAATTATACAATTAAAATAAATTTTAAAAAAATTACCTAAATTAACATAAATACCTAAATTATACCTAAATTAACATAAATACCTAAATTATACCTAAATTAACATAAATAAATACATAAATTATACCTAAATTGTTATGCATACCTAAATTAACAATTATATCTAAATTAACATAAATTAGATATATCTAAATTAACATATATCTAAATTACAATTAACATAAATGAAAAAAAAAATTAAAAACACTTACTGCCGGATTTTTGCAGAGGAGGAGGAGGCCGGCCGGAGAGTAGGGGAAGGGTGCCGGAGGAGGATGGGCCGGAGGAGGGAATGGCCGGAGGAGGAGGGAAAGGCCGGCCGGATTGATGGGGCCGGAGGAGGAGGGAACTGCCAGATCTAAAAATGGCGGATTGGAGGAGGAAGAGGATCGACCGAATGCAGAGAGGAGGAGGAGGAGGCGAGCGGCGGAGGATCTGTTGGAGGCGAGCGACAGATTTTCTGAGGAGAGGGAGCTGCGATTTGAGGAGGAGGAGAGAAAAATGCAGCTCACCACGCGATACAGCTCGGTTATAGCAGAAGAATAGCCGACGAATTAAACAATTTCGTCGGCCTATACTTTGAATGTCGTCGACTATTCTTTGAATGTCGTCGGCTATACTTTACGCGCTCAGCAGCCGTCCGATCTCCCCCATCCAAAGGCGGACAATGAAAAGGCGCAGATCGCAAGAGTTTAGCCGACGAAATAGAATTTTCGTCGGCTAAACCTTTGGTCAAACTGCGAAGTCAAACCTCTAAACGCTTTAAAACGGAAATTGGCATGTCTGAATGACGTTTTTTGGCCTGATCTTCAACAGAGAATAGTTTCAAATCGATGAGACGCAACTAATCGTATAAAAATTTTCCTCAAAATATTTACCGACCGTCAGGCTACCTATAGGAAAACGGAAGTAAAAACAGTTAACCGCAACAGTCGGCACACAGATTTTGTCGGAATCTTCTCATTTTTCAACCGTAGACGTATTTCAATATTTCGGTCCATATCTTATTTCACGACACATTTGCATTTGAAGAGTCTACGTATAGTAACTATTTGAAACTATACATTCACTTAAACACTTAGTAAACAAGTTAAGGAACATTAGTGCATATGTTCTGATTTTGAATCTAAAATTTTGGAAAACCTATTTCAACCGTCAGATATCATCATTAAGATTAAATACATGTATGAAAAAAAATCCAACTACATCTGACAACGTTAAAGGCTCGATCGGGATGGTCAAACCTCTAAACGCTTTAAAACGGAAATTGGCCCGTCTAAATGACGTTTTTTGGCCTGATCTTCAACAGAGAATTGTTTCAAATCGATGAGACGCAACTAATCGTATAAAAATTTTCCTCAAAATATTTACCGACCGTCAGGCTACCCATAGGAAAACGGAAGTTAAAAACAGTTAACCGCAACATTCGGCACACAGATTTTGTCGGAATCTGGTCGTTTTTCAACCGTAGACGTATTTCATTATTTCGGTCATATCTTATTTCACGACACATTTGCATTTGAAGCATGAAGCAATGGTTTGTCGATAGTGATAGAAAATTGAAACTGCTTTTTTTTTGTTTTTGTTTTTAATCATAGCCGACGAAATCAAACCTAGTACTCGTCGGCTATTCTTTTGTCGTTTTCTGTCAAAAATAAAATATGTATTTTTCAATAAAGTTATGGCCGACGAAATAATGAATTTTTCGTCGGCTATTATGAGAATAGCCGACGAAATAATAAATTTTTTGTCGGCTATTCTATGAAAACAAAAAACAAAAAAAATCAGTGGTTTTACACCTCTCGTATTCCGATGTCCTGTTCATGTATAACCAAAATTGAACATAAAAAAACAGAAACACAACAGTCAACATATTTCAAATTTTTTTTAAGGGGTTTGGAACCCAGCCTAGCTGGGAGGCTCATCCCCACGCCCGTTCATTAGAAATGAGTGGATTACAAATGAAAGGATTACATCATCTAAATTACTTAATCCGTCGGATTGTAATCGGAATCATCGGATGAGTCTTCTTCGGTTTCTGAATTGCTCGATAGGGGTAATCTATGTCTTTCCTCACCACTAGAGTCCTCGTTAGTTTCTTCATTTGGATCAACGTCAACAAGCAGTGGCTCTTCACGGCGAATTCGCACCGGCGTGTCTAGGCGAATAAAAGAGGAGTTAGGAATACCGTTTGAGTTGGGCTCTTGATACGCGGTGCCCCCTTCCTCGTTCTCTTTAGCCACTCCAAGTGTAGACGCCCGGTAAATGTTGCGATGGTGGATAGTGTTGACTACTTTCCACGGGTCGCCCTTGGCGAGATCATCAAGATAAAACACTTGTTTCACCCATGTGGCTAAAACGAACGGGTCGTCCTCATACCATGATGTATTAGTGTTCACAGAAGTTATGCCGTACTGATCGGTTTTCATGCTCTGCGGCCGTGTGTCAAACCATCTACACTTGAAACGGTGCACTTTCATGCCTTCCCCATAATGCAGTTCCACAACTGAATGGAGAACACCGTAATAGTCAACTCCATCATTCCCACCATGTGCCATAACCCTTGAATTTTGTGTTTTCAGTCTGAGGTCTCTCTCTTCACATCGAAATAACACACCGTTCACCTTGCACGTCGCATGAACTTTGGAATAGACCGGCTTCATCGCCAGAAGTCTGAGTTCGTGCGACCAATTAGGGTGATTATCATCTTTAATAAGGTCCATCTGCAACCATCAGAATCAACTGTAAATATGAATAATTATACACAATAATATATAAACACGTATAGAATAGTGTTAAAGTTACGTACCCAGCGGCCGAAATACTCTGCGAATGTCTGGTTGTGGTAATCGAGATCACCTCCTACTTGGTCACAGTTTAGATGCATGTTCTTCCAAAACTGAACTTCTGGACAGTTAATTAGTACCCACCAATGTGCAATGGCTACCTCATAATCTTTCAACTTGTAGGAAACTGGCATGTTTCCACCGACTACAACATCGTCAGAGAGTATGGAAAGATTGAACTGTGAAGGTACATCTTCCGGTATGCTTTCCTGTAACGCTCCTAAATACAGCTTCATGTAGGTGACGCACTCGTGCGCAATATATGCTTCAGCTATACATCCTTCAGCTTCATGTAGGTGACAAAATCACCGTATTGTCCAAGTTGCCTATAAATCAAGTTTTTAAAGTGTTATGATAATACATTAATACTAAATCACATATATTGATGAGGAAATTAACATAAGGTGTAAAATACGTACCTTTCCATC
Organism: Potentilla sterilis; assembly: GCA_963682095.1. Lineage (NCBI taxonomy): Eukaryota > Viridiplantae > Streptophyta > Magnoliopsida > Rosales > Rosaceae > Potentilla > Potentilla sterilis. The sequence continues at coordinate 38,092,695 of OY821764.1, forward strand.
GGATACATCCAAGTGAAGTGCACAGGACCGGTAAGCAACAACTGCCGAGGAAGATGGATCATGAGGTGAGGCATGATGTCGAAAAAATTTGGAGGAAATATCATCTTAAATTTACACATGATATGAACGATGTTGACAGTAGCCGCAGAGGGGCTACAGCAGGCCCACAGACCCGCAGCAAGTGCACCAGGGCCCGGCCCAAGGCCCGGGACCGGCTCACCAGCACCCGGCCTCGGGGCCCAGCACTCTATCCTGCCGCCAGGGACCCTGGGGCCGGGGGCGCCTGCCTGCCAAAGAGGGCACCAGAATGTACAAACAGAAGGGAACCAGTCCCACATCGAAGGGTAAGGCCAGCCCTCACCCCCAACCACCTATATAAGGCCCCAGCTACCCTCTTTAATAGGTAACTTATCTCTCTCCCCGCTTACATACGTGCCTTGGTTATATTTATTCCAACTATACTAACTTAGGCATCGGAGAGGAGAGCAGGATTGCAGGAGATCAAGTTGGATTCATCTGTATCTACCAGGCCCTCGGGTTTAGGAAGAAACAATTGGCGCCGTCTGTGGGAAGCTTGAACGAAAAGCCGTGTAAGCAACACCGTTGGAAGAGAATTCGGAAATGGATCGAGAGAAAGGTACCGCCGAGGAGGGACGTGTTGCATTAGTGCAGACGCTCACCTCCACCCCAGCCGTCACGCGGGAGCCGCGCGGCGACCGGGGCAACGGTCAGGAAGGAGGGAGCTGTGGGGGACCATCCGGCGTGCCGGATCCCCACCACGACAGCTCGCGCGGGAAAGGCCTGGCAGAAGAGGAAGACAGTCCAGAGCATCGGGGCTTCTCCTTGACGTTCTCGGATGATCCGAGCGATCGATCTGAGAGCCCGGACCGGGACCCTACGTACAGGCCCGGCCATAGCAGTATGGCGGGAGAGATACGGGCAATGGCCGCAGAGGTCAATCGTCTAAGAGAGGAGAGCGACAGGGACAGAGCTAAGTCCAACGCCCGGTACGAAGAGATGGAAGCAGTGAATGCTGCCCTAGTGGCCGCCCTGGAGAGGGGACAGCAGCGTAGTGACGCCATGGCCGAGGCACAGGCAGTACTCCTACCGGTCCAACCCCAACACACCGAGGCAGGGCAGTCTTCGGGCGGTCAGCCCGGTGATCCCGTGCGAGAAAAGTCGCCCCCAGGCGCAGGCCCGCCGAAGAGCCCGCCAACCTCCCGCCAGCTCCGCGCTTCGTCTGGGGCTGAAGTTGAAACTCCGACTGCACGAGCGCTGCAGATGTTAGCCAACACCGTGTCGGACTTAAAGGCCCAAATGGAGGCCAACGAGAGAAGAGCCGCGCGGCCGATGGAGGGCGCTCGGTTTAATGAGCGCATGGGCCCTTTCTCGCACCGGGTCATAGAGTCGGGGAAATCTGGCAACCAGAAGTCCCTCAAGCTCACCTATTCAAGGTCTGGTTGCCCGTATCAGCACCTGGACAGTTTCCGGTCCCAGACCTGCGCCAAGGGCTACTCCGATGCAGTCTGCTGCAACATCTTCCAGGAGACTTTGTCTGGAGAAGCGCTCAGCTGGTTCTACGAGCTTCCAGCAAACTCGATCGAGGCGTTCGAGCAGTTAGCCGACCGGTTCGTAGGCCGCTTCATTCTCCGAGTCGAGGGAGCCCGGACGTCGACCATCCTCTTCAACTGCATACAAGCCCCCGGAGAGGAACTGAGAACCTTTGTCAACCGCTGGCAGACGGCTACGGCCGGGGTTCGGAACCTGGACAAAGGCATCGCCGAGATGGCGTTTAAGCAAGGGCTCCGAGCGGGCAAGTTTTCCTACACCGTCCGGGTAGAACTCCCGCAGGGGTATGACGAGTTGATGGCTATGGCCATCCGGCATGCTCAGGCCGATCATGAGACCTATGGGCACCACCTACTGAAGAGGAAGCGGGATGAGCAGCAGGAAGACCATCCCCGGGAAGAGAACCCTCCGCTTAGCCAGGAAGCCAAGCCTAGTCAGCGGACCGAGAACCGCACCGCTCGGCCCAGCCGGAACGCCAATAGCAGAAACTGACCACAGCGGCAGCAGAGGCCCTATTCTGATAAACCCCAGAATGAGCACAAGCCGGCGCCGTACCGCCAAGAGCGCCCCCTGGCAATCATGCCAGCACCACCGGCCGGTCAAGAAGTCTTCGCCGCTCTCACCACATCCTACGAGGATATTTTACTTGAGAACGGGAGCGTCATTCCCCCACCGTCCAAGAGAAAGTACCCGAAGGGGAAACTTACAACGGCACAGACGGGCAAGTACTGCTCTTATCATGATGAGGCTACTCATCGAACGAATCAGTGCTGCGCTCTCAAGACAGCGGTGCAGGGTTTGATCGATAATGGCCAGCTCCAGCGGTACGTAGGGGAAAGAAGAACAGACCCCGACCGGGAACGTGACCAGGCCTGGTAAACCCGCTAGCTCCGAGCGGTTAGTTTGATATGTCTTCGGTTCAACCGTTGTAAAAACAGATATATGCAAACTACTTTTGAGAAAATTTCACCGGCTCCGCCAGTTCAATTATATTCATAATCAAGCAAGAATACAAGCGGTAACCGTTCCGGAAAGATTACAAGGAGAAGAACAAGGAAAATCCTAAGGAGCCACGACTCCGCCTTCAGCAGGCAATCCGCCAGCCTCTCCTGCGGTACCCTCGTCGTTGACCTCAGTTCCGGCGTTGACTCTGGCTCGGGGAGACTCGGCACCGTTGGTAGAAGAATCCAAGTCCGAGCGAAGCGCTTCTTCCGGCTGCCCCTCCACCGCCTCCTGATGGATGTCCGACTGCTCATGGATATCTCCTTCAGCAGCAATCGGCATCAGGGAAGTGTCTAACCATCCCTTCCCCGCCCATTGCGTGTACGCATCCGAGATGCCCTCTTCCCTGGCCTTCACCAGAAACTCCAGGAATTGATCGCTCTCGCAGTATTTGAGAACGACCCGCTCGTAGAGTTCCGGGTCATCTTCCCCGGTCGCAGCAGCAGTGGCGGCACGCAGAGCGGCAGCTCCCACTTGGAGCTCGTCCACCTTGGCTTCCAGCTCGGCCCTCTCCTTCTCCAGGCTCCGGTTCTGCTCCTCCAGCTTCTTGGCCCTCTCCTCCGATCTGGCCTTCTCCCGATCCGAGCGGGACTTCTCCACCTCCAGGCGCTTCGGGCCTCCGATAGAGCAGCTATCTGTCTCTTCAGCTCCGACAGTTTCTCGCTCGCGTCCGGTTGGTACAGACTGTACAGCAACTGCACAACATCAAGGGCAGTTAGTCAAGTAGCAAAAGAAAACAAGCTACAAGCAGTGTAGTGGTACCATGCAGTACTTACCCGGAGGACGGATTCCTTGCATTTTGGGCGATTCCCGCCCGCCAGGGCTCCAGCAACCCCGGGTCTGTCCAGACCAAGACCGGCCAAGTCCGCCACCACTTGCCGGGCGAGTGCACTGTCCGGGCTTCCCCTCGGTGCCTCCGCAGGCACGGGACTACTCTGCCGGGCAGCAGCAGCGGCCTTCTCCCCGGCAGCGTTAGTTTGCGAACCGCTGGTTACCCTGAACTGTTTGGCTAGGTTCTCCCGAGCCGACCCGCCAGTAAGCGTCACCAGCGCGGAGGAAGGAATGTCCCCGCCTTTCCGTTTCTCTCCCCGGCCTTCCGGAGAAGAAGATCGTGCGCTTATCCGGGCGACACGAGCCACGTGCGGCACAGACACCGGCCGGTTGGGGATCCTGTTCACTCCACCGGGAATCCTCACTGGCCCCCCGGTAGCCTTGCCCTTTCCAGGCACCGCATGGGGCGCGGAATGATGGGTCTTCTCCCGCCTCAGGAGGTAGGCGCCGTCATCAACATCCATGGCCCTTGGCTCCGGATGAGTCGTGAGCCGGCCGGACTCCTCGTCCATCGACGTCCGCGAGACGGTCTCGCCTTTCTCCTTCAGCTTGTTAAGGAGGTCTTCCCCATCCATTGAGAGAGTGGTTTCGGGCTTGATAACCGCCCGGGAAGATACACCTGCAAAGAAAGCGAACAGTTAGCATTTTGCAAGAACTAGCACAAATTATCACCGCTAAAGGGCCTGCTACGCACCGGGACCCCGCCCGAGTTGGCAGTATTCCAGCACTTCTCGCCGGATAAAGTTGAAAGAACTCCGTTCCAGATCGTCCCAGCATCCGAGTATGGTCGAGATCCTCTCATGCTCCAGATCGGATAGCTCGAACGACTGGTCGCCAATGGGTTGGAAGGCGCCAGGAGCCCAGTACATTTTACTCCTCGCCTGCCACCTCCCGCCCACCATCACCACCTTCTTTCTCCAGCTGTTGTCTACCCATGTAGGCATATTGGTGATGATCGGTGGAGGTTTCCGGGCGTTGAAGGACAGACAACCCCGGGACCCTTGCTTCCTGGAGTATGACAGCCTATACAAGGACCGGAACTCGTTTACCGTTGGTATATTCATCCCGGAAAACTCGTACAGGCAGTTGAGGCTCAGTAGTCGCCTCCACTGGAGCCTAGGAAGCTGTGCAGGTGACACTTGCAGCGCACTGAGCATATACTGCACGAAGTTTGGCAGCGGGAGCGAAAGCCCATGTCGGAACTGGTCCTGATGCACGGCCACCCAACCTGCCTCCGGGTTGCAGGCTGACTCTTTAGGATTCAGGGGCCGCAGCAGAACCTCATCCGGGATACCCCACGTTTCCCGGAACGCTGCAATCTCTCCAGGGGTCATGCTACCCTCCGGTTCATCACACACCACGGCATCTTTTCCTCTGCCAATGGTGTAGCTCACGGCCGGAGCCGCAAGGCGCACCCCGTGCGGTATTTCAGTCTCCGAGGATTCAGCCCCGGAAGACGAAGACGAGGACGGAGACGAAGCCCTGCTCCCGGAGCAGTCAGCGACTTCAGTCTCCGGGGATTCCGAACCGAGCCAGTCCTCCAGCCTCTCCGTATCATCCACGATGGGACCCCTGGCAGCCGATTCGGAAGCCCGGTCAGAACCTGAAGAAGACATCTTAACCTATGGGAAGAAAACAAAACCCTAGCGCTCGTCAGCAACAGGCTACAACAGCGCCTTCTACGGCCTCTCCCCAAGTTTGTCGCAGAGCAGTTCAGTCAGCAACAGAGATCCCTCCCCCCCGCCGCAAAACAACAAAACCAAAACAAGAACAACACCGGGGCAAAGAAATCAACAAACTTACCGATTAGTATGCTCAACTGAGGACAGTCCGCCCTGCGAAAGCAGCGAGCAATGGTAGAAAGAGAGGAGGGAGCGCTCGAGAAAACAGATCTCCTGGGGCAAAGGGCTCAGGGTTTTCACCGGATTTATCTCTTTCTCTTAGTTTCTCCAAAGCAAGAAGCAACAGTAGAAAGAAGAGCAGAAGAGGCCTTTTTATAGAGGAGGTCGGTGCCCTATACAAGTGAAATCCCTCCAAAAACAAGTAATCAGAGCAACTCAAAAGCCTGCGAATCCAGGCCCTTCATCTTAAAACCGCCCCCTGCTGGCACGTGTCCCAGCATTGGTAAACTGCCCATGTCATCATAACTGACGGGACTGATGGACTTCCTCCTTAAATGCATGTCAGCCACTTGTCCCACACGCTGGCGACAGGAAGGTAGGAGCGGGAACCCAGGAGTCAGGCCCTCCCACACTTCCCCAGGCTCCACGGTTGCACACCATCGTCATTACAGGTCAACCGGTTGCAACCGCTTCGAGAGCATCCATCCGGGTACGAGGTCCGCCCGGCACCATGCCAGTTCGCGGTTATGATCATTCAACCGGCTGCATGGCTTCTTCGCTGTATATCTCGAAGACCTCTCACCAGCTGTGATCATCCAACCGCTTCGAGAGCATCCATCCGGGTACGAGATCCGCCCGGCACCATGGCAGTTCGCGGTTATGATCATTCAACCGGCTGCATGGCTTCTTCGCTGTATATCTCGAAGACCTCTCACCAGCTGTGATCATCCAACCGCTTCGAGAGCATCCATCCGGGTACGAGGTCCGCCCGGCACCATGGCAGTTCGCGGTTATGATCATTCAACCGGCTGCATGGCTTCTTCGCAGTATATCTCGAAGACCTCTCACCGGCTGTGATCATCCAACCGCTTCGAGAGCATCTATCCGGGTACGAGCAATATGGGACTCGTCTCGATATGGCAGAACGCCTGGTTGAGATCCGCCCACTGGTTACGACGCATCCAACCGGCTCGAGAGCATATTCCGGGAACAAGATCCACCCGGCCCCATGGCATTTCACTGGGGGACTCGTCTCGATATGGCAGGACGCCCGGTCGAGTTCCGCCCGGCACCATGGCTTGACCCCGGTCATGAGAACATTCGACCGGCATGGGCTTTATACACCCGGGTGAGTTTACATCTAACCCATGTACTCTTGTCCAGTAGGATAAAAACCCTGCATCGCATTGAACCGCGATCAACGTGGGGGGCTGCACGGCGAGCCTTGTCACCTCAACGCCACCCCCCCCCCCTCCTACCTCAACGCTTATCCAACACAAGCTGAGAAGAACTAGCAAGTGTTCACCGGCGCTTCAAACAGCCCGCAGCACCGGGGTAATCTCCCCGCAGCCTAGCAATATGGGACTCGTCTCGATATGGCATAACGCCCGGTCGAGGTCCCATACTCCCGGACTCGTCTCGATATGGCAGAACGCCCGGTCGAGGTCCAGTACTGGAGTTCACCTGGGACTCGTCTCGATATGGCAGAACGCCAGGTCGAGTTTCCATGAACTCCACTCCGTTCTGCTTTGGCAGATCGCCCGGTAGAGGCTCAGTGAACTCCGCTCCATTTCTATTTGGCAGATCGCCCAGTTGTGATCCAGTGAAGCTCCGGTTCGTACCGATAGGGCAGAGTGCCCGGCCGGAATTCCATGCACATCTCTTGCATGGCGGATTTCAACGCCCCATAATCATCCCATGCACAAATCTCTTGCATGGCGGATTTCAACGCCCCATAATCATTCCATACACACATCTATTGCATGGTATCATCTCATACACTCTTCGGGTTCCACCCCACTCCATGCTCATAGCACCACAGTACTACTTATATTACAAACGTACTTATAAACTATTGCTTCCCATCGGTAACAGGTACTCACCTTGGTCACGCCCAATCTTTAACGCGGACTTGGGGGACTGGGCACCGATAGGTTGGTAACCCTGCGGGTCTGCAGTACAAGAGCAAGACAGATTTAAGTCCCCATTCAAGATTGCACTTGACCGGGAACTTGGGGGACTTGTTGACAGTAGCCGCAGAGGGGCTACAGCAGGCCCACAGACCCGCAGCAAGTGCACCAGGGCCCGGCCCAAGGCCCGAGACCGGCTCACCAGCACCCGGCCTCGGAGCCCAGCACTCTATCCTGCCGCCAGGGACCCTTGGGCCGGGGGCGCCTGCCTGCCAAAGAGGGCACCAGAATGTACAAACAGAAGGGAACCAGTCCCACATCGAAGGGTAAGGCCAGCCCTCACCCCCAACCACCTATATAAGGGCCCCAGCTACCCTCTTTAATAGGTAACTTATCTCTCTCCCCGCTTACATACGTGCCTTGGTTATATTTATTCCAACTATACTAACTTAGGCATCGGAGAGGAGAAGACCGGCCGGCCCGGTATTCCCCTTAGTGAGCAGGATTGCAGGAGATCAAGTTGGATTCATCTGTATCTACCAGGCCCCCGGGTTTAGGCAGAAACAAACGATGTCTTGTTGCATTTCCCGGAGGGCAGATTTTCTCACTTCCCGTGTGCATACCTTCTGGAAAAATCTTGCCAACGCTACTAACGACTCCACAACGTGACGGGGAAGGAACGGTCGAATGAAAACAGGGAAGAGACGTTGTAGCAGGATATGATTGTCATGACTTTTCAACCCGTAAAGATTGTTGAATTGTCTGTTGACACACTTGGCTATATTTCCAGCAAAGCCTGAAGGATACTTGGCCCGACTTATCCAATGGAAAATTTCTGATTTATGATCAGGCTTGACGGTGTAAGGAGTTTGAGGCATTTTTCTCTTCCCTTGTTTCAACCATAGTGGTTTTCTGATATTCATTTTTTGCAGATCAGTGCGAGCCTTAGGACCGTCTTTCGTCTTCCCCTCCAAGTTCAGCGTTGTGCCCACCACACTTTCAGAAACATTTTTTTCTATGTGCATAACGTCTAGGAAGTGACGGATCAGCAACTCACACCAGTACGGGAGTTCCCACAATATGCTCTTATGTGTCCAGAATTTGTACTCCTCAGGCCTTTCAGGTATTTCCGCTACAATATCGGGATGATTGCTGAGAGGCCCAAAATCGTACTCATTAAGCCTTGCTAAAATTTCTCTTCCTGTCCATCTTCTGGGAGGACGGCCGTGTTCTTCGGTTCCATCAAATGCGGCAGACTCGTAACGCCAGTGATGATCCGCCGGAATGAACACACGATGACCCATTCTGCATATCTTGTTGCAATGAGGGGTGCTCCCATAATCGCTGAGGCACTCTGGACAAGCCTTGTATCCCCTTACAACGCTGCCTGACAACATCCCATAAGCAGGAAAATCACTGATGGTACCAATAACTATGGCATGCATATGGAACGTCTCCTTCTTGTACTTGTCAAAAGTGGGATGACCAACGTCCCACAACACCTTAAGCTCTTCAATCAATGGTCTCATATACACATCGAGACATTTCCCTGGGTAACCAGGCCCCGGAATCAACAACGTCAACATATTATATTCCTTCTTCATGCACATCCACGGAGGAAGGTTGTAAGGTACCAAAACCACCGGCCATATACTGTATGAAAGACTCATGGTGTCGAAAGGGTTGAACCCGTCGGTTGAGAGCCCGAGCCTGACATTTCTGACATCTGACGCAAAATGAGGAAACTCATTGTTTATATGCTTCCAAGCCGCTCCGTCAGAGATGTGTGTCATGATATCTGTGTCTCCCGCGTCCCGCTCACCGTGCATCTCATAGCTTTTGCGGTGGTTTCTGACATGTACAACCGCTCAAGCCTATCTCTCAACGGAAAATACCGAAGCACTTTCACAGGTTTCCTATTGCCTGCTCCCGTCAACTTATATCGGTCAAATTGGCATATGGGACATGCGTCAAGGCTAGCAAGGTCATTCCCTTCTGCATCTTTCCCCCAGAAGAGAACGCAGTCAAATGCGCATGCATGGATCTTAATGTAGGAAAGCCCTAGATCTTTAAGGATACTTCGGACCTTACGGTGATTGGTAGGATTACGATGACCCTCCTCCAACAACGAAGAAGTGTACTGTAGATATTCATCAACTTGCCTGATGCTCGATTTTGTCTCGACTTTAATCCTCATTACCTCCATCACACTTTGAAGAACTGTCTTCTCAGAACTTGAAGACACAGGGGTCTGTTGCAATGCAATCAGTTTGTTGTACTTGTCAAAGGCAGCAGTGTTGACAACTTGTGGGAAGAGCTGCACCGGGTCATGCATATATTGTTCCCCACGTACACCGCTTTCAAAAGGAAACACGTCGTTGACGAATGCCATTGTTGGATCGTTGGATGTACTACTACTGCCCGCCTAAAAAAACTGCCCATGATCATGCGATCCATCTAATGATGGCTCACCGTGATATATCCAACGTTTGTACTTAGGCCAAAACCCATTACTCTTTAGGTGCTCCCATACTGTCCTAATCGGAAATCGACACATATCACTGCGACACGTACATTTCTTGCACGGGCAATAATGGTATTCATTCCCGTTTGCATTTTCCTCGACGAACTGCAAAAAATCCCCAACTCCTGTAGTGTATCGTCGGTCATGCCTTGGAAGCGAAATCCAACTCTTATCCCGATCCATATATAGCCTGATAATAATATATATGTATAACTTTAATTAATAAGAAATTAATTAACACATACATATATAAAAAAATATTATTATCAACATCAACTCATATATATATATATATATATTAACACTAATTAAAATAACATCAAATTAAAACACATAATTAAACTCTAACTTAAAATCAACTCAAAATCAACATATATACATACATTCTAACACTAAAACAACAACAAAACAAAAAATCACTTACTAAATCAAAATCACTAAAACTCAAAATCAACATATATACACATATACGTACCTATATATAGCTCCACAATGTAAGAGATGACGGATTTCAATAATACCCACAGATTTTTCACTCTTTCTCCCGTTTTTTTTCGTTTTTTTTAAATGAGTAGCTGCTGTCTAGATCTGAAAATATAAAGACTTATAGTCGACGAAAATGCCTATTTCGTCGGCCAAACTTTCAAAAGTTTTCGTCGGCTATATTTTCAGAGAATAGGCGACGAAAATTTAAAATCGTCGGTCATTCTAGGGGTATAGCCGACGAAAACTATTTTTTAGGGACGATTTTTTATTTTTAGCCACGAAAGAAAAAATCGTCGGCCATTCTAGGGGAATAGTAGACGAATTTTTTTTTTAGCGACGAAAACAGTATGTCGTCGGCCGTTTTTTTTTTTCGTCGGTAAAGGGTTTTTTTCTGGTAGTGTTAGTTTGTGAAATTGTTAAATTTAGTGAAAGTGAATTTTAGTAAAATTGGGAAATTTATTGAAATTGAATTTTTGTGTAATTTAGTGAAATTGTGAAATTTAGTTAAATCCAAATTTAGTGAAAATGAAATTTTGTGAAATAGTGCAATTTAGTGCAATTTTGTGAATTTTATGGTAGATTAGGTTGAAATTATTAATTAATGATGTAATTGGTTTGTGTTGTGTATGGATTGTGGTAGTTAGGATTTCTGAAACATGCGAGTGGCTTAGTGAGGGAGTGTGGTGCCGTGTGTAAATTTATGGTTTCATATTATATATAATTGTGTTGTTTATCAGCTTAGAACTCCCGTTTGAGAATCAACAACTCATCTAGTTGATCAAGATGAGTTGTTGATTCTCAAATTGTCTCATTTTTTGACACTTTAGGCGAACACGACTTTGTTGATCCTTTTCCTATTCATGTGGTTTCCGTTTCAGTTTTGGGATATAGTTTCGACAGTGTCTCTCTCTACAATGTTCCTCGAGTGCAAATTAGGTTGTTTAGATTTTTGTGCACTTGAGGAACTGTAGGGAGATGCTGCCGAAAGTTCCCAAAACTGTAGCAGAAACCACATGAATAGTAAAATGATCAACAAAGTCGTGTTCTCCTGAAGGGGATAGGACATAACCTGGAGGAATAAGGAGAAGAAGTGTTGGGACAGGTTTTGATTGTATTATAACTGTTGTGTGCTAACCTTATGCATATTGTCTGTTTATGTTATGACAGGAAACACGGATGATGTCCCTGACAAATCTTATATGAATCATCATTATACACACCCTGACTACATAACAGGCGTAGTTAACTTCATCAATTTTGTGAAGACTCACACTATTAGAACCCAGTATCTCCCTTGCCCGTGCGCAATTTGCATAAATGGTCCTTATTATAAGGATATCGTAGAGATTTATCATCACTGCATGCACCATGGTTTGCATCCGACTTACACAGTTTGGCACCTACACGGGGAAGTTTCTGGTCAATCGGCAATGATCAGTCGACAGAGACAGTGGCTTCAAGACAGAGTCGAGGCTTCCAGTGTTGCCAGTTCTTCAGTGATCCCGCCTGTGGAGATTATACAAGATGTATTTCCATACTATCCTGGGTACCATCGAGATGCACCGCATAATGTCGTTGAAGAAAATGGTGAAGTTCACTTCAATGACATGGTAGATTATGATTATGCTAACAATGAAAGGGTTCTAAGGGAGTCTCAAACCCCATTGTATGCAGGGAGTGAAGAAACTGTATTAAGTGTCATATTACATGCAATGGAAATTAAAGTTGAAAATGGATGGTCGGATACGAGTATTGATAAATTGTGAGGGATGGTTGAGTTTTTTAAAATGCATAATTTCCCTGTGAGTTATTCGAGAATTAAAAAAATCCTAAAGGATCTTTTCCTTGGATATGAAAAAATTCATGTTTGTGAGTTCAACTGTTACCTATTCAGGGGGGCTGCAAATAAAACTCGTAGGACTTGTCCAGTATGTGGTGCTCAAAGATATAAGCCAAATACAGATGACATTCTAAAAAAGGTAATCTGGTATTTCCCTCTCACTCCAAGGTTGAAACGCCTATTTATGTCTCCACACACAGCAAAACATATGCGATGGCATAAGGAGAAGCGACTAGATGAAAGTACCCTTCGGCACTCATCTGATGGAGAATCATGGCAACATTTTAACATGACATTTCCAAGTTTCGACGACATTAAGGGAAGAAATGTGTGGCTTGGAGTGGCAACTGATGGTTTCAGTCCATTTGGAATAATGACAACCCAACATAGTACATGACCCGTGGTTATGATGCCATATAATCTACCCCTAATATGTGTATGAGGAAGGAATATAATATACTGGACTAGATGTTGACCCTTGTATACCTTAAGTGTCTAACCAGCCTTGTTAGTTGTTAATACGCAGAGGATTATTTAATCCTTCATTCTGGTTCTAAAAAACAGTTCACAGTCCTAGTGTCCTTGAAGTTGAAGCATCATAAGCTTTAGAATAATGCCTTTGTTTTTAATGTTTAGGAATATGCCTCTTAACAGATGCTCAGTTTATATCAAGAATTCTAAGCTATCATGTCATCTGTTTTTTGCATATACGAACCGAATTAGTATACAGTGGAGATTATCTTATCTGCAGAAGATAAGAAATTATTCCAGGTTCCAAGTGTTCTTCAACGATGTTGAAAGGGCCTCATCATACTAAAGCATATATTAAGTTGCTTCAGTTTCCTCCATGGATGTTTTAACAAGAATAAAGCTCAGAAAATGAAGCATAATACTGCTTTCAGTTTCACTAATATTAAATTTGTTAAATAAGAATCTGACTAGATGAAGACTATATCCCTTTTATATGATCGAAATCCTCATAATATGGTCATTGCTCCATATTAACTTGGATCTTTCAAACACTATATAGTATATACAGTACAAAGGTCCTGAAAGCTTTTGTTTTTGCTGAGCATGATAATAAGGAAACAATAGAGTGAATAGACCACCCTACTGAGCTCATCAACCATGGCTATTAGGTTAATCTTGATATGAGGTCTATAAACTGTGCCCATTACTCATTTTCCATCTCTGCAAATGCTGCCCAACACACTTTCAAAAATCAAAACCAGACATAAACAGGAACCAATTTTTAAGTTCCTTTCTTTTAACAAAAGAGAGAAGAAAATGACATTTAATAATGTTGTCTTATGAGTCGATCTTGTGCCTTTATTTAATAATTATCCATCACATTACTATTATAAGTGTTCTGATTTGGTTATGTGAATTTGGTTTTGGTTGACGCTGCAGAGGTGGTTGATATGGTAACGGGGAAGAAGGTGAAAGGGCGAAACCCTGAGAAGCTCGGCATCGTCACGGGCACAAAGACTCAGTAGTTGAAGATTATGAACAACAACCAACCTCTGAAGGTTGAGTACACCGAAGAGCACAAGGGTCCGTGCCTCTTGAAGTGGAGGACTTTGATGTCCCGAGACATCGGGAGTGTCGTCCGGAGCAAAGTGCCGATGCTTGCGCCTTCCTTGGCAGAGCTGGATGAGGAGCACCAGGATGCATTGACCACTTATATGGAGGTAAAGTATTATTTTATAATAATTTCGTAAAACCAATTAACATACCACATTATCTACTAATATGTTATTTCTGATGATTTTTTTGAATTGTTTTTTACTAGACGCTCTATGACCTCCCTCCCACCGAGACAGGCATGTAGAAATATATCGACGAGACCGCTTCCAAGATTTACAAGGATTGGAAGTACGACTGCCATACTCACTACGTTGAGGTGTCAAAGGCGACGCTGGCAAACTTCATCCACCGACCTGAGCAGTGGGAGTACCTCAAAGTTCACTTTGAGGACGGCAATTATAAGGTAATGAAAATTAATTACAGGTTTTTGCATTTCATATAATTTCTTAATTCTCATATGAAATATTTTAATATATATTCATACGGTTCTTTACAGAGGATGTGTACCCGGAACGCCGCTAACCGGAACAAGGGAAAGGAGAAGGGGTACGCAATCAACCATCACTCTGGCACCACTCCCTACAGCTACCGGGTCGCTGCGAATGAGGCAAAAGGACAACTATCCCCTATACTGCAGACAGTTTGCGATGTTTATCAACCATCGCAGAATGCGCAAGAGAAAGTGGTGAGCTCCTTTCCTATTCGCTTGTGATTTCGGTTTTTTTGAATTAAAATGTATAATAACCCTAATCTATTGGACTTTTTTTTTTTGCAGGCAGCGGTGAAGAGGAAGATGGATGAGCTGTGTGCTAGTCGAGTGAGTGATGAGGCGGGCGGCAGTCACGTGACGGGCCTCGTTCCCGTCGAGAAGCAGATGGCTGTAGTCGAGAAGGTGCTGGGTGGGAAGTCGGGGACGAGGGTCCCAGGTAATTTTTTTTTGCACCTAAATCTTTTACAAGTTTTAGTTTTTAGATTTTAATTTGACTAATATTTTAATTTTACCATTTTTGCAGGACTAGAGGGTGCATTAAGACGTCCACCAAAACCAAGAGGCGGTGCACGAGTTTCCAGAGCAGATGAGGATTTGAGGAGCCAGCTAGCAGCCGTCACCGAACAGAATGAAGATCTAAGGCGGCATATGGCACAGATGGAGGCTACCGTCCAAGCTTTCATGGTGGCCCAAGGCAATACGGGTGACAATGCCGCCGCAATAGCTCTAGTCGCTGATATATCCTCATGTGCTTCATTACGTATCTCCCATGATGACCTTGATTAGGACTCTTTTTTTTCTTTGTACATTATTGTTGGATATTGTAGTACATTTCCGAGGATTATCGTACATTGTAATTATGTAACATATTGTAGCTTTGAATGAAATGTAGTGTGTTTGTGTTATGTTGGATGTGCGTTATATGTAATTTGAATGCAGGTTTTGTGTTATTTGATCGATATTGAAATTGGTTCAAAACTGACTAGAAACCTGTTTTTCTAATCTGTAACTCTGCACAAAGCGACGAACACTGCCCAATATTCGTCGCATCAAAATTCTAGCAACGATCAAAATTCATCGCTTCCTTTTTTTCATCACATGTTTTCTTCTCTGTAACATGACATTAAGAGACGAATTTTGAATCTAAGTTTGTCGCTAGAATAAGAAGCGACGACCCAAAGTTTGTCGCATAGCAATCCAAGGGACGACTCAAAATTCGTCGCTCACTTTTGAGCGACGAAGTTTGGTTTCGTCGCTTAAAATATCCATGCGACGCCGTTTGAGTCAATGTTCGTCGCTTGGAATTTGTCGCTTCGGTAATGAAGCGACAACAAAATGTCGTCGCTTCGATTCTTTGCTGGACTAGTGGTGAAAGCAGTCTCCTTTCTTGGAGATTGACTGGATTTTATGGTTATGCAAATACTAGTGACAGAGAGAAATCATGGAAGTTGCTTCGTGACCTGTCAGATCTTGATTCTCTCCCGTTGGTGCATGATTATCGAGGATTTCAATGAGATTCTTCACGATGGGGAAAAGGTTGATGGTCCTCTTCGACGTGAAAGACAGATGCGTGGCTTTCGGGATGCACTAGGGTATGGTGAACTGTTGGATCTAGGGTTTTATGGAGTGATGCCTACTTTGGGGAATTCAGAAACCTTGCTAAGATTAGATCGAGCTGCGTGTAATACATCATGGTTTGATATGCTCAATCATGCAAAGCTTTTTCATCTCCCACCATCAGATTCTGATCATGTTCCGTTGCTACTCAAAGCCAGCACGACACTGTTACCTGTCAAACCTAAATTCCATCGTTTCCAGTTTGAAGCATATTGGCTTCAACATGAGGAGTGTAATGGGGTAGTGAAGGAGGCATGGGAGAAAGATGTTTCTGGTGGTCCTATGTATGTAGTGGTAAAGAAGATCAAAAATACTCGTATGAGTTTAGACAAGTGGCAGAAGAGAATTTTTCGTGGCAGACAAATCAAGATGATGGGAATTTGTAATCATCTAGAGGAGTTAGTGGGGCTACCCATATCAGAGGCTGGACAGGAAGAGAAGAAGGGGTTATTCTCTAATCTTCAAAATCTCCTCCATCAAGAAGAATTATTCTGGAAACAAAGAGCTAAAATTCTTTGGCTCAAGGAAGGTGATCAGAATACAAACTATTTTCATAAGAAGGCAGACAGTCGGAAAACAGCGTAAAACTTTACAAGGGTTATTTGATTTGGAGGGTGTTTGGCAGGAGGATGATGCTGGAATTGAATCAGTTGTTACCGATTATTTCTCTAAAATGTTCACAGCTTCGGAATTAGATTATGATGCAGTTCATACCACCCTTGATGCCATTGATCCTTGAGTGAAAACCGAAATGAATACACAACTTTGTGGCTCATACTCAGGAGAGGAGATAAAATGTGCTCTTTTCCAGATGTATCCAACCAAATATCCCGGCCCGGATGGTATGCCTCCTTTATTTTTCCAGAAATATTAGGAGTTAATTGGACCAGAAGTGACTAAGGCAGTGCAAAATTTCTTCCAAACAGGCAAGATTTTAAAGCAGATTAACTATACTCACATTTGTCTGATACTGAAGGTCGATAATCCAGAACATATGTCGGATCTCAGACCAATAGCTTTATGTAATTTTATATACAAACTGTGTTCCAAGGTGATTGCTAATCGTCTCAAAGTCATTCTTCCGTCAATTATATCTCCGTATCAAAGTGCTTTTGTGCTGACAATATTTTAGTGGCAAATGAAATAGCTCATTTTGTTCATAATAAGAGAGATGGAAGTCGAAGATTTATGGCATTGAAGCTTGATCTCAGTAAAGCTTACAGCATGGAGTGGACTTTTTTAGAAAAGGTGTTATCTCGCTTTCGTTTTGCATCGAGTTGGATACAAATGGTAATGCAGTGTGTAACAACTGTGAGGGACTCTTTTCTGGTGAAGGGTCGTCCGCGAGGCTACTTGACTCCTTGTAGAGGATTGCGGCAATGTGATCCTTTATCTCTTGATCTTTTTCTGTTGAGAGCAAAGGGTTTTTCTGGACTTCTCAGAAACAAGATGTGTGAGGGAGTATTATCAGGAATTAAGGTATGTCATAATGCTCCGTCGGTCAATCATCTATTATTTGCTGACGACAATATGTTATATGCTGAAGCTTCAATGAGAGCTTGTGCAGTGATTCAAGAGGTTATTGATACTTACAGCAAAGTATCAGGTCAATAGGTTAACTTTGCTAAAAGTTCAATTGTGTTCAGTAAAATTGTGGAGGACAATTTACAAATTGAAATTTCAAATGTGCTAGGAGTGGAAGTGGTAGAATCACATGAGAGGTATCTTCGCTAGCCTACTTATGTAGGAAAGAAGAAATCTGCTACCTTTCAATATATAAATGAACGTTTGGAGGAAAAGCTCTCGGTTTGGGAAGGCAAAAGTCTTACTGTCTTAGTGGTGCAGGGAAGGATATCCTAATCGGTGTTGTAGCTCAAGCTTTACCTACCTTTGCTATGAGTGTCTTTCGATTGACTCAGGGTTTTGTGAGGACACTGAACAAATGTGTGCTCGTTTTTGGTGGGGTAGTACGTTTGATCAACGTAAAATTCATTGGAAAAGGTGGGATGTATTATGCAATCCTAAAGAGACAGGAGGGCTTGGATTCAGGAGTCTTTCGAATTTTAATGTTGCAATGTTGGCTAAACAGGCATGGAGAATTGTAGAGAATCCTGATTCTCTCATTGCAAGTATCTATAAAGCTTGTTATTTCCCGGATTGCAATTTTTGGGAGGCAACAGCTCACTCTATCCCTTCTTAAAAGATAATGTGTACTGGCAACCAATATCAGTGTGTTCCAAGATAGATGGATCACTGGATGTCCTTCTGGTGTGTCGGAGTGTTTTGCCTTAGCTTCCCAGGAAGTTTCAAAGGTGAGTGATTTAATGGAAGAGGTAGGGTGTTGGAATGTTCCAAAAGTTCAACGTCTATTTTCCCCATCAGATGCAGCTCTGATCTTAAACATCCCTTTAAGTAGGCGTGTAGTGGCGGATCAATTATGCTGGAAACTAGCAAAGGATGGTACGTAAATTTCAGTCAAAACCCTGTGGGGATGAAATTCTGGAAATTAACCTTTATGGAAGACTCATATTCCTAATAAGGCTAAGGTGCATGCTTGGCGTTACTCCCTTCTCTAGGAAGTTTGAGTAGAAAGAGAGTTATGGTGGAGTCAACTCAGTTTTTACTGTGTGGGTTGATTGGAGAAACCTACTTTGCACCTCTGTCGTGACTGAGTTTTCGAAGAGTGTGATAAATTTTCATCCAGTTCTGAAAGATGCTTGTTTTAGATGGGGGAATATGCATACTACTACTGTAGATTGGCTGGATCAATGTGCGAAGGATCTATCTTTGACATACTTTGGTGATCTTTTATTTATTTTCTGGAATTGTTGGAAGGAGAGGAATGAATAAGGAGTTTGGAATCAGAAGTATATGGCTGGTATTGATGTTAGTTCGGGTCTAAGTGCAAGGCAGAATGAGTTTCTGAAGAAATTAAGAAGGAGAAAGATGATTCTCATGTATATTTCTTCATAAAACAACTAAGATAACACACAACAATTTATACAAGAAATCTACCAACTACAACTACCAACTACAACTACTAAACATGGTGCACCATGTTGCACCATGCTGAACAGAAACTCCAACTCCACACGCAACCCCCTAGCTGCACAGGGGAGCCACATGAGGAAAGAAGAGGAGAAGGAGGACTGGCGAGGACTAGGAACTCGCCATCCGCCAAAGGGCACACCCGTCATCCGCTACGGGCACATCCGCGGGCACATCCGCCATCCGCGGGCACATCCGCGGGAACATCCGCCAAGGGCACATCCGCCATACAGCTAGCTAACTTCAACATCTAGCTAACTTCAACACTCCCCCTCAAGCGAAGGCTAAAGAGAAACGAGAGCCGAGCTTGACCAATAAGGCTTCAAACTGAGCTGAAGGGAGAAGTTTTGTAAAGACATCAGCAAGTTGTTCACTTGAGCGAATATAAGCAGTAGCAATGATCCCAGATTGGACTTGATTTCTGATAAAATGGCAATCAACTTCGATATGTTTTGTACGCTCATGGAAGACTGGATTAGCTGCAATATGCATAGCAGCTTGGTTGTCACAGTACAGGGTAATAGGAGAGGAACTCCGAATACCAAAATCTCCAAGAATGTTTTTCAGCCAAATGAGCTCACAGGCAGTGGATGCCATAGCTCGATACTCTGCTTCGGCACTTGATCGAGCTACAACGGTCTGCTTCTTGCTTTTCCAAGTCACAAGGTTGCCACCAACAAAGGTACAATATCCGGTGGTTGATTTCCTATCCAGCATGTTGCCTGCCCAATCTGAATCAGTATATCCTTCCAACTTAAAATGATTATGCTTGTGCATCACTATACCCCGGGTAATGGAACCCTTGAGATATCTAAGGATGCGTTTCACAAGCTGATGATGGTGTAAAGTTGGAGCATGCATAAACTGACTCAAGATACTTACAGCATAAGTGATATCAGGGCGAGTGATAGTCAGATAAATGAGCTTGCCTACTAATCTCTGATAAGCAGTGAGATTATGAAGAGGTTCACTATCAACATCAAACTTGTGATTACTTGGAAGAGGGGTTTTAGCAGGCTTGCAGGCAGACATGTCTTCCTCTTTCAACAGATCAATCACATATTTCCTCTGTGTCAGGAAGAGGCCCTTTTTAGACTGGTCCATTTCAATTCCGAGAAAGTATCTAAGGGGACCAAGATCCGTGATGGGAAACGAGGACTGAAGAGTAGCCTTAATGGCTTGAATTTCATCAGCATTATCCCCAGTAATAATAAGGTCATCAACATAAACAAGAATCACCAACTTACCAACCAGACCACTTCTAATGAACAAAGAGGAATCACCAGAGCTTCTTTTGAAACCAGCCTGAAGGATGACAGAGCTGAGTTTGGAATACCATGCCCTTGGTGACTGTTTGAGACCATAAATAGCCTTGTGCAGCTTGCAGACCAATCCAGGCTCATTTTCTTGATGATGACCAGGAGGTATCCTCATAAACACATCTTCTTCCAGATCCCCATGAAGAAATGCATTTTTTACATCCATTTGATGAAGGGACCAACCAGAATTGATGGCAATTGACAAGAGAACCCTCACTGTGTTCATCTTTGCTACAGGAGCAAATGTCTCCTTATAATCCACTCCAAATGTCTGAGTGAATCCGCGAGCTACAAGGCGAGCTTTGCATCGTTCCACTTCACCATTGGAATGAAATTTTACTTTATAGACCCATCTAGCCCCAACAATCTTATGCCCTTTAGGAGCCTGCACAATACTCCAAGTCTTGTTGTCATTCAAGGCTTGTAGTTCATCAACCATAGCTTGTCTCCACACGGCAGATTTACTGGCTTCTGCATAATTTCTTGGCTCTGTTACAAGACTGATCTTGGTTATGAAGGCACAATACGCTGATGAAGCATGAGATGGGATCACAATATTCCCAATTGAATGTTTGGACTTATGAAGTTCAAAACCTTTCAATTTTTCAGGCAGTTTCCTAGTCCGACTAGGATTTCGTCTTGGAACAGGCAAAAATGAACTTCCAGTATCGATTTGACTTGGAGCAATACCATCATTATCAGCCGCCTCATTAGTCTCTAAGTCATCATCTGTCGCTAGAGAAAAATCAAGAGAAGGAGAAGGATACTGAACAGCGGACCCCTCTGCAGACTCCCTTGCAAGTCTCTCTTCAGGAACATTTGCAGGTGTCTCTGCAAGAATTTCTGTATGTTCATTTGCAGATCTAGAAGTTGGAATTTCAGCAATGTTATATGATGATTCTGTTGCAGCCTCTGCTCCCGGTTCAGTTGCAGGAACATATACGGAGCTATCAAATAACTCCCCCTGCAGATCACACTCATGGCTTTGAAAAAAGAAATTTGCCTCATCAAATCGAACATCTCGAGAGACAATAATCTTCTTTGAAATTGGATCATAGCATTTGTAGCCTTTCTGTGATGATGAGTAACCCAGAAAGGCACACTTCAAAGCTCTGGGATCAAGCTTGTCTCTGTGAGTAGACTGAATGTGAACAAAACAGGTGCAACCAAACACCCTCAAATGATCAATGGTAATATCTCTCTTCATCAAAACAGAATATGGAGACTTAAAATCAAGAACTCTTGATGGCAATCGATTGATTAAATAGGCTGCAGTTTGGATAGCATTTGACCAAAATCTCTTGGGGACATTTGCCTGAATCATAATTGCCCGAGTTTTTTCCAGAAGATCTCTATTCTTCCTCTCAGATACACCATTTTGTTGTGGTGTACCAACACAACTAGTCTGATGTAAAATGCCATTGGCACATAGATACTCAGTCATGACTTTAGAGGTATATTCTGTCCCATTATCTGATCTTAACATGCATATGCTTGAAGAGAAATGGTTTTTAACCAGATTATGAAAATCCTCAAAGCACTTCTTTACCTCATATTTATGTTTCAAGAGGTAAACAAATGTGGTTCTAGAAAAATCATCAATGAATGTGACATAATATTTATAACCATCAAAAGATTTCATTTTTGCAGGTCCCCATACATCAGAGTGAATCAGTTCAAACTCCCTAGAGGCTCTAGAACATGAGTTTGGAAAAGGTAATCTAGTAGATTTAGATTTGTGACAAGTTTCACAATCTGAAACTGGTTTACATAGATTTGGGAATAAATGAGACAAAACATGAGTTGAAGCATGGGCAAGACGCATGTGCCACAACTGCTGTCGAGTAGAAGACGTCGACTCAGCAAGAAAACTCTTTGCAAAAGTTGAGGAAGTGGAAATATAGTACAATCCGTTCAAGTAAAATCCCTCACCAATCTTCCTCATTGTCACTCGATCCTGAAAAATGACATTGGTTTTTGAGAATAAAACCAGACAATCTAAGCAATGAGTTAATCTCCCAACAGATAAGAGCTTGAACGGAAAAGATGGCACATACATAACACTTGACTGTTTATGATCAGAAAATAAAGTCATTTTTCCCTTTCCTAAAATAGGCACTCTATTCCCATTGGCAACCGACACAAAGGAGGGGTTTTTTAAAAGAGAAAGATGATTTAGACAAGATGAATCATGAGTCATATGATCAGAAGCTCCTGAATCAACAATCCAAAAATCATGATTTTTACTAAGATCAAGAGCCGTTGAGATTGCACAGATGATACCTGGAATTTCATCCCTAGAAGCCAATTTTCCATCCGCCAGATATCCAGCAAATTTGCCTAGCATTGCAGTAGCAACTTCTGGATTAGCATTACCTTGCTTCTGCTGCAAGAAGACTGCAAACTCATTTATGAGAGTTGTAGGGTTAGCAGCGAAGCTCATCATTGCCTCTGAGCAGTCTCCCTCAGCTATATTAGCTCTAGCAGTAGGATTCATTCTTATCTTCCCCTTCTGTCCCCTTTCATTATTGAATTTTGGCTTTAGTTCAGGGTGCAAAATCCAACATGTTTTCTCCTCATGGCCTATACCTGATCTACCAATTGAAATGCAATAAGAACACTTGAGATCTGGTCTCCTTCCTTTATAGGGCCTGACAGTTGCATTAGCATTTGAGCTTGAACTAGAACTAGCAAAGGCTCTAGCTTCATTGTTGTGATCAACCACTGAAACATCAGCTCTCATCACTTTTCTCCTAGTTTCCTCTCGATGTATAGTAGTACAAACAGTTTGGAAGGCGGGAAGAGGAGATTGCATAAGGAGATGGCTTTTCACATCATCATATTCAGGGCTAAGATTAGCAAGCA
The DNA here is from genome assembly GCA_963682095.1 of Potentilla sterilis. Lineage (NCBI taxonomy): Eukaryota > Viridiplantae > Streptophyta > Magnoliopsida > Rosales > Rosaceae > Potentilla > Potentilla sterilis. The sequence continues at coordinate 38,115,624 of OY821764.1, forward strand.
ATAAGAAAATCTGATCTTCTTCAGCTCTTTTCAACAAAACCTTTCTATCAGTAGAAAAAGGACGATACTGATCTAGCTCATTCCACATAGTTTTCAACCGGCCAAGGTATTCAACAAAAGTAGAGTTACCTTGCTGCAGATCAGCCATTTCCTTTTTGAGTTCAAAAATCCGTGCAGCATTGTTTAAATCGCCATACAGATCGTTGATTTCTTTCCACAGTTGGAGGGAATTTTCAGCATAGCCAAAGATCTCACGCATCTTTGGTTCCATGGAATTTAATATCCATGTCATGAGAAGCTGATCCTGAGCAAACCAAGCAGCATACTCCTTTGCAGAGGTTGATGGAATGGAGACTGAGTCATCAATGGCGCTGAGCAGCCTTTTACCTCCAAGTGCACGCTTGACCTCTCTGGACCAAGAGAGATAGTTGTGCTCGTTGAGGAGAATAGGAACAAGTCGAAGGTTGGTGTTGGAGTCATTGACTCCAGCTGCATATGATGCAGAACTTGAAGCATCTTCAATATCGCCACCACCAGTCATATTATGAAGGACTGGTGCAACAAGCAATTAGGTAAAGATGAAAGAAGGAATGGAGTGCAGAAGCAGATCCTAATCGGAACCTTGCTCTGATACCATGAAGAAATTAAGAAGGAGAAAGATGATTCTCATGTATATTTCTTCATAAAACAACTAAGATAACACACAACAATTTATACAAGAAATCTACCAACTACAACTACCAACTACAACTACTAAACATGGTGCACCATGTTGCACCATGCTGAACAGAAACTCCAACTCCACACGCAACCCCCTAGCTGCACAGGGGAGCCACATGAGGAAAGAAGAGGAGAAGGAGGACTGGCGAGGACTAGGAACTCGCCATCCGCCAAAGGGCACACCCGTCATCCGCTACGGGCACATCCGCGGGCACATCCGCCATCCGCGGGCACATCCGCGGGAACATCCGCCAAGGGCACATCCGCCATACAGCTAGCTAACTTCAACATCTAGCTAACTTCAACAGTTTCGATATTACAATTCGGTATCAAAGCTTGGACATCACAGAACTATTGTGAGATGGAAAGCTCATTCTATGGGAGTTTGGAAAATTAATGTTGATGGCGCCTATAGGCAGGCCACAAGCAAAGGAGGAATAGGTTTTGTGATACGTGGCTATTCTGGTAATATGGTGGCTGGAGGTGCTAGGCCTTTGTGTGGTCTTGTTTCGGCAGAACATGCTGAAATTTTAACATGTAATATGGCGGTGGAATTTGCAGTCTTACATGGTTTCACTCCAGTGGTATTTGAAAATGATGCTCGATCAAGAGGTTCATCGCCAACTTGATGCTTCAAAGCTGCCTAATACAACTGTTCTTGGTCGAATTTATGAGGATGTTTGGGATAAGTTGGGTCAGATTCCAACATGGAAGATCAAGAGGAAATACAGTTGCACATACTTTGGCTGCTCATATATGCCTGTTCTTTGGAGCATGAAGAATTCTATTTTTTTGTTCCTTCAATACTTCAAGCTGCTATAGCAGTTGAATTTTGTAACATTTGATTTGCTTTAATAAATGGTTGTTGTTTTTTTATTCTAAAAAGAAAAACATTAACTACTTCACTTAATCCAATCTTATCTCAATCATATACAATGAAACTCTCTCTAAACCCTAGCCGCCGTGGGCAAGAAATTTCATGGAGTTTTCTTTCGCAAATCCACCCTTCTACTGGCGCCATCTCTTCCTTTATTGGAGACAGGATTGTGCACCGCCTAGTCGACATCAATTTTCGACCTTCAAGGACAAGATTTGTGCGCTGCCCCTCTAATGGATCAACTCTTCGATCTATCTCCATGGCCAATATTCTCTTGGCTCCTTACCAATCAAACCAGGCCTTGGGATGTTCGACGCTGATTCGGTGACTGCTGCGACGCCGGGAAGGGGAGCGATACTGAGTTCTGGATCGATGACGACAAAGGCTGCGAGGCTGGGTGTCGAAGCTGAATCGAACCAAATCCTTGGTTCCCTGGTCGAAGCTAGGTCGAGTATGGCGGCGGTGACTGCTGCGAAGCCGGAAACGACAACGACGGCGATGAGAGACTTTGGATCGATGACGGCGGCGGCGGCGTCTGCAAGGAAACCGAGCGAGCCGAATAATTCGACGGGAAAAATTATTTTGACTGGAGAGTCGAGTCAACTATGGACTGGGCTGGTCAATGAGCCATCTGGGCTGGTCAACATACCAGTGTTTGGACCTGTGCGGGCTGATAAGCTTGGACTGGTTGAGTCTGGGCCTGAGGCTGTGTATCAGACTCCTCAATTTGAAGTCCCAGTAACTTTTATTCAGGAGTCTCGAAAGAGAAAAGAACTAGATTCGAAGCCTATTGAGACTAATGAAGTGAATGTACTGGTGAGTAAGAAGGCAGTTGAGAAGAAGAAGATGAGAAGACCACTTGGATCCAAAAGTAAGAATCCAACCAAAAAGCAATCTACTACTACTACTGCTACTGCTGCCAAGATTTCTGGTGCTGGGATGCTGTCTTACCTCTTTTCTGGTCATCCTCCAAGCCCTAATGGTAAGGGCAAATAGCAAATTTTATTTTATTTATTTTTGCCTATTACAATGTTCTGTCATGCATTAGTAATAAGTTTGCTTTAATAAGTAAGCATGGGCAACATCTAATGATTAGACCTAATTGTATGTATCGTTGTGGTTTATACCACAGACTTTTTATCTACCCTAATCGGTAGAGGGAGGATATGTAACGGTCTTTTCTAGCTTGAGAATTAATACAATCAACTTGATTTCTTCAAAAATAAAAAGAAAAACATTGATATTGTTGTAGGAAAATGGGAATTTGTCTACTCATTTCATTGATAATCCCATTTATATAGGGTGAGTATTACAACGGTAATAGTAAATACATTAATGACAATAATAACTACCTAATTACCTCTCGTCAGTTACATTGACGAAGGCACATAATGTGTTTTTCCTTTAACACTCCCCCTTGTGCCGAGTCAGAGGTAAAATGGTGCATGTGGTGTTGCCTCACTAAAAACCTTCCCCAAGTAACAAAAACTCAATGGGAGAAAATAAAACTTTGATCGAAGGAGAAAAAGAGCACAACGCACCTATTACATTTGAAAACAACATGTGTGTGCTAGACTCCCCCTGATGTCTGCACCTCCCCCTGATTTTTACATTAATCATGAGATTCATCTTGATTCTTTCATTTGATCAAGGAAGCTTCAGTAACATTAACATAGTTATGCATTTTCACATGTTTCTCCAAATATGACTTTGAATAATGATTTAATAACTAAATCTTGTCACATCATTCTCAGATCCAACTTGATTTATTTTGATCTTGAGGATAAGGTTGTTCATGAACCGAACACATAGGTTCATATTGAACATCAGGTTCACTCGTGGTATGACCTTCATATAACAAAACAGTCATAATTTTGTCTAGAGTATGGATGAACCATTAAGAGATTTGAAATTGATCTGTGACAACAGATTTTCTTATTTCACCTTTAATGCGTTTTTCTTTACGCATAGTTAGCTATGACGTGGATAATTTCTTTATCATGTCACATTCTATGCAGAGATTGAATAAGCCCAAATCTTTCATATCTTTAAGTATTTGAAAGAACCACTTGCGTTGCGTGGGCACAGAGCTAAACATAGCTTTACAAATTTTCATCGAATGAGAGGCCGAGTCTTACATATTATGTTTAAGTACAATCATACGTCATTGCACTTGTATAGGAATTTCATTTCCCAACACTTCTTCGTCATCTTCCTTTAGATGAAAAACGGATCTATTGTTAGAGTAAAAACTTCGACTGATCATGGGAGTATATGTAGGCCTCACTTTATTCTTTAGAGTGCCTAAGCCGATTGATGTATGGTCACCATCCTTACAGTCCTTGAGTTTCATTTCAAGACTATGTATTCCCAAGATCTTTTCATTCTTAACTTAGGATTTACAATACATAGAGTATCTCTTAATTCATTGAGAGTCTGTGTATATCCATAATGAGCACGCAAGAGCATAATTCACCAATCTCTTCCCAATCAAGTAGTCACTTTAGTGAACGTTTCAATTTCTTTTGCAAACGCACTTATGTGATCTAGTGCAACTTGATTTGGGTGGATGAAGTCCGTTTAGGATCCTCATGTATATCTCTTAATTTAGATCCTCATAGAGATATATGTATTGACCACTTTCATAAGCTGCATGTTCAGTTTTTCGGAAACTACCAAACTGACAAGGTAGTGGAGTGCAATAACATCCATTACGAGAGAATATCTCCTCGTAGTCGATTCCTGACAGGACCCGAACCAGATTTCACCCCGAAACCCGGATCAGATCCTGCGGGGACCACCTTAAGAGAGATTTTACCGAAAAATCGGCATGACCTCTCTTAAAATGGACAACCCTCACCTGTCAAATACACAAAACACTTCTATAAAAACTACCCTGACTCTAGGAGCCACCTGCTCCCCCAAGATTCCAACAACTTCTCAACAAAAGTAAAATCACCTTTAAAACATCTACAATTTATCAGAGCATTCTACAGAAAGTAACTAAGGATACAAAAAAAAAAATAATAAAGGATCAAAAGATCCTACCGAGCGGAAGCAATACCGACGCTGACTATGCCTCGACCTGAGTATCATTGACCTCAACTACTAGTCTGCACACTGGGCAATTTAAAACGAATGGCCCAAGGGAAAGTAATTTAAAAACGTTAGAGTGAGTGGATAAAAATAAAATAATTTCAACTAATACTTTTAGTTAAAGACATTATATCACTTTCCCACATTTTCATACTAATCGGAAAATCACAATGCATGCATGTGTATAGATAAACGTACCACATTTTATGAAAAACTCTATTAAAACAACTCAGCCTCGCTGACAACTCAAATAAACAAAACTCCTTTGTTTATATATATATATATATATATATATATATATATATATAATCATAACCATTTGAAAATCAACTTATAATACCTCTCGATCAATCTCTTTGGTCATATAAAATCCCAGTTCCACTGGTTCGGGAATCCATGAAATACCGAAAGCCTCATAGAGGAAATATTCCCGAAACTAGATAATATAAAAATATAGAAATCTTAATCCACTGCTTCGGGAATCTATCAAAAGCTGAAAGTCTCATAAATGAAATATTCCCGAAGCCACATCATATAATCGTATAAAAATCTCAATCACGTCATATAATAATATAAAAATCTCAATCGGCTGATGCGGGAATTTATTAAAAACTGAAAGCTTCACAGAGGAAATATTCCCGCCATCACAGTGAAAACATCCTCATGACCAAATCCCAGTGGCCATGCAACAGGGAAATGTCTACTCACCACTGGAGCCTCGTCAGGCTCTGGTCCGAGAGTCCTATTGACTCCCCCCGTGTCTAAGTCTACTACCTAGACACGTCACCACCTCAATATATACAACCCTACGTCGACCACCGAGCGTTAATCTGACCTATATGGTTAAGTCGTCACCTCGCATGGGATGAGGCCCCGCTAGCTAGCATCAATATAAATATAACGTGGACCCTCGTGTGGTGAAAAAAAATCTCGAAATACATTTCCCCTGATAAATCATCAACCATCTGAGGCTCATAATCACATAAAAATATTCTAGCCTCCAGATATAACCATGAATCCCCGGCAAATCGACATGCCGTAACATAAGTACCCGGCAATCACCATGCCGTAAAATCAAATCAAATATAAGTAAATCCCATCGACATACCTCGCATGTCAGAAAAATCATAAATAATAAAATCAACAAAATCCCCGGAATTTCATTCCGGTCTACTGATTAACATACTCAAAATATTTCGAAAATATAAAACCACATGGAATTTCATTTCCCAAGGAAATAGCAAAATCCAATATAAATATCATTACTGTCGATAAAACGAAACCATATATTCCTTAACATATCTTTTTCTTTTTCTCATATAATCTTTCATACTTCAAATTCATTTAATCAAAATAAATTTCATTTTTAAAAGAAATTTCATTTCAATAAAATACTCATGCATGCATTTGTTTAAAAATAAAAATCCACTCACAGTCTTTTCCGAGCTGGTAGCCGTTTCGGCTCTCGTCCCGTCGAGTACCCTCTCGACCTGTCACATGGGCGAAATCGTAAATTTCTAAACCTCGGAAAACAAATATAAAACCCAAACCACGGACGTCCTCGCTCGTCTGAATTATCCCCACTTCTATTTTATTTCCGGTATTAGAATTTCGTCTCAAATACCGAAACGATCTATAACCAAATTTACTCTGGACACCCACACCGTGTCCGATCAATTCCTTTCCTAGTAAATTCGTCATAAAACCCTTTTTATCAGCTTTTAACCTTCTTACAGTAAGTCAACAGTAACTTTTAATGGTCAAACAGTAAATGGTTAAAATCCAATTACTATTTAACATTTACTTTTTACTTTTTACTGTTTACCATTTACTTTTACTGTTTTACTGTTTTACTTTTCACTTTTACTGTTTTACCATTTACTTTTCACCATTTACTATTTTACTTTTACTTTTCACTGTGTTACTATTCATCATCTTTCTCCCGCCGCCGGCGCCGCCACTACAGTGGCCCCAAAACCTCCCCGATCGACTCTAAATCGACCCAATACCATCGTCACCACCTTAGGAACTCATTCCCCTCATCCCCGCCGCCAAAAACGCATCCAGCCGCCGCGTACGGCGGCCAATACAGCGGCCGAAATATCCAAACTCCAATTTCTCCAAAAATCAACTAATCGAACCCCAAATTATACTCAAACAACTCCAAACAACGTTCTAAACTCAATTCTAGCCTCCAATTACAACAAACACATCAAAATCACAACCTCCACCAAAATTCACAAAAACCCTAAAAGTTTCAAATTCCAATTCCTCCTTACCTGGTGCAATTCGGTCCAATTCCCTTCAAGGAATGATTGCACGGATCAAGGTCTTCGATTCCCGGCATGAATCGAGACGAACGGCGACCGGAGGAGGGCGATTCTGATTCTACTGTTCGGGCGTCGCACCGCCGAACCGCGGCGTGAAAGGCCGCGCCGCTGCCACCGACGCGACGAGCAAGCCGAGCCGGTCCGAACGTGACCGGTGCGTCGGCCCAGTTCGGCCGGACGGCGGAGATTCGGCCGGAGGCCGAGCCGAGTCGGGGAAGAGGAGAGAGAAAGGAGAGAGTAGAAAAAGAAGAAAAAGAAAAAAAATGAGAGATTTCCCTTTCGGGAAATTTTCTCCCGGCTATTTATATTCGTCCAAAATCGGCAAGTTTCGGTTTCCACATCACAACTTTTTCGTACAAACTCCAAATAAATCGTGCCGCGTGTCCACGAACTCGTTCCGACGACTTCTATTTCCTCGCGAAATAAAATCCTCGGTCAGGTCAACTTATTTAAAAGTCAACCTTTTGAATTTTCCTAATCGTTACAATTTCCGAGGAGTAAAAGTACACGTAACACCGTAAAAAAGTAATTCCAGATTCGGGTCGTATCAATTCCAGTGCGTTTTTGAGAAAACGTTGCGCCATAAGGTGAGTCTGCATACTCTTATTCTCATTACGCATTCTAACAAAGATATATTTGATAGGGTTTATATTTTCCGTGTCGGCGTCACCTGCCCAAATACCTATCTCTTTGTTTATACTGGAACGTTTCTTTCCATTAGGCCAGTTTACTAAGTTGACATTTTCAACGAAGTATGGCTCGATAGTAGACTGATTATTCCACGTCCTCATGTACACTAGTGTAATGTGTTTGTAGAGATCTATATACTTTAAGGATTGGTTCTAACATTTGAGGCGTCCCCCAATGATAACCACAATCCATAAATATTCTCATGAGACGGATTTGAGTATCACTGATCAATAGATCAGGTTGTGCCAAACTTATTTTCTTCCTTTATACAAGTATGTATCAAACTTAAGGTGGCATCCCCCTCTTCCTTGGAGAGCCACGGCCTGTGACACCATTTATGCCACTTATAGCATCACCATGCCACCATCCATGGTGGTAGTGCAATACCCAATTCTTCTTGGGTGGTACCATGTCCTTTTGATAAAACACAATCCTTGCAGGTATATTTGCAGCAGGTTTATATGATCTCGTCACTTTAATGTATAAGATATCTACACACCTTACTTTGTGTGATTTTTGGAGATCGAGATGAGACACAGTGGGGACAAACCACGACAATTCCTGTCGTTCCATTTGAACATGCTTGTTCTTATCTTCCCCTAACGACGAGAAGACTGTCTCATCAAAGTGACACTCTGCAAATCTAGCGGTGAAGAGATCGCCTGTCAAGGTTTCGACATAGCGGACTAGCTGGAAGTTCATATCCATCATAAATATTTATTCATCTCAATGGATCCATCATTGTGCGCTGTGGCGGCGCAATTTTGGCACATAAAAACATTTAATGGAGCTCAAGGATTGTAGATCCGTGTCAATCCAAAAGAGCTCAAGGATTACAAGTTCGTTTGAAATCCTTTAAAATCCTCACACATAGTCACTAGCTATGGTGTAAATTGGTTCAATGATGATGGTCATAGATGAAAAAGTAACGCTGCATGCAAAAATTGCATAACCCAAAACGGAAATATGGGTGTGCTTTACCAATATTAAGACTATTACTGTAGTCGTTTTCCGTGAGACCAATTGGGTTTTTATATAGGAATATGATGTCCATTACAAATCCCATATAATAAGCCATAAAATCATCACACCTACGGAAATTAACCCGGCCTAGGTACTTTGACTTTGCAGCATAAATTTTAATTGTGGATGGTGTCATGACACGTGACCAGCGTGACAGGACCCGCCCCGGATAACACACTGTTAACCAGAGTAAATCCTGCGGGGACCATTTCAAGGGAGATTCTACCGAAAAATTCGACATAACCTCTCTTAAAATGGACAACCCTGATCTGGAAAAGAAATAAACACTTCTAAAATAATCCACCCTGACTCACGGAGCCACCTGCTCCCCCAACAAACAATCAACTTCTCAAAAACCAACAATAGGAAACAACCTTACAAATATGTAAAAGAAATGAAATTGCATATAACAAAATGTCAAGTTACACCCAAAGGTGAACATTTGAGAATTTACAACGTCAACAAAGTATCAGAGCGACTAGACAAATGAAAAATGATACAAGTAGATTAAATAGGTAACCTACAATAACTGACAGCGGAAGATGATCTCTATACCTTGCCTCCTACCAGTACCGAACTCTGCAAGCTAGGCAGTTTAAAACGAAAAGCCCAGGGAAAGTAATTTAAAAACATTAGCGTGAGTGGACAAAAATAAATATAACTGTACACCATAAAATATAACGAAAGAAACAAATATCATTTATTACTTTCCTCATTTTTCAAAATTCATAAATCAAGATGCATGCCTTCAATACTGAAATAATTACTTTCACATGCCGTAAATATAAAAATCTCCAATACCCAGGTTCGAGAATTTATAAAACAATAGAAAATCTCATAGAATAAAATATTCTCGAACCCAATTATGTAAAATCGCGACCAATCCCATTGGTCATATGATATATAAAAATATAGGGGAACGTCTAAACCACCATATAATAATAGCCCCTAAGGCTAAGGGTCAATCATAAGAGTCCCAATAGCGTCGTCACGCTATGCCCGTACACGTCGACCACCGAGAGTGAATCTGACCTATGTGGTCAAGTCGTCACTTCGCGTGGGCTCAGGTGACTAAGCTAGCTAGCATCAACATATATATCACAAGAGTCCCGACCCTGATATGGTGAAAATCCGAAAACAAACCGAAAACACGTTTCCCCTTATATATAAAATCTGTACGATCCCCGACCGTACGCCCGAGGCTTATACTTATAAATATAATTAAACACCAACATAGCCTCGTAAAAAGTCATAGAAAAATCACATATCTCACATGTCATAAATATCGAAACCAAGCAAAATCATATAATCCTCGGAAACCTCCATTCCGATTAAATATCAATGTACATATAGATATCAATAAGTCGAATAAATTACCTCAATTCGTAAACCATTTGAACATCGATCACAAAGAAATCATCAATTAAAACTAGATTATCGACATTCGATAATCCACATCATTCTCAAAATAAAATATTACATATAAACCCCAAAAATATTTAAATGTTTATGCATGCATCAGTTTGAAATAAAAGTCCACTCACAGTACTAGGCCGGTCTCTGACTCGAGTCCTCCTCTCGTTGAGTCTCTCCTCGGCCTGTAAATAAATTTATTTAGAAAACCCGAACTCAATATTAAATTATAAAAACTTAATTCACTGACGTCCTCCCAACGAAGCCTCCCAAACACGGACTACAAAATTCCAATTGGAATATAACTGAACTTAGTTATTATATCCCAATTGCGGCCCTTGACTTCCCTTGTTATTTTTTTTTTCCGCCGAGAATCCCCTTTTCTCGCATTTACTCCTCTTAAATGAATGTCCAAAAGTGAAAAGAAAAATCGTCAAAAGTAATTCTGTAATTTTGACAGTAAATGGTAATTTCAATTTATTTTTACTGTTTAACTTTTACCATGTACTAATTACGGAATTACTGTTTACTGTTACTGTTTTACTAATCACCATTTAATGTTTAACTTTTTTACTTTTACTATTACTGTTTCACCTTTACTGTTTTACTGTTACCGAATTACTGTTTACCCATTTACCATTTTACTTTTTACAATTTCACCTCTGGCCGCCGGCAGCAGCAGTGCCGCCGCTCCCGCCGCAGGCAGCACCGCCACAGAAGCCAGAACGCCTCCATTTTCACCCAAAACGGTCCCCAACACCTCAGGACCTCAAATTCGATACCTCTGCCGCCAAAACTTCTCACCACCGCCGCCTGCGGCGGCCGACGCGGCGGCCATTGCCTCTCCTCACTGTTTCTTCTCCAATTTCCACCAATTGCACCCAAATTTCAACCCAAAGTAACCTAACCACTAATCTGAACTCATACAACCTGAAGATTCAGCCAAAAACAAGCAAAACCATCTAAAATCACAACCCCCAAATCGGAGGCACAAACCCTAGGAAATTCAATTCCCAATTTCTTCTTACTTGTTGCAAAAGAGTTCAATTCCTCTGGGGAAAAGACTTAATGGATCGAGGCCTTGCTTTTCCCCCCCCCCCAAGAAATCACCGATCGGTGGCCGGAAGTGGGCGTCCCGGCCTCACTGTCCTCTGCCGTTTCGGGCACGAACCGGCTGCACGGCGGCGCTGTGCGCCACGCCGTCACCGCAGCAAGGGAAAGGAGGAGGAGGCGAGCCGGCCGGCACCTGGAGCGCCTGCTTTGGTGGCCGGACGGAGAAGTTGGGTGGTGGTGTCGGTGGAGAGGGGGGTCGGGCCGGAAGAGAAAGAAATAAGGAAAGAAATAAGGAAAGAAGAGAAAAAGGGAAAAAGGAAATGTTTCCCAAATGGAAACATTCTCCACTATTTATACCATGTCCAAAATCGGAAATAACTCAATTTCCGACACACCCTTTTTTAAAGACCCTTCGACGAAAACAAAACTCAACCCAAAAATTCGTTTTAACGTTTTCTCCCCTCACGTCACAAACGATTTCCGCTCAACTACCAAAAATAAAACAATACTCAAGAGAGTAAAATTTAAATAAATTCACTCAGAAATTGGACAAGATTTGGGGCGTATCACAGCGTGTCGACACAACAACCAACACCATAAAATATCTAAGGTGTCCGCAAGTTGGTTGAATTAATCCACTGAATCCTCTTTGAATTCAATATAAGAATATAATGAGAATACATGTGTCATTTACATATGATGGTGTCAATCATAAATTTTACGAGTTGGCTTTGAATGATATACTTTTATTCAAAAAATCATGATGGATGTCAGAAGCATAATAGGATATAAGTGCATATACTTTTGCATCAAATATATTATCATATCACCTTAGGGGAAGGGTGGAATTTAAGGATTGAACACACGTCTTCAACCCTATATGGATTGTCTCGAAACAATATTTGAGGATAAAATGTTCTTTGATCGTCCTCAGTTTCGTGTGTGAACCATATTCTTCTGGTGTTTGCATCCAAAATATGGGTGTCCATAGTAATTTCTTTAATGTTCGGATCACCAGATCAAAGCCAATGTATGTCAAATTTCCAAAAATATCATTTACTTTTGACTTTGGGTTCAATTTGAGGTTACATATAACCCACTAAGTTGACATATAAACTTCTCTAATACTCGTTTACATCCGCAGTCATTAGAGGTAATGCAAAGGAGCTCAGATGAAATTCTCATCTATGTCTTATTACATGAACATCGTGGTAGAAAGTTCTTTAAAATGTGGAACAAATTCAATTTTCTTTTATCGCATAAATTGTCAATTTGACATATGCTCAATATATACATCGAAATGTAACTCAAGTTCTTTAGAGTAAATCGATAGGGATTGTAATAAAAATGTATTGTAATCCCAGTTAAGCAAGTACATTATGAATCCAAAGGAACATATATTTAGATCCTTATCACTTTCATTATAGTACTACAGTTCTTCAGTACTATTGTGCTATTTTTGTGATATATTAGTATCATTGTCCTTCAGTACTATTATTCTAGGGATCACATGGTGCGTTTCTTTGCCCACAGTTCGTTGTGTCATGCCTATATTATGTCTTTGCACACAGTTCTTTGTGTCATGCCTATATTATGATATGTTGTTTTACTTTATGCAATACTTTGCAAAGTTAGATGTAGAAAATTGAATCATGTATATTATGAATAAATTTTGAATAATCTCAATTCCTTTAGAGAAAATTCAAAAAATTAACATGCCAACGATTACATTTAGTCTTGTCCAATTTAGAGAGAGAAACTTTAAGACCAAAAGTCTAATTTAGGACCAAAAGTCGTATTTAGGTGTAATAGCTAGCCTTTATAAGGATATCTTAAAAATTTTAAAGTAGACTAATCAAAGTCTATCTTGGATTGAGCCAGATCTTTTTTGCTCTTTTAATAGCTACAATGATGAGATTTGTCATTTAACATATTCTTCCCAGATGTTATGTTTTTAGTTGTAAACTCATTTTCAATGTTATTATTGGATATTGAAGATACTTTTCCAAAATCCGCGTACTCATATGATTCTTCATATTTATTGAAAGTCGTAGCTAATTCTTTGCTAGCTTATAATGTACATATCAATAGTTCATTGAATTACAACAATGGCAGAGTGCTTCACTGCACAAGACATGTCCCCTATATCATCTTTTAAATGTTACATTGTTTCCACTTACTTTTGGATGATTATATGAATTTTACGTCCATGGTAATTACCCTTTGTTTTAGGGTCGTTACATTACTTTGCCCAATTTGTTCAAGAATATATATATATATATATATATATATATATATATATATATTTTTCTAAGACCTTACATCGTCATTGCCTTTTGATTTAGGGTTGTTGCATTACTTTGCAAAATGTGTTTCAGGAAATTTCTTTTTCTCATACCTTACATTGTCACTGCCCTTTGGTTTAGGGTTGTTGCATTACTTTGCATAATTTGTTCCAGGGAATTTCTTTGCTATTTACATAAAGCAGTTTGCATAAATATACGATGCTCAAGCCTTAGATGGCTCAGTAGGGGAATTTGGCACTCAAGTTCTTCAGAGTTCAATGTGTCAAAATCAAACTGTGATGGTTAAACCATCTGTAAAATATAGGAAGAATAAAATGTATTAGCTTCGCGATCTAAATGACATTCACGACAACTAATGTAAACCAAGATACATTATGGTAAATCCGATGCTTTGTGAAATTACGTTATCACTGTAAAATTTTGGTTTCTCCGTTTTCATTGCATGTGAAGCTAATGAAATTCCATAATCGTTGTTTTTCACACAATTAATAAGATATCGATCCATCTTGAAAAATTTTTCAAGAAATTAAAATTGGATCTCAAGACCAAAATTTGTAATGATCATATTTTTCTTGCTTTGTGAAAATATTTTTCCACAGTATAGGTTTGTCACTTTTTCTTTATATTACAATGCTCATGAAATTACATTATCAGGGCAATGCTTAAACTAAATAACATGTTAAATAAAATAATTATCTAACAGCACAAATGAACATATAATGCTCTATATTTAACATTTAAATAAATATTAATGCGATTTAATAAAAGCATTATATGATAGAGATTTAACGAAAGCAACGAAATTCATACTATCAGTTTGCCAAATAAACTACATATGAAGCGATTGTTTTATCTCCGTCTCCAAGTAGTCGTCACATATTGATCGCCGTATCGTAATTGTTATACCACATAAAAACAAATAATATTCATATGATTAGTCACTTTAATCATATATATTTCACATTTATCATATAAATTAAATAATTTCATATGATTTTCACATTTAAACAATATCCATATGAATAGTCACACAGTAAATATAAATTAATATACGGTAATTTCAAAAATTACCTTCAAATTTTTATCCCAAAAAGAAAATTCTGTTTTTTTTCGTGGGTCAGGTCACCCAGATCCGGGTCAGGCCCAACTTGCCGACGAAGCTTTGTCGGCAAAGGTCTAGAGGCTGGAGCGGCCGGAGTCGTCAGGTATCTAACGGATCAGCATCGACGATGGGTGCCGGTTTTGGATTCGCCAGCGCGGGCGGCGTCGAGGACGAAGCCAGATCGACGTCGTTGATGCTGGGCTAGGCAGGTGGAGGCGACGAAGGCTGGATCGGGGAAGAAGCACCGGGTAGTGGTGCCGGGACGTGGCCGATCTGGAGGAGGGCGAGGCGATCGAAGGGGCGGCGAGGCTAGGCTAGGGCAGATGCGGCGCAGCTAGCGAGATCGGGAGGCTCGCCGGAGTATGTGTTGGGCAGGCCTGGCGGCGATGGCGGCGGAGTAGAGATCGGCAGGGTCGGGTCAAGCAACGTCCAAAGCTGCTGGCTTCGGCTTGGTGGGACATCCCTGCTGCTGTGCGGAGGAGCAGACACCGATCGGAGATTGCAGAGGTTGCCGATCGGAGCAGAATCCGGTTGGTGCGGGCCTAGCGATGCTAGGGTGGGCTGCTGCGGCGGCGGCGAAGTGAAAAAAAAATTTCTAGGGTTTTTTTTTTTGTCTTTTTTTTTTCTTGGCTAAAACTCTAGGTTAGGCAAAGTGCTGATAACGTGTTGTAGGAAAATGAGAATTTGTCTACTCATTTCATTGATAATCCCCTTTATATAGGGTGCGTATTACAACGGTAATAATAAATACATTAATGACAATAATAACTACCTAATTACCTCTCGTCAGTTAGATTGACGAAGGCACATAATGTGTTTTTTCTTTAACAGATACTTCTTATTAAAACTCAATGTTTTTGGTGTAATTAGAATTTTCTTTATTTTATTAAAACTTATAAAAAAAAAATAATGCAAAAAAAAAAAAAAAAATTCATGATCAGTCTATACCTGATCTTATCAAAGCACATCACGGATCATACTCGACTCTTATTCCTCCACGTATACGCCTATAAAAATTAACCCCCAAGTTACCCTCCATGGTAAAACAATCACACCCCCTCGCCTCCTCAGCACCACCTATAAATTTGGCTCCACTCTCACTTTTTTACCGTTTGGCTGAAACTTTTTCACCCCTCGACCTTCTTCTTCTTCTTCCTCCTCCTCTGGGCCTCCACCACCTCTCTCTATCTCTATCCAATCTCTCTCTCTCTCCTCCAAACCGTAGAAAAATGGACTCAATGCCTATCAACTGGGAAACACTCGACGCTCTCATAATCGACTTCGCCAAATCCGAGAACCTAATCGAAGACTCCTCCTCCTCCTTCTCCTCTCCGCCGCCGTCTCCGTCGCCGTCATCATCCGTTTCGTCTTCGTCGTATCACTCGCGCCTTATTATCCGCCAGATCAGACGCTCGTTGGAGGCCGGCGACATTGACGCCGCCGTCGATCTCCTCCGCTCCCACGCGCCGTTCGTCCTCGACGATCACCGCCTCCTCTTCCGCCTCCAGAAACAGGTTTCTCGATCTTTCTAGGGTTTCGAATTACAAATTCATTCGTTTTTGTGCTAAAGTGTTGATTTCTGTGTCGTTTTTTTGTAGAGGTTTATTGAGCTGTTGAGGAGAGGCTCGCCGGAGGCTCGGGAGTCGGCGATTGGTTGCCTGAGAACTGCTCTGGCGCCGTGTGCACTTGACGCGTATCCGGTACTTGTTTCGAACTGTTAGCTCTGTTAATTTTGTTGCTTTGTTAAGTTTTCGGAAATAATTAACTAGCTAGAGGCTAAAAATTAGCTGAGTAACTCTATTTTTTCGTGTTGGAATTGCGCAAATTGTGGGATTTTTTTAGATGTTTTTGTTGCATTTTGAAGGAAGCGTATGAGGAGTTCAAGCATGTATTACTTGCTTTTATTTATGATAAAGATGATCAGGCTTCACCAGTGGCAAGTGAGGTGTGATACTTTTATGAACTTTTGTATTCATTTTTATGGCAATGCCTGTAAATAGTGCTGAAAGGATTTTTGTGATGAATTTGTGTTTTAGTGGTCGGAAAGGAGGAGGTTTGACATTGCTGGATTGGTTTCCACTGTCTTAAGAGCCCATTTACATGCCTATGATCCGGTTTTCTCAATGACCTTGATATATTTAATAAGGTATGACCTGGTTTGAATTTGGTTGCTCACAGTTATCATTAATGCCATTCTGGGTGTGAGAGAGTGTGTGTTAAAGGCACATGCACTATATTTCTTGTAGTTATCTTTTTAATTAATCTCTGTCTTGGGCAGCATACACAAGGGCTTTTGTCTTCGTCAAGGAATTTCATCACCCATTTCAGACCTTACGCAAAGGTTGCTTCTGGAGGAGCGTGATCCCCCAGCAATACCCCAGGAAAGCCTGTCTGAAGCACCTCCTTTTGATGAGGTGAGAATTCTCAAACATGCACACTTGTCCCTTGATGTTACTGGAGGGAAAAATAGTTAAAACATTTGTGGGTGATGCGTGCATAGATGTTCCTCATTTCATTTGTTATACAATGAACAAGTAAAACTGTCATTTGGGTCGCTAAGCATGCCTTAAGATAATTTGTGTTTGGCTTGAAAAATCAGGTGGACATACAAGCTCTAGCACACGCTGTAGAGCTTACAAGGCAGGGAGCCATAGATAGTTTGAGATTTGCTAAGGGTGATTTGTTTCAGGCTTTTCAGGTGAGTTCTTAATTACTGACCAAACCATTTCTTATTATTATTATATCTTTTTTTAAATTGCTTACATGTTTGGATTTGTTTTTTTTTTTTTGTATCCTCAACTTCATAACTTAAAGGGATGGTGCCGGCCCGCTCCCCCCTCCCCGCGCTCCTTCCCTCCCAGCTGGAGCTCCAGCGCCGGCCCACGGCGGCCGGAAATCCAGAAATTTGCTGCCCAAAAACTTGCAAATTCTGGAATTCCGGCCGCCGTGGGCCGGCGCTGGAGCTCCAGCTGGGAGGGAAGGAGCGCGGGGAGGGGGGGGGGAGTGGGCCTGCACAATCCGTGCCGTCGTGGGCTTGCGGCCGCAAACGGCGAATTCGCACCATGCGGGCGTCCGTAGCAGAGACGGACTGTATATATATATTGTGAATATAAATGAAAAACAAGCATACTGTCATAAAAGAGACTATATAAACAGTTGCTACTGAGATTGATCAGAATGGGGGTGGAAGGACACTCACATTATAGTGTAAACTAAATGTCTTCAATTTTAATTTAAGCTTGCATGATTTTTAATGCATTAGAATTAATTTATCTGTACTTTTCTACTGCAGAACGAAATATGTAGAATGAGAGTTGATGTTACCCTGCTTGATGAGCTTGTTCGTGAGTACTGTGTTTATAGGGGCATTGTGGATGCTGGTCTTGCATATTCTTCTGGTGAAAATTTGAATTTTGGTTCATTCTGTACTTGAAAGTTTATTCCTTTTGTTCTTAATTTTTAAATATTGTGACTGATACTAATTGACTTATCTATGACAGAACTGGGAATGCAAAGCCCTTCTAAATCTTTGAAAGTTGACCAATCAGTGGCTGGTTATTCTTTGTCAAGAGACAGTTCTCATGAGATGGAATATGGCAGCAAAAATTCTGATGGTGAAGTCTCGATTAGTACTGATCAACGATGTGGATCCCCTGAAAAGAACTCTGATGTGGCTAGCATGGAAGGAATTGAGGTCGAACTACGTTATGCTTGTGAGTCGGCCAGTAATCATGAAGATTGTAGCACCAGTGGATCACATCAGCCTGAAAATCTCAGAGTTCCACTTAGAAACAGAACCAATGTAAGTGCAGAAAGAAGTAAGCGCAAGCGATGGAGGGGAAGGCAAGATGATCTTGGGTTTGCTCCTGGTGTTTCTTGTAATAAAACAAATAAAGGAATTAGCTCAAATTCTCTGGTTTCTGATCTACTTTTATCAAAGGAGAAGCAGGTATTGTTACTTTTTAGTAGGTGGTAGTGATAGGAGGAGTGTTGGTTCTGCTTGTTATCTGACAATACTGCTGGTTTGCAGGCCTCAGAATGTTTAGTTGCAGACGTTAGCAATGTGGATAAATATGAGATTTTACTTGAGATGAAGGAACTGGCTAGCAAAGGAATGGCTGCAGAGGTTGTAGAAGAAGTTAATGTGATGGACCCAGACTTTTTTGGACAAAATCCTCTTTTACTGTTTCAACTTAAGCAGGTACTTTAATAATGGACAGCCAGTAGCCGTCATTTAAGGAAATAGATATCATATAATAGC
The DNA here is from genome assembly GCA_963682095.1 of Potentilla sterilis. NCBI lineage: Eukaryota > Viridiplantae > Streptophyta > Magnoliopsida > Rosales > Rosaceae > Potentilla > Potentilla sterilis. The sequence goes on from OY821764.1 coordinate 38,134,495, forward strand.
ATAAAATTCTACAATTTAATATCTACCAATTGTAGGTTGAATTTCTCAAGCTTGTCAGCGCTGGTGACTGTTCTGGTGCTCTGAGGGTTGCATGCTCTCATCTAGGTCCTTTAGCTGCTAGTAATCCATCTTTATTGAAGTCCTTGAAGGAGACTTTATTAGCATTGCTCCAACCTGATGAAGATGCACTTCGAAAAGGCTTCCCCTTGCACGCTCTTGCTACTTCTCTCCAGGTATGCCCTGACGTGAGTACGTGACGACATGATTGGATCAGTTGGAACTGCTGATGCAATTAGGTCTCAATTAGGTCTCACTGTATTTTTTTTTTTTAAAAAATATGTCTTTTACACAACTGCTATAAATCATGGTTCTATGTGGACACAGTTTATATCACGCGAACACCTTAACAATGTATGATGCCTTGGGAGTTAAAAATTTCTTCTATCTGTAATAGGTTGCAATTGGGAGGAGGCTTGGCATTGATGAACCACAGCTTATGAAAATAATGAAAGCAACCCTTCACACACATAATGAATGGTTTAAACTACAAATGTGTAAGGATCACTTTGAAAGTCTATTGAGGATTGATTCCTTGAAAGACGTTAGCATGCCTTCGCTTGCTGCTGCTGCAACATCAAAGTCAAATGCTGATAGTTGCTCTAATGGGTCTTCCCAAGTTACTATATCTTCAAGCACAAGGATGGTGGAAGATGGAAGCAGTCTGTCTCAAGTGTCATCCAGAGATGTTGACGAGAATGCAGTACTGAAAGTAATGGTAAGTTCTATGACCTAAAAGTTTGCTTTTTTCCGCTCTCTCAGATCTTAGATTTTTAGCACCCCCTTGAGAAACTCATGTTTTTACACCCTCATATCAAGTATTGGCATCTTCATAAATTTTCTTGTCTTCTCACATCATGTTGTTGTCAATGTTGGCCATTCTCAGAAAAGATAACTGATCATCAGTTAATTCGCCACCAAAAGGATAACATAGGTTTAGAATATTGTCGTTCTGGATTTTGTTTGTGGACATGTTTGTTTAGTACAATTAACTTTTACCCCTCTACGCAATGCAGGAATTTCTAGCTCTGCCTAGAGCTGATGCCATCCATCTTCTTGGACAGTACAATGGAAATGCGGAGACAGTCATTCAGCAAATATTTGCTTAATTCAATGTAGCGTTATTCATGAAGATTTTGGTTTTTGCTTACATTGGTTTATTCGATTTGTGCATAAGAGTTTCCCGTGTAGATAGATATACACATAGTTTTTGCAAAGGGAGGTACAGTAACATATTTTACACTGGCTGTTTCAATTCCCATGTATTTGATCCGTGTGGGCATTCTGTCTGGAAAAGTAGCTACTAACAAAACAGTGTTGGTTGATCACAAATAGAATAAAGCACTGTTGGATAATTGGATTGGTCTATTTTGCTTTCTCTAATTCTGTTTGTCAAGAAGTCCGCAGTGCAAATAATATGTTCAATTTGTTGATGCTCCATGTTTTCATTGTTGTCAAGTATTAGTAAAGAAGAAAATGTACAAGGGCAACCACGCCAAGAAGTTTCTTGATGTCTAAAGCTGGATTAACCACGTTTGTCAAGGTCTGCTTCAATCTTTCGCCCACTATGTTTCTTCTTAGCTCGTGCAGATACTTCCCATCATACCTTGGTCTTGTTAGAGCTTCTGCTTATACTTTCCATTGAAGGCACTAATTGGTTGGTTGAAGTTAGAACTAAAACTACTGTTTGATGCTTGGAGAAAAGCTTATGGATGCCGGTAATGGATCGATGAACCTTGTTGTGTATTTATAAGTAGTATCCTACACACGTGCATAAGTTAGAATCCAAAACTTTTAGTATGAAAATTTAATCCTCCCTATTTTTTTATATTTAGTGATTCACTTGAGCTAATTCAAGGCTAGTGAAGTGAGCCTAGTGTTTGAAACTACACACGTATATACTCAGTTGCTCACGCAATTTCTAATTGTCATGGGATTAGTATTAGTTTACCCGTGCTCTTTTTTAAGAAAATCTTGTCCATCACAAGTAAGTCTAAGTAAGAGTGTGTGACATGCAAAATAATATAGATCTAGGAAAAAACAGAATCGTGCAAGATAGATCTAATTATTAAAGATTAAGTTAAGGTAATTTTAGTTTTTGGGACGAGACGGGTGCTAATCGGAGCTAATTTGTATGTCTAAGCTAGGCGGAGCTAATGTGTATTGCTAGACGGAAGTTAGGCGGGTCCTAAGCGGAGCTAATGCGTATAGCTAGGTGGGCGGCGGACGTGATATGGAACGTGTTTAACGTTTTAAGAGAAAGATATTGACAGCCACCACATGCATGTATTTGAAAAAATTCATTGCAGAGAACAGTTATAATGTAGCAGATACAATACAAACGTAACATGCATAATTTGCTTAGCTATCGTTTACATAGTTTGTATGTGTTTTTGGGAGAAGTTTGTGCCTTTCTTGTCCCCCTCTTTTGCTTTTGTTTGTGTTTGGACTTGGAAGGCCTATTTGGGATTTTCTTCTTGTAATGTTTCTTGTCTAATGTGGAATTAATTAATTAATAAGGTCAAACATAACGGTAAGACATAGAATGTAATTACTAATTATTTGGCTTTTCTAAGTGTTATGCATTCTTAAAAAAAAGGCAGAATGTAGTCGCACATGAATCTACATTGGCCGAAGATGAGTGAGAAAGCTAGTACTTTAGAAACAAATCCACACTAATATGAATATGATATTCTCATTAATTTTCAGTAAATATAATCACCAATTCAAAGGATATTGGCCTTTTTTTAAGGTAAGAGCTATTAATTATATAAAGAGAAGCTCATTTGTCTGGCTCCTATATACAATTGTTCTGCGCATCAATTTATTCCATTATTTGCTATGGTTGTCAATTATGTGAGGATAATGCAGCATCTTTTTTCTGTTCATATATTGTATCATAGAGAAGTGGTTCAGACTTCAGAGGACTTGGAGAGGGGAGTGACAAAATTGAGAGGACTTGAGTAATTCCATTATTAAAGACTAGAAAATGAGTGATAAAGATAAGACGGCACTAATTTGGACTAGGCTTTAGATCAATATGGATTTATCACATATTAAATGATAATTATGCTTAATTATAATATCTACTTCTATATGGAAACAAATACAGAACTATATCCGGTTAATAATGATTTCGTGTATTAGATCATTATTGTAAGTCCTATTCATAGTTTAGAAGTAAGACAACTAATCAGTATTGTATTAGGAATCTAATTAGAAGACTTAACTCTCAAGGAATGTCCTTAATGGGAGGACTCTTTAGGGTTAATGATTCTATATAAATAGATGATATTGGTCCCTGTTATCACCACGAGATATAGCGTAAGTTCTGTCCATTGAGAAGCTTATTGTGGTGACTAACAAAAGGTTTTGCCTAGTACTTTTGTGTTTCAGGTTTATATCAATGGAATGAGCTATGATTCATAATGATGGTAAGTTTACTCAAAGCTAAAAGTCTAACAATTATGGTTATGCATATGATCTATTGTATTGTGAACATTCAGTATTTGGTTTACAAATTGGTATAAGAGCCTTTAAAGGTTCACAAAATTTTCAGTTTTGCATAACAAAATCGTTTTAGGGTTTTCTCAAACAAAAAAAATTTTGCTTTACGGGTTAACCTGTTAACCAGTTCTTGGCTCAACCCACATGCAAGCGCGGATCCAGTCTCGACCCGCTCGCCAGAGATCACCCGCTCGCCAGAGGTCGGATAGTTTTAACCAGAAACAATTATTGCGTTCGTCACGGACAATCCTGGCGAGTAAGTTCACAATGGTGGCGAATGCATAACCTGGCGAGTAAGTTCGCAACGGTGGCGAATGCATTTATAACAGATAACCTCGGCGAATACGATCGAAAAGGATAGTTTTTGGCTAGAAGATGGAGCAGAGACTGGATTGGAAGCGCTGGAGACTTTTACGTCTCTTATGGGATTCAAAACCCGATTGCTGTGGATCAAGAAAGCCAATAAATAGTTGCTGCATCAAGTTTATAGCTTCCGCTGTGTTCTGTAGCAAATTGGGGAAAAAGCAAAACAGGTTTTTCTGGAAATTTTTGTTTTCAATTCAAGCATGTATATCTATATATATGAGAGCTTATTCCCTACTTGACTCAAGCATGTGCTTGCACTACCAGAAAAAAGGCTTTTCCCGACGAAATAAAAAAAACTGGCCGACGAAATAAAATTTTCGTCGGCTATTCCCAAGAATGGCCGACGAATTTTTTTTTCGTCGCTAAAAAAAAAATTCGTCGGCTATTCCCCTAGAATGGCCGACGAATTTTTTTTTTCGTTGGTAAAAAAAATAATCGTCGGCTATATTCATATTTTAGTCGACGATTTGAATTTTCGTCGGCCTTTCTCTGAAACTTTAGCCGACGAAAATTTTTGGAAGAATGGCCGACGAGTACTAGGTTTGATTTCGTCGGCTATGATTAAAAAAAAAAAAAAAAAAACAGCTTCCATTTTCTATCACTATTGACAAACCATTGCTTCGTCCTTCAAATGCAAATGTGTCGTGAAATAAGATATGACTGAAATAATGAAATACGTCTACGGTTGAAAAATGACAAGATTCCGACAAAATCTGTGTGCCGAAAGTTGCGGTTAACTGTTTTTTACTTCCGTTTTCCTATGGGTAGCCTAACGGTCGGTAAATATTTTGAGGAAAATTTTTATACGATTAGTTGCGTCTCATCGATTTGAAACTATTATCTGTTGAAGGTCAAGCCAAAAAACGTCATTTAGACAGGCCAATTACCATTTCTAAGCGTTTAAAGGGTTGACTCACCCGGTTGACCGTCCCGATCGAGCCTTTAACGTTGTCAGATGTAGTTGGATTTTTTTTCATACGTGTATTTAATCTTAACGGTGATATCTGACGGTTGGAATAGATTTTCCAAACTTTTAGATTCAAAATCGGAACATATGCACTAATGTTCCTTAACTTGTTTACTAAGTGTTTAAATGAATGTATAGTTTCAAATAGTTACTATACGTACACTCTTCAAATGCAAATATGTCGTCAAATAAGATATGACCGAAATAATGAAATACGTCTACGGTTGAAAAATGATAAGATTCTGATAAAATCCGTGTGCTGAAATAATGAAATAAGTCAAAACCCGGTTTACTGCAGATTTGGCGTCCGGCGTCCGAATGACGATTGTGATACCATTCCGGAAAGGGAACGACGCCAGGAATCAAACTCGTTGCTATGCCACAACGTGTAGGCTTTTTCGGGCTTTCGAGTTCGTTTAGGGCCTCAAAACGGCAGTTTAGTATGTTTTCATAGAATAGCCGACGAAACATTGTAATTCGTCGGCTATTCTCTAAGTTTAGCCGACGAAAAGTATATGTCGTCGGCTAAACTCCTTCGATCCGCTTATTGTCCACCGTTGGATGGCTCAGATCCAACGGCTGCTGATTTTCCAAAGCATAGCCGACGAAATATTTGAATTCGTCTGCTAAACTCTTGCGATCCGCGCCTTTTTATTGTCCGTCGTTGGATGGCTCAGATCCAACGGCTGTTGATTTTCCAAAGTATAGCCGACGAAATATATTAATTTCGTCAGCTATTCTCCTTCTAAATCTTTTAAATCGCTTCCTCCCGCCTTTTTTCTCTCCTCCTCCTCCTCCTCCTCCTCCTCCTCCTTCGTGGTTTGGGAAATGTAAACGGCTTTCGCCGTTCACATCCCGGTCATGGGTTCTCCCTTAGGACATGTTAGTGATGTTTTTTATTTACCGTAGATGTGACGGTCAGACGAGGTCCGAAGTGCACAAAATTTATACAGGGTCTCTAAATAAAGGTAACAATCACATCGGCTGGTGCCGATTATTTACGAGACGTTTCCTCCATGTAGTCGCTTCATAAGCTCTCGTTTGAGAATTCCCAAGAATTGACCAAACAAACTTGTGAGCTTTTAATGATCAATAAAACTTGAGAGGAGTGTAGTAAAAAGTTCTTCGAGGTTCTTTCTGCACTACTCATTTACTTTCCACCAAACTTACCAAAACTATGGAAAAAGAATACCATTTTAAAACCAATCTTCACTTGCAAAACTGAAACACCACAGAGGCGTAAATATAGAATTCAATCACATCGACAACAAAGTCAAAAACCTTAATTGCAATTAACAAATTGGTACATTACGAGAAATTTACTTTCAATATATTGTGGATATGGCAAATGTAAAGAATCTATTGCAACCCCGATCCTAGGAAACATATAAAACAATTACAAGTGAGATGAACAAAGGAAAGTCTCGTGCTGCTAGCAGCCTAGATACTAAAGATAAGCAATCCATGCAACATCCAAGGTCCCGACAACATAAGAAAGAGTCTATAATACATTTGATCCTCAAGAAACATGTAAAGGCAATTAAAAGTGAGATGAACAATGATGGAGACTCATGCTGCAAGCAGACTAGGAAGTGCTGAAGTAGGTATAGAATGCTGCAAAACTAGGCAAGAGGTCCTCCAATCAAGAACCACCCTCATTTTTCAAGGTGATTTTGTCTCCAAGAGTCAATGCAATACCTTGAGTCTTGATTTTGATTCTAATGTATCCACTTAGCTTACCATATGCTTGTTTCTCAACACTCGAATTCACCAAAGCATCCTCCCCAAAAACACTCTTTGCATACAGATTGGCAGCGAGGACTCCACACTCTCCTTCCGGTGCCGATCTGATGTCATTTCAGAAAGAAATGAGAGGAGCAAATGAATGAGGAAAATACAACAGAATGCAAAGGACATTAGTACTCTTACATGCCACAAACAATGCACCAATAGAATATGCAGTAAGAGCACAAATATTGAACAGTATATCATGTTTTCCTTTTTGAATAAAACTGTATATCATGTTTAAAACGACATATGTAGCCAAATACTATGTAAGATGCATGACATGATAGTATTAATACTCATACAACCACAGCTTTTCTTCATAACACATCATAATCGAAGTATGTTCAAAATAGATGAAGATACTAAACCTTCATTAAGTATAGAAATTGAGAGGGATATGGGATATGAGAGCGGAAGAGACGAAGAGAGAGGGATTTGAGAGGAGAGATGGGAGATGGGAGCAGAGAGAGATATGAGAGCAGAAGAGAGGAACGAAAACTCGGACTCGCACCTAACCACGCGTCCTTTCTACATTTCCTTACAAACTGCCACGTCACCTTTTTTTTTTACTCAAGCACAAGCAGGGAATAAGCTCTCAACATTCATATATCAGAACTTTCCTAAACAAAAATATATGGCACCTTAAGCTCAATGCTGGAATATTGCTTTCTCCACATCGATATTCCAAAACACAGCAAACCAACTCCCAAATTACAAATTGTGGTTTTGTAACATATTTCCCAGAAAACATATTAGATTCATATGACACCGAAACAACAAAACAAAAGTAATCATTTTTCTCTGTTTTAAGTGTTTAGAGGGAAAGAAACGCAACTCAGTTGATAAGCATAGTGAAGAGCATATATTTTCAACTGAATTATAAATCTATAATCAGTAAAGAGCGAAAATTTGACTCACAGTTATGTGGAGCTTAGGCTCCAAACTAAGGCAGGTCCTCGCAAGCTGTAACTACCTTTAAGAGTTCTAAAACTGGCTGCTACTTACAGTTTCTATATGATCCAACCTGACATAGAATGAAATTTTTTGCTCAATTCAAATCAGCGAGAAAAAGTCAAATAAAACATAAGCTTACAGAAGAATTGCAGACACTCATACGAGAGGGAAAAAAAAAGACACTAGAACATACCTGTGCAGAGGAAAGAGATTCTTTTAAACTACCTGCAAAACACAATTGTGAGCATGGTGAACAAATTCAATCACGAAACCAAGAGATGTGCATAACTTGGAAAAGTGTACAGCAATTGAACATAACACATATAGTAATCCATAGAGTCAAATGCATACAGTCAAATGCAAGCGCAAAACCAAACCCAGATAAACCCAACCCCTAAAGAATTACTATGTAAGATGCATGGCATGATAGTATTAATACTCATACAACCACAGCTTTTCTTCATAACACATTATGATCGAAGTATGTTCAAAGTAGATGAAGATACTAAACCTTCATTAAGTATAGAAATTGAGCATCAACAGATCTCGAAAAGTACCCACACTATATTGACATGGCTAATCCAAACTACTGCTAGGTGTTTCTGACCCATTCGTACAACCCCCAAACTGAGTATAATTACTCAAATTTCATAATTCACAAACACTTGCTGAAGTAAGATTGAATTAAGATTTCAATTTCATACCTTACGACTGGTGAAATTGGACCTGTACTAGCTCCTACAACACAACCAAGTCGCCACAACTGGGTATTTGCATAAAAATACCCAACCACTGCTCGACCTCTTCAGCGATCTCCCACCACAAGTCTTTGTCCCTCGCCGCGTCGACTCATCTGCATGGTTGCGATGCAGAACCAGACCTTTCGATTATTCCCGATCAACTATGCAAGCACAATCTCAAACCCATCAATTTGTAAAATCACAACTCATCAAAATTAAGCACAAAGAAGAGAGAACGAGAACCCACTTGATGCCCAAGCCGTTTTGTAAGAATTAGAGGTTCTGGAGTAAGCATGCTGCCGATCGAGACGGCGGAGGTTGGTTGCCCATTAAAGCACGATTAGAGGGATATATGAGTGTCAAAATAGACTGAAAGATGAGACCAGAGATAGGAGATGGGAGCATAGATGGGTGGAGAGGGATATGAGAGCGGAAGAGAGAGGCATATGAAAGCACAGTGATGCAAGGCAGAGCAGATCGCCCACTAACGGGAGCAGAGGAGAGACCGCAGAAGAGACGATCACCAAAGCACTACCAGTGAAGGTATTCAAGAAGCATGCAGAAAGCATGGGAATTCTTCCAAACTTAGATGCTTAGGTTCAGTGGGAGTTAGGACCAGTAGGAGCAAACTTAAAAATATTTTGTTTTCTGAGTTCTTGTGTTTTTGGTTGTGATATCAGTTCAAATTTAGTTTTGTAATGATAGTTTTTATAATTAAAGTTTGAGGTATTTCCGAATTTTGTATTGCTGCAGCTTTATGTTTTGTTCTGAAATTATTGTTTTAAAGTTCCAGTCATATATACTTGCTATCAGATGATCTCATTCATGTTTAGCATGATACTACAGTACAAGCAAATTTGAGATTATTAGTGTTCAGGAAATTTACTTGAGTTCTGGTTTTAAGAACATAAAGTAGGACTTGATATATGTTTTTACTTGTCAATACACATTAACATATATTTCAATACTGCATGATTGACATATGTGGATTACAGAAGCTTGTGTTGTGGTACAGAACCTCTGCATTTTTGTCAAAGTGTAACTTGGTTCTTGCTCTGCATAAGTGACTGTAATTTGACCATGTTGTGCAGGGATTTTAGGTTCATTTGTTTTCCGGCGCGCACTACAGTAGGTAGAGCAGATGTTGTCATTCTCAGGTACGAGTTATCATTTATGGCAAGTGATAGTCCAAGTGGGAGATTGTTAGATCAATATGGACATATCACATATTAAATGATAATTATGCTTAATGACAATATCTACTTCTACATGGAAACAAATACAGAACTATATCCGGTTAATAATGATTTCGTGTATTAGATCATTATTGTAAGGAATCCAATTCATAGTCTAGAAGTAAGATAACTAATCAGTATTATATCATGAATCTAATTAGAAGACTTAACTCTCAAGGAATGTCCTTAATGGGAGGACTCTTTAGGGTTAATGATTGTATATAAATAGATGGTATTGGTCCCTGTTATCACCACGAGATATAGCGTAAGTTCTGTCCATTGAGAAGCTTATTGTGGTGACTAACAGAAGGCCTTGCCTAGTACTTTTGTGTTTCAGGTTTATATCAATGGAAGGAGCTATGATTCATAATGATGGTAAGTTTACTCAAAGCTAAAAGTCTAACGATTATGGTTATGCATATGATCTATTGTATTGTGAACATTCAGTATTTGGTTTACATAGGCGGGACTAGACGTAAGCTAGGCAGCTCTCTCTTGTCGCGTCTCTCATCGATGGCACGACCCGTTCGACTCTCTCTATTCGATCTCTTCACGTGCTCCAAATTGAAATTTTTTTGGTAGAAATGAAACATGTCCAACTATTTGTTCTTACCTCTTACATTACATCAAAATGAGTTGAACTACAACTATTAGTCTTATTATTCATGTCCAGACCACAAGGCTAGGGTCAGTTATTGCAATTGATGCTCATTGCCCCTCAGATTCTCAAATAACAGATAACATTTGATGTTCTCTGTTACTTTTCTAACTATGGAACCAAATACAATTTATCGATCTGCCGACAGTTAAGATTGGGCGTGACCGGGCGTTTGATCAGAGGTGGCGTGGTGAGTACCTGTTAATGATGATGTGCGACAGTTATGAGTATGGAGCGGGGTGAAACCCGGAGAGTGCATGGGATGATAATGGGGCGTTGAAATCCGCCATGCAACAGATATGCATGGAATGATAATAGGGCGTTGAAATCCGCCATGCAACAGATATGCATGGAATGATAATGGGGCGTTGAAATCCGCCATGCAATAGATATGCATGGAATCTCGACCGGGCGTTCTGCCATATCGGAGCGAGTTGGAGAATGCATGGGATCTCGACCGGGCGTTCTGCCATATCGGAGCGAGTCCGTATTGCTAGGCTGCGGGGAGGTGGCCCCGGTGTTGCGGTCTGTTGAAGCACCGGTTAACACTTGCTAGTTCTTCTTAGCTTGTGTTGGAATAAGCGTTGAGGTAATGTGCAGGTTTGTTAGCCTGCGGGGAGACTTGTTCTGTGTTAGAGAAATAATCTTCCCGATGGGGTGGCGTTGAGGTGACAAGTCTCGCCGTGGAGCCCCACATTGATCGCAGTTCAGTGCGATGCAGGGTTTTTATCCTGCTGGACAAGAGTACATGTGTTAGATGTAAACTCACCCGGGTGTATAAAGCCCATGTCGGTCGGATGTTCTCATAACCGATGTCATGCCATGGAGCCGGTTGTCTGATACCTAACCGGTAAAATGTCATGGAGCCGGATGGATGTCTCATACCCGGAAAAAAAAATGCTCTCGAGCCAGTTGAATAATACCTAACCGGTGAAATGGTCTCGAGCCGGTTGAATGTTACCTAACCGGTGAGATGTCATGCAGCCGGTTGAATGATACCTAACCGGTGAACTGCCATGGTGCCGGTTGAAAGATCATAACCGGTGACTTGCAGTGGAGATGCCATGCAGCCGGTTGAATGATACCTAACCGGTGAACTGCCATGGTGCCGGTTGAAAGATCATAACCGGTGAAAAGCCTTCAAGCCGGTTGAAAGATCATAACCGGTGACTTGCAGTGGAGATGCCATGCAGCCGGTTGAATGATACCTAACCGGTGAACACTGCCATGGTGCCGGTTGAAAGATCATAACCGGTGAAAAGCCTTCAAGCCGGTTGAAAGATCATAACTGGTGACTTGCAGTGGAGATGCCATGCAGCCGGTTGAATGATACCTAACCGGTGAACTGCCATGGTGCCGTGGAGCCTGGGGAAGTGGGGGGAGCCTGACGCCTCGGTTCCCGCTCCTGACTCCCTTACCTGTTGCTGGCAGGCGGGACAAGTGGCTGACATGCATTTAAGGAGGAAGCCCATCAGTCCCGTCAGTTATGATGGCGTGGGAAGTTTACCAATGCTGAGACACGTGCCAGTAGGGAGCGATCTGAGATGGAGGGTCTGGATTCCCAGGCGTTTGAGTTGCTCTGATTGCGTGTTTTGGGGGGATTACAAGCGCCTAGGGCACCGGACCCCTCTATAAAAAGGCCTCCTCTGCCTTCTTAATTCTGTTTTGCTCCTTGCTTAGAGAGAATAAGAGAAGGCTAGAGAGAAATCCGGCGAAAGCTCTGTGGAGGTGCCCCGCGACATCCGTTGCCTCAAGCGCTCTTGCTCTTTGCCTACCATTGCTCGCTGCTTTCGCAGGGCGGACTTTCCTCGGCGGTGCATAATAATCGGTAAGTCTTGCTTTCTTTGCCTGGTGTTGTTCTTTTTTATTTTTTTTCTTTTTGGTGTTTTGCGGCAGGGGGGGGAAGGGCTCTGTCGCCGACTGAGTTGTTTTAAGCGGGGCGTCTGCGGCAAACTTGGGGAGGGGCCGCAGAAGGCGCTGTTCTAGCCTGTTGCTGACCAGCGCTGGGGTTTTGTTTTCTTCCCCTTAGGTTAAAAATGTCTTCTGCAAGTTCTGATGGGGCTTCCGAATCGGCCGTCAGGCGTCCCGTCGTGGACGATGAGGAGAGACTGGAGGACTGGCTCGGTTCGGAATCCCCGGAGTCTGAAGCCGCTGACCGCTCCCGGAGCGGGGCTTCGTCTTCCGGGTCCTCGGGATCTGAGGAAATCCCGCACGGGGTGCGCCTTTCTGGCACTCCGCCCGTGAGCTACACCATCGGGAGGGGGAAAGGTGCCGTGGTGTGCGATGAGCCGGAGGGTAGTATGAACCCCGGAGAGATTGCTGCGTTCCGGGAGACGTGGAGTATCCCCGATGAGGTGGCGCTACGGCCGCTGAATCCCGGAGAGTCAGCCTGACGGAGTTTGGCATGAGGATGTTCAGAGAAAGTTTTAACAGACTATTTTAGCAACATGTTTGAAGTTTCGGCGGTTGACGCAGCTGCTCTCAATCAAACCCTTGAGGCTATTGATCCATGTGTGTCGGAAGAGATGAATATGCAGCTGTGTAGTGATTATTCCAGTGAGGAAATTAAACAGGTTGTTTTTCAAATGTATCCGACTAAGGCACCTGGCCCCGATGGCATGCCCCCGCTCTTCTTCCAGCACTATTGGGGGTTAGTTAGTGATGAAGTAGTGACAGTGGTCCAGATTTTCTTGCATACTGGTCAAATCCTAAAGCAGATCAATTACACCCATATATGCTTAATTCCCAAAGTGGTGCAGCCAGAGAATATGGCGGACCTACGGCCTATTGCTTTGTGTAATGTGATTTACAAGATTTGCTCAAAAGCTTTAGCAAACCGGTTGAAGGTAATTCTTCCTGCCATTATTTCTCCTTTTCATAGTGCTTTTGTTCCTGGTCGATTGATAACTAATAATATATTGGTGGCTAATGAGATTGCACATTTTGTGCATAACAAGAGTTCGGGTAGGGGTTACATGGCTTTGAAACTTGATCTGAGTAAAGCCTACGACCGGATGGAATGGTATTTTTTAGAGCGTGTGCTGGTCCGTTTTGGGTTCAGTCCCCAATGGATTCAGGTTGTTATGCAATGTGTTACCACGGTTCGCTATTCCTTTTTAATTCGGGGAAAAGCTCGGGGATACCTGACTCCGGCTCGCGGGTTGAGACAAGGGGATCCGTTGTCACCCTATTTATTCTTACTTGGAATTGAAGGCTTCTCAGCTCTCCTGAGTAAAAGGATGCAGGCAGGTGAGTTACCTGGTATTACAATTTGTGAAAGTGCTCCTCCAGTGAACCATCTTTTGTTTGCTGATGATAGTATGCTTTATGCAGAGGCCTCACCAACGACTGGTAGTGTGATAAAGGAAGTTATTGATGTCTATAGCAGAGCTTCTGGCTAACGAGTGAACTTTGCTAAGAGCTCAATGGTCTTTAGTGAAAGTGTGGAAGAGGAGACAAGGTGGGATCTCTCAGAGTTATTAGGGGTACAGATTGTGGAGTCGCATGAGAAATATTTGGGATTACCAACATATGTGGGAAGGCAAAAATCGGCCATGTTTCAGTATATTAAGGATTGTTTGGAATCCATGTTAGCGGCATGGCAAGGTAAACTGCTTAGTGGTGTCAGGAAAAATATTTTAATCAGTGTGGTGGCTCAGGCTCTTCCAAGTTATGCGATGAGTGTGTTTAGACTTACAAAGAATTTTTGTGATGATCTGGAGCAGTTGTGTGCAAGATTCTGGTGGGGCAGTACATTGGATAAAAATGAAATACATTGGAAGAGGTGGAATGTACTCTGTAATCCGAAAGAAACAGGTGACTTGGGATTCTGAAGTTTGTCAAATTTTAACCTGGCTATGCCTTCAAAGCAAACTTGGCGAGTTCTATCTAATCCTTCTTCATTAATTGCTTCTATTTATAAGGCAAAATATTTTCCAGATTGTCCTTTTTGGGAAGCGCCGGATTCTACTTCTCCTTCCTTTTCCTGGAGAAGTATTTTCAGAGCTAGACAGTTACTTAAGGAGAATATTTATTGGCAAGTGGGGGATGAGAAGCAGATACAAACTTTTATGGATAACTGGATTCCAGACTCATTAATAGGGCGTCCAACGTTTGTGATACCTACCACAGACTCTATTTCCAGAGTGAGTGATTTGTTATGTGGACCTGGTGAGTGGGATTTTGCAAAGGTGAAGAGGTGTTTTTCGACATTAGAGGCTGATATGATTCTGAGCATTCCTCTTAGCACAAGGCCAAGTAGAGATCGGCTGTGCTGGAAGTTAGCGTCAGATGGAAAAATTTTCAGTGAAGACAGCTTATAGGTATGTTTTTATTAACTCCTCTAATTATCACCCTATTCTTCCAACTGTTGGTCGAACTTTCTGGAAAAAATTGTGGGGAACTAATATTCCGAGTAAAGCAAAGGTACATGGCTGGAGGGTTTGCCTAGATATCCTCCCATCGTTAGAGAGTCTGACATCGAAGAGGGTCGTGGTGGAGGGGACTCAATGTGTGCTATGTGGTTCCCTAGGAAAATCGACTTCACATTTGAGTCGTGACTGTGTGTTCATTAAAGCAGTTTTTCAGTCCCATTCGGTTCTCCGAGATGTTTGCCATAGGTGGAGCAGATTGCATACCACCTCTATGGAATGGCTTGGTCAGTGTGCTAGTGAGCTCAGTCTTATACATTTTGGAGACCTCCTGTTTATCCTTTGGTCAGTTTGGAAGGAAATGAATGAGAGAGTTTGGAATCAGAAATCAATGGTGGCGTTGGATGTTAGTTTACAACTTGCTGCTAATCTAAAGGAGTTCAGAGTTCATAATATGGTGGTATCTAAGCAGGTTTTTGGGAGAGGCTCTGTGAAGTGGAAAGCTCCATCTTTGGGACTTTGTAAGATTAATGTTGATGGAGCTTATTCTCAACTTAGTCGAAAGGGTGGTTGGAGTTTTATTATTCGTGACCATTCGAGAAGGATGTTGGCTGGAGGAGCTGGTCCTGCTTTGGGTTTAGTGTCGGCAGAACATGCCGAGCTGATTGCATGTTGTAGGGCGGTTGCTTTTGCGGCCAGCCATAGCTTTGCACCAGCGATCTTGGAAACAGATGCTTCAGAAGTGAAGCGTCAACTGGAGGTAATAGCTGATCCTAATACCTCCAGATTAGGTCAGATATATGACGATTTGAGGTTTCATATTCAGGACCAGGGTACTTGGATGGTGTCTCACACTCGCCGTCAGGGTAATAGGGCTGCGCATTGTCTGGCAGCGTATGCCTGTTCTTTGGACATGGATGAGTTTCATTTTTCTATGCCTACTTTTCTTGATGCTGTTGTTACAGCGGAATACTGTACTGTTTAATCTTGGTTTTCATTAATAAATTTTTGTCAACTGATTCAAAAAAAAAAACGAGAAAAATTAAGAATATTAAAAAACTTTAGGAAAAAGCTTAATAGAAATATGATAGGTTATTGAAATTTAATTTTTAGATTTACAAAAGGTATCTATATTCTAGAAAAGCAGATTGCAGATCTTAAACAAATACATCTTTGGCAACAAAAATTGGTATGTTGAAGGCTAGATCTTAGAATTGGTAAGTAATTAGGTTTTTTAATTTTTTAATTTTTTTTACTTACTTACTTACTTGCTTAATAAAACTAAATTAAAAAAAATAAATTGGCTTTATAATGTCAATGGCTGAATTTTTGGTTATGGAGCTCATTCTTAGAAGACCGAGATTATCCTTGATGGTGAGTCTACGTGAATTCTTGCGCATTGTTTCTCGATGTTTTGTGATTCCAGTTCAGTTTAGAAAGATTGATATTTCTTTTACATACAGCCTTATTGTTCAAGCATGAGAGGGATATCTGGGCTTTCTAATGTCTCATCAGTCATTAGGGTTTCTTCTCCTAGAATTGTTTTGGTGCCACTAGTTTATTCGAGAGAAGCACTAGGGTCTTCTACATCGTTGTTGTTTTCGTTTTCTTCTCTATTTTGCTTCCATGGTTCTCTTTGATTCTACTTATTATGTTTTCTCTTTTTAGGCCGTGCCAATAATGATGTTGATGGTTTAAAATGCAAGCAAGGACCAATGTGGGACAGTAAAGTACTCATATAGATTCTTCAACAATTTATAATATGATGATAACATTCAAAGTTGGTTGTCACACACACTATTCAGAGTGGCTTTCACGTTTTCTTTTCATATCATATCATATCATATCCGATCCATCCATTTCTTTCTCTAGTGAGAGTGTGAGACCTTCAGTCTCTCTTTCTTTCTCTTATTTTAGTTTCTGGAATCACTAATTTGTTTGATTTCTAGTTTAGTTCTAATTGGAGGTGAAAATTCATGTCATTGGATAATGGATTTATAATGTACCTCTTGTTCTTGCACTACTAAACATTCATCTGCCTGAGTTTTGAAGTCTTGAGACGTAATTACCAACTATAGTCTTGTAAAAATTCGATGAAGTAACATGCTTGCATGCATATAAGTGATATAACTAATTATTGTCAAGTTTGACAATGCTAGAACACCTTTTACCTTTTACCTTTTAACCTTTTAACCTTTTGGGGGTAAAGTGACTCCTTTATCCATACCTATCTCTTGAAACATGTCATAGAATGATTTTTGAAAATTTCATCTACAAAGGTCAATTTGTCCAAGTAACCAGAAGGAACTGTTCCAAATTAATTTCAACACACCACTGCATCTACACTATAAAGTTGTTTACTTTACCTAGTGTAGTCTTATGACAAGAATTATCATTTTTAAACACAAAAATTATCAATGGAATTGCACATCATTAATTAGTAAACTATATCAACCAAATAGATGGTTTGTTAAAAGATCATGAACAAAATATAATTATTTCATATTATTTTGTTTATTGAATGATCACTATTTTTGTTGATTCATTGCGCACACAGAAAAACTAATTTAGTTGTTAGTGCATGTTCGAATACATAGAGTTTAGTAAAGAAATCTGTTGCTATTTGAGATTCTCTCAATACTACTTATTATTCAGGACTTCCCCTATTGTATTTAGCTTTCAGTTTCATGTATAAAGACTCGAAGAAGTTGCACCAGTTTTTACCTTGGAGTAACTATCTAACTGATGTAACTAGTGTTGCAATCTAAATTTGTGTGGGTATGATTGGATCCACATCTGTTCGGTAGATAACTAATCTAAATGTGAGTGGGACATTATCTTGGTGATTATCAACATCAATGTATCACAATCTAGGAAAAAAGACGATCGACGTCTTGACGGATACCGGTACTCCGATCCTTTCAAGAACTTCCAAATTAGTGAAACTACCATATAAAGAAGGACTCGTTAAATTTGGCATGCAGTATAATTAGATAAAAGCCAATTGATGAGCAGAGTCTTTATTTGACATGTTAGGTGTTCTGTCAAAGCACTAATCTAGTAGTTCAATACTCTAAATTTCATCCAAAATGTAAAGGATAGAAAAAGAAAACCTCATCCAACCTTAACTATATTGTATCAGTCTCTCTGCATGTTTAAATAAGCTAACAGATTTTAAGCACGATGATTACTACCTAATATCAACTCACATAAACAAATTGAGATCCAATTGGCATCTTCTCATTTAAATTGTTTATAAACCTATTAGGTAGTAAAGCATCTTTTCTCTAAAGCAAAGTTCTCAAGTGGATATTCAAAAAAAAAATGTTTTTTTTTTTTTATAATTTATTTATACTTTTTTTTTTTTTGGAATAGATACCCCATGAATATTTCAATGTAAAAACCAAAATTGTTTATTGGTAGCAAATTAGCGCACCACATTCCATCTTAATCAAACACAAGTCAAAGTCTACAAACGAAAACGAGAGCTTCACTCGTTCCTCAAGAACTGTGCTTTTGTTTGGTTTTCCACTTTGAACTTTGGACTAACCGGATTACACGGCATGCAGTTTACTTTGATTTAGATTTTAGATTTTAGAAACAGCTACACAATTGCAGCAACATATTTCAAAGTTTAGATCTTCATTACCAAAAAGGATTATAGAAATCCCAGTTAGAGACCGAGAGGGAGAGCCACAGTTCCACCGAGGGCCTTTTCTTGGCTTCTGTTTTGTTTTTTTTTGGGCGGCCAAAAAGCTCAAAACCCCAGAAAGCTTCTCTCTCTCTTAGCAGCTGTGTGTTTAGGTTGGGGATGAACAGTTGAGGCTGCTGAACTCGGTTTAGGGGTCTTGTTTGCTTTGTGTGTCTCTGTTTCTGGTGAAGCAATGGCGGAATACATCTGGGTTTGCAACAAGGTATTGTCTTTTTTCTGGTTTCTTTTGCTTTATTTTGAGGCTATGGACTTTTCAAGTTCACTTTTTGTTTGAATGAAAGTATTGGGTTTTGCTCAAGGTTCTGTTTTTGCTTTTATTGTTTTGTTGTTTGGTTGGGGGGGTGTGAGATGAGATGTGTTCTGGAAGCACAGATGGGCTATCTTGGTTTTCCTATCCCAGTTTCGTTTTTGGTTAGTTTATGTGAAAGGTGTTAGCTTTTAGTTCTGTGGCTAATTCGTGGATGTGGAAGAATAATGTGTGTGGATTTGAATGACAAACTTTGCCGCTTGATGCTTGTTGGATCTGGTTTTTCGTGCCTAAAACTTGTTTGTACTGAATTTTCCTGTGTTGATAAGTTACTACCGTTCAAAACCCAGTTAAATTTGTAATTTTCTGACTGGGTTCTGTTTTATGAGTTAGTAGTAGAGCTGGTATTGAGTGGTTTCATGGATTTGTAGACTATATTGCTGCTGTTAGTGTTACTTGTAGAACCTACATTACAGCGAGCTTGCACCCATTTCAAGCTTCCAATGGTGTTCATCTAGTTACTAAATGGACACAAAAGTTATAAGCATTGTTGTTACTTTTTAGTGCTACTGAGAGAACCTGCACTAGTAATTCTACATTTGAGCATGTTTTACAACCATTCGATAATCTCTCTTTCTGGAAGTTTTCATATTGACTCTTCCTCCTCCCCTTTTGATTGACAGGAAAGTTTGATTATAAAGCCGTCTCCCAAGAAATCTCTTTTGTTTCAGAGGATGATAGTCTTAATATTTGCAATGGTCTTAGGAGTTTACATATGTTCGATATGTCTAAAGCAGATAAGTGTTGAAAATATGACTAAAGTCGAAAGCATCAAAGTCATCGGAAGGCCTCCTCATGAAACTAAACTATTAGAAATTCCTTTACAGCATTATCCAATGCCTGAAACTTTTAGCAGGTAAGTTAGAACTTGCACCTTTCCCTTTTAAATTTTGGGATCTTCAGCCATGTAATCACTGCTTTGGTCTATTTATAGGGCTGAATGTGCACATAATCCTGTAAGATTCTTCGCAATCTTGTCGATGCAGAGATCAGGGAGTGGATGGTTTGAAAGCCTATTAAACAGTCACAAGAATGTTAGTTCTAATGGGGAGATATTTTCCGTTAGGGATAGGAGGGCAAATATTTCTTCAATTGTACAGACTCTTGATAAAGTTTACAATCTGGACTGGTTCAGTAGCGCTTCTAAGAATGAATGCTCTGCAGCAACTGGCTTCAAGTGGATGCTTAATCAGGTACTTAATGTCTTTTACTTCAAGCATATATTCGTCTTCTATTCTGCTTGTGGATTATTGGAAAACTATCTTGTTAAATGAGAAATAGTAACAAATGTTTAAGAATGTGAATCATATTGCTACCTAATTCGTTGTTAACGTTGTAGCAGAAATTTGGTTTGATTAACATGCTGGTTTTTTATGCAACAAGTTACTAGTATTCAGAAAGTTACTTTTCTAATATCCTTCAAATAATTGTTACTGCTTACTCTGCCCAGTTAACCTCTTGTTTCCATCCTTCTCGATTATGAATTTGTGTCATGTCTCTGATTCTTTAGGAGGTAAACTCTTGATTGGCTCCTATTTGCTTTATTGTTATTTAAATTATACATCACCAAACGGACAGAAGAGAGACGCCATATCAGTATTACAAGATGTCCTTGATTATTGCAATAAAGTCCTGATTCAGATATAATATTGCTCATTCTAATTAGGGCAGAGGTCTCAGTGCTAGGTTGATAGAAGGCGAGATTACTCTTGCGTTATTGTTCCGTCACCTGTTATTAAAATGCAAGTACCACTATTGTCTACAGCTTTCCCCCAGATATGTTTGCATAAAGTGAATCATGTAAATGTTGGGACCATAAATTTAGAGTTTGGGAGCTACTTTATCGTTTTAAACTACAATTTGATAGCTCATAAAAGCCATTTGCTAACTGTAACATTTTCTTCACCATAGGTATACTGCTGTATGTTAATATTGGTTCCTTGAAGGAAATGTATGTGTGATTTCCAAAGTTTCTGAACCAGTTACTAGGTTTAGATATGTTGTTCAACAGTGGAAGTGCTTACTTAGGCAGGGATAATTGAACACCATAAAAAAGTTTCTGTGTCTGGTGTGTGAAGTATACATTAATTCTGAAAAAACTATCGAATTCCCCTCTCCCTCTCCCTCTGTTTTCTTTTCCCTCCTCATAAAATTAGGCCCTCTTTGTTTGGGGTAGCTGTGGAAGAGCTTAACTGACTTGTGGCTGTTGCAGGGATTAATGGACAACCATGAAGAAATAGTAAAATACTTCAATGGCAGGGGGGTTTCTGTAATATTTCTCTTTCGAAGAAATTTGTTGCGCAGAATGGTCTCGGTTCTTGCTAATTCTTATGATCGTTATGCTAAGCTATTGAATGGAACCCACAAGTCACACGTACATTCAGAGGAAGAGGTCTCTCACTCTCTCTATACATATTTCTGTGCACATTTTGTTTCCTACCTCACGAACATCCACAATTCTGAATTTTAGCTGGTGACTTCTTGTATATACAGGCTGGTACACTGTCAAAGTACAAGCCTGCTATCAATTGCATGAAGTTGATTGCTGATCTTAAAGAAATGGAGTTGACAGCTGCAAAGGCCGTAGAGTACTTCAATAGTACCAGACACATGGTGTTGTATTATGAAGATATTGTCAAAAACCGCACTGTACGGATCTTTCTTTCAAATATTAAGAGCTATTTATTCTTGATAATGTTTACAGTTTACCATATTTTCACTAGTCATCTAAGTACTGTCATTATTCCCTTGGAGACAACTAGCATCTGACTTTGTATAAATCTACTGAAGTTCATCTTTCTTGTCCAGGTCTTAAAAGATGTTGAAGAGTTCCTTAGACTTCCTAAGAAGAAATTAAAAAGCCATCAGGTAAAAATACACAACGGACCATTGGCAGACCATATCAGAAACTGGGATGATGTCAAGACGACGCTTACAGGAACACCATATGAAGATTTTCTCCACGCGGACCATTAGGCGTAGTCCTCTGCTAACTAATTTAAGTCTGGTGTATATATCCACTCAAGTTATATATTCTTACCCCCAGAAGGCAGAAGCTGACAGGATATTACCCCTGCTTTTGAAATTTTGGCTGCAACACTGCTTGGTGTTTTGATCCTTGTTTCATATCGCATCAACGAGTTGTTGATGTGTCATGTGTCTAATCTATACCCTGTTCCTCTTTGTATTAACCAGATAGACACATTGTATATGTTCAGCTAAACATTGTGAGTGAATATGCAATTCCTTGAGTTATGTTTTGCTGTGCTTCGGCTTCTTTCATGTCTTCAATATCATGCTAGTACTTTGGTTTATGTGACTTTTGTTGTTGCCAGTATTTTTCCATTATCCTGGTCTGGTACTTTGGTTAATTTTCATTGGAACTTCTCCAAAGAAAGAAAATGAGAGATTGATGGTGATTGTTAACTAATTTGCGCTGGTTCTACAAATTTGTATTCGGTTTTTGAAGAAGTTACTCAAAAGTTTTGAAGCTTCAAAAACGCTGAAAGCAAAAAATCACCAATTCATGTAACCAAAAAAATAAACACCAATTCAACATCCCTTCGGACCTTCCCCTCAATTCAGGATGGGAAATCGAGGAATAAAGTGTTCTGTGGCTGGAAACTGAGAAATTGAAATAATAATCTTATATGCCTTGGCCTTCTATCTTTCAAGTTTCAACCATGATAGATTTCCCTAGATTTTCTTTCCTGAGAATGTGATCAGAAAAGGAAATATATGTAGTAATTCATCTGATGTATCTACATATGTATATAGACTAAATAAGTGATCGATGCGTTGTTGAATCTACAAGAACTCCATCACTAAATAAACAATGCATCTCAATTTTCCTTGACATGTGTGAAGGATATGAACTTTTCTTTGAATAATGAACTCCATCACCAAGTAAAAAATACCATGCATGAGATCCATTTACATGTACCATTTTAGAGCCGACTCAGCCGAGCAACTTGAGCTCTGTTACTTAATTGCGGGGGTGGTCGATACAATGCCTCGAAGAGACAACAATAGAATGCAAGGACAATTTTCTCTATAAGATGCCTCTGGCTATGGAAGTATTATATCAACAATTAACAGCTTTTATCTCCGTGATAGAATGTACAGTACTCAGTGTGAGATATATTGAAGCACTGGAGAATCTGCTGCAGAATAAACCATTATAACTAACAAATCGTAATAAGAATCTTTGCGATTCACATTGTTAATTTGTGACTATATAGTAAGATACTTGCCTTCTTGTGAGGAAAGGAGACAGAAGAACAGTACGGCTTGTTCAGAGAGTTCATGGTAGCCATGCGAGGGTAGATGGGGGCCTGTTCGAAGCTACCTAGGGTTAGAGAACTTTTAAAAACACATGGGACGACTGTAAAGCTATACTAACAGCCAACAAAAGTAGTACTATAATGTAAGAAACTCTTTGTACATTGTTAAAACTGGCCGCTAAAACTTTCAGTACTTGACAATTGTCAGGGTGTTTGACTGGAACTACTATTTAACCTTTTCTGGGAAGAATTCAAAGAATATTGGTGAAGAACAAATTTATAATGAAGATGCAACCAGCTAACGAAGGTGGGAAAAGTTTTGTTTTCTTCAAACTGAGAATAGTGGAGAATCAGAACCACTGGTCTGGCCTCCATGGGCCTTTCAATTGTTTGTTGTTTGAAAAGATTGGGTGGTTGTGAGAAAAATTATAAGTGTCCGCACGGCCACACCAGCTAGCTGATAATATTTCTTTTGCTGTACTGCACCGGCCGTAAGAGAAATATACTAGGGAGATAGAAAGGTTTTGTAAATGGACGGTTTGCTTGCCCATGCAAATTGTTAACACTCTTGCGTCCCTTCAAAAAAAACTTAAGTGCTCTATATATATATCCTAAGAGATGTGCATTTGGATGCATCAAATAAAGCAAAATATTACACAACCTAATGATTTCAACCCTACTCTTATTGGCATCGGTAAGTATGGAGAGAGAGAGAGAGAGCACGATATCTTAATTTATTTCTCTGGTAGTTTGAACACGAGAGATTCTGATTGGTTAGGACTTCAGCCCTAGTGGTGCTCTCATCTCTATATATACTCACGGAGAAGGGAGTTTCAAAGCAAGCACAGCTGATTCAAGGCAGAGTTTAATTGCTAGACTACACTACAATAACTTGCCTGCATCTTTTCTTAATTACTTAGTTGATTCAGACTCTAGCCAACATTCTTTGTGTCCTAGTTACTGAATTAGTCAGTTTCCATATTTAAGCTAGCTTTCACCTTTGCTCTCCCACCAGTTCCTCGATCCGCAGTATGGCCTTAAGCAAGTCAACTTTCATTGCTTGCTCTTTATTTCTTTCTGTACTTATAATCTTAAGCTGGGAAATCCAGTCAGTTGATGCTAGGCGTTTGGTTGAGACGAGCGAGCTCCAAAACCTCCAAACTGATCAATACAAATCAGTGGTTCATCACGAGACTGAAACTTCAAAAGAAGTGATCATATCTCCCCCCACCTCCGTAACACCACCACAAAGTGAGGTTGCTGGTGCAGCACAGCCCCCTCCTCCTGCCCATGGCATAGTTGACTTCAGGCCCACGGCTCCAGGCCACAGTCCCGGTGTTGGACATTCCACTCACAACTAGCTCTAGGGCTTGCATCTAATTAATATCCTTATGTATGTGCCACATTGTGTTTATAAGCCGTTATTCCCGTTACCCTATTAGATTCCAATAAGTATTTGTACAGATTTGTTTTTAAGATGTGTTAATTGGCTGCTTGATTATCAATGTAATTTGTGGTTTTCTATAGCGTTATGTAGACAATCTCCTATCGTGAAGCTTAATTTTGATACAATTTCGTATAGATCGATTCATCAATTCTGCATTACTGATCGAGGGGATCAGTATTCCAAGTTGTTTATTGCCTTATTGATAAATTAGCGAATCATCTAATTATCGTTGTTAAATTTTCTAAAACATAAAGCACAGTTATGTCAATCCAAACTGATCGATATCGTTCCCCAAAGGGAAAAGAGAATAGCCATTGGAAGATCTAGATCGAGCTCCCATCTAACCCTTCAGTTAAGTATCAATTCTTGAAAATGCATTACATACATATATAAGATGTTGAAAACTCTTGTAACTTCTCAGTAGATATACGTAATGAGCGTCTGTTATGAATGTTATTAGGATCTGGGAGCTAGCATGCATGGTTTACTTCTTCTTCTTTTTTTCTCTGGGAGCATACATGGTTTACATCTTTATTTGTTTGCAAGTTAATTTTATTGATTAATTTGGCGCTGGTTGTATCAGAGCAGGTTTCGCTTTTAAGGGTTGTCTACAGTACCTTGTTATATGTCATACTCTTAATTTACAACTAACTGAACAAAGTTTATCATTTTTCTACACTAAATTTACAACATATATTGACAACAAATTTACAACATATGTTTTATATATTTACATATAATTAAACTAATTTACCACAATGACAAATGACAACCATTTATTCATAAACTTGTAAATATGTCGTACCTGAAATAATTACAACTAGAAAAACTACAATTATCTAAAGAAAAATGATTTGGGGCCTCATTGAGGCCTTGGATTTGTGGTCTCAATCCTAGGTGACATGCAATGTCATCATGACACATCACTAATTAGAAAAACCATATCAAATCATTCTTAAGCAAATAGACAATTATATCTCTCGATCCAACGATTCTCCATCATTATATATTTTTCAATAACAAAAATCATATTTATAAATTTTTTTTCTCTTTTGTTTTTTATCGCAATAATACTTATATTTAAACTTTAAAATATAATTTGAATATTGAATATTTTTGAAAGTATACTTTTTTTTTTTATGTAAACTGAAAGTATATTTGAATATATATATATATATATATATATATAATTGGTTCCAAGGAAAAATAAATTCGTCTAAGAAAATCAAATATATACATATAGTTTCCTTATATGAATTTTCTACTATCGTAATTTTAGATTTAACCCATAAAATCTGGTAAACCTTATTGTTGTCGACTATTATGGAATATCTTATCTTTTAAATTAAGAAAATTAATTTATTAGTAATGATTTAATTAATAAGGAGATCAAATTAGGCAATAATCATAACAAATTATTTCATGGAGATGAATTCGCTACCTTATATGAACTATAATAATCTTTTTATGGTTTACATGTACGATATTTAATAAAAATAATTCCGTTTAGATTGACTTATTAAAATTTAATTCTTGACTTTTTGATGCATCAATTCCATCTTATTTTCGTCTCCATCAATACTTTAATGTGTTAGATATGATGTATATACCATATATTGTCTGTCGAAATTTAAAAAATAAAATTAAAAAAATAGGTAAATCTTTATCGAATTTATTTTGGACTGATTTCTTAGACGGAATTATTTTTTCTTAAAACAAATATTATATATATATAATCAAATATACTTTAAATTTAGATATTAAAAAAACAGTATACTTTCACAAAATTCAATTTTCAAATTATTTATTGGAGTTTAAATATAAATATTATTGCGATAAAAAATAAAAGAGAAAAAAAATATAAAATATGATTATTTTTTTATGAAAAAAGACGTAATAATCTAGAACCGTTAGATCGAGAGGGATATGATTGTCTATTTACTTAAGAATGATTTAGCATGATTTTTCTAATTGGTGATGTGTCATGATGACATGGCATGCCACGTAGGTTTGAGGCTACAAATCCAAGGCCTCATTGAGGCCCCATATCAGGGCTCTTATCTAAACAATCACTCTATTTACCACAATGACAATAACATTTATCGTCAAATTTATAAATAAGAGTATCATATACATGAGGGTACTAAAGAAAATTTCTCACTTTTATTATATAAGTTCAGGTATTTTCTTTTCTTAATTAGACAGGTGTACGAACGAGGACGGTGTTTTAAAATGCAGTTCTCGGCAGCTAGCTGGCCGGTTTTGCAGGCCAAAGTATTTGTAGCTTCGTAAACTTAGAATCAGATTAAACTCTTACTTAGCTCATCACAACTTCAACTCAATTCTCTGATGAGGTTCAGAATTAGTAGAATCAGATAAATGGCTCGTTATCCAACTTCAGAGTATGAAGCCAAACTTACTGTCCACATTACTCAATCATAGTCTACGTCCTGATCGAGGAGCTAAAATGCATCTCATGCATTTCCACATTTTGAGTGCATAAATCAATATATAGGCCATCACCAATGCGTTTGGATGTTACCATGCACATCCATGAGGCTAGTCATCTCAAATCGGCTATCACAATGGAGCTAATATCGCTTAATCTTCTATTTATTTTAAAATAAAACACAGAATAGAAAGCATGCACATTCATGGGGCTCAGAGCACTGTGTTCCAGACGTACATTGCAGCCGCCCACTGCCGACCTTTCATACAGTACTAAGTTTACACTTTACAGTCCCGATTTGTATTTAAAACATTTTCACAGCTTACTAAATCTATTATAGTTCACATTTTCTTCACTGTTCATTGCACTCATTTTATTTTCTACCGAAAGTAGAGAGTTTAAATGCATGTTTGTGCTTTCAGATGGATGACTTAGTTAATTGGTTAATAGAATGTTTATATCTTAATGCTGTTTGATTAAACTTACATGCATGTGAGGCTTCACTAACATCTACTATATCATCTTTAACAAAACATATCCTCCCCTCTTTT
This sequence comes from Potentilla sterilis, assembly GCA_963682095.1. Lineage (NCBI taxonomy): Eukaryota > Viridiplantae > Streptophyta > Magnoliopsida > Rosales > Rosaceae > Potentilla > Potentilla sterilis. The sequence goes on from OY821764.1 coordinate 38,161,886, forward strand.
TTCTGGTGAACCAAAAAAATATCCTCTCTTGATTCTTGAACAATGCACATCGCACATTGTCCATTTTATATCTGTATTCAGAGACTGATCGATCAATTTTTGTGCCCTACAGCAATCGAGTGCGCTTTTGATCTGTGTTGTTGTATATAAATATACATAGCTTAATTAATTATTTGTTCAGTGCTAAAGGGAGGGCTCTCTGAGAGGCTTCCTCAGAGCGTGGAACGAATAACAGCTAACCCTTTTAGAAGATTCTCCATTTCTGTTTCTTCCATACAAAATGGAGGGGAGTGGAAGCATGGGGGCTCATCATTTGCTTCAGCTTGCTTGACTCTCTTAGTTGAATCGATTTGTTTAATCTGTGACAAACTACAGTGGTCGGGACCCGGCCTCCACAGCTCTGGGGTTCAGTTAGCTAGTGCACTTTGACTTTATTCTTTTTTATTCTTTGACCATGGGGGTTTTGTTTTCTTCTTTAACTTATTTGCAGCCATGGGTCAGTTAAAAACTAAACCACAAAAGGGATCATATATCAGAAAACCACTGGTTGTCATTTGGCAAAATTTCGAATGTACGTATGATGTTCATTTCTCCACCAGTGAAGTAGTGATTACCAATTTCTGAATCAGAAGCTCCAAACTTTGGTCATTAGGAAAAAAACAAAACAAAACTTATACTCATATGTTACTTCATTTTTGAATCAAGAGTAGTATGATTGTTTGGTTGAAATTAATCAAATTTATCAACAAGAAATGCATGTAAAGACATTAATTAGCATGCACACAAGGCTAGCTAGCTTGCAGTAAATATGCACTCAATTCCTTGTCGAAACCATAAGCCTAACAGTTCTTATACGATTAGGTTAAATGGCGGCCTTATATGGCTTTCACGATGACTCTCAGACTCTCAGTTATGAGGAACGAGGTGTTCTTGGAATTTCCTATACTGCAAGTTAATAAGGTTCCCATTTGAGACGGTACGAACCATGAAAAGTGATTCCAGATTATATAAGGTTAATGAGTAAACTATCATATCGGAAGTCATACTTACTATAAAAGCAACTAAAATTCCATAAAAGCATAGTCCTGGCTCGGGGTCAAACTTCAAACAGTAAATTTCCAAAGTGATCGTTACTAACCACTTATATTTGGTCAAATTTCGGCGGTATATTATGTACACCATCCATGATGATCACTAACACAAATAGCTTTCTTATTAAGTTAGTGGTATTTTGAAATTAGTTCTTTAGATGCACGAATGGATCTATGGTAGTGCTGCTTGTACTATTATGCAAGCGCAAGAAGTATAATGGTTAGCTAGATTAGATTCGCAAAATCAAAAACAACCATGTGTATGATACAATATTTTTTATAATGATATATTTTAAAATAAAAATTCAGTGTCGCAATCTTAAAGACAACGATATATATGATAAGAGACGCTTTATATAAAGATTTTAGAATAAAAGACTCAATATATAAGCTTTAGCGGGACTAAATTTAATTTTCTTGTGGAAGATTAAGTTAGACCGAAGGATTTTCATGCCTTTTCTAGTAGTGATATATTGCACGAAATCATGATATTGCTCAAGGAATCTTCACCAAACGTAGCTAGCTAGCTAGGGTTTGTTTAATAAACGACGGCTAGAGCTAATCATTCAACCCATTTGAAATCTGAGAGAGGAAAAACAGATGTGTTTGAACACTTGAATCTGTGGACAAAGACCAACTGAGTTCTAATTGATGAGCATGTAGAGTACTAGCCATTCCACACATACATATAATAGTAAACATCCATAAGTGGAGAGTACAGAAGAATCTTACTTTGATTCAAACTTAAATAGCTCTGTTTATTCATCCTGAATAGAGTACTAATAACCACTTAGCTCTTCAAGCAACACTTCAGACATTGAAGGGTCAAATATGATACAAATCAAGCACCTTACAACGCACAACCACAGCCTTCAAAGTTAGGGAATGAGCAAACAATACACATTAAACCAAATTAACAAACTTATCACACGCGCGCAGCTCATTCTGCACGTAAAGTTAGCAGCTGAAAGAAAAGAGAAACAAGTATGCAGAATTGGAAAGTGGAGAATGAACGGTGGAAGAGTGGAACTGAAATGAAGGCTTACTGAAATAGTTGAACTTTGATAGCATATGTCTTTCCAAAAGGATGGGAGGATGGGAAGAGCTGACCGGAAAAAATAACTATATAAATCAAAGAAGAAGAAGAAGAAGAAGAAGCACGCACTGATATTACCTGAGCATAAAAATAAAGCAATGTTTTTCTTTGTGGTATGAAAGTTAACTATGTAAGCAAGTTGGCTTGAATTAAAGTAATTTTATGAAGAAAAGAGAAATTAGTATGAAAGTGGCAAGTGGACTAGCAAATGATTGAGGGAGATCTTTCCCCTTAAATTTTAAGTACCATTATTTAAACTTACATGTCTCATCATTATGCGAGATACTTAACGGCCCCAGAAAAATTATGACTTACAAACGTACCGTCCAAATTGAAATGTCATGCAAGTCCCACAACTTTGTTTAGGAAGTTTCTATTCATACTTTTCAAATTGACACTTAGACCTCATTACTCAATAGACCTCCAGTTTATTTTTACAAAAAGTTAAAATACTATTTACACCTCCTTAATCTTCTCAAAATACTCATTGGGCAATTAAATCAATAAAACCTTTTTTTAGAAGATTATACTAATACCTCCAAGATTATTTCACTTCTATTTTTTAGAGAATAAAAAAAACGAAACACTCAATTGGATTTATAAAAATAATTAAAAAAATACAAAATCATCAGTTTAGTATGAACAACATCTTGACAGGTCTTATATAAATTGTTACAGAACATATAATTAATACACTTGTTATTTGATAGTCGATTAATGTACATAGAAAATATATTTTTGAACAAACAAACCAGTATGAAATAAGCTAAAGATTATAGCATGTACCTCAATTTTTAGAAAATAAATTGTACGTGCTAGAGCATATTTATGCATTTATGCATTCTAAAATAATTTATTTAACTTTATGTGGTTTTATTAGTAATTACATATGAGTTGACAAAGTCAACTGAAAATTGAAAAAGAAGAAAGGTCTAAGTGTCAATTTATGAGGTATGAATAGAAGCTTCATTTTGTTTATTCCATAATAAGTAGCTAGTGGTTAAGATCCTAGCACTGCTTACTCTGCTAAGTTATAAATACTCACATAGATATCAACTTTGATATTAAGTGTCGACTTATTTGCTTCTACAAATCTTTCATTCCCTTTCAGCTAGATTGAGTTTCTCTGATCAGCCTCCAAATACTACCATCATCTAGAACTCTACTAGCTACTCATTCTCTTTTCCACATATGGAAGCTAAATGTGCTGTTCTTTTTGCCCTAATTGCATGCCTTGAAATTGCGTCTGTTGAGGGAATTAGGGCGCCCTTTTGGTCAGAACACAAATCCACAGAGACGATTCTCGTCGATACAAGTGAAGCTAACTTTAAAAGAGAACTGGGAGAGCAAAGCAGCCAACACAACAACGTGAAGCGAGGAGTCAAAAGTGCGGTGATGAAGAATCAAGGACACTCCGGTAAGTCGGGAAGTCCAGCATATAATGACGAAGAAGATTTTCGACCTACAACACCAGGTAACAGCCCCGGCGCCGGTCATAAGTCATTACAAGTCAGTGAACCAAAGACAGTAGTGGCTGGTAGGGATTACTTCACTGCAGGCACGAAAGAAGATTACCGGCCAACCCAACCTGGTCACAGCCCTGGTGTCGGCCATGCTCTTCAAGAAAATGTCAAACCAGTGCCATAGACGTATACATAAATCAGAATATATAGTTGGCTTCCTGTGCCTATGTCACGTAATTAGTGTCATTAATTTTCTACATTATAGTTACCCTAGCTATGCATATAATTGTCATGTTCTTCCTCGGTTTCAATATATGTTTCAATTCTATCTTTCAAGGGCAAATAGTCTATACATTTAATTTATATCTATGATGGTATCATCTTATATATGCTTTGCATGCTATTGTAAATATCGATAATAAAATTTGTTGTTGGATCATATATCTCTATCTCCTTACATATCTGTCTCATATATGTCCGTAATTAAATCTTCATAAAAAACAAAGGCACCAACGTAGGTCCAAATCGTGAAGCTGTCAACACGTTCAGACATTGTACTGTAATGCATAATCGAAAAAATTCACATAAACCGTAAGAATAAAAAATTATTTAGATACCCAACATACTGTCACTACCAGAAAAGGGGTTATAGCCGACGATATGGGAAAAAACGGCCGACGAAATAGTACCTCGTCGGCTATAACCCCTTATAGCCGACGAACTACTATTTCGTCGGCCACATCGTCGGCTATAATATTATAGCCGACGACTGCCGACAACTCGTCGGCTATAACTATAGCCGACGAAACGTTTTTGGTTATAGCCGACGAGGATGGTATTCGTCGGCTATAATAGTTATAGCCGACGAAAAGTTTTTGTTATAGCCGACGAGGGGGGTATTCGTCGGCTATAACTCTTATATCAGATCGACCTTCTGCATCAGGGAGCTCATTCGTCGATGAAATCGTCCAAAACGCTCTGAAATCGTCCAAAACCTCGGCCATAAGCTTGAAAGGTACGTATATTGCTGTGTGTGTTGATTTAGTTGGTTATATGCAGAGGTGTATTAATTTAGAGTTTAATTAGAATAAATGTGTGATTAATTTGATATATATATATATATGTGTTGAGATGAGATTATTAATGGGTTGATATATATGTTGTATTGGTTAGATAGAATTGAAGTTTTGTTGAAGATTAGTGATTGATTAATGTTGATTTATAGGTGATTTTAGATGAATTTGATGAAAAAATGTATATATATTAATTAATTTAATTGTAATTAAAAATATATTGTTGGTATATATAAAAAATACATTGTGTTTAATTAATTAGGGAGATTGACGATGTTTTAATTAATTTAGGGATGCATGTGTATATATATATATATATATATGTGTGTGTGTAATGATGAATTTTTTAATTAATTAGTACGTACGTAGTACGTGCATATATACATATCTATATATAGCTATATTTATTTCTTGAATTTACAGGATGGACAAGAGTTGGATTACCCTTGGAAGATGGGATCAGGCGTATCATGATGGAGTTAGGAGTTTCCTGGATTTTGTGATGGCTAACTGTGGAGACACTACACTTCATTATTGTCCGTGTAAAAAGTGCAAGTGTGCCACCCCACGACACCGGTTTTCCATAGAGACAGTGGAGCAACACCTGGCTAGATATGGATTTTGGGTCCTATACACTAATTGGATTTATCACGGTGAACCAGAGTTTGCGGGTCGTCATGATCATGGACAATTTGCCGAGAGAGGGAGTTCCTCCAATGATCCGACAACGAACTGGATCAACGATATGTTTCCTCGTGAGAGCGGTGTCTTTGAGGAAGCACCAGATGTGCAACTCCCACCTCCGGAGATGGAGTGTTTCCCTGATATTGAGCCACTCGAGCCATTACCCCGATCTCCGGTCAACACAAGTGGTATGGAAAAGTACAACAACCTGATCGCATTGCAACAGACTCCGTTGTACCCCGGATGCAGTAAGACTGTCCTTGAATCTGTCATGGGAGTGATGAAGATCAAAACGGAGAACAAAGGCACTGTCAAATCGGTTGATGATTGGCTTCGGCTATGGGGTGGGGCGATGCCCCCCGGACATCGGCTTCCTACCAGTCATCATAAGGTGCGACATATCCTTAAAGATCTCGGCCTTTCCTACATCAAGATTCATGCATGCAGATACGATTGCGTTCTGTTTTACGGGGAAGGACTTGCAGATCTTGAATACTGCCCATTATGCAATACAGAGCGGTATAAGTTCACTCCTAAAGGGAACAAGAAAGCTGTGAAGATACTTCGGTACTTCCCGCTGATTGATAGGCTTGAGCGGTTGTTCATGTGTGCTTTCACGGCCGAAGCTATGAGATGGTGGGCTGAGAGGAATGTGCCTGACGATGACACCCTTAGACATCCCGCCGACGGAGAGGCTTGGAAGAAGAACGTGTTGGAGTTTCCCGAATTTGCATCAGAGGTTCGAAATGTTTGGCTAGGGCTATCATCCGACGGTTTCAACCCTTTTGGCAAGAAAGAGCTTCAGTACAGTGTGTGGCCAGTTATTTTGATTCCGTACAACTTTCCACCGTGGATGTGCATGAAGAAGGAATATAACATGCTCACATTGTTGATTCCAGGCCCAGGTTATCCGGGAAAGTGTCTCGATGTGTATTTGAGACCCGTAATTGAGGAGCTTCGGTACTTGAGTCTGAACGGCCACCTGGTCTACGACCGGTTCAAAAATGAGATGTTCCGGATGCATGCCATGCTTGTTGGCACGATCAGTGACTTTCCTGGGAGGGGTATGTTGTCGGGCAGCGTCACCAGGGGTTACAGGGCTTGTTCAGAGTGCATGACTGTTGATTGCTCCAGTCCTCATTGCAGCAAGATTGTCCAGATGCGTCACCGTCGTTGGCTTCCGCATGACCATCCATTTAGGGACGATGCACAGGCTTTTGATGGGACTGAAGAAAGGGGCTGGGCACCGGAGCAATGGACAGGGGAGGAAATATTGGCAGTGTTGAATGAGTATGACTTTGGTCCGCTTAGCAATCATCCCGATGTGTTGCGCACGATTCCAGAGAGGCCGGATCGGTATAGGTTCTGGTCACACAAGAGCATCTTATGGGAACTTCCTTATTGGGCCAGGTTGGCTACCAGATACTACCTGGATGTCATGCATATAGAGAAGAACGTGGGTGAAGCCGTGGTTGGCACAGTTTTGAATTGGGAGAAGAAAACAAAAGACACCCCCAAGGCACGCGTTGATCTGAGAAATATGGGACTGCGGGACCATTTGTGGTTGAGAGAGGGCAGGAGCAAAATGCCCCAAGCTCCTTACACCGTCACCAGGGACCAGAAACATGAAATCTTTGGATGGCTGAGTAATGTCAGGTAACTTTTTATTAATTAGGCATGTATTCCCTAAAGAATCCATCTGTTGTTGGACGACTATATATGCATGAAATCTAACTGTTGTTAATGGCTATGCAGGTATCCTTATGGCTATGCGGGTAACATAAGCAAGTGTGTTAACTACCGAGACAACAAGATGTACGGATTGAAGAGTCACGACTGCCATGTACTGCTTCAACGCCTCTTCCCTATTTTCATTCGAGCGTACTTGGAGGATGAAGTGGTTGAGCCGTTGGTGGCGTTGTCAAGATTCTTCCAGAAGTTATGCGCTAGAGAAGTTAGAAAATCAGACCTCATGAGAATGCATGAGGAAATCGTTTTTATCTTGTGCAAGTTCGAGAGGATATTTCCCCCAAACTTCTTTGACATCATGCCTCACCTGATGATCCATCTTCCCCAACAATTGTTGCTTACCGGTCCCGTACACTACACTTGGATGTATCCCATCGAAAGGTACATGTTATTCATAAATTTGATTTATACATGTTTTTAAATAAAAGTTGCATGCTCTTAACACGCACTTGTTAACCTTGCAGACAACTTGGAGACTACAAGAAATATGTGCACAATAAATCTGCGCCTGAGGGGTGTATTGCTGAAGCTTACATTGCGCATGAGTGTGTAACGTACGCCAAGTTGTACTTGGGAGCGATGGAGGACCCCCCACAACATCCAAGTCGAGATGACCCCGAGTTCAACCTATCTATCGTCGCCAACTCTGTTGTACCATACGGAAGCTTCAAGAAAAAGGGTGTGGACAAGTTGCCTGACCATGAGGTAGGGATTGCCCACTGGTGGGTTCTAATAAACTGTCCGGAGGTACAATATTGGAAACGTCACCATCTTCACAGCAAGGAAGTTCGCGGTGATGTCGAGTACCACAACACGACGTTTGCAGACTATTTTCCACAATGGGTAAGTGTATAAATATATATATTAGATGGCTTTCTTTTACAGTTCCCTATTCTTTAATCATAAACACACCGAGTGATTTGAGTTATATTTTTCAGCTGATGCAAGTGGCTGCGAGGGGTGGTCATACAAATTACTCAGAGGAATTGAGGCTGTTGTCGATGAAGCCGATATCTTCCACAGTCCGCCCAATGTGTGATGTCAACGGCGTTAAGTATATATGTGAAGCTAGAGACGGGGAACGCAAAACACAGAATTGTGGGGTGATGGTCGATGGTGCAGAGGGGGGCGTGGATTTTTACGGTGTCCTACAGTCAGTTGTTGAACTCATTTATGGGAACCGCATGAAAGTCCACTTGTTCAAGTGTCGATGGTTTGATACTAGGCCGCACCGCTTACGGATCGATCAGTACGGCATACTTTCGGTGAATACCGCCACTAGTGTGTATGAAGACGACCCCTTTGTTTTCGCCACAGCGGCCAAAAAGGTCTTTTATCTTGACGATCCTTTGAACAAAGGCACGTGGAAGGTAGTTAACCATGTGTCTCAGCGAGACATATACAGTGCTACCACACTTGGTGTGAGCACAGAGTGTCAAGAAGCGACCGCATACCAAGAGCCGGACGCCGGCGACATTCCGGAATCCTCCACCATCCGCGATAATAATGTGACGCCGGGCAGAGTGGTCCGACTTCCTAGGGGTCAGGTGCCCATGTATGATGTTAATCCGAATCGTCTATATCAGCCCGACGATGACTCAGACGACGAGTACGAGCACCGGTTGCCAGATATTAACTACTATACTACGTCTGACTCAAGTGATGAGGATGATTCTGATTATCATCCTTAGTATACTATTTATGTATGTATTTGTGTACGATGGTGCATGCATGCATGAATACATTTTTGTCCTTAATTAGCGTTTTCCGAGTTTATGGGAAATTGTATTGAATTGTTTGTGTTATGTTTAGGAATTTATCAGGTGAAATAGGCAATTTTCAGGCCCTAAATGGCAAATTTTCAGAAAGATCAGAATTATAGCCGACGAAATGGACCATAATTCGTCGGCTATAATGCCCATACTTTAGCCGACGACTTGCAATTCGTCGGCTATAATGCCCATACTGTAGCCGACGACTTGCAAGTCGTCGGCTAAAGTATATTGACCGAAACCATACGTAGACCGTTCAAATGCAAAAGTGTCGTGAAATAAGATACGACCGAAATATGGAAATACGACTACGGTTGAAAAATGGGAAGATTCCGACAAAATCTGTGTGCCGAATGTTGCGATTAGGTGTTTTTTACTTCCGTTTTCCTATGGGTAGCCTGACGGTCGGTAAATTTTTGGAGGAAAATTTTTATACGGTTAGTTGCGTCGCATCGATTTGAAACTATTCTCTGTTGAAGGTCAGGCCAAAAAACGTCATTTAGACGGGCCAATTGCCGTTTTAAAGCGTTTCGAGGTTTGACCATGCAGTTTGACCGTCCCGATCGAGCCTTTAACGTTGTCAGATGTAGTTGGATTTTTTTTCCTACATGTATTTAAGCTTAACGGTGATATCTGACGGTTGGAATAGATTTTCCAAACTTTTAGATTCGAAATCGGAACATATGCACTAATATTCCTTAACTTATTTACTAAGTGTTTAAGTGAATGTATAGTTTCAAATAGTTGCTATACGTAGACCGTTCAAATGCAAAAGTGTCGTGAAATAAGATACGACCGAAATATGGAAATACGACTACGGTTGAAAAATGGGAAGATTCCGACAAAATCTGTGTGCCGAATGTTGCGATTAGGTGTTTTTTACTTCCGTTTTCCTATGGGTAGCCTGACGGTCGGTAAATTTTTGGAGGAAAATTTTTATACGGTTAGTTGCGTCGCATCGATTTGAAACTATTCTCTGTTGAAGGTCAGGCCAAAAAACGTCATTTAGACGGGCCAATTGCCGTTTTAAAGCGTTTCGAGGTTTGACCATGCAGTTTGACCGTCCCGATCGAGCCTTTAACGTTGTCAGATGTAGTTGGATTTTTTTTCCTACATGTATTTAAGCTTAACGGTGATATCTGACGGTTGGAATAGATTTTCCAAACTTTTAGATTCGAAATCGGAACATATGCACTAATATTCCTTAACTTATTTACTAAGTGTTTAAGTGAATGTATAGTTTCAAATAGTTGCTATACGTAGACCGTTCAAATGCAAAAGTGTCGTGAAATAAGATACGACCGAAATATGGAAATACGACTACGGTTGAAAAATGGGAAGATTCCGACAAAATCTGTGTGCCGAATGTTGCGATTAGGTGTTTTTTACTTCCGTTTTCCTATGGGTAGCCTGACGGTCGGTAAATTTTTGGAGGAAAATTTTTATACGGTTAGTTGCGTCGCATCGATTTGAAACTATTCTCTGTTGAAGGTCAGGCCAAAAAACGTCATTTAGACGGGCCAATTTCCGTTTTAAAGCGTTTCGAGGTTTGACCAAAAGTTGACCAGGGAATAGCCGACGAAATACTTAACTTCGTCGGCTAAACTCTTGCGATCCGCGCCGTTTCATTGTCCGCCGTTGGATGGGCGAGATCTGACGGCTGGTGAGAGCTTATAGTATAGCCGACGAGATTCATATTATAGCCGACGAGATTCATAGTATAGCCGACGACATTCATATTATAGCCGACGAGATACTTAACTTCGTCGGCTATAATCGGCCCGCAAAGCCCAACTCCGGCCCGGCCCGGATTTTGGCCCGGCCCGTAAGAGTATAGCCGACGAATTTCGTCGGCTATGACTATAGCCGACGAATTAAAATTAGATCGTCGGCTATAGTCCTTCGATTTAAACCGAAACAGAGCGCGCCTCCCTCATTTTCTGCTAACCCTAAATCTCTAAATCCCCACCTGCTGCAGCCGCCCGCCCCTCCCCGACGCCGACCGACCACGACGGAGCCTCCCCGACGCCGATCGACCCTCCCCGGCCCCACCCGATACCTCCCCGCCCCGGCCCCCTCCTTCCCGAGCCCACCCCGACCCGAAAGCCGCTGCCGGAGCCGCCCCGAGCCGCCCTACCCGCCCCTGCCGCAGCCGCCCCTGCCGCAGCCGCCCCTGCCCGCCCCTGCCGCCCCTGCTGCAGCCGCCCGTAGCCGCAGCTGCCCCTGCCCCTGCCGCCGTCGCCGCCGTCGCCGTCGCCGCCGCACCGCACCACCGGTCCTCGTCCAGACTGCACCACCATGTCAGGTAGTCCCGATCGAGCCTCATTTACGGTTTTTATTAATTTTGTCGAATTTTGTGAATTTTAGGGTTTTTGTGAATTTTTTGTGGAATTTAGGGTTTTTGTGAAATTTATGGAATTGTGTGGATTTTTTGTTAAATTTGTTAATTTTGTGGAATTTATATACTAATTTTGTGGATTTTTTGTTAAATTTACGGTTTTTATATACTAATTGTGGAATTTTGTTGAATTTATATACTAGTATGCCCATTATATACTAATTTATATATAATTAGGTATAAATATTTTTTTTCATTTTTATGACGATATATATATATATATATTTTTCGGAATATATATATATATATATAATTAGGTATAAATATAGTTATGTATATATATAATTAGGTGTATATATATTTAAAAAAGTTTTTTATTTTTTTGTGAAATTTAAGGAATTTTGTGTTATATTTCGGAATATATATATATATAATTAGGTATAAATATATTTAGGTACGTATATATATAATTAGGTATATATACATTGAATGATGTTTTTAATTTTGTTTTGTGGAATTTTTGTGCAATTTATGGAATTTATATACTAATTGTGCAGGAAACCGGCGCTTTGTAGACCGATGGCTTGGCAGACGGACCGAGAGCGACCCCGACGCTCAGGCAGGATCCAGCCGTGGGGGGAGCGGATCCAGCGGTCGTCGGGGCCTAGGCCGGCCTTTGAGTCGACGAGAGGAGACGTTGATGGGATTGACGCCGAGCGATCCACGTGGGGGCTCCTCGTATGAGTCGACGGGAGCGGGCCCTGACTCGAGTGTCGGAGGAGGACGCAGAGCCACCAGACCCCAGTGCACTTCAGCACTGTTCCAGGATCGGCAGCCGACCCCACCGCGCGCCGATCTGGACCCTCCAGAGATGCTCCCTGTCCCCCCACAGCGACAGCGTCCACAGCTACGGGGCCCACCGTCAGGGGGAGCAGGCCCCTCAGGGTCCACGCCCCGTATGTCTCCGCCATCGGGGATGTACATGGTCCAGTTCCTCCCTGCCATCCCTGAGTACGACGCCAGGGGGAGGCAGATTTGGAGGCACGACCGGCCCCACGAGATTCCCTGGGAGGAGGCCTACTTCTACAGTCCTTTCGACTCAGAGGACTGCCGCGGCCTGTGGGCCGTTCGTGAGAAGGACAAGCAGTACAACGACGCAGGTAATTGGTTAGTTTAATTAATTATTTAGATTGTTTAATTAATTATTTAATTAGTTAGTTTAAATAATTATTTAACTATGTGTTCATTTTAACAGGCGTCCTCGTCAATAAACCCGCGGGGACGAGACGGACCAGAGGGCCAGCGAACATGTCGACCCTGGAGAGGGAGCTGGCCGGTGGGATCAGAGAGATCCTGCCCGGTCCCGGTGAGGATGGACGCCCGATTGAGCGGAGAGACACCACCACCAAGTACATCAACGCGACGGGCATGCTCGTGCGGGACAGGGTCCCACTGTTGTGGCCCGACTGGGGCTCTGTGCCCGATGAGATCAAGGCGCGAGTGTACAATGCACTGTCGGTGAGTTAAATATGATTTTTATTATAGAAAATAAACAATTATGAATTCAGTCCTTATAACTATATAAAAATATTTTCTAATTAATTTATAATGTTGCAGCAATGGTTTAGAGTCCATCCTACCTTGGACTGGTGGAGAGACGAGCAGCTGAAGAACAGGTTATGTGTTTTGTTTTTTTTTGTATAAATATATTTATTGGCAGTGTACGAATATATCTAACAGTTGTGTTCTGTTAATATAGGTACTCCGAGTGGAAGAACGAGCTGTCCACGCACTACAGGACGTACCATGTGGAGCAGCGCTTGGGGCGAGCTGCAACCCCCCACGAGTTCCGGTACAGGGAGTACGAGTGGCTATGGCTGGTAGCCTACTTCGGGAGCGACAGGGTCTCGGTAAGAAAGTTTAGCCTGGTAGTATATAACTTTTTAATGTTATTTAATAATTAAATTATGTAGTTACTTAATTCAATTAATTAGTTAGTTAGTTAGTTATTAGTTATTAAATTAAGTCAGTTGGTTAGTTACATAGTTAGTTAGTTCGTTACTAAATTAAATCAAATTAAATTAAATAAAATTAGGTAGTTAGTAAGTTAGTTAGTTACTAAATTAAATTAGTTAGTTAAGTAGTTACTAATTAAATTAGTTAGTTAAGTAGTTACTAATTAAATTAAATTAGTTAGTAACTAAATTAGTTATTAATTTTATTTTGGTTAGTTCCTAATATTTTAATTTAGTTACTAATTTATATTTGCGTTTATATGTTTGTTGTTATAATACAGAAAATCTCGCGGACGAACAGCGACAACCGCAGGAGGAACGAGCACCCCCACCACGGCGGCGCCCGCTCCTGGAGGCAGTGGGCAGAGATGGCGAGGAGGGACCGACCGCTGAGGCCGTTGTCGTGGATTCATGCGCAGATGTATCCGGGGCGTCCCGACCAAGTGGTAAGTATTCGTCCATCTTCAATAAAAGTGTTTCATGAAATTAATTTATATATATATTTTTTAATTCGTTTATTATATTGTCTTGTCAATTAGGCGGAAATAGATGCGGAGACCGACGCGATCACCTTCGGGATCGCGCGAGACACTCTGGGAGACGGGGCGTCCGACGAGGCGATCGCGGAGTTTGCCTCCACGATCGACACCCTTGAGCCGCGCTTGGCCTCTCAGATCATGCACGCGGCGGTAGGGACGGGGAACAACTACTTCTACCAGAGAGGCCTAGGCGCGGCGGGAGATGGGGTTCTCAAGTTCACGCCGGCCAATCCCAGCACGCAGCGTGCGGCTTCGACGAGAGGAGACTTGCAGACGCAGCTGCAGAGGACTCAGGCGGAGTTGGCGAGGGCGGTGGAGGCGCTCCAGCAGGCGGAGTTGGCGAGGGCTGCGGAGGCTTCGGCGCAGCAGGCCAGAGACGCATCTGTGGCGGAGATGTACCGATGGATGCAGCAGTCTTGGGAGGCCCAGCAGGCTGGACTCCAGCCCCCGCCTCCGCCACAGATGCCCCAGTTCGTCGTCCCCACTCCCCCCCCGCATCGGAGTACGCCAGCCGATCAGGACAGCCATAGCCACCGGAACTCGAACGATCCGGTCGACGACGCTACGCGTTTAGGGGGTGATGATGAGTAGATATAGTGGGTTAATTTGTACAGTATGTAGGATAATAGGGATGGATTGATGTGGATATTTGTTGGATATTTGGATGTTTGTTTGTGCATTTTCTGCAGCCCCCGAAGACGAAGAGAAATTGGGCCCGAGTAAAATTTTTTAATTTTTTTAAATATTTAGGGGTTATAGCCGACGATATTGGCATTATTTCGTCGGCTATAAGTGCTATAGCCGACGATTTTTACCAAATTTCGTCGGCTATAACCGTTATAGCCGACGAACATGACATATGTCGTCGGCTATACCCTCCCGGCTTCCGGCAAAAAAAAGCCGTTTCTGGTACCGGCGATTGTTATGGCCGACGATAGTGTCGTCGGCTATATTGGACGTATAGCCGACGATAGTGTCGTCGGCTATACTTCGGTTTAGGGGCAATTACGTAATTGTTGAAGCCGACGATCTTGTCGTCGGCAATGTTCGAAGTATAGCCGACGACACTTTATTCGTCGGCTATACCCCGCGGTTTATAAGCCGACGACTTACGCCTCGTGTCGTCGGCTATACTATAGCCGACGGAGCATTCCCGACGAGACTATAGCCGACGATACTTCGTCGGCTATGACTATAGCCGACGAATTAATGGAAACGGCCGACGAGATGGCGTCGTCGGCTATGACGCCTTTTCTGGTAGTGTGTGAAATAAAAATGCAAAGACAGGAGGACCATGGCTTGAGGATCATGATGCACAATAAGTGAAAAAAGAAATTATACTCAGTCATCATCACTGGATGTCTGGATCTAAATTCAAAGGTGGAAAGAATTTTTTCCAAGAGTTATTTTATTTGTTATCGTTAGTTCGATCTAGCTAGGCTTGGGCATCCACCAGTGCTAGGGGGTTTGGTGTGAATTTTATCTTTGATCATCTTGTTTTATTAAAATGAATGGGGTATTTGGAACGTCTCTAGTCTCTACTTAATTAGCGCAATGATGTACATATCCATAATTTCTTTTCTGAAACCCTAATATATATATATATATATATATATATATATATTTGATTTAAGCTATTACTAGTTTAGCACACTTTTAGAATTGAGTTTAAATATAAGCATCAAACATCAAGGGCCAATCAAGCACTTTTTCGCATATTGATATATTATATGCAGAGAGGAAGAGACAAACTCACAAAAGTTCAAAAGGATCATATAGAAAGCGACAGAAGGCACATGAAAGCAACGCTCATATGTTGCAATATGCTGAAAGCAATATTTTATATGACTACCTCTAATATATTTGTTTAACCCACGAATAAAGAACTATAATACTCCATAAAAAGCAAAGAAATAAATTGAATTTTTCTTTTCCCGGCCGGTCAGAAGAAAAGCACATTTTACTACTAGGAAATTATTAACAAGATGATAATTATTCATATTCAGATCTTATACGCAGTTGGAAAGTTTCTCAGAAGTGGGAGGTCATGCAACAAAGTAAAATTTGAGTTGTAAAACATATATGATTGCGCTCCTACCTCAAAATTAAGTAATTAGCAGACCTTTTTCAGTTTTAACTTCAAGTAAAACACATAAGATACATGGAGTTAAAGTGTAAAGCTCGATCGTTCAAGAGCCCTAGCTTTATGGCCACATGGGGCAGCGGGGCACTAGCCCCCACTCAGTTTTTGACATTTATTTATTTTATTTTTAATTTTTAATTTTTTTTAATTTTTAATCTTTGATTGTTCAATATATGATATAATTGAATAGAGAATGAGAGGAAGAGAAGAAAAAAAGTTCTAGACGTAGCCACTACTAGAGTTATAGCCCAAGGAAATTTACATAAAAATCTATTGATGTATGTGTGTATATTAGACTAACTGATAATATATGCATTTTCGCTGTCGAATTTTGGTTCAATGCCTAGCCTATTCAGCAGTAACTGTTTTACAATGTTGTACTTGACTGAGATTGGTCTTGGTTTAGGTTTGTGATGAGGATTGTTTTGTCTGTTTGATACAAGGAAGAAGTTGTGAGCTGAGGTTGCAGAACCATCCCGTTTTGATTCCGGTCCTGTCCCGGTCCCGAACAGAATACAGGCCTGGCGGGATCACTTTTCAAAAAGTTTAATCCCGTCCCGTCTCTTTTTAAAATCTCTAAAGACAGGACCGGAATCAAGTGAATCCCGGCTCGTTCCGGCCATGCCCAGCCCTACCTAGCTTGGTTGGCATACATATTATATTTATGCATGCTAGGCGGCTAGCCGCAAAACTGAAAAGGGTCAGGAACCTGGCCGCTAGATTCTTGAAACCACAAGGTAATCAAAGAGATTATATATACTAATAGTTAACCAAATCATACTACTATAGCCTTCACCAACTTCGATTCTGTATAGTTTTATTTGCGCAGTAGCAGTGCACAGACCCATGAGCCATAATGTTTAATGACAAGTTGGCGATCGTAGACAAAGAGAATCAATAGTAGTACGTGAGAAAGTTGCACTAGATTTGAAGAGATCGTCTCCATGTGCATTGAGCTTATAGAGCTTGGTAGCTCCGATCTGATGATCGACAATCTTTGACAGTTGTGATTGCATTATATATAGTATAACTAGTTGCCATGGCCGGCTTTTGTATTAACTATATACGAAGAATCTTGTTCAGCAAGTGGAACATTTATAAGGTGACCTCTACGAACTATCGTTAAGTTTTGATGATAATATATATTTGAGTTGATGTGAATAGTGGCATAGGTTAGGCCGAAAGAATCCGCCTCCACATTCTTGGCGCGCGCAGCTAGGTGTGATACAAGTACCAACTTGTGTTCTTAAACAAATAGTTCATATGGGAGCTAGGGAGAGAAGTTCTTCCCCCAGAAGAAATAAAATAAAGCTGTGCATAAGTTTTATGCAGAAAATAAGTTGAAAATTAATGACAGCAACCAAATCCGGCCAGTTCCCTGGTCCTAGCTGATATGCTAATGTTTTTTGGTCTATCTATGCATGTCATGCATGTGGAATACTGCTTAATACTAATATCAAAGTAATAATTATAGATCGAAGTTAGAGTTTACGAGTATATGCTCTGAATACTCGTTATGATCAATGCATCATTGCTCTAAATACATGCAATATTGTTCTGGGATGTAACTGGAATATAAAAATTAGATCAAGAAGAAATGAAAATTGATACAGTGTCTTTATTCAAAAACATTTTGAATTTCAATGACATTGGATCGATTGTATGAAACATCTGGCCTATAAGGTGTGTGTAACTGTGTTTGACGTATAGAATCTATCACTGTCTCACGCCTATAGCCAGCCATGGTGCCTTACTGTTACCACTGCTGAACGATTTACTTACTGTAACAAACCATGAGCACCTATTTAGCAAAAGTTGAATTTACTTAGTTAGTAATTAGTAGAATATATTCACTGGCATAGCTGTTCTAATCAATATTCAATATTTTGAATGTAAAGCATCTCACGTTATACGGAAGGAATCTTCCTTAGAGTTTGGGGCTACCTTCAGTCGATCTGTCTAAGTTCCTTGCTAGGGTTTCCCATTTTAATTGTTTGGTGTTTTTTCTTTTGGAGTCCGTACTACCTAGCTGGTAATTCACTCTATAAATACCCCTGAAGTGAGGGATTCTAAGTATCTTCATTTCTTACAAGTTTCTCACTTTTTCCTTCAATTGTCTAAGAGCTATCAGCTAGCTAGCTAGCTTGAGTTCGATCATTAGAGCATACAAACTAGCTCGGCCTTCTAGTCTACTATATTCTATATTCACTATGGCCAATGCTACCTATACTTGCTTGTTTTTCCTACTAGTTATTTTCTCTCATGAACTCATTTCATGTACTGAAGGAAGGAATTTGAAAGAAACTAGTAAGAAGTTGAATTGTGGGAAGTGTTTGAGTCCAGATATTGATGCAAAATCCATTGCAGGAGATCAGGTTAGTGGAGCTTCAAACAGTAGCAATCCGATTCAGAGCCCCCCAGCTGCTCCACTACCAGCAAGTCCTGGCCATGTAGAAGCTTTTCGACCCACAACCCCTGGCCATAGTCCTGGAGTTGGTCATTCAATTCAAAACTAATTGGAAATCGTCTGCATCATATCTGTAATAACTGCTGCATGTCTGCATGCGTGTGTACTATATGATTAGCAGTAGGGTTTGTTATTTTCAACATCGGGAAAGAAAAAAAAAGGTATTTGTATTTATATTCGCTGTGATTGTTTATTTATTAGCTAAGATAAAAGTGGCTTGTATATATATGTACTTTCAACAAATTTATCTAAATTAAGAGTCTTCCTGGTATACTAAGCTGTTGTTTCTTATGAATCAGAAATGTCGAATGCTCTCTCTCTCTCTCTGTGCATGTGAACACACACATATAGAAGGAAGAAATTTCAAAATAAGAAAGACGAAATTTTAGCGGGAGTAGTTTTCCAGCAGAGAAAAACTTAATTTAATTATATGTGCACATCAATAATACGAATTATTTTCTCATATTAAACAACTGCATGGGATTACAAAACCACCGTCCACGAGCATATTTGCATGGTGAGAAACAGAAGACGACTCAAGACGTAGAATAAGTTCGATTTTGGTGACTTTAGAAAAATGCTTCAATGCTACACACATATTAAGAACCAATGGCAATATTAAAGGGCACAAATCCTATATATATAATTTTCACCTGTTCAATTTTGTAAGGTTTTTACCACCAGAAGACCTTCATTCTGTTAAAACTGATCCTCTTGCATATTTAGATTATTTGGGACTCCGATTTTTATGAAAAATATTTGTATCCATACCAGTATGGACAGTGTGCTTCCGAACTCTCTCTAATCTGCATATCTTGGGCAATGTAATCAACGATTTTAACCATTCAAAAGTTGAATTAATCAATAAAGATCATCTCTGCCAAAAACACTACCAGATCTGAGTGAATAGCCGACGAAAAAAATTTCGTCGGCTATGCCAATTTTTCGTCGGCTATACCATCTACCGACGAAATTTTCGTCGGCTATACTTCTTCGGAAAAACCCCGTCGGCTATACCAATGGCCGACGAAAAAAACCAATTCGTCGGCTATAGTAGAGTATGGCCGACGACCTTACCGACGAAAATATTTTTTGTCGGCCAAACCTGGGAGAAATTGCCGACGAATTTCGCCGGATATTTTCGAGTATGGCCGACGAAATTCATTAATTATAGCCGACGAAATTCGTCGGCTATTGGGTGTTAACAATAGCCGACGATTCTATAAATTTCCGTCGGCTATTTCCTCGAAATATATTAATATTTAATAGGCATTAATTAGTTATAGCCGACGAAATAATGTAATTTTCGTCGGCTATAAGTTGTATAGCAGACGAAAATTGGTAAAATTCGTCGGCTATAGTTGTTATAGCCGACGAAATAATGCCAAAATCGTCGGCTTTTCTTACATTTAGGGAAAAAAATTAAATTATTTTCTAAATTACCATTCCAAGCAACCTGCAAATCACAAAAACAGTTCATGCATTTGCACCAACAAGAAACACGTCTAAATACCTTTTTTATTAAATTCGTTCCAATATACATAAAATATAACCCTAATCATCACCTAAACCACTAAAGTCCACCAGGTCATCCCCAACATCCTGCTCTCCATCAGGCTCGTCATCCTGCTGACCGAACTCGGGAGGTTGAGGTATTGGAGGTTCCACTAACCGCTGAAACGGGGGCGGGGGTTCACGGTTTTGTTGTTGTGCCGCGAACATCTCATACCACCAGTTTTGTTGGCCGTCGTAGTTGTGTTGCCAAATTCTGTCGCATTCAGCATGCCAACGGGCCATATCCAAATGATACTGCTGTGTTCTGCGGCGCAGCTCCTGTACTGTCTGGGACGAGGTCGCCAATTCTGCGGCCAATCGCTGCACTTCCCCCCTCATATGTTGGCTCTCCCCGCCTCCCTTCTTTTGACCTCCCTTAGTGGTCTTCAGAAGCCCTAGTCCAGAACTTCCCAAACCCCGGCAGTAGTAGTTGTTTGACCGGTTTGGGAAGGCTGCGTCGAACATCCTCGCTGCCGTTTGGACATTGGACCGGTCGACATGGCGCATGGCTTCTTCCAGATCTGCCTCTGAAATGTTCGGTTGTGTCTCCCGAACGACTTGCTGAAACACCTCTTCTTCGGCCCGGTTGACCCTCTCCTAATTGGACGGGAAAAAAAAAATTAATATTATAACAAATATATAATTAAGTAAAATTAATAATTAAAATTTTAAAATTGTAATGAACGACTTACGAGCTGTTCTGTCGCTTGTGGATAAACGATCTTGAACGTCTCCACGTACGGGTTGCTATCAGGATGATCTCTAAGCGCCTCCTCCTGATATTGTGCAAACGGCCTAGAACCAGCATGATGGGGGGTTGTGTTCCGGCGGCGGTTCTCAGAGTTTATCCGAGAACGTTGCTTCAAACAAATAATAAAATGTTAGAAAAATGCATAAAAAAATATTAGTGTAAATTATAAAATAATTAAACTAATAATTAAAATTTTAACAAAATAAACATTTTTACTGAAGTTTAGTATTTACTTGCATAACTGGGTTGTTGAAGTCTACTGTCTTCAACCAACGCCACTCGTACTCCCTGAACATGAACTCCCTGGGAGTACCCATACGACCAAGGTTGTCGTATTCGTTATAGTGGGAACGCAGCTCGTTCTTCCACTCTTTGAACCTACGAAAAAAACAAAAGTGCATTAGAAATATTATTAATATCATAAAATATTAATAATTATAAGATAATTATAATATCATAAAAACAAACGTACCTCGAGTTCTGCACGGTGTCCGTCTAATCCCGCCTGTGTTCGGCAATCTCGAAGAATGTCTGAAAAATAATATTTTTATTAGTTTTACAATTGTAATAATACCGAAAATTATTAAATATTACGATAAATAAATTAAATTTTTTAAATTACTCACCGACGCGGCGTTGTTCACCTCCCTCTTTATCTCTTCGGGCACATCAGCCCACCGGGTCCACAACATAGGGACTCTGTCCCTAATCAGTGACCCCACGCAACCCGAGTAGTCGCGTTTTTTCTTCCCCTGAACCTCCTAATTAGGAGGTTAGTTGATCTGAATCCTCCCGCTGCGCTCAACAGTTTTCCTGAGCGTGTCAAAACATATGACACCTCTCGTATTCCTCCGTGAACTGCTAGCGGCTGTCCCTATCACAAAAACGACGATTGGTTAATAAAATTAAATATTAGTGCGTTAATTTTAATAAAACATTTAATTAATAAAATCAAATGTTACCTGAATTGGATGACTCGTCTGTCGACTTTCCTTTTCTCCTCGCCGAAATAAGGTGGTCAGGGTTCTCAAATGGCTGCTGCTGGTATGCCTCCGCAACACTCACGTACTGAGGCATATCAGGCCATAGGGGCAGACCACGATAGTCGACCTCCGGTATCGCCGGAATGTTGTACGGGAGGTAGAGCTGGTTTGAGAGAGTAGGAGCCTCAGTCGAGTCGGCAGCAGGCGTCGTCGGACTCCTCATCGGCTCCCGATGAACCTCAGGCATACGAACCTGAGGAACATCTGCAGCTATGTCGTCCTGAAATAGCTGCCGACTGAACCTCGGAGCATCTGGCCCGACAGGCGGAAGTGAACTGCTCGACGGCCGCCCAGCTTGGAGAAGGGTCTGGTGCCGAGAACTCACACTCATCCGCGGCTGGGATGAATCCACAGTCCTCCGCGGCTGGGAGGAATCCACACTCCTCCGCGGCTGGCTGGTGGTCCACTCAGGCTGGCTAAGGGTCCTGTCGGAGTCTGCGGAACCGGCGGAACTTCCAGAACCTCTCGATCTGGAACGACGGACTCCGAAGAACTTTCTGACTGCATCGGCCATCTGCAGCCGCGGCCATTTTAAATAATACTAACCATTAACCTAAATATAACTATTTATATACAAATATAACTATATTTCTTTATTAATATATATATATATATATATAATTAGACTACTAATTTATATATATAATTAATTTAACAATTTATATAATTAAAATTAAATATATAACAATTTATATACCTAAATTATAACAAATATATAACAATTAAATTCATTAACAAATATATAACTGTTGAAGGAAAAACGTATTATGTGCCTTCGTCAATGTAACGGACGATAGATAATTATGTAGTCATTATTGTCATTAATGTATTTCCTATTACCGTTGTAATACTCACCCTATATAAAGGGGATTATCAATGAAATGAGTAGACCAATTCCGATATTCCTACAACACGTTATCAGCACTTTGCTTTAGCCAGAGAGAAAAAAAAGAAGAAAAAAAACCCTAGGTCTTTGTCCCTGAAAAATCCCCAGAAAAACACTTCTGCCGGCAATATTTTCGTCGGCAAAGAAGATCTCCTCCCCAGAAACCCTTTTTCCCGACAAATACTTCGTCGGTAAAAGTAAACCCTAAACTCTGCCGACGACAGTTTTGTCGGCAGAGAATGGAAAAATCTCATGGCACCCAGAATTCATCTCTGGGCACCCTGCCGATCTCTGCTCCGCCGCCATCGCCGCCAGGCCTACCCAGCACATACTCAGGCGAGCCTCCCGATCTCGCTAGCTGCGCCGCATCTGCCCTAGCCTAGCCTCGCCGCCCCTCCGATCGCCTCGCCCTCCTCCAGATCGGCCACGTCCAGGCACCACCTAGCATCAAACAAATGAACAATTATAGTGAAAGTTGGGAGTCTCATGATCAGCCGTCCATTTGTTTGATACAATCGGTTAAACAAATAATATTTGTTTACATTCATTTTTTACAAATATGATCTTTATTGATTAATTCAACTTTTGAACGGTTAAAATTTTTGATTACATTGCCCAAGATATGTAAATTAGAGAGAATTTGGACGCACATCGTCCATACTGATATGGACACAAATATTTTCTGATTCTTATTCTTTATTATATTCTTAATTCTTGACCGCGAAATATAACTTTATGGCGAACAAACATTGAAGAGAATATGTCCAGAGCGAGAGAGATTAGTGCACATTACCATTGAATGACAGACAGAATTTAGGGTACTTGAGGATATACCATATATCGATCGATGGTCAGACCTCAGGTACAATATTAGTGAACAAACATAAAATCATATATGCATCCACTGATGTCAAAATCTCTCTTTAATTTCTTGCTGTAGTTATTATAAGAACTCAGACATCATAGTGTCGGCCTAAACAAGAATAGAGGGACAAATGATGGGGAAAGAATTATAAGTTTGAAATCTTTAGACTAATTAAATTGAAGGGAAGTTAAACAACGCATGGAGTTGTATACTCGTTATTAAAAAAGGCTAAAATCATTATAACGATTTAGAATATGTATTACAATAGTAAAATCTCGCACTCATCACCAAAATCGACTTGAAGATGTCATGTATGTATAAAAACTCGCATATCGATAGATTGATCATCTATTATACTAGGCTCCTAGCTTACCTCTTGCTTGAGTTTGGGATCTTTAAATCTAAACATATATACCCTAAACGACATTGATTCTACTTAACGAAGAAGGTGGCATGGGTTAGATCTTCCATTTGGAGGCTGACATTGTAGTAACCCCGATTTTATAATTCAATTTTGTGTAAATTCCTCGAAATTATTGGAAGGGTGGTTTACGGAATTTGCTATTTCATACCTTTTTATTAGTTGTTGCTCGAGGTCGGAAGTGATTTCGAGAGTTAAAATCCGAAAAGCGATTAAGTTTCGATGGGTCAAAAGTTGACTTTATGATCCGTCGTGAATTTCGGAACGTTTCCTTCACAAAAGTCGTAGAACTCGACGATACGAGTTCGTAGACACGCGGCACGCATGAAACAGGCGTCGTATGAAAAAGTTACTGCATGTGGAAGTTATTTCCTATTTAGGAAATTTACTATAAAGCCTGGAATTTTCGGAAAAAAGTTGGAATTTCTCATTTCGTCCGTGTACCGATTACTGTAGCAAAAGTTACTGTTCCTCCAACCGACGCGGAACAGATATTTACCATTTCTGGTGAATTAAGGTGAGTAAACCTCACTGTCTTCGTATTAAATACGAATTACTTATCGTATCGTTTATGTTTGGTCAAATGTAAAATGAATTTACGGAAATGATATTTGTTTTAAATTGAATGAACTCGATCGACTACGGTTCATCGGTAAGTAAAATGAATTTAATATAAAAATGAATTTTAAAGTATTTTGATCAATGAACTATAGTTGGTATTAGTGGGCACTTCCTGAGAGAATGTCTACGTGTATATATATATATATATATATATATATATATATATATATATATATATATATATTTACGTGAAATATATATTGTGATGTGTGTTTACTGTTGTCTTTGGACGACCACAGTTGTGGCGTACTTATGTCTTCGGACGGTCACTATGTGACGAGGCAATATATCGGGAATCAAGCCTTTGGCCGGGTGATTGGTTACGATCAGTTAGAGCTCTAGTCTGTCTACCGTTACACGTCATGAGGGGTAACCAAGTTGGGGTTATCTGGGTCTCATGCTTGCATTGTATGAAAGAGTAATCGTTGAATTACTTCTTTATTAATTGAGTTGTGAATTTATAATTCACGAGTTGTGGTTGTCTTAGAAATGTGATTTCCATTTTGCACGACATGAGGGGTACCCGTGTGGGGTTATCTTGCATGCATGTTTTTAAAAGGAAATTATTTGTGTTTTTCTTTGTTTTAAAAGAGATGTGTTTTAAAAGAAAACAACGTGAGTTTAAGATAACAATATCTTGGCTCCGTTTTGGGGTTGACAGATTTATTATATGCTTTCATTTGTTATATATTCTGTTAATTGTTTGTGCGTGGCTTCCTGAACTAACTTATATGCAGGAGTCACGGTTTTACTTGTTGTGTGTGGCTTCCTGAACTAACTTATATGCAGGAGTCACGATTTTAATTGTATGTGCGCGACTTCCTGAACTAAGCTATTTGCAGGAGTCGCGATTTTAATTGTGTAAAATTTGCACATTCCTGAACTATGTTTTCAAGCAGGAAAGTCTGAATCTTACCTTGTATTTTTGTGTGCGTGTGGTTTGATGGTTTAAGAGTTGTTGCGTGAGTCTGAGTTTACTCACACGAGCTTTATAAGCTTACCGGGTTCGTTGTTTACAACCCGGTGCACCAATCCATGATGTAGGGTTTAATTGTGCAGGTGAGGATTAGCAGAGTTGAGGCGGCGGTTGATAGCTGCGGTGAGTAGAAGTGATCCAACTCACTTAGTCTTGTTTTCTTTGAGTTTAGTGAGGCGTGAGTTGATTAATTACATTGTCTGATACCTTACAGCATGTGTAAAATTGGTGATGTAATAATTGTAAATTGTAATTTATTCCTTTTAGTTCGTTGTGATCATTGAATTATCACGTTTTCGAATTGAAATTTTATCTTTTCAAATTTGGGGTGTGACAAACATGGACTGACCTTAATGCTAGACCTTTGTATAAGGACCTGTTCGTTCCATGCCCTACTGTTCGCTGACTAAGAGTCCATAACTTCAACACGTTAAGCTGGCGCCCTTCGTTAGTGAAGGTTATGCGTTGGTCGTAAAAATTCAGATTTTTTCTTTCTTTATTATGTAAAACGCAAAACTACGACTCGGTTTTCATATTATAGGTTGCTTCGTTTTTATTTTTCTTTCCGATTTTGAATAAGTGAGTGAGTACAGAGAATTTTTCTCTCTTCATAATACTTGTCCGGGTATTTGCTATTTCAGATTTTCCTAGTTAGGTTAGATATTAGCTAGTATGTGTATGTGTATACCAAAATTGCTGTAAAGAAAAAGAATTCACAGTAGTTTGGAACTAAAAATTGCTCTCTCTCTCTCTCTCTAAAAATAAATCGCACGTTTATTCAACAAAAAGGATTCAAATTATATTACAAATATAAATAAACAAGTAATCGTCCATGAACTGGGGAAAGTCAGTGCTTCAACAACACCAGGTAATAAAGTTGCCCCAAAACATGCATTATGTCTAAAAATCACTAAATTACACTCTTGTAATTAAGCAGCCTGGAAGGTCCAAACCGGTTATATATTACTAGTTAATTTGTTCTTGAACTGTAAATTCCCAGTGACCTTTTGTTTCATTCCAACATCCTTGCCATTAACTGCAAGTCGGCAGGGGAATCTTTCCAAGTTTGGTATCTCAATATTTAATTATCAACCATGTTATGAACTATATATACTACTATAGTGTCTAGCCCGCACAAGGGGCTGGAGGCCTGGAGCTCTAATTAAAAGCTTCATGGAGGTTGCTTTCCATTCCATAGTTAGGTTTGTCTGTCCCTTCAACTTAAAATAAGTTCATGTTTTGCTTGAATCCCGATTACAGGCTATACAGCAATTGTCCAAATATCTAACTATAAGACATTAACATTGTTAGGGCTAGGTAGCTAAGTGGAATAATCAGTGGGAAGGTGCATGTGAAATAGTGGGAATTAGTACACCCATACAATTTAAAAAAAAAAAAAAAACTCTAATGAAGCTAGCCCTAGCTCTTGAGGGATTTGAAAGGTAAAGGTATACCCAAATGCCCAACTCCGGCAACTCGTATAGATCTAATTATAATGTTGGGGCCTTGTAGAGTTATACTTCTAGTTTTAAGGAGCATTTCCCCACCGTTCGTTTAAAGTTAAAGTTCGAATATCGTTTTTCATTCTATTTATATTTTATATATATAATAAAATAAAATAAAATCACATATTAGTTAAAACACGGCATGCAATAGTGTAATCTCACACACGGTAAAAACAAATGTGGAACACCACTAATTCGATCATGTTATGAAGGTGTAAATAATATGGAAACCATCACCTATTGAATATTGCTAAGTCATTCTCTTCGCTCATTTTCAATTGAGTTTAAAAGAGAAATCTCAGTTTTATTAGTTGGTTTTGATATTGATTTTGAGTTAAGTCTCTTCTTTAATTAACTAACACAAACATATGAGAAAAGTACATCATTTGAGAAATCAACAGAAAAACTAGGTACGTAATTAGTTGCATGCTGCTGCATGGGCCATGGGGCAAGCAGAATATAGACAACTAGCATGTAGCGGTGGTGCAAGTTCTCTAATGGGAGGTTGGGCATAAACAGTTAATATAAACCATCAATTGCAGTACTACTTTTTCTTCGGCTCTGCTTTGCTTTTGGTGGATTTTATATCTCATTGATCTAATTTTCTATGGAATTGGATTTATCTTCCCGCTCCATTGGACGTCTCACATGTCTTGGCCGGTCTGCAAATAAACCTTGGATACTTTAACTACACGTGGACATGCGATTGCTGCCACTACTCTCACTCCCATGTACATATAAATACCACAGTAGAGTTCTAAGCTAAAACACACCAGCCCAGAAGTACTTCAACTACCAAACAGAAAGAAACTTACATCAATTCTCTCCCTCTGCCTCTCCGGTCTCTGATCTCTCTAAGTTTTCTTGAGATATGGCCAAGCAGACTAGGGTGATCACCACCATTACTACTTGTACTTTGCTCATCGTTTTGATATGTTGCCACGAAATCGCACAAGTTGATGGAAGGCATTTGAAGTCAGGGCACTGCAAGAAATGTTCGCAGCTGCGTCGTGAGCTCAACACTTTGAGTGCAGCAAAGGTTGGTAACAGCAATCCTAGTGCTCGTTTGGTCCGAGCCTCTGAAACTAAGACGAGCAAGGCTGCACATGTTACGGATGATTTTCGACCTACTGCTCCTGGTCATAGTCCTGGTGTTGGCCACTCCATCAACAATTGATTTGTACTTATCCTAGTTCATTAGTTATTTGAACCGGATATGTTGTATAACTTTCAGTATTTACTCCTGCAATTATATAAGCTATAAAGTCTCTCTAGCTCTTACTCCGATCACGATCCCTCCTGTATTATTCTCCTTCTCTGTAACAGACCAACTGGTATTATCTTCAAACAATAGCGGGAACTTGCGCAATTAATTCAACACTTCAATCTGTAATCTCAGTACAAATGAAAGAAGATGAATCCAAATCTACCATTGTTAGCTGTGATTACATCAACAATGCGCTTTAATTCGAACCTAAGATCTTTCAAATCAAAACTTTATTATCATGTTAAACAACCATATCATTCATGGATATGAGTAAATATAAAACGTAAAATCCGACATCACCACTTTGAAAAGTTAGTATAGTTGTTTTCTTTTTGCAGTAAGATCTTAACTTAGGTTTAATTCTAAACAATTGGTTGAAATTTGAGTGGGTTCTGCTTGGTCCCGACTTCTCGTTAAGTTGGTTTAACCTCGCTCTCCAGCCAAAGCTGAGCTTGACCCAACTATTTAGCACTTTTCTTGGATTCTACGGTTAAGACGACATTGACCAGAAACAAAATAACAGGGACAGATCCAGATATGTACGAGAGGTTGGTCCCAAAGGCTGGGATTATATTGGTAGGTTTCCCATGCATAATGACTGTTTTGATTACTATTTTAGGGTTTGGCTTCACTCAGAGACAGTGACTCTTGGGTTGTATTACAAAATTTCCCAGTTGAAGCATGCGAGCTAGCTGTGTACGGCATTTTTGATTCGGCTAGTCTAAAGAAATGCTTGTTTACTGTTAATTATACTTAATATCTTGGTCAAATTAAATTAAAAATTAAGTTCCTTTTCTCCTTTTGAACTAAAAACTCATCTTAATTTATTAATTTGATCACTTTCTGAGATTCCTAGTTTAGAATATGAATTGTTACTCTTTACTCTTTAGACCTTTCTAGCTTGCTTTAATTCACAGTTAAATATCTTTACACGACCCTTATGATCCTTACTTCCTTGGATGGCAACTATAAGGGCCGCACTTGAGAAGTGATCTATGAATCCATCGCCTTAATCCTCCATGCATTGTGATGTTTAGAGACATTAAGCAACTTACAAAATGGCAGATCTAGATAATATATTTACTTTGTGAAGGCCAAGCTAACTGTGGATGGAGTTAGCACTATCATTCAATATGTTCCATAATAAGTCCCACAAGCTAAATTTTCAAGCATATCTAGACCCAAGTTGGGGAAGATGCTGGTGATTTTTTTTCTTCAGAAAAATCTGCTAGTGGTTGTTGAAACTGGAAAGTTATATATAATGGAACTAAATGTAGTAACTGGCGGTCCCGATTGGATTAGTGAATGAAAGCATGAGTCCATCATATCATCGAACAAATATTAAGCTAAGAGATCTCAGTTAACCTAATCAAATATATATGTCAGTTTATGACCATACCTGTTGTGCTACGATGTAATTACTAATTAGGAGCGATCTTTTTGGTACCAATTTCCATACTTCCTGGCTTTTGCTTAGATATTAATTTGTTTTGATTATAATCAAATTCATATAAGAACATCTCCAGCAGTATCAACTAGCAACTATCAAATTGATATATATATATATATATAGCTAAAATTTTGAGTTTTAGCAATCGATTTAACAATGTTGCTCTAGCAATAATTGCTAAATATTAAGTTTTAACAAATCGTAAACTGACAAGTGGAGAGCGAATATTTAGCTATTTCTTTAGCAATACTTGAGTCAATTGACAAATCTAGCAATCTTGTTTAACAATTATCAAATTTAGGCTTAGTTTTTTTTTTTTTTTTTTTAATAAGACATGGCCAATATATTGATATCAAAAGCCAAAAAGGGCCGTTACATATCCTCCCTCTACCGACATGGGGTAGATAAAGAGTTTGTGGTAGTAGAACAACGATACATAGAATTAGATCCAATCATTTGATGAATTCCGCGCTCATCAGAGAGCCCATAGACTATTAACTACTACATAGTAGATAGGCTAAGACACTAGACTCGATGACTGCACACAAAGTGCTTTAGTTCCTAATACAAGGAATTATTAGTAATAGATAAACTAAAACATAGATAATGGACTAGGGTTAGAGAAACCCTAGCTCACAATAGCTCAGTCCAAAACAGCCCAAACGAAAGGCCCATTCAGACATCCATATCCCTCCAGTGCAAATTCCGGCAACTCCGATGCCATGACAGCCACCTGGATCCCGCCACAACAAGGCCACAAAATTCGCCCATGACGAATCTCGACGAAGCCACACCACCAAAAGTCACAAGCCGCTCCTCTCCCGATTGCAGTACCCTCAATCCACATCGCACGAAATTGAAGCCACACCGTCATTGGTTTGAAACAAAAACGGGGCCTCCCCACATCGAGCAGCCATAGATCCAAGCCACCACAATACAACCCACCACCAACCTAGAGGTAAAGTTCCAGATCCTACCTCCAAGCCAAACCGGCCAGACAAAACCAGAAAACACTCATCTTATGGGAATGTCTGAACTGATCAATCCCGGTCCAGTAGCAACCACGTGATCTTGACGTAGCCGCAAGGCTAGCCAAGCAACCCGAGCATCGCCGGATGAAGAAAATTATAGAGCAGGTAGCTGCTCCCTTGGGTCTTCTCAAGAGAGAGAAGAATATGGTTTAGAGAAGTCCGGAGTTCCCAAAGCTCAAAATAAGTACAAGTATAATTTAGGCTTAGTTTGGTATTGAGTTTTAGGGGAAATAAGCACTTATAATCATCATTATGAGTTAATTATGTGTTTGGTAAGTTTTTTATAAGGTGTTTATTTATGAAATTTAGTTGAAAAAACAACGATTTTAAAAAGCATGTCTGATGTTGCTTATTTATAATTCAGTTTTTCAATATTTGAGTATTTTCACCTCAATACAAAACTAAGCCTTAGTAATTATTTAGCAATTCTGATGGAGCTCATATTTATCTAAAAAATTGACAAATTGTTAAAAAAAAATTAAATTAACAATAATGTTGAAGATGATCTAAGGATTGTGGCAAATCCTCGACTGGTACAGGCTGAGGAAATTGGGCTCTTCTCAAATTTAAATTCAGAAAGAGAAGATCAAGCCCATTAATTAACAAAAAATGGCTACAACAAAATACTTAGCTACACACGGACTCAAGTATGCGATAACGCACCCTTTTTTTATAAAAATATATAAATCAGTAGCTAAAATTTAATTTATATATTAAATATAAAATAATTTCCACCTCAAATTTTTTAACTTTGCGCGCGTATACATTATTATCAAACTTAATCTCTATACAATTACTTTTTGTCTTATTTGTTGGGTTTTTTGCTTGATTGAAGTACTTAATTTATCTTTTATATATATATATATATATATATATATATATATATATAGTTTGGGATTGCTGTGTTGTGAGCAAAATTGTTTTTGAATCTGCTGTGAGTAGAATCAGCTGAGGTGTTTGGTAAACTGTTTTTAAAAGTGTTGTGAGAACCAAAAAACAATTTCGTGTGTTTGGTGAATTATAAGTAAAAATTGTTTTGGATGGGTATAATGACAAAAATAGGCATTGTTATAAATTGATATTAAAATAAATAATTGTTTCTTTTGTATGTAATTATAAAGTTAATCCACAATATTACATAAGATTTCTTAACACCATAGTAAATGATTGATTATGATTTAATTAGATTAGTATATCACAATCTAAGAAAAAACAAATATTACCATTTGTTACAAATATAATTGATTCCTACAAAAACATCTCTTACCCTGTTTCTCTAAAATCCACTTTTAAGAGAATCAATTCTTCTAAAATCAGTTTTATGAGTTGTTACCAAACACTTAAAATTAGGCATAGAATCACTTTTGACCCCAAAAGCAGCTTGAGAAGCAATCACAAACTGGGCCATAGCTAACATACTAGTTAGTTAGTCTATATACATATATATAATTATATATTGCTATATATATATAGTTATATATAATTATTTTTGAAGGAAAATCCAACTCCAACGGATTAGTAATTTATGTTTGTATGAAATGGTGAGTGACACCCACACTACACCCCTAATATTTTTTTCGTTTTTTGAAACGAGGACGAAATGCCATTAATTGATCAAATGTGAGAGTACAC
Source organism: Potentilla sterilis (assembly GCA_963682095.1). Lineage (NCBI taxonomy): Eukaryota > Viridiplantae > Streptophyta > Magnoliopsida > Rosales > Rosaceae > Potentilla > Potentilla sterilis. Next base: position 38,194,318 of record OY821764.1, read on the forward strand.
CATGAGAGATTACTAAGTTTTTTCTAGTAGTTTCGCATGGTTCGACAACACCCCTAAACTTTTTTTTCACAATTCAAATGATATATTAAGGCCGAATAATCGCATATATCAATATCTTTATAAACTCTACACATTATGAAAAGAATTGGTCAGCATCCTCCAATCTCGCTACCCATTGGATCAAAACAATTTTCTTTGAGGTTCTACCAGCTATCGCCACCAGGGGTAAACTAAGAAAAGTGTTCATTAATGTGATTGGCATTTTATTGTGAGAAATTTTTACATGAAATAAGGTTATCATGAACTGGGATTTTACAAGTGATATGTGTAATGCTTGGATATTCACATCTAAGAAATAAACTGTCTTTCAAAACATAGTAACTGCAGCTTGAATTTTTTGTTGGTGAAAATGGAGAATATGAGAGTGAACCATTTTGTGCTTCTTATTTTGTTTCTTACCTTGACAAGAGTCTGTAGATGTTGTTACAGCTGATCAAGGGAAGAAGCATTTTGTGCTGCTGCATGGAGCTGGTCACGGAGCGTGGTGCTGGTGTACAAGCTGACAACGTTACTGAAATCCACAGGTCACAAAGTCACAGCACTAGACCTAGTAGCATCTGGGATCAACCCGATCCAGGTGGAGCGAGTTCACTCTTCTCCAAGTACGTAGAGCCAATGATCACATTTTTGGGGTCTCTTGCACCAACAGAGAGGGTTATCCTGGTTGGTCACAGCTTGGGTGGAGCTGTGATATCAATTGCCATGGAGGGCTTCCATGAGAAAATTGATGTTGCAGTTTATGCCACTGCTTTGATGCCTGGCCCTGCTTTTAGTTATATGACTATTATTAAAAAGGTAAATGACTCCCACACCACATTCCTAAACTTTCTTTCACAATTCATATATATGATATTAATATCATTGTATACTCTACAGATTCTGAAAAGAGTTGATCCCCATCCTCCAACCTCGCAACCTATTGGACCAAAACAATTGTCTTTGAGATTCTACCAACTATCGCCACCATAGGTAAGCTAAAAAAAGTGTTCATTGTGCTTGACATTTCCCTTTTTTATCAAAACATAGTAACTGTCGCATGAATTTTCAGTTGGTGAACTAATACTGCTCCTGTCTTTGGTGAATGGACCGGATCTAATTCTAGCATTGTCATTGGTGAGAGCTTCCCCTGAGTATTATGAAGAAATAGAACTCACTAACGAGAAGTACGGCTCGGTTCCAAGAGAGTACATCCTGTGTGACAAAGATCTTGAAGGATATCCAACTGTGGATGATCTAAGACCAATCCACCGAAGAAAGTGAAGATAATCAATAATTCCGATCATATGGTTATGATATCTAAACCATTGAAATTGTTCTCCAACCTCCTGAAGGTTGCTGATATATATTCTTGAAGATCATGAATACCGAGCTAAGTTATTTATTACTATCAAAAAGCTTAGAATTTCATCATCATTACCATATTTGTCGGTGTTTTTTTTTGCATGATTGAAGTATTTAATTTAGCCTATATATAACTAACATACTAACTAGTTAGCCTATATATATAGTTAGGCTATTAGATATAGCTACATATAAATTCAACGTCAATGGACTAGTTATTTATGTTTGTATGTGTGTCTACGTGTAGCGAAGTTAAGTTTAAGTTTAGCTAAAATAATGAAAGAAAATAATTATATAAGACTGGACCAATATATTGATATATAATTATATATAGTTAGCCTATTTATATAGCTACATATATTTAGCTATATATATAAAACTAATTTTGAAACATTATCTTCGTCCTTGATCTCTAGTTATAGTTTCAGCTTCCTTTGTTTCTTACCTTTAAGCTTTATAATCAAAACCTTGTCAGATTGTCACAAACAAAAGTCAGTTAAAAAAGAATAGAGTCAAGCTTTACTATCGGGTTCTCTCCCTAGCCGCCTGCTAGGGTTTCGACGCCGACGAAATCAATCTATTTTCATGGACAAAATTGCAGGCTTAGTCCTGCTATTCTCTCTGATTCCTTATTGTGCTGCTTACTGTCGTGCTTACGAGGACGAGGGTAGAGTGTTAGAAGGAGATTGGGGGTCAACCGAGATTCGATGTCCTTCGGTGGAGGACGTTTGGAGTGTGGCTATTGGCGTAGAAGATCCTGGTGGCTGAGGTGATCACCGCTCTGGTGGTTGGGGGTACGATGGCGTTTTGTTTTACGACGACGAAGAGTTTTCAAGATCGTGAGAGTTATGGATTTCGGGTTCTAGATTTGAGGGGGTGATGTGTGCTTGGCGTCCTATTGGCGGCGCTGCGGAGAATGTTTCTATGGGTGCAGCTTCGGATGGCGGTGGTGGTGTTGGTTTGTTGTTGATCGGCAAGCCTGCAGTGTCTCTGTGGCTAGTTCGGAGTAGTGTAGTATCAGCGGTGGCTGGTGGTCAGGGTAGAATCACATTCATGCTGTTGCTGAAGTTCGTTGTTCCGGCAGAAGTCGCAGGCAAACGATATCCGACGGCGCCGAAGTCTGGTGTAAGGGTGGTTGTTGATGGGCCTTGGTTTGGCTTATCAAGAATTGGACTTGCTAGGGTTTACCAGATTTGGACTGTTTGAGGTGTTTTGGGCCCGAATGATTGGGTTTTCAGTCTGATGTGGATTTAGTTAGATTGAGTCTTTATGGCTCAGAATAAGGGCGATACGTTGCAGACTACTGGCGTCGTTGACATGGAGACATGTAGCTTGGCAGGACAGAAGGCTCAGCCTTCTTCTCCTACTATATTGGATTGATTTTGAATCTAGTCACAGTGTTAGCATATTTGGTTGTTAACCTTTAATCTTGCTGCTAAGTATTCTAACACTGAAATTCACTGTGATTTATCGAGAGAAAAAGTAGGTGAATTTTTAGCTCTTTAGTTTAGTATAGGTTGGTGAGTCATAAGAGATAGCTCTTATTGTTGGCCCTATATGGGTGTGTGTTATCTTTATATTGCTTACTGAATAATAAATTTCTTGACTTCCGATTAAAAAAAAAACTAATTTTGAAACAAAATTCAACGAACTAGTTATTTATGTTTATTTGTATATGTGTGTGTTGGGACGTTAAGTTTAACTTTGGCTAAAATAATTAAAGGAAATAATTATATAAGACTGGACCAATCTAATACGTTTTGATTGATATGATTTAGAATCATAGAAATTTCTTCCAGTAGAGCAATATCAAAGTAAAATGACTATATAACGTATTTCTAGATACATAAACATAAAAAGCGTCTCCGAACGTTCGGATCTCGCAAAATTTCTTTGGGATTGCTCCCAGACAGGTGACCAACAATGGGTATGTTTTGTGCGGCTAGGCTTCTCAGAAAAGCTGGCTTCTGCTTATTTTTTAAAATAAGCGGCTGAAAAGCAAATTGGCTAAGTGTTTGGTAAATTGGCTTTTTTTTAGAGCTTTTAGTGGAAAAGACATTGGTAAAGTGTTTGGTAAACTGAAAGCTGGCTTGTGCTTTTTGTATGTAAATGACCAATTTAGACATGAAAGAAATTTTAATTTTAATTGATTGGTAATACCGATTAATTTGAAATTTTATGGCTGTTAATATATGCATTGAACTAGCCATCCGGTAGTACTGACTGAGGCGAGGATCTCGCTGCCCGGTCAGCGAGTCGGGGTCCAGGGGCGACGCGCCCTGGTTTTGGGGGTTCGGGGGCGCAACGCCCCCGAGACTCACAAATTCTTAGTACGTGGATCTAGCATTCGTCTAATAGTCATGAAAAATTCATAAATTCTGAGGTTTCAATCAAAGAATAAAAAAAAACCCTAGAAATTATTCTGCCGACAACTCTGTCGTCGGAAGAAAGAAAAAAAAAATCCTAGTCCCAGGTTCTGCCGACAACCTTTTGTCGGAAAAAGAAAAGTTAAACCCTGCAGACGACCTCTTTGTCGGCAGAGAATGAATATGTTCAGGATACCCAGATATTTGCCCTGGGCACCCATGCGATCGTCTCCCTCGCCGGCGTCCTTCCTCATCGCTGGTCGAGCCTCCTCTGACGCCTCCCCGCCGCGAAGCTGCTCAGTCGATGCGGTTCTTCTCGCTAGCGACCCCTCAGCCCATCGAATCCGTTGTTGGTTCCCTCGTCGGCGTCCCTCTCTCGATTGGAGCTGCAATAGCCGAGCCCAGCGCCATCCACGACAGTCTCCAGCCATCCACGACGATGCCTCGAGTGGGTGGGGAGGACGGAGTCGAGAGAGAAGGAGGAGAGATGGCGGCGAGTTGCTCGACGATACCTCGAGGTGGGTGGGGAGGACAGGGTCGGAGAGCTGGTGCGGGCAGAAGGAGAAGGAGAAATGATTTTTGATCAATCTGACCCCTACAGAGAGTGAGGGCAGTTCTGGCAAATTGAAAAAATCATTTAGCTACAGTGCCCCCGCTACAGTGCGGAAGCAGAAGCCAGCTTCCAAAAGGAGGCTACCGCCTCCTTCTGCTTTTGGAACAAAAAAGCAGCAGCTTCTGGAAGCCGGGGAGGGAAAGCTGTTTTACCAAACAGCAGATGGAGCTGCGCTTATAAGCAGGGAGCAAAAAAGCCCCCCCAAACGCAACCAATAACGATCGAGAAGTTTCTTAAGAGGGTGTTATGACTTGGCTCGTCAGAATCTGGTTGTGGCGACGATTTTTCTAGGTTGTTGTCTTCAAGCGGTGGTTGTCCTTTGTGAGGATGATGCTCTAGAATAGGAGTGTTGATCACTGACGAGATAAGGCATGGATTGGGGCGGTCTTTAGGTTGTTGTTTTTTAGATCGGAGGGCATGGTCAAAAGATCTAGACTATGTGGTAAGGCTTGGTAGCTTTTGGTGTGCGGCTTAGGCGCTCAAAGACCATTGGAGCAGAGAACAATTCCGAGCTGCGGCATGTCCTAGGATAGGGTTGGGTGCGGGCTGGGCCGAGCTCAAAATTCCCAAAGCCCGACACCCTCGGTCTGAGCCGAGCCGGGCTTTTTCCAAAATGAAGACAGGCTCGAGCCCGAGGCCGACGAGCCGAGTCGGGCTTTCCGGCTTTTTCGGGCAAAAAAAAAATCATGTTATACAGTACAACACTACAAGTCTACAACAATAGCCAGAACCAAAGCCACCAAACTAACCAGTTTCATCTTCATCATAATCAAACCCAACCAGCCCACCAAAAGATCAACAAAACACAAGCCATTGTGCTACCAAATGCCCAATAGTAATCAATGAATTCAAAACAAATCAGAAGCAAGTCAAGCAACATGCAAAGCAGCAAAAAGCTCGGACTAGGAGAGAGAGAGAGAGATGAAGTCTTACAAACCTAGGACTAGGAGATTGAGGAATCGAGATTTGAGACGGAGGCGATTCGAGCTGGTGGCGATTCGCACTAAGGAGCCGGAGCTGGCGGCGTCGTGGCGATTCGCACGAAGCCGGAGAAGGATGAGGGCAGGAGACTTGGAAGTTGGAGGAGGGCAGCTGGGTAGGACCGCAGGAGCCAGGAGGCGAGGAGGAGACGAGTGAACTGGATAGGTATTCTAGACAGGTTTTTTTTTTTTTTTTTTGTAATATATATATATTAAAACCATCGGGCCGGGCCGGGCTTTCGGTCCCAAAAAATTCAAGCCTGAGCTCGGACCGACTTGCACAATGTCAGGTCGGTCCTTCCTCGGGCCAATCCTTAAAATTTTATAACTCGGCCTGTTTCAGATTTTTTTCGAGTTTTCGGCCCGGGCTTTCGGTCCTTCGGGCCCAAACGCCCAGCCCTATTCTAGGATGCTGTAACAGCCCAGCCCATATACTTAGGATATTATCCGCTTTGAGCCCACCGGCCAGCACAGATTTATTTCTGGAGGCTCACGAGCAACTTCCCAGTAGGCCACCCATCCTGGGATTGCTCTGAGCTTATCAAGCTTAACTTCGGAGTTCCCATCCCCTCCGAAGCCACTGAGCCCCCAAAACGCGTCCTTAAGTATTGAGCTAACTCTGCACATATAAGCACAACATCCACTCTTCTCCGGGCGATGTGGGATTTTTGACCTACCTACTTGCTAGCTTCCCTAGCCAGGTCAGATCAGGGTCATCACAATCCACCCTCCTTAGGGTCTGACGTCCGCGTCGGCACATTTCTGGCTGGGGACAGGCTCTGATACCATTTGTAACAGCACAACCCATATACTTAGGATATTGTCCGCTTTGAGCCCACCGGCCAGCACGGATTTATTTCTGGAGGCTCACGAGCAACTTCCCAGTAGATCACCCATCCTGGGATTGCTCTGAGCTCAGCAAGCTTAACTTCGGAGTTCCTATCACCTCCGAAGCCACTGAGCCCCCAAAACGCGTCTTTAAGTATTGAGCTAACTCTGCACATATAAGCACAACATCCACTCTTCCCCAGGCGATGTGGGATTTGTGACCTGCCTACATGCTAGCTTTCCTAGTCAGGTCAGATCAGGGTCATCACAGATGCGGCTTGTCATGTCAGTCTGATGGACATATGTCAGGCCCAATCTTGTGTGCCTATATTCTATTGTTCATAGTTTATAGGCTCGTTTTATTTTATTAAGTGAGTGTTGGATAATCTTCTGAGATTATTGTGTATAGACTAGTTATATGTTCTTACCTGTTCTCTGTGTGTAAGACAGTGACCTTATTTGTTCTTGTAATCTTTCCATCAATTAATGGATCATTTTTATTTCGACGCAAAAGATGATTATATAATGCATGAAGAGTGTCATACATTATTTCAAGCAAAACTCTTCTCGTTTAATAATAAAATTGAGTGTCATTTGTCATTATTTCAAATGAGAATGAGGAAATTTCGATCACTTGTATTTGCGACTGAAAATGGATGGATGAAAAGTGAACTTCGAAATAAGGATAATACTGTGATCCCTACCCGAAATTGCCCTATTGTCTTTCATACTTGGTTACTTACGTTTAGCCATCATAAGGTATAGGTCCCTAGTTTAACTAAATTTTTGTTATTATACAAGAACTTGAAAATATCGAGAACAACGCAGTGAGATCGAATACAAATGATTTTAAACTATCCACCACACTTCTTCCTTAGTCGATATACACTATTAAACGACCTCAAACTAATCGTCAACACCAATTCAAGCTGAAAACGGAACTCGATTCAATATACTACTAGCTGTCACACTAGTAATCCTAATGAAATCCAACCAGGAATGTAGCGCCCGAACCTTAGATGAAGTTTTTCAGAGCCAATAGTAATCAGGGCCGGCCGTTGGCCTGTGCCGGTCTTGTGGCGGCACAGGGCCGCTGATCGGCGGAGGCCGCCAAAATTATTTTTATATAATATTAATTAAAAGTTAACTTATGTAAAAATACAGAAACATAAACATAAGTACTACACTAGAACAGTTGGTTAGACTTGTAATTAAAAACAAGTTGTTTGGGGTAGTGTAGGGGTTTGAACCCCAACATGGGCATTTTTTTTATAATTGATTATTTCTACGATTTTTTTTAAAAATTGTTTTAAAATTATTTTAGGATTGTTGTTCTGCGTCTATAAAAGCAGTCTCTTCTTCTGCAGAGGTATCACCTGTATTCCTGTAACCTGTTATCGCCGTTTGATCAAGAAATCCTTCTAAGTTGCACGTTGCTTTAAACAACTCCTTCTGCCATTCAATTTCTGACAAAACTTCCATTCCAAATTGATAAAAAATTTCAATTGTCAGAGGTAATCTTATTTGCTTTCAATCTTTGTTTAATTTTTTTCTATTGTCAAAGATCAACTCTGTAATCGTTTGCAATTTTACTTTAGTTTGTATTTTTGATATGATTTATCTTTCATTAATTGATCATATGAAATTATGAGTTCACATATCATTGATCAAAATTTTAAACGATTACAGAGTTGATCTCTGACAATAGAAAAAAATTGAGAAATTTAGAAAAATAGCTATGTTTTAGACTTAAAATTGATTTTTAACTAGATTTTTTTAACTCATTGAAAAGTAACCATATGCAAGAACAAAAAGTATTTATTACCCTTAATATAGGCAGCTCACTTTTTTATTTCTTTTCCAACAAAAAGTCTTGCAAGTTGTATTATGTTTTGACGATTTTAGGGTTTCATTTAGGGTTCGTCAAGAATTCTTGCACCATGCATCAATACTTCTCTCGCCTTCTTGTTATGGGTAATTGAAAACTTGTGAGAATCTGATTGCTAGTCAAATATGGAGTGAAACTATCAAATTGTTATTCAAAATGCACCATTCTCTGTCTCTCTATGCAAAACCCTCATTGCGTAGTCTGCAATCGACCTTGGAATTGCAAACAGTAATCTTCCCCAGCGGATCATCAAGGTTCGCTCCCTCTCTTAATTTTCCCTCCGATCACTCTCAAAACTTGACTAGCCTCGTTGGATATTGTGATGACAAATTCAACAAAGAGCTTGTTTATTATGAGTACATGGCCAATGGAAACTTACAAGCATATCTCTCAAGTATGTTGCAGGCTTCCATTGACAATCAAGTTTTCTGCTAAAATATTCTAGCTTGCATCACGATATGATTGAAGTCAACTTTTATGACTCAAAAACTAACAGTATATGACACGTTTTATACTATAATGAATGTAGATAAGACTGCAGATGTCTTGACTTGGGAAGGAAGACTTCATATAGTAACAGAAGCTGCACAAGGTTTGAAACTGACTGATTTACATAATCCTTTGCTAACTAGCATCTCCGATCTTTTGTTCTTGATTTATGGAATGTCTCCTATATTATTTTGTTAGTTTAATATCTTAGAAAATCTCTTTATGAGAAAGTTGTGTGTGGATTCAATGTGTGGTTCAGTTTAAGGAGTCCCCATATATATATTTTGCCGGTTTAATATCCTAAAAAAAATTACAGTGGACCTATTTATACATGCTGGTACTATATTATTTGATTTTTCTTTAGTTAACATGCTAACTTAATTTGGTTTCAATGTACATTAGGTCTCTCCAATTGATCTCTATGCATTTCAAATACATGATCAAAGTCAGACATTTACAGTGGACCTAAATAGTATGACTTGTACATGCCGAGAGTTTGATCTTGATCAACTTCCTTGTGCTCATGCAACTGTTGCCTACAGAACTAAAGGAATATCAGTGTATAGCATGTGCTCCCTATTTTACACAGCTAATGCACTTTTGTTAGCATATGTGGAACCTATTTGGCCTGTTGGAAATCAAAATGAGTGGGATGTGCCAGATGATGTGCGGAACAAAATTGTCTTACCACCGATAAGACAAATAGTACATGGAAGACGTAAGACAGTGAGAATTCCATCTATTGGTGAAGATGCAATTAGGAAAAAGTGTACAAGATGCAAGGGAGGTGGTCATAATCGTCCAACTTGCAAAAATCCTATTCCACTTAATTGATGGAATGTGATCTTCATATTAATCGTATATTTATTTAGTTCCATGTATTGAGTTTCAAAAATTGTACTTTTTTTCTATATGCCAAGCTAGTCTTGGAGTCTTGAGACAGCTACTATTGGTTTTCATTGTTTCATGTTTAATAATGTATTAACAAAAAAACATGAAGCTTTATCAAATAAGGGATATGATTTATTTATCTACATAGCCTCTATAATTGTAATCTAGAAAGTAGGGTTTTATTTTTTAGTACTTCCAGAAAGCAAGTACGATAGTAATCTGGAAGAAACAGACCAAAAATCACAATGTACTTCTTTGATGACAATGAGGAAAGCCTGGACACTAGCACTGAGATGGACAAGGACGATGACATTGAGGAAGTTGAGATGAAGAAGAAATATGACCTTGCAAAGAGCACCAAGGTGGGAGAGAAGGGGAAAGTTGCCATGAGCGAAGGGTCAGAGAACCAAATGGTTGTCAAGGAAAACTTAATACATAAAGAGAGTAATACGTTTAGTTGAGATGATGAGCTTCTTAGATTTTCTTGTTCTTTCTTTTCATGTTCAAATGGACCAAGTCTTTCGACATTGTTCAATTTCAGTAATAATGGTGGCAAGCTACTTGAGTAATAATGTAGTAGTAAGCTCACTGATGGTGGCTTGGAAGTTGTTAAACATGTCAATTTTGCTTATTGATAATAGAGTATACTATCAAAGTTTACAAAAAAAAAATATAAAAAAATACGATAGTCAGAAAAAATCCATAGAGTATATGAGTTTAAATTGTGATTAACCAGCTTAATCATTAATAGAAAACCAATCAAATAGCTTTAAACAATTGAAAAAAGCTTTACTGCATTTGAATGGGCTTTTAGCTATTTTAATAGTTTTCAAGGGTATTATAGTCTTGCGCACTCTAATTATGGTTAGATTTCAATGAGTTGAAAAAAGAGGGTTAGAAATCAATTTTAAGTCTAAAATATGGCTACTTTTCAAAATTTCTCAAAAAAATTAAACAAATATTGAAAGCAAATGAGATTACCTCTGACAATTGAAATTCTTTATCAAGTTTGGAAATTCATTACATTGGTTCCGTAGCTAAATTGATCTTTTTTACAGGTTTCTTTATTATCCTTCTCATTGTTGGTTGTGGAGCCAGTAGGCATTTCGGTTGTATGTTGGTAGTACGAGTTTGCAGGTTCCTCGCATTATATACTACAACTTTTTATTTTTTTTGGCTTCATAACTTAAGAAATATGCTTAACATGAGATTTTTGATCTCTCGTTTTATTTTTTGGTTTTTACTTTAAGAGTTAGAACAATATGAATTCATTTTCTTCAAAATGGTATATGTATTGTTTGTTGACAATCTTTTTTTTTTTACACATAATATATATGTACAAAGGCCGCCAAAAAAATTTGGCACAAGGCCGCCTATGACACAAGACCGGCCCTGATAGTAATGCACTTTATTTAGTGAAATCGACCATTACAAATATGAAAAATATATTACAAAGAGCCTTTAAGATCTGTCAAACTAAAATGATCAAACTCAATGCATTATGGGTTGAGAATGCAACATCATTCCAAATACAGCTTGAATTCTGGTCCAAGAATGTGAGTTGATGAGATTTCTCGAGTGAGAATGCGTCATTTGATTATTTGAAATCTCTACAATCTTCTCAATTCTAAAAAAAAAAAACTGTTAGTCATTAATGCAATCAATCGGAACTATAGTCATTTTTTACTTTAACCATCTCGTAAATTAACTCTGGTGTAAGAAGCTAAGAATGATATTGCTGCTACCATTCTTAGGTGGATTATAAGAAATGAACCTTGAACATATATAATTACAAGTCAGCAAAATGCTAACAACATCACTGTAACTAATCACTGAACAATATCACACATTGTTCCCCTTTGTCCTTCGATGAAGTATGGTGCTTACATCACTTGGGGCAATACGTTCAATCACTACAATGTGCGAGACAAAAATCCACCCAAGATATGCTGTCGTCAGCAGGAATACTAAAGATATGTTTAGTGCAGTTGGGCTTTACAGAAAAGCTGGCTTCTACTTATTTTTAAAAATAAGCTCTGAAAAGCAAATTTGCTGAATGTTTGGTAAACTGGCTTTTTTTAAGTGTTGTTAGTGAAAAAGACATTGGCAAAGTGTTTGGTAAACTGAAAGCTGATTTTGTGTTTTTTGTCTGTAAATGACCAATTTAGACATGAAAGAAATTTTAATTTTAATTGAATGGTAATACCTATTAATTTTTAATTTTATGACTAATTAAATTTTTACTAATTTATGATTAATTTCGATGCTTTTTCTTACATACCCAGCGAATTACGAGCTTTCCACTTTCGTCCCTCAGGTAACTTTCCACTTTCGTCCCTCAGGTAACTGGAGACTCTAGTCTGTAGTCTGACATAAAAGCCGTTATATTGACATAATTATTCGCAAACACGATGATTAATAAATCGTCAGATCAACATTTTTCCTTGTCAATCCAAAATTGACCGCTGACCAATAGTTGACCAATAGTTGACCAATCCTTTATTCACAACCAAAATCAAAATGTAGTTCTAGCTACTGGACTTCCATTTAAAATGGGAAGATCATCCGTTTTCCTGCCTTATTGCAAACCAAACTACTTCAACATTTCACCACATAGAACTACCATGGACACCCAATTGCCCAAATTAAAACTTACAAAAATCAAATCCATAATAGGTGCTCTCAATTACTAAGGCCACCCATTAATATTGTGGCAGGTCCAGAAAAGACATGCACTCTTGGACTTGGTTCTTTAAAATTTACAGTAGTTTAGCTTGCCTTCTACCATCAGCTCCTTCATCATGTAGAGTAGGCAAGTTCATAAAATAACAATGGTGGGAGAATAACAACGGATGCAAACCAATGATCCAGGATCAACGGTCACCTGCCTTGCTGGAATGCAGGAGAGGAGTTTCCTTTCTCACTTCCATGATCATTGTCTTCAATTTCACACCCTTCAAAGTATGCAGAAATACTGTTGACTTTGATACTGAAGAAGATCGGCCAGAGGGAGCAGATAGTGTAGCCGTGCTTGATGAACTTGGCGGGCGAGTTGGTGTTGCTGATATTGATGTTGTCTTAGAAGCTGGGACAGAAGGTCTGCCAGTTGGTGTAAAATCAAACCTCCAAAATAAATAGCAAAAGGCTGAGACAAGATTAAAGTCCAAGAGCTCGGATGAATACACCGAGAAATATTCAACTATGTACATGATAGAATAAAACTACTGCAATTCAATTGAATCAAATGTAGCCAGTGTTCTTACAACTCATCACATCACATTATATCATCTCCATCACAAAAAAGCACAGAAACCCAAGAACAGAGAGAACAGCAACTCCTCTCTATGCTCACAAAGCTTTAATCTTTTCTTGGTGAAACCCACAACCCAAAACCAACAAAGCTTTGATCTTTCTGGGTGTTTTGGTCTGTGTTCAGAAAGAGCTTAATACCTAGCAACAAAGACAGAACAGAAAGGCTTGTTTCCTGAGGCGCTCTGCTTTTTATCTAAAACCTTCTGTGAAGTCTATAGACTTCATAGCTTAACAAAAATGGAACCTCCAACCAATGAAATGTTCCTAAAAAACCCATTACTCTTAACATGTTTTAAAAGAAGTTTAGATCTCTACTACAAAGCAACACCCAATTCATTACTCTCAGTCCCAATTTGGAAACCCATCATTTGCAAACAAGTTTATTCACAAATTCAACCAGTCATTACACAATGCCTCCTAATCAGCTCATCACAAACCACAAAATCAAAGACTCAAACTTTAAAAACTCACTGACACACTCACCAATCGTACTCGGATTTCTCATTCTCGGAGTTCAAAAACTCATCGACTCTACTCCTCCGCTCCGGCGCCACCAACCCATTAATCCTGTAAATCGCTTTATCATACTCTGCAACAAAAGCCCACCATCAAAACCAAACCAAACTTCAGTACTAACAAAAAGACCGAATCTTTAACAACCCAAAAACGCCTTCGTACCAATCGGAGTAGCATCGAGCTCATCGCCGGCGTTCTTGCTCGGAAGCAGCAGAAAGCCTCCATTTTTCTCCTTGTCCTTGTCGCGGCGCCGCATCTCAGAGCGTCCAAGAGAGAACTTCGTCCCTAAAAAACTACCCAAACTCCTTCGAAGCTTCTCAACCTCAGATTTAACCTTCGCTGTAGCAACATCAGCTTCCTTCAGCAAGTCCCCAATCTGCGAATCCTCCAGAAGGCCAAGAATCAACTGATCCACCGCCAAATGAATTCCCAATCTGCGAATCCCCAATCTGTGAGGGTAATGGCTGGAAATCTATTCTTTCACTTAGCTACAGTAGCTCCCGCTACAGTGCAGAAGCAACAATCCGGCTTCCAAAAGGAGGGGTGAGGCTGCTTCGACTTTTGGACGAAAAAAGCTGGTGCTTCTCGAAGCCACGGAGGAGAAGCAGATTCACCGAACAGCTTAACAAGCTGTGCTTATAATCAGGAGAGCAAAAAAGTCCCCCAAACGCACCCTAAAACAAGCTTTCATCCAATGAGAAAGGCCGCAGCCTACCGGCCCCACTGAGTTGCATTATGGACGTTAACCAGCCCACTATTCACGTACCTTGACAAGGCCCATCTGGCCCACGACCTCTGCGAGCCCTACGTGGGATCCAACGGCTGCCAAGGCTTCAATTCCCCAAACGACGGCGCAGATTTGACACCACTGAATGTGAATCTGCCATGACTGCGACACCGCCGCCAAGCTGGCGTATCTGACTCGACATTTTCCCCTGAACGGCCGGCGGTGGCAGAGCCTGTACCCCACTCGCGTTTTGCTTCTTCCCCGATGTGGAAGCTTGTCGATCCCACACGCGCCCTACGTGCCCTATGTGGTCCTACTCGCAGACCCAGATATTTATACATAATAATTAACTAACAACTTAGGCTTAGGAAAATTAAGGTGATATTATTAAAATAACAGATTCCCGAAAAGTCTAAGATTCGAGTATATTCAATAATGGTGTATAGGGTTGGCCAGAAAAATGGCGTTTAGTTATACAAGCTCAAATTGTGTCTAACTTATTTATTTGCAATATCATATTACACAACAAACTAGTGCATGTAATGCACTAACAATAATTGATCACATTATTAGATTTTACTATAAAGCAAATGTGAAATGACTGAATTGGGCATGCCTCAACAAAACTATTAGAGGGTCACACAACAAGAGAGGAGTGAGATAAAAGACCCATAATCTCGTATTAAAATTTCAAAATCACAAGTTTTAAAAATTGAAGATACAAAAGTTTAGGTTTGTTAAATAAGATTCATACTTATATGGACTGAGTCTACTTTGCTGAATAAAACAATTTGAAGAAAGAAAAGCAAGTCAGACATCGAATTTATATATAGTTGTGAAAATTTAATATTGTAACTGTCAATTTTAAAATTTTACCTATTCAAAAGATACCATCAACGATTCAAACTAACCTTCTAAAGATTCCATTTCGGACCCGGATCTTCTCTTAATAAATCTTCCTCCTCACCCTCCTCATGAGATCTGGACCGTCGAATTAAAATTGGACGGCCCAGATTGCTTTACAGGGGTTGTGTGAATAGTAACAGAGTATTTTAGACCGTTGGATTAAAATTGGACGGTTCAGATTGTTTTATGAGGAGTGTATGAGGAGGATCCCATTAGGAGAGGATCCCATTCCATTTCGTAAACGGTAGTACCAGAAAATCTCACCGATATAATTTCCTCAGCTGTAAGATAAGTAGACTCATTTATTAAAAATATGCAAAAATTAGTTACTTTTCTTTGTGCTATCATAAGTGTAATACATAGTTACCATTTTGTCCGTGGGTGTGGCACACGAGGACCCTAGAAAGCCGAGCCCTGCGGTGCGGCAAAGGCTCGAACCACAAAGCGCCAAAGTGTTTCCTTTCCGCGCTTCTCAGGAACCAGTGCCCGGGGGTAGAACCGTCTTTTCCAATTCCCGAACTCCTATTTGCTATTTATTTAAACAAAGCAAAAATCCAAAACCCCTTCATTTTAAACTCCTGGTTTTCAACTTCCGTTCAACCCCACCCATATTTTCCACCACTACCCTCGCAGAAATCCTCTCTCTCCCTTCAACTTTCACTTGCCAGTCGAGGGCAGTTCCGTCATTTCACCCGGCTCAGTGGCTTTTCCTTTGTAAAAGCTCTCTGTGTGAGGCGGAATTCTCATTCGCTGTTATCAGGTGGTGGTGGTGTCGTCGTCGTCGTAGCTCTGCTTCAGCTCTAAGCATCGTACACAAATCGAGACCGAAACGCAGCGTTTAAGGTCCACCATCGCAGCCTCGCATGGTCCAGCCATGGAGCTCAAAACCCTAACAACCTCACCTCCGAAGCAGAACCACCGGAACCTCACTCCGCTCCGCCGCAGGTCCGCCATTTTTATGCTTCGATGTTTCCGATAACACGTGTTCAAAACAAAAAAAAATATCACAGAGTTTGTTTTCGTTTTTGTTTCATTTCTCTGCTCACTTTATCATCATCGCCTCCGTTTTTGCTTCGCTTTACTTTATTGTTCATTAAATCTTATAATATATGGAAGCTTTTGCTTCGTTCGGCTTAGATTATGATTTTTATTTTATTTTCGAATTAGGTGATTTTGTTTTGTTACTGAGAAGAGGAGTAGTGGTTTGTGTTTGTTAAGCTAGCTTAAGAAGTGTAAATGATTTTGGTGTGAGAAGAAAGAGTAATCGGTTTTGGAGTTTTCGGTGTTGGTTTAGGAAGGTTATGGTGTTTAATGGAGTGTTTAAATCATTTCCAGACTTGTTGGAGAGTTGGAATTATGCGTTTCCTGCCAGATTTTACTGCGGCTGTGGCTCTCTTCTTATTTAGGGTAATAGATCTAGTGGTGGATTTTGGTAATAATTGTTTGGAGCTTTAGAATGGAAGTTTGGTTTTATTAACTTGCTTTCTATTTACTTTTGTATTTTTCTGGTAGTGTTTTTTTTTTTTTACTTTTTAGAATTGGGATGAATTTAGTCTATTGCTCTGTTTGGCTGTTGATAAGCTGTTGGAACTTGGAAGTATTAAAAAGTAGAATAAAGTTGCAATCAAGATTACTCGGCTCAAATGCAATTCTGGATGCTTCTCATTGTTTTTAATTTTTACTGTGATTTTTCACTGTGTAGGAATATTTAAGCAGCTAGTTGTAAATTTGAGACCAGGTTCTGTTGATTTTTTCTATGCACTTGTGAATTGCAATGTTGTGATGTAATTTGCATTGCTCAATTGTACAGGGGATTGCTGCTTTCGATCAAAGCGTTCCTGGTTCTTGTGGTTTTAGTATGTACTCTTTTCGGCCTGGCTACATGTGAAAGCTCTGGTAATGGGTTGCACAAATTACTAGAAACTGATGACTGTGGCACATATGGAGATAACTTTGATGTAGCTCCTGCAGATAGTTTTGCTAGTGATACCCCCTCGGGCAATGGAATGCTAACAGGTCACTTCAACAGTGAGAGGGTTTGTACGAGTTCTCTTTCCTTCTGCTTTCCATCAACATTACCCGGTTTTTGGGAGCACGAGCTCAAACTTGATAGAGAAGTTTCTGGGAGTCAGTCTGATGATCTATCATCTATAGGATCAACCGAAAACAGCAATTTGGCAAGTAACAAAAGTTGGTCATCAGACAACGGTATGTTTAAGTTATTTAATGGGGGGATAGTTTCTTGTTCTTTGATCTCCAAAGAGGCTACTAACGAGTTTTCATCCGTTCAAACCGATAGTGCTAATCAAAATGATCTTTCTTCATGTAGAGGGCCTTTGCTCTATCAGAAAAGCACAAGTTATAGGTCGGACAAGACCATTGAGATGACCAAATCTAATTCTTTTGGTGGTTCTTCCTCACCCCATGTAGAAATTACCCCTGCTGTGCTAGATTGGGGACAAAATTATATGTATTTTCCGTCCTTAGCTTTCTTAACTGTGGAAAATACATGCAATGACAGCATTTTACATGTTTACGAGCCATTCAGTACCGACATACAGTTCTATCCCTGCAATTTTAGTGAGGCTGTGTTAGGACCTGGTGAAATAGCTTCAATTTGTTTTGTCTTCTTACCTAGATGGTTGGGCCCTTCCTCTGCTCAGATTATTTTGCAGACAAGTTTTGGTGGTTTCTTGATTCAGGCTAAAGGATTTTCCGTCGAGTCCCCTTATGGAATTCATCCTTTATCAAGCCTGGTTGTTTCTTCCAGGGGGAGGTGGAGTAAGAATTTGTCTTTGTTTAATTCCTTTGATCAACATTTTCATGTGGAGGAAGTAACTGCATGGATATCAGTGTCTCTAGAGCATACCTCCCATTATGCAGAGGCAGCATGTAGGACCAGAAGAGATCAAGGTTTGAATGAGCTTGGTGTTCAGAATCTTAAAGATCGTCTTTTTGTGAGTACTGGTCAAGTTGGTTTGCCCTTTCTGGCAATGAGGCCCCTTAGGAACTGGGAGATTGGTCCCCACAGCAGTGAAACTATAATAGAAATAGACTTCACAATTGAATCTAAAGGAAAGATATTTGGTGCAATTTGTATGCAGTTGCTAAGAACTTCACAGGACAAGTCTGACACCATTATGCTTCCTTTTGAAGCTGAAGTTGATGGAATGGCAATGAATAATGATCTTGACGGACCTATCATAGCATCTCTTCAGGTTTTTCACCCATGGGCTGGCAATGATGCTGTTGTCGCTATATCTCTGAAAAATTGTGTACCTCGTATTTTGAGAGTTCTTGAAGTAACTGAGATGGCAGATAGTAAAATCTTCCAGATCAAGCACAATGAGGGCCTACTGCTTTTCCCCGGAACTGACACTTATGTAGCTGTAGTTACTTGTACTCACCTGCATGTTGAAGATGGGCAGTGTAAATTACTTATACTGACAAATGACTCAAGCAGCTCAAAGATTGAAGTTCCTTGTGAGGATGTTGTTCAAATTTGTTCTAGACACCGGAAAGAGTCCAATGTTGAACATGAACATCAATCTGAAGGGAGTGAATCCAGTGATTTAAAGACTGTGTTATTCGGTGACAGTAGCATGCAGCTTCCATCAGAAATCATGGTACGCATATTCCAGCCCTGTAGTTATTATGTGTTTTGTTTGAGCTGGGTTACCCGTGATTTTACAAAAGAAAAATTAATTATAAATAAGAAGAAGAGTATGTGTCTAACAATTTTAATGATTGCCTCGTTTTATAGGTAAAGAATCTACTTTGTTGCTGCACATTTTTGCATTTGATCTCTATATGGTTTTGGATTTCTATTGTGACATGTTTTTCCACAATTTGTTCTTATGCGTTATCATCTACATCCAGATTAAAAAAAGTACTTTTGTGAACTTCTATATGCAGGCGATGGATACAGCAGGAGAAGCAGATGAATTGGTGCTAAGAAACTGGAAATCTCATGATACCAGAAGTGGAATGTCTGTGCTTGATGATCGTGAGGTGTTGTTCCCAATGCTTCAGGTGGGAAGTCATTATTCTCAGTGGATCAATGTAAAGAACCCTAGCCAAGAGCCAGTTGTAATGCAGCTTATACTAAACACAGGAGAGATCATTGATCAATGCAAGAGCCCGGATGGTCTTATACAGCCACCTTCATCTGGTAGTTTGGTTTGTAAGGAATCTCCTTTTCCGAGTAGGTATGGGTTCTCAATAGCAGAAAGTGCACTGACGGAGGCTTATGTGCCTGCTAATGGTAGAGCATCTCTTGGACCATTATTGTTTAAACCTTCAAATCGATGTGAGTGGAGGAGTTCAGCCTTGATAAGAAACAATCTATCTGGCGTGGAGTGGTTACCTCTGAGAGGCATTGGAGGGTCACTTTCTTTGCTGCTGCTTGAAGAATCTGAGCCTATTCAGAGTGTCGAGTTCAACCTCACCTTGCCAATTCCACTCAACATTTCTTACCCAGACATCTTACTTCATGTGGAAGATACCTCTCATTCTTGTTTACAGCCATTGTTAAAAGAGCTCTATGCAAAGAATACTGGGGACTTGCCACTGGAAGTTACAAAAATCAAAGTATCTGGAAAAGAGTGCAGGATGGATGGGTTTTTGGTACAGCCATGCAAAGGTTTTTCTCTTCAACCTGGAGAATCGGCAAAGCTTCTAATATCATACCAGACTGATTTTTCTGCACCATTAGTACAACGAGATCTTGAGCTGGCCTTGGCAACTGGTATTTTTGTGATACCCATGAAGGCAAGCCTCCCTTTGAATATGCTCAATACATGCAGGAAATCAGTGTTCTGGACGCGCATTAAAAAATACGCTGCGGCAGTATTTTTTATCGGCTCCTTGATGTTTGTTGTACTGTGGTACTTATTCTCCCAGGTGTTAGTCCTCTGCTCGCATGATTGTTTGTGCACAAGCAGAAGAAGTTCCTTGGTTACTTCTACAAGTGTGGCAGGAAAGTCATGTGATGTGCATAGCTGTAGAAACAGTAAATTTTCTGTGTCCAGTGAAATGAATAGCTTGCGAACATCAGTTCGGGAAGATAGAACCTTGATGCAGGCATCTGTAGGTGGATATCCTCGTAAGCAGGCAGAGACCCTAGACCAGGAAAAGTCTGATGATCGTGCCAAACAAACACTACGTGGATATCCTCGTAAGCAGGAAAAGTCTGATCATCGTGCCAAACAAACACTACAAGTTCCTAAACAAGCACATGTTTTGTCAGATACACCAAAGAATAAAGGGATGGCCTTCTCACTGATGGCTGAATCTGCATTACTTGAGACTCCTGACAAACTAGAAGCTTCTGAACTGGGTAACCTCACAGTTAAAACTGGAAAGGAAAAGGGAAGAAGGCGCAGGAAGAGAAAGAACACTGGTTCCAAATTAGCAGGACTTCTTGAACTTTCAAGTAGTCAGAGTGGAAATTCTACTCCTTCATCACCGTTGTCTCCACTCACATCTGTAACACCAAAGCAGATGTGGCAGCTATCTCCTGATGTGGGCCAAGCGGTTGAGGCTAGGAATCCTTTTACTCATGCCACTCCCAATTGCTGTCAGAAGAGTCATGTTTTTAAATCTGCTTCAAAGGCAAACTCATCACAGCCTGGGTTTTCTATGAAGCATTGCAATAGCCACCCGACTTTTCCTTCTCAAGAGCAGCCTTCTGCCCCAAGAAAATCTCTGGCAAGACCTGTGTTGTTGCCTTCTGCCACCTTTCCTTGTGCCGGGAGGCCTGCACCTATTGTGGTAACCTCAGCTATGTCTCCACTTGCTAGAGCCCCTGGGTCCAAACTCTATGACAGGAAAATTGCCAGAGCAGAAGAAAAAACTCAGCTTGATGAATATACATATGATATCTGGGGTGATCACTTTTCTAGGCTATTCTTGGGTAGGTCGAAGGACACCAATTCACTGAGCTCCAGCAATACAGAGAGTGACCCTGATAGCTTCTTTGTAAAGGGCCCACAAATCCTCATGACAAACTGTTCACCAAGATCTGTAAGTTCTTTCCATCAAGAGGGTTAATGATAAAAAGTTTAAAATAATCTATCTTCTGTCTCTGCTGCCAGATATCTGTTTAGGTAGCATGTCTACAGTTTTATCGGTGCAATTCCATGAAGGCTTAGCCTCATTATCATCTGATGATAGCAAACTAAAAGAAGTAACCTAGGCTTTAAACCATGAATAACTTAAATGGCCTTAAACAACAATGACACCAATGTTACCGTTTATTCTAACAAAATATTGGGGGAAGAGTAAAAGAGAAATAGATGTTACACTATAGGTAGTCAAAGGTAAGTAACAATTATATGCAGATTGGACAGAGTACTTGCAAAATTCTTAGTTTCTGGAAGAAAATTTGAATCTGGTTGTCTATCTGGTTGTCTGTTCAACAAAGATAAGGTTGACTATATATGCTTTTGGTGATTTCGGTGGTGCATAGTAATTGCTCTTATATTTGTGTAAATGGAGAAACTGCAAAGTATAGATTTGGAACTCAGTAATTGTTTAGTTAATCAAATTACGGCCTTAATGCATGTTCAGAATCTTTGCTTCTCCAAACTTCTGTTTGTGGCATTTCAATGACAGAGGCCAAGGTTAAGTTAATCTGTTCTTTTAAACTTTCTGAAGCCTTTGCATATTAGAATTTCCGGGTAAAAATTACGGCTATAAGGTCCATAAGGATTCGTAATAATTGCATTTCATGTTTATGAATTGAACATTTGTTAAAAGTTTGTCAAATGACTATCTCTTACTCTTATAATTTACCTGAGCTTGGTTGTGGTATTTGAAAAAGTACTGGATTGAGGAAATGTGAAGATGTTTGCATCAGGCTTTATCCTTATTGGATGATCATCAGCTTGTAATTTGAAATGTGAAGCATATGACTGTTTCAGTGTAGTCGTGTACTTCCTATAACATAAGCCCTGCAATTGAAGTGGATGTGGCTTAAATTTCCCACTGATCCCCGTATGAATATGTCAGGCCTTAGAGTCCTAGTCTCCTAAGTATTAAAAACCTAGCCCAAAATAGATTTTTCTATCTGAATACAAATTTGTACAGGGATGTTAGAAATGAGAATAGACCATGCTATTCGTTTTGCACACACCCATAGGCTGAATAACAAGATCTACAGCACTACATCTTCTGCCAGCAATTCCTTTTGTTTGTGTCATCCTCTTACCAGTCTTACGAAATAGACCAACAGTTCTTTTGTGTTCCATGTGGGAGACAATCCTGTTATGGTGATTGTAACTTTACCTTGCAAACACTGTAGTACAACACCGCATGCAATTACTTCTGTAACTTTCACAGTAATGGCTGCTTCATTAGGACCGGAGCAACACAATGAGAAATAGTGGCGATGGTGATGGTAGTCAGCTAGAGAATGAGAGCTCGTGCGCGCCTTCTTCAGAAAATGCCAGCAATGGAGGAAGGTAAAGCCATGGAGAACAAGGACTCCGGGGGACCATTCTGGTCGTAGAGCTGGCACGACCCACAAGAGCTGGCATATCAACATATTACATGCAACTGAACAGTGACATTACCCATTAGCCATCACAACACTCAGGTTTCCGATCAATACACGACGGGCAGCCGGAGCCGTAAACTAAAACGTCTTTCCAATACAACTTATACACAAGCCTAGCTTCGTGAGGGCTAATCCAACTATGCATGTGTCCTGTGTCTTCCAGATGTTAACATCTGTCTACATTCAAGCTAACCGATAGAGGAGGAAACAAAAAAAAAAACACTCTAAACTAAACTCCAGTCTATTAGTTGGTTTTGGTCGTGATAAGTTGATGGAGGTGGTCCATTGCTTGGCTAGGGTTACTGGACCACGTACAACTCCAGCATGGAAGACTAAGACTCGGCTTGAGATAGCTAGATATAGGACTGAGATAGCTAGCTACCCTTTTTATGTAACTAGCTACATCAAATAGTTGAACGTATAATCCCACACGCATGCAGTAACACAAATATCAGTCTCGAAGTGCACCATACTTAACTAGTTATCTTATTAGTATTTGAAGTTGATGTTTCAGCTAGTTGATAAAATGTTTTGTAATTAAAATTGATTAAAGCCACTGAGAATCAGATCAAATATTCCATCTGCTATTCTGCTCCTCGGTCAGCACCAATCCTATAAATTCAACTAATTAAGTTACATCTAATCAATAACAAACAAAAATTTAGACGTACATGTAGATATCATCCTATTTTCTATCTCACTACGTACGTTTAAGCTTCTTCTTTTTTTGACACAATTGCTATATATCTAATTCTCTTTTCCAAACTCGATCTGCTATGTCATCTGTGATCAATTATCTAATATTGATTCTCATTTCTCATCACCGTTCAGTGGAGGACGATGGATTAGAGAAAGTCGCTCACTTTGTTTCTTCATGCATGTGCTGCTGCTTTTGCCCTTTTCCGATGGCCTGCTGCATCTATCAAATCTATCTTCATCCATATCAGCAAACACAGTTTTAGTCCCCTACAAACTGAGCCCCGGCTTTTAAAGTGTGCCAACAACATATGCCCTAATCTTGGGACCAAAGGGCCACCTTCTCTAGGACCATCTCTCTCTCTGAGAAAAATCTCAATGTGGTTTTAGGGTTGTAAGCGCGCAGTTCTGCTATTGTACCCTTTACTCCTCCTTTAGCTTTAAAGAAGATGATGCCCCAGTTCTTAGGTCCTTTCTATGGCGACTCATTTTCAAGCTTAATACGTATCATAGAAATTAAAGCATCTATCGCACCATTACAATCAAAATTCTATTATCAATTTCTCTCTACTGTGCTTGCTTCACATGTTGTAGCCCCCTGCAGGCTTTTTGTTAGGTGTAAGGTTGGGTCAGCTAAAAGCAAATGCCTATGATCTATCCTCTTAGCACATAATGGCTTAAGATGAGATCAATACAAATAGCAATCAAATTAATCTAGGTGGTTCATGGTTTATAATTTTGCATACCATGGAGATAAGGTTGGTAAGGACTAAGAATTGAGGAAGGTACAATAATTGACTTAGTAGTGGTATGATGCATAAGTTAGCATTCACCATGTCCCCTTGCCACCACACACTTTCACAAAGTGTCACTTCATGTTATGATTATAAAACCGAAGCTTCCATCGCCTATACTAGGACAGTACATAACAAATCAAAGAATGTCGAGTTTGAAGAAAGAGCCGGAACAATATTTATCGTATACCAAACATTACAAAAAATGTTGCGAATTGTAAAAATATTGAATTTTCATGTACAACAGTACTCTTAGCATATCAGTGAAGTTTAAACTTATGACCTTAAAGTTGGTTATCCTACTTAACTAACATTGCAAATATATATTGCATCATATGCTTGATCCATGTTCAAAAGTTAGAAAATATGTGTTAATATGGAAAGTAAAACAGAATGTTGAGATTGATGCTTTGATGAAGAAAATGATTTGTTAAGCTAGAGCTACATACATATATACGAGTTATTGGTAGAGAGCTAGAGAACTTTTCTTTTCGCCCGACAGAAAGGGTATGTAGAATGATGTTGGATGAAGTTGGTAGAGGAAGTATGTAGCAAATTGGTAGCTCATGAGAGTGAGAGCTTAGGCATGCTTTGGTTCAACCATGCAAGCACATGTATGAAATGCAAATGAAGTTGCACGCTCACGTGCTTCTACTAATACAAAAAATGCAGTGCATCATTGAGCTCAGACCATGTATGCAACTTAATCTTCTTCTTTTGATCATGTCCTATTGAGCCTTTTGATTATTTATTTATATCTCATGTTCTTATAATAATAATAATAATCAAGTGTACCAGTGCATTGGGAATGTCTAGTTCTCAAGGTCTTACTATTTCTTTTG
Source organism: Potentilla sterilis (assembly GCA_963682095.1). Classification (NCBI taxonomy): domain Eukaryota; kingdom Viridiplantae; phylum Streptophyta; class Magnoliopsida; order Rosales; family Rosaceae; genus Potentilla; species Potentilla sterilis. The sequence continues at coordinate 38,219,125 of OY821764.1, forward strand.
ATGGCTATTTTGTTGGGCTTTTCATTTCTATTGTTATAATTTTCTTTAAGATTCGAGAAGAAATTGGTCGTTGTCATTTGGGGAATTTTCTTTTTTCCTGCGGTTAGCTAATACTTTTATTGGATTTTATTCATATTTTCTTGTCTTCAGTCTCTTTTGTTTTGAGTTGCAGGTTCTATTGGAATTACCCTATAAATTCTCAAAACTCTATCGATCTCATATCTATACATTGGACAAAACCCTAAGCACAAAAATGGGGTTTTGTACGTGATTGGTCATGCATGTGTATAGCTGATGCATCTCTATATACTAGTCCCACATCGTGAATGTAATGTCATTTTCTTCTATACATATATGATCAAAACCAACCTTGCATTTTGCTGGTTAGCGACCTTGCCTGGCTAGTGCTATGACTGCTATCCATTTTGCATCCTCACACTGAATTATTAGAGAAAATATAAACGGTTTATTAAAGTATGTGTTCTTGTGCATGCATTGAATAGTTTACTTGAATTTGAAGCAAGCTGAACTTAAATTTAAGAGACAAACTCTAGATTCGCATGCATTATTAGTCATAGATCGTCCCCAGTTCTCTGCAATTAGTCTTGCCGGGTTGATCACGCATTCATGTTTGATGTATTCAGTTAATAGTTCATATAATTTGAGTAGTTTGTGGAGTACGTTACGTTTATCTTTGATCCCTTGTCTTCATTTTCCTGTATTCCTGATGCCTCTAACAATCAAAACTTGGATTAAGTTAACTCAACCAATTTTTTTTTTTTGAATCAAAGAAATAAATTTATAAATATAATAGAATGACTCAATCAAGTGAGTCGAATACAATGGTATCACAACACATCCATAATACTTTTTGGAGCATCATCAAAACAAGAAAAACTTGTCCTAGCCTCAAGCCAGAATGCCAGTTACATACCCTCCTGCTGTCATATACAGACAGAACAAGAAGTTGTGGTAGTACTCACAATGGTACATAAAAATAGGTCCATTCATTGAACACTCCATACTTCGCTGTTACAGAATAGCTCGAATCCTCTTTCGGTACTACTCTAGAAGATTCGCTGGCACTGAAAGTATCAAAACAACACTTAGTTTGCAGAATCAAGCCACCGGGATCCCAAATTTGAAACTCTGAAAGACCAAGGCAAATTACTGTGGGCCATAATTGGGGCCAAATCCACGCTACAGCTTCACCTGATATGGACACCCCAAACACCCAAAATGATTTGGGCACCCAAACCCTAATAGGACTCTGAGAGTCACCTTCACAGTGGCGACTACATTCGTCTGCTAGTTGGTCATTCATCACCGTGCTGGCCACCACCACGCTGTTTAATTCGAAGCCATCTGCACAACAACCCACCACACGACCCAACCAACGTTTAGGGATCTCCTCCCCCACCTCCATCAACAATAGCCCAAAGTCTGGTCTCACCTTCTCTAGTGCGTCAAACGACCATGGCCTCATTGCAATTAGCTATGTCATTTCAAGCATCCTTACTACTGGTACAAGCCTCCACACGCTGCTCCATAGTACAACGCCGACCTTAAGGTATTGCCAATTTGAGGTTGTGCTCTCTGCCGCCATCGAAATTCGGATATGAGAGAGCCAATTATCAACGATCCAATCTTCCTTGAGCCGAGCCCGACTAGGACGGATCTGAAACAAATTCCATACCCATAGAGGAGCAGGCTTCCACCAATTCGTCCATCGATCATTGAACTCTTCAACAACTGTGCTGCAGTAAGGATATTGGGTGATACTTGTTTGTGGGTAAAAATTTTTGTCTGATGTGTAGGTCGCCGAGATAGATCGATGTTGGAGGGCTAAAAAACAATGGCTTAGGGTGGAGGCCAGGTTTGGTCACCATGGTCGGTTTTAGAGAGAGAGAACACATCTTTCTTTTTTCTTTGATAGGGATAGGCATCTCGTTAACTCAACCACTTTTATTTTTTTTAGGAGAATGAATAACTTCATTGGCATAAGCCATAAGACCGAAATGTGTCTGGTCAAGCAGGAGTCGAAACTCCACTACAAACTAAAGAGTTCTAAAGAAAAACAGCGAAAATGAAATAACCGAAACTATGGTTCGAAAGAAGTAAAATACGTCCAAAACAAGCGGACAAGAAACTTAGAAAGCAAGTAACCATCGTGATAGAAGAGAGGACTCCACCAAAACCATCAGGCCTAAGACCACACGGTGTACCTTTTAGGAAGAGGTAGAGCTGCCCTCCCTCCGCTCATGATGGGATCCTGGTGCAAGATAGCACCACCTCACGCCTCATCGGTCCCGTTGCCAACCTTTGGGGCCGAGCCCGAGTCCAGAAGACCCCCACCTTCATCAGGAATATCAGACGTCCAAACCCAAACCAAGAACTGTCTATTCCCAAACAAGATCGGCAACTGCATCACCTTCGACGCCGTCGCCAGTGACTAGCTCTTCCATATTCCGTCACAAGATGCCGTCTGGACCTTGGAAGCCCGACACCAATCCTTGGCCACCCCAACCACCAAAGGGTAGTGCGCTGGCATAGCTCAGCACAGCGCCGTGGACAGATCGCCACAGAGCAAGCACGAACAGAGAGGTCTCCTTCAGCCGTTGCTCGCCTCCACAGAAGCACACCCTCACCGCAAGCACACGATCGACGTGGAGAGACCTCCGAGCCGCCGTCAGCCGCAAACCCAAACCATGAGACGTGACCGCCGTATCTTCATTGTCGCTTTGCTTCACCAACAAAACAACAATCATCACAGGCGAAGCCGCCACACCATCAATATTGACGCCGAGAGACCTTTGCGCCGCCGGCATAAGAAAAGCGTGATCTACGCTCTTGAAAGGAGAGCATAGCCGCCTTGGAACCCTAGTTTTCCCAACTAGGTTGCTCCGAAATACCCGGAGCCCTAACATTTTTTTCATTGCTCTTCACTCATAGTTATGGAAGAATCAGTCAAGTTGGTGTTAACTCAACCACTTTGAATAAGGGTAAGGCTAATATATATGTAGTATAATTCCATATTACACTAATTGAATACAAGGTTTTTAGAACAGATCAAGATATTAGTGAATACACTAGAGTAGAAATATATCTTTCCACTCAAGTGTCACAATAATTTACAAATAAGTTTAAGGAAGTATATACTGTATATGAGGATTACAAAGTTTAGGTTTAAGATTTTGGATACTTGATTCATGTTTCCAATAGTTTAATTTTAGAGGAAGTATATACTCGAATTACCTTCACTTGATCTCTTTTTTTTTTTTTACAGGATGAGAATTCCTTAAAAGGAATTCATTATCAAACCTCCGCAAGGACATTCATGACTAGAGGTTTACATAGAGAAAGTTGTCAACAATATATGTACTAATTAAGTAAGTGAGGACAACTACGAAGTACTTAACGTCTGCCTTCTGCAAGTGTAAGTACCAAGCCACCAACAATTGGGGACCATAAACATCAATTTGTTACTCTAAAAGTATTTATAATGTCAAGCTGCAGATCATTAATACAGTTGCAGATTGATGCATGGCCATGTTTAATTGCTTGCTGTATTATTATCATCATCTCCCAGGTACAAAAAGATACACTGATCTCATATTAAAAGAGCTTCAACTGTATGCCTTTGTAAGCAAGCAATAGTGATGCAAGAAAGGAGATGATGGAGAAAAGCCAGTTGTTAACTTGATATGGAAATAGTGATGCAAGAAAGGAGATGATCCCACTTGATTTTGATATATGCCTTTAATTTGATCCTTTCTCTGATTAAACAGCATGCTTTCATTAATCACATAAAAAATTGCATGAAAATGAATAATTCCTTCACTGTATTTGGTGATGAAGAAGCTGATTCTTTCCAACCAATGCTGAAGTGTTACTCTAACCTCAGCATTATTGGAATCAACCCTACCCAACAGGAAGGAAGCATCTTTGGTGTCATTCTGTTTTTAATGTCTAGCACCTGTTGTTTTCACTGATATTAGCTACCCTGTTGTTCTACCTTTAAATTTGGAAATTGCCAGTGTCTCTTAAAAATTGAAATTATCCTGCCATGAAAGTATGATACCCTACCCAATAATGGAAATTGTCATTATAGATGTATTGAATCGATTCTCTTTGAGTTTATCTTTAAGAGAAAAATGAATGAAATGCTAAGTTTAGTATAATGATGAGTTTGTGGTTTTACCACTAATTAGCTCCAAATTGGTAGTTTTAGTATTTATTAATGGTATTCTCCAAGGAAATGTCATTCCTAAAGATCCTAGTAGGAGCAATATCCCTGAGCATTAAAAGACAACAAGCATACCATGGGAAGCTCATTCAATTATTTCTAATCAATTAATCTAATAAAATCAGTGAAGTTGGTTTAAGAGTTAATTATGTACACAAGGGAATCCAAAGTGAATTCACCAAAAGAGGAAAAATAAAAAAGGAGCATAAAGAAGATCGGTTGGTCATGAATTATGATAAGCAGTAGTAGGAATCAAAATAGGAGTGTGCCAGTGAGTGAGTGCATGTTGATTCATGATTGTGAGAGCAGGTTGTCAAACACACACAAGCACAAAGGCCTAAAGTCACAACTTGCAGCACCACTACTGACAGGTCACTCTCTCTTCTTTCTCTCCTCAAAGAAAAAGAAGAAGAAGAAGAAGATCAAGGGCATCAGCAGAAGCAGCACTACAATTTTGAAGCAGGTGAGTGTTAGAGAGAGAGAGAGTGTGTTTTTGGGTGTTTCTTCTTGTCTCCAATGTCTCTCTCTAACTTTCAGTGTTTATTATTCATCTAGATTATATTATACAGTTCTGAAAATTTGATTAAAAATCTTCTGATTGCAATATAATAATTCTAGTACATATTGTGAGTTGGTTTTTGTCCATCTGTTTAAGGCTTTAAGCTTTTCTTGGATGACTCTCCAGCCTCGAAATCTCGTCGTTTACTGCTTCTTCTCAACTTCTGTGGGCTTTTCCTGCTTTCTTTTCTCTCACTCTGTTTGAGATATAAACTAAACAACTGATCACTTCAGCCATTTCTTTTCCTGCTTCTTTCTCTTCCTCATTTCAACTTTTCCCGCTCAACTCAACATTATGAATATCAAAATGTATAGGCCCTTTATACTATTTGGCTTTCAGATATTGCTTTCTTTATCAAATTTAGGTAGTGACCCTGTTCATATTTTTTTCAGGGTGTATTGAATTTGTGTCTCTGTTTCTCTCATTTGAAAAAAGATGAATACCAGAGCCCGGACCAATCTTCAGACCATGAAAGCTGCTTCAAATAATGATAAAGTAAGCTTCTTTCTTTTTCTTTTTCTCTTCATGGTTCTTGTTTCTTTGCTAAAGCTGATGTCTGGTCCAAAATCATGTAACACATTTCGAGATGAGTCTTCTAAAGCTTCTGCATCCGAAATGGGATTTGAAGTTTACATGAAAAAGGAATGGTTTAATCTCAAAACAGTTTCGTGTCGATTTCCACATTTAATTCCAAAAGTAAATAAGCCTCTAAATATTCCTTTCCAATTCTGCTTAATCTTCTACTTAGCTGCAAAAAGTGGAACACTTTTGATCCAAATCCAAACTGGGTTCTTTTTCTTCCCTCAAGAAACGAATAGCTTCTTCTTTTTTCTTTCTTTATTTAACATTGTTTTAAATTTTGATGTTGAATTTTGCAAAGAAGGAGAAGATGGAGACTCAGAGGAAGAACAGAGTGATTGGTTCTGAGAGGACTGGAATCAATCGACGTAAATCAAATAGAGAAAGAAAAATGGCCTTGCTGCAAGATGTAAACATTCTCTTCAATTAGTTTGGTTTTTTTTTCTTCTTCTTCTTCTTCTTCTTCTTCTTCTGTGAAAGATGCTGTTTGATGTTTTGGGTACTAATGACATTTATTGGTTTGACTGATTGGTATACTTTGAAATTTCCAGGTTGATAAGCTGAAGAAGAAGCTGAGGCATGAAGAAAATGTACATAGAGCCTTGGAGAGAGCTTTCACTAGACCATTAGGAGCTTTGCCTCGTCTTCCTCCTTATCTTCCTCCATATGTTAGTACAATTTTTGCACTTTTTGTTCAATCTGAGAAAAACCCAGATGAAAACTAGGCCAGAGTTGATAATTGCTGATAATTTAAGTTCACTTGGTTGTGTTATATAGTGATGTGAAGTGTTTGCTTGTTTGTTTCAGACATTAGAACTTTTGGCTGAAGTAGCTGTTTTAGAAGAGGAGGTTGTTAGGCTTGAAGAACAGGTTGTGAATTTTAGGCAAGGTTTATACCAGCAAGCTGTGTATCTATCTTCAGTGAGGAATGTGGAAAGTTTGAGTGAGTCTCCAATTGAGCAGGCCACCCCAATAAGAAGTTCTAAGCATCAGAGATCAAAATCTATGTCACATAACGAGTTCACATCAGCAATCTCAGCCACCAGGCCTAGTCAACCTTCTCTTGGTAGAAGTGCTTCTAGTCGAAAACTACAGTCCACTGATATCACCTCTGGGAATTGCTCTAGTAGGCAAGTCAGTAATGGAAAACAAATCACCAGGAAGCCCATTTCATCCTGCACACCTATTTTAGAGGATGTGAGAGGGAAAGAGAATCGGTTGTTTACTAATTCAGTGAGGGATAAGCAGTCACCTGACAAGAAAGTAGCCAAGACTGTTTCAACACCAGTGAAGAAAACTCCCACCAAACATGAATCCGTTCCGAAGTGTTTGGATCCTTTGAAGTTAGAGGTACATTATACTAATTGATTCTAATTAGAGTCACATTTTAATATATTGTGGTTATTTACTTGTGTTATGTCTTTGATTGTACAGCTAGAAAACAGATTAGTAGACCAGGAAAAGGCACATGAGAGTTCATCCGGTTCTTCAGATGATAGGACAATGGAGACAGATAACACTCCCAATAAAGTATCCGAGGAGATTGTTAAGTGCTTGTCTAGCATATTTATGAGGATGAGCACTTTGAAGGATAAAACAGAGGAGTTGGAGAATGGAGAGACGGGGTTTCGAGATCCTTATGAGATTGGTTTAGAATCGAGTAAAATAGATGTTGGTCCCTATCTACATCTGTGTTCAATTGGTATCGGTTCAATTGATCTCAACAGAACAACAAGTGCATTGACGCTGATACACAGACTCAAGTGAGTTATTATTAGCCTGTTCAATACTATTGATCAAGTATTGGCACTGCTTGGAGATTGTCTTTTAACTCATCTATCAACAATGTCCAGGTTTCTACTTGGAAAGCTTGCTTCTGTGAACCTAGAGGGTCTAACCCATCAAGAGAAGCTTGCATTTTGGATTAATACTTACAATTCTTGCCTGATGAAGGTCATGTCTCTCTCTCTCTCTCTCTCTCTCTCTCTCTCTCTCTCTCTCTGTGTATCAAGAAATTGTCCCAACAACGATTTTTTACACTTACTATCCAAGACTTTGGGACCTTATTAAAGCTCTGCTATTCCTTTACCTGGTGTAGCTAAACAACTATTAATATACTGAAAACAATTCTTAAAAATGCTGTAGGCTTTTCTAGAGCATGGGATACCTGAGACTCCTGAAATGGTTGTAGCACTAATGCAAAAGGTAAGGGTTTACAATGTATGTGTAATGATATTTAGTCATTGAACTTTAACTATATATTACCCCTATATCAAATTCCAATCTGCAGTGTGCTGCTTCTGTTCTTACTATAACCTGTCATTTATTTATCTGTAAATTGATTTTGTCTTTGTTTGTATTAAGGCAACAATAGCTGTTGGGGGACATTCTCTGGATCCAATTACAATTGAGCATTTCATTTTGAGATTGCCTTATCACTTAAAATTTGTAAGTTGATTAAACCTGATCTTCATTCTATTCTTCGAGTTGACTGTCTTTTCTCGAGTCTTTTGTGTTTTCTAATTCTTACATGCCAATTAAGTTTCACATTGTTTCCTGTTAAAACAGACATGTCCAAAAGCTGCAAAAAATGATGAGATGAAAGCTCGGAGTATATTCGGATTAGAGTGGTCTGAACCCTTGGTTACATTTGCACTTTCTTGTGGAAGTTGGTCCTCTCCAGCAGTAAGTTTAGTTCAAAATTTATTTGATATTTCAAAGTTCGCCAACTCCTGAAAATTGTTGTTCGCCTGTGTCGTCATTCATATATATGTTGGTATGCATATCACTAACTGAAGAACATTTACTGTTTGTTTGATGAGAAATTATAAGATTGCTGCTACATACGCTTGACCTTTTGATATTGATTGTCATAATCATACCGCATCTGATAAATGTGCTAATCAACTTGCTTGAGAGTTTCTCTTATAAGATTTTTTTTTTTGCTAGAACTGGGATTGGAATCACCAATCCCAATTTATTAAGAGAAAGAAAAAGTTACAACCAAATGGAGGATCAAGGTCTCGCTTAACGTACATACAAAAAACCTGTGCCAAAATATTATAAACTAAAAAGACTGCTTAGATTTTCTCTATAAGATTACTTTGTTTTATAGACATGCTGATACTGATATGTTAAAATCTTGTGAAACAAAGGTGAGGGTGTACTCAGCAGCTCATGTCGAAGAAGAGTTAGAAGCAGCAAAAAGGGATTATATACATGCAGCAGTTGGAATTTCAAGTGCAAACAAGTTAATAATCCCCAAGCTATTGGATTGGTATCTACTTGACTTTGCAAAGGATTTGGAGTCATTGGTTGATTGGATTTGCATGCAGCTACCAAATGAATTGAGAAATGAGGCAGTTAAGAGCCTAGAAAGAAGGGGAAGAGAGCCATTTTCACAGTTGGTTCAAATTATGCCATACAATTTCAGCTTCAGACTGCTCTTAAAGCCATGAAAAATTTCATTTTTTTAATTTTATTTCTTTGATTCTTTAGTTTACATAGTTAATATTGGATATGGTGGTGGCCTGGTGGGTTTGTATATCGATATAGTAAACAATGTCCAGGTACATATAGTCATATATGTAAGAATTTGTGGGCTGCTCTTAAAGCCATGAAAAATTTCATTTTTTTAATTTTATTTCTTTGATTCTTTAGTTTACATAGTTAATATTGGATATGGTGGTGGCCTGGTGGGTTTGTATATCGATATAGTAAACAATGTCCAGGTACATATAGTCATATATGTAAGAATTTGTGGGCAGATTGGTTTTCTTCCACATTAATTTTGAGCTTGTTCACTAAAACTGGGGAGATGAATTTGAAGATGGCCTGATTTTACACTCAATCTGCCTTTCTTTTTATCAAATTTTTCGAAGCTTAATGATCCATAATTGTTGAGTGGTTTATGAATTAAAAGTAATGGTCAATGAACCATATTTTTAGGTGTCATCCTTTTATGTTCTTGTGTGTTACCAATTTTCATTTAATCAGAAAAATATTTTCTTTATTTTAATAAACATATGAATTAGTTTTACCAACAAATTGGTCGCCAGATTCATAATGTTAACAAAGAGTTAAGAATGTTACTGCAGTTCTATAGGTCAGTTTATGTGCATTAGTTTTCATAATTTCATTCATGCATGTTCGGTTCGTCTTGTCCAGTTCTACGTTATACTTAGGTTGGACCGCAGAGTATACACTTCACATGAAAGAAGCTTTGAAATAAACTCACAACTTGAAATTGTATCTCAGCATCACTCAACTCAGTACTTTAAGACTCAATTCCAGACTTCCAATCTTTCATGGAGACCTGCTCACCTGCAGAACTCTTGGCATTCCTCAATGCATAATCTGACAATTATTTACACTGTCAATCTGTTATGCATATGAAGTGTACGAATGAAAAAAACCTTATTCAAAAGAGGTATTCCTCTTGTTTGACTCATTCTTTATGTGTCATGTTGTTAATTGTACACACTTGTCTGATACTTGAGAAAAGCTAAAATCTAACATATATTTGTGTTATATATGTTCTCAATGTCTTCATTCCGAGAAAAAAGATCTCTGAAAGCACATAGTACAAGCTGAGAACTTTTACGGATATATGAAAATGAGCTTTACATGAGTGCAAAGAGCCACACCCCAAAGAAAAAAGAATAAATTTGCCAATCCCTCATATCCAGGTGACCAGGTCGGTACAAATTCGTCTTACAAAACTGGGAATAGCAATGACTTCGCTGTAACACAAGTGTGGATTATGAGAAATTGACAACAAAATGGAATAACTACATGAAACATGAAATAATCACAAATTACAAGACCTCAAACTCAAATACATATAGGTATATGATACAGTATATACCTCCTACGGACAGTGGTATAATCTCGCGAGTCTGTCTGATATGGCACCAACTACGGTTGAGACGCCCACAGGTCCTCTACAATGGTTGGAATCCAAGCCAAACTGTAAAGAACCCTACTGATGAGATTTAAACCTCAACCAAACGGTGAAGGAACAGGCCCCGGCCCTGTAAGTGCATCAGATCGTTTGATGCTTCCCATACCACAGATAATGCAACCAGGCGTTGCGAGAGCCGAAAATTTGGCTCCACAAAGGTCACAAACATCATATCCAATTGTTGACAGACGACTAAGTGTGGCAGCACAGAACTGGGAAGGGTCTTCAAGAGGATCGATTGACTTGTTGGAAAGACCCCTTTGAACACACATGTCAACTAAGCTCCTTAGCTCATCCTGCTTACTTGGCGGTGCTTTGGACAGAAGGAGTTCAAGCATCTGTTTTGAATAAGCGTAATTTTGCACTTCCATATTCCTCTTAATGGCAGTTCGAATACAATTTATCCTGTGCTTCGCCAGAAGAGGCAATGAACCCAAGTGGCGTGATAATCTTGCCATCTCGTCTTTTGCACTAATTGCACTAGGACCGTGGACTCTCTGAAGCCGCCCGATTTCCTGCAACAAAACCCAATATTAAGATATGAATGCACATCAAAAGAAAATACTTTTGTCTTCACTGACCAGTATAAAAATCAATATGTAGTCCTAACGCACATATGGTGTCTTTCCATAGTGTAAGGATGCAAGACAATCTATGTACCAGAATAGGAACACCTCAAAGGTCAGCCTCTAAGAACTCATTTCATCTGTTTTACTGAGAACTTGAACATAATTATTATACCTGAAGAAGAGTGACTGCTATCTTGTATTGAGCACAGATGGTGGCTTGTGCTTTAATATCAGCTCCGCGAGAGTGATCCTTAGCTAATGCAAGGAAAGCTTCATCGAAGCAGGATAATGCATCCGAAAGTTGATTCTGCTCAAGGTGGGATACTCCAGTCTTAAAGCATATAGGAGCAGCTGCCCCACGGGGAACCTGATACGATGAGAACCATGAAATGAAAGAGAATTAGCAAGGTGGGGAATTGAACGGTTATTCATGAATATGTGTACATGCATATCTTGTGTATTACCTGTCCAGGACGCACAGCAGATGGCGGTGAAGGAGGCTGCCCAGTAGCTTTTCCATTATCAGTTGAATTCGGAACACCAAGGGCACTAAGATCAAGAGGCTGAGTAGATATTGGAGGTTGAGCCGGCTGCATCTGAGTCTGTTGTTGAATAGCAGCCTGGCTTGGGGCTTGAGGTGGAACCCCACCATCAGGAAGTCCAAAGGACTGCGGTGGAACACCACCATCGGGAAGATCTATATTGGGTTGGGATGCATTGACCTGGTTAAATGTTTCTGTATTTCTTTCAACCCCCTGAGATGCTTGATCCATCTTTGAAAGATAGGTTCCAGGAGGGGGCAGTGAGGCTGCAATCTGGACGGACGGTATAGTATTTTGGAAAAAGTCCTCTGGAATTGGCCCAGCGGTCATTCCCACACCTGGTGCTGTAGGAGCTTGCTGTGATACAGTTGCAGGTTGTGTTAGTGCATCCATATTAAACAGATCACCAGGGGCGGAACCTACACGAACATTTGGAAAACCACTATTGGCTGGAGGCGGTTGGGATAACATCTGGCTAAGGTCCTGGGATCCAGTTAATGACTTGGTTCTGCTGGGACGAGTCAACCCCTCACCAAGTTTGAATTGCTTGGTGGCTTCTTTGATCTTATCAACATCCACTGTGGTAGAAGCAGTTGGTTTGTCTCTTATCCGAATAAGTAACTTTTTAGCTTTTGAAGTTCCCTCCTCATCACTGCTGCTTCCATCAGCTGTACCATACATTGATTTCTTGAACTCTTCTTCAGCTTTAGCCTGTTCATCTGCCACAGTGGAACTGGCTACTTGTTTGGTGAGTGTTTCGAGACCCATCAACGAACCACCACCAGGCAGTCCCTTGGACACATCAGTTGTAGATTTCACAGAAGAGTCTTGAACTCCATTTGGCTTATTGTCACTAACTGCGGATCTGAAAGCTTTGACCAAGCTATCTTCCCTTACTTCCACGATGTTGCCTCGTCCTCTGATGGAACCCAAGTAAACACCAATATGATCAGCAATAATAGATGGGATGGGACCATCATCAGTCCTCATGTATGGCATCACCTCGGCAGCCAGTTCCCACTGAGGTATTGCCTTCATGTTAGTTGGGGTTTTGATTTCCCAGTTCCCACCACCCCATTCAGGACCTTTTGGAACCATACTCTCAGCAGCAAAGTTAGCAAAAATCCCTTGAGTCCATCCAGTAGAGCGGATTCTTAAAATCCTCTCACAGTATCTCCTTAGTTCTGAATCAGTGCCATCTTCTTCCAATTTTTGAGCAAGACGCCGCATGGCACTGGGGTTAAGGTGGCAGATAAACAGATCGAGCATCCTTTCATAATCTGCTATAACTTCAAAGGTCTCTTTTGCACTATCAAACTGACCAAACCTGCAGTTTTATCTGAAGTTAAAAAACAAAAAGTAGCTTCAATAAAACCTAGTAACAAGACATGCAGTCGTTGAGTTTCTGGATCTTGAAAAGCCTTATATTGCTGTTACCTATTAACAATATAATTTTCGAATAACTGTTTGCAGAATATAGAATTTAAATGGATTATTTGTCATAGTTGCATACTTGATACATGCATAGCCCAACTGCCGGAACCGGTGGAACAAATGAGAGGTTGGAGGACACCTTGGATAATCTCTAGAGCGCAGAAACTCATCTTTTAAAACAGATAAAGCAGTAGAAAAGCGGAGAGCTTTGATAGCATAGACACCGCGTAACACCTATGTTATTCCACAAGTTCAGTAAACAAAACACACTGGTAACAAAAATTTGATAACCAAAACAATGTTTTCTACTCACCTGTGTGAACTGTGGTCCTGCTTGTGACAATGAGACAGAAAGATCTCCACAAACAGGAGAGCCTCTGGCAAGAATATCAAGAGACCTTGGAGTGATACGCAGGCTGTCAAACCTTCATTCAGAAAGTAACACCACATTCAAGTGCCCATATTCATTAAGGTGCAAAATAAGAAACATGACATGGCAACTATGTTACACAGCTATAGGATAATAGAATCATAAAGTTTATACAGCAAATACCAAATGATGGCAGCAAGCGTATAGATTATGAAGATGAGAAAAACCTTGATGTTATTTGATACAATATCTCTGGCAGGTCAAGCTTCTGCTCAAATCTTTCTTGCATTGTGGCAAATCCAATAAGAAGAGGTTCAAGGAGCCCAACGAGACAACTCTTAATCTCAACTCCCTTCTTTTGTCTGGGATTTATCTCTGTCGGGGTAGCAAGCAACAAGCGGTCATTTAGCGCACCAGCCAAAACTGCCAGAGGAACATCATAATGAGTCAGAACTCAGAGGATAACAACTCACAAACATGACCTGCAGCAAAAAGCTGCATACCTGAATACGGCATACTGATAGAGAGTATAGTCCTCACTTTCCCATCCCAACCGAGTACGCTAACTGCAGTGGTAGTAGAAAAGAGAAGCGCAGGACCAACCCATAAAAGCGATCTAAAGTAATTAGAAGTCAAGGGAACTCAAACAGAATATGTAATCCCGAAAACCACTAAACAAAATATTACGTATAGAAAGTATAAATTTTCAACACCAAGATGTTCCATAAGGATATAGAAGGAAGTCCTTTATCAAATCTTGCAGAACTTCCTGCCAGTATCTCTAGATCTGCCGAAACTATAAGCACTCTTTGTGTAGTCAATATTCCTGCAACATAGCCCCTAAGAGTTTCTTGCCAGTGGACCTGTCAAATTTGAACAGCAGGATCTGTTAATAGAGTGGACTCCTGAAAATAGAAAATATATATATATATATATATACAGTCCTTTTCCTGTGCGGACGTCCGCACGCACTGTTCACGGTGCGGATGCGGCGTTTCCGGCCACCGGCGAGGCGGCGACGCCGTATCCGGCCACTGGGCTTTGCTCCCCGGTGGCTGGCGACCCCGTCTGTGCCGGCCCGGGGTCCATCGCCGGCCGGAAACCCAAAAATGCAGAAAAATGACAAGTACTGTTCATTTTTCTGCATTTTTGGGTTTTCCGGCCGGCACAGACGGGGTCGCCGGCCACCAGGGAGCAAAGTCCAGTGGCCGGATACGGCGTCGCCGCCTCGCCGGTGGCCGGAAACGCCGCATCCGCACCGTACGGACGTCCGCACCTGAAAAAAACTTTATATATATATATATATTAAAGTATCTGGCTCCTTCAATTGAATTGAATAGCATGCGTTCTGATTTCAAATTTACCTCAGATCACAATACCCCACCCCTCCCAACTAAACGAAAAAAGTGACAAACCTATTACTTAGGTACAAACACATGAGAAATCAAAGAACGCACAATTTATATCTGAGGGAGTGGAACTGGGTCCAAACGTTTTACTCTCTATAATTGTCACCATTCAATAATAGGCCATAAGTCTGGTCCATTGGGAGTACTTTCCATTATTCGACAATAGTAAGATTCAAGAGGTATATAAGCACCTGAAGTACAATTTCATTAAGTTTCAATTTGATGGACTTTCTCCCCTCATTTGTTGTAGCTATATAATGACCACCAGCATTAGAAAGGCTGTATCCTTGTACCAGCTTTGCCAAGCCAATCTGATCCCCATGAGAAGCAAACATCAGAGTTGACTCTGCAATCACATAGTATCAATTAGCAAAAAACTGCCGATAAGATATTTTCTTTCTTTTCTATTCAAATATTTACATGATCATTGTTCTATCCTCAAGTACCTATTGGAGTAGAAAAGATTCGATCGACTTCAGTTTCAAACATAAATTGCATTGGTCCTCGGGGTGCACTAGTATCGATATTCGCAGTGGGGTTTTCGTTTTCGTCAGCGAGTAGATTTTTTTCATTAGCTTCTGGAGTAGCCTGTCCAGGCAGTATATGTAAAGCCAGTCCAGTCTTATCATCATCAAGAATTGCAAACTGATTTTCGTTGGGACCAATAAATGCTGCATCTCGACCTACAAACTCAAAGATGCAATTTGTGAGTAATTACCAGTCCTACATGCATGTACCGATAGTTTATGGAGATACGGATGCTTCAGTAACAAACCTTTTACTGTGGTGCATTTACTATTTGCTGCCTGAGAATCAGAATTTTCAAAATAAAGAACAACTTCATTTGTAACACCACTAAATTCATACACAACAAGAAATATGTGCTGTTTTTTACTGTAGAACAGGTACTTTGGATGGTATTCCACATTTGCAGGAACCTATAAGAGAGGAGAAAGAAGAAGTTTAACATCACCGAAGGGGAATCCCTCCTAAAAGATGAAGGGTAAAGAAGACGTCACATTTTCCGCATAATAATAAATCCTGTTCTACTTACCGACGTATGAAGTCTCTTGTAGATACTATCTGCTCCAGAACACAGATTATATGCCATAAGGTTTGATCCATCTATACAAAAAGCTCTGACAGGATAATGAAGTACCCGATTCTCTTTACTGAAGAAATTAAGTTCCAGGTGAAACGGCTGCAAGTCAACTGAACTTGTCATACCCATTTTAAGCAAACGTAACAGATGATGAAATAAGTGTATACCAGAAACATATTACCTGACACACAGGAGCATCCTTCAGATGATGCTTAGAATCTACAATAGTAATTAGCGGCAGCCGAGATATGGGGGCACTTTTGGCGTGGCCTTCCATGAAATGCTACAATGACAATGCCAATAGATGAGTCAGCCATGAATTTTATCTAACAGGTAATCCAACAGATAACTTGCTTAATCACATCACATGAAGTTCTCATAAAGCAGTTAACACGAAAGAAGAGATGGGACAAAATAAGCCAAATTTTTTGTTTTTACTAAGTTGTAGTCCAGCATATTACAGCCTTGTCAATTTCAAGTTTATCCATGATCCCTTCTCAAAACATACAAGGTATATCCTGCTCAAGATATATTTATCATATGAAAGTGACATACACTGTGGAGAAAAGCCTTCCGAGCAATGTCTGATATTGTAAGCTGACTGTGCCTGCCAGATGTGAAAGTTAATATAATCTGAAGAAATAAAAATTATTCGAAACAGTGTAAAAGAGGAGAAAAAAAAATGTAAGGAACTCAAGTAGAAAAATGCCTTTTATCCTAATGAATAATTCAAGATGTCAAGTCTAAGAAGGGAACCAAGCAAAGCAGTAAAATAATAGAACAACAGTTAAATACCTAAAGTCCTAGAGGTCAAGAATGCGGCCTGTGTCATTAACATAACTCAAAGAAGAAAAAGGTTAAACCAAAACTTATTCCATATCAATGTCTGGCAACAGTATAACAACAAAACCTAATCTGTATCTCAACCTTAACTGCTATGTTCTTTTAACAACTAAAGAGCTGATTTTTTACTAGAAGGAATCTCTTTGCATCCATATTTGACAAAAGTCAAGCATTTATGGCCATGACAAAAGGCCCCTGAATACAACAAATTAACTAATCACAAGAAATGGTCGTGACAATGAATCTGATTCGCAAAAAAATTAATCTCACCCTTTCATATGATGTTCTTGTAGTTGAGCTTGAAGTTGATGTTCAGCTAATATTCCAGATGACCCCAAAGATGAAAGCTTCTCTTTCAAAACAGATGCTGCACAACAATACTATCATTAGAATCACTGCTAATAGCAGGCAGCAGTAGAAAGTGGATATATGATTTTGTACCAATAGCAGTTAACTCTTTCACCTGAAGATCCTCTTGCCCCTTGCAAAACTGCAAACAGTTGTTTCCTTCCTTCCCTAGTATATGCGGCCCTATTCTTCACATTGTCTCCACCTGTCATATTCTATAAGAGAGATAATTTTCAAAATATGCACTTTTTGACAATTGCAGCAAATGTCAGTGTTAAGTACGTGGGCACACTTACTACGAACAAAAGTGCTGCCAAATTCAGTTTGGGATGAACTTCTAATGTTTTGATACGCGGTAAAGGATAAGCTGCTTCTCCCCCCTGTTGAGAAAGTATGCGAGGGATATCAAGTGATTCAATTGCTGCAGAATAAGATGAAGGAGAAAGAAGTCAGTGTTACCTGTAAGACTAACATGTCTGTATATGGGCAGAAGAAATGTCCTTCACGTCATTTTCATAATATAAAGCAAGAAAAATAGACACTAACCAGCAGGTTCAAAGAAATTTGCTTGCATTGGAGGTCTATTAGGATTAATTATAACGCGCGTCTTCCAAACTTGAAGAGTTCCATCCCTGGTTACAGTTACCAGTAACCGCAACATTGGCAGCCAAGAAACTGAAGAAATTGGTTGGGAACCCACTTGTGTACTGAATTCCAACAAAAGGTTAAGCATTGAACATAGATTAACACCAGAAAGAGATGGACTGAAGCAAAATTTTAAACAGGATTCGCATCATAGACATACATGCTGTTTTCAGATATGGATAAACAGAAAAATCTATGCAACAAAAATTTTACCATTTAAAACATCTTATCAGACAGTAACGAAAATGATTACTGATCATATTACCAATGTATTAACTCAATAAGAATGATAATAAAGAATAAAAAACCTATCACACTCTTGACCACAATTGGCCTCTTGGACAATGGGAGAAGCTAAAAAAGATTTGAAATTCCTTATCATTTGTCTAACACCACTTAAGTTGATGACATTGCATAGCCTTAGTTTATTAGAGGAGCTTGCAAATGTGTGTGGGCAATTAATGTTAAAGGCAAATTATGCAATCCTTCCGACTGTAACTTGGTTCGGACATGATTGTCAAGTAGGCAGTCTTTAGTATTTGCTAAAATTATTACCCAATTCTTAAAGAAAAAGAAAGAATTTAGTGAAACCTTAAACACAGCAACAAAATATGTTAAATCAATGGATTCCAAAACTAGGAATTAAGCCAGTAATTTGTTAGATTCATCAAGGCAGTTTAATCCCTATCAGTTGATGTAAATTAACCAGATATTCCCGTTTCCTTTATTTTTATGTTCTCTTTTTCATACTTGGGTCTTTATGGAACTTGATTTGAACCGCAAACGATTCATTCTACTCTTACTATTGTATATGACTTACATTCCAATCATATTAGGTCTCTCAGTTGAAACATCCCATGCAAGAAGTGTACCCCGTCTATCACCAACAAAAATCCACTCCAATGTTGGGTGAAAACCGAATGCACCAGCACCGATAAGCTTTATGGTATTGTCAACTGCAGAACATGAACAAAAGGTTGAAGTAGATATACCACTTGAAGCTAATTTGAAAAGTTAACAACAAGAAAGAATCAGTGTGTTTACTCTGTAAGGTGTAATGAACTGCATAGGTGTGAATATTGTATGCTCGAATCAAACCATCTGCATAAGCCACATACTGAAAAGGAAAAAAGAGAAGTATTGTTTAAATATCCCTTAACAATTATATCAACTATAACAGATCTATGCAACAGTAACACAATGTACACATTACAAGCACAATAGGAAGAAATTCAACAAAAAACTATTTTACCAGGACGGGATGGCGAGGGTGGCATGCAAGATTCATAATAGGTTTTTTCAAATCTGTCTTTATTTTTGTTGGTGCCCTTCCTCCTTCAACAGTCCCAACAACTTATGCATATTGAAGCCGAATCAAGAATTAGATATAGCCATCACGTGAAATACATGTGTATATTAAAGCAAAATATAAAAATAAATGATTAAATACCTGTGACACTCATCCTTTTATGGAATCCAAAAAACACTACCGGTTGGAGCGGTGTCAAAGCAAGATGGACTTCTGTATCAGGAGTAATTTGATCCAACTTCTTCTCAGGCGAATGCAACACACTAGTTTGTTCGGCATCAAAATCACAGGAGCGAATGGTACCATCCTACAGAATGGGGTATTTCATATCCCACAAAACAAGAAACATTCATAAAAAAATATGGAAACAGGCTGCTCGGGATGAATATTTAATGTAGAAAATGGTTTTTCCTTGATTTAATTCAGTTACAGATGATACAGTTATATGCTCTGTGCTAACACTTAATATATAAAGTATGCAGCTTGGGAGTCCATATATCAAATCTTAAAACACCAAATAAAATGAAATTACAGAAGGCAACAAAAGAAGTAACATGAGTTATTAGAATGCTGTTGCTCCAGAGATTCGAACTGGACACTGCAGTTATTAAATTCTTTCCTGAAGTTCCCAATACCATAGGCTGGTAGGGCATGGAGCAACAAAACTGTACCAAAATTAAGATGTCTTAATACTGAAATTGCATACTAACACTAAAATGATATGCAAGATGCAATCTTTCAAAAAAAGATAAGAAAGATACAATATGTTATATCTAAAACTGCTAAACAGAAATGGTATTTAGGGCAACCACATGAATCACATTAACAGAATGCCCGCTTGTGAGACTCTATGACATCCGAATGACGGGTATACAAATACCTGTCATCCGGATGTCATCACACTAGTGTTTCTGATCAATGTATATTAACATCAAACATGCAACAAGCACCAGGCCAAATCTAAAATGCTAAACAAAAAGGCATCCAGAGCACCAACCTCGTGGATCGCTATGACAGAATGTCCACTTGTAGGACTATATGCCATCCGGATAACAGGTACACCGATATTAATAGATGCAATCTTGCACCCCGTCAACGCATCCATTTCTGCGTGCCCAAATGCAAGAAATTTTCAATTAAAAACAAATAAACTGAACATTTGAAAAAATCTATACATACATTGATACATAACAATAGCCAATTCCATGACTTTATATCAAATACATAAGAACTATCAATCGATAAACATTCATACAGTACAGACACTGAGTACATTCATACGATTATTCTCTAATGAGCACAGAAACTTCAGTCAATCACACATCTTTAAACTAGCTAATGACACAAGTTACTTCATTACTCCAGTTAGTTAACTTAGGTTAGGATTAAGCAAAAGAATTCAACTTCGAACACAATACCACTTAAACTGGAATAATTCATTCATATATGACCGCGTAAGTAATTGAAAACCAGTAAATTTGAAGTCGTAGTAATCGAAAACGGAAAACGACGGCGTTTCTCACCGACGATGTAGTTGCCAATAGCGACGGCGACGAGCGCCTGATGCGGATGGAACGCGGCGGCATGAGGCTGCAGCGGCTTGGTGTTCCGCGCGACGTGTCGTAGATCCAGATGCTGCACCGTCGTCCACTCCATCTGAGATTTTCTTTTGTTTTCCACCTGCAAAATCCGGCACCGGAGATCTTAATCGTAATCGTGAATTGCTGACTGTAATTGGATCGGAAAAGAGCTAAGGGTTTCAGAGGAGTTTTACCTGAATGGAGACTCGGAATTAAGTGAAGGAGAAGCTCATTTCAAGATCGACGACTGTAATGAAGAAAATTACAGACAAAAAGGAGGGACAAGTAGAGATACGGGTTTTGGGCCGGACCCGGGTAATTTATGCCCAATTTCGTTTTCTATTCTCCAACAATTATCATTTGTATGTTTCATAGTATAGTTTTTTCTCGGTCTAAGTCATAGTAAATGAAACGTGTAAGATTAAAATGGATTTTATCATTAGTTTACATCGAGTCATCAGCAACTTACCAATATATACAGCATAAATAATTGAAGAATTATGATATTTTAATAAAAAAATTACCAATATATACAATTCTTAGCCTATAATTACTAATAGCAAGATTGCTTTTTAAAATTACCACTAGCAGGTTTTCATCCATTACTAACAAAATCCGTTAATCTATAAATTACGAAATTACCCTTTTTTACGACACTACTGCAGGTCAGTAGCATTGTGCATTTCTGATGGTCAGTAGAATTACACATTTTTGAGGATCAGCAGTATTCTACTAACGATACTGAGCCTTTGTAGCTTTAAAATTACTCACATATTGGCATATTAGATATCAGTACCTTACAACAAGCTAACTTTATACTTACATCAGTATACTACTGAGCACCAATATGTAATTATATATCTACATTCAGTGTAATACTATTTACCATAAAAAATCACATAATGCGATTGACCCTATAAAATCGTGTAATGCTATTGACCCTCAAAATCGCGTAATGCTTAAAAAAAAATAAAAAGACAATTTCGTAATTACCATTTAAAGGATTCTGTTAGTTAAAATGATGGAAACCTGCTATTGGTAATTTTAAAAAACAGACTTGCTATTGGTAATTATGACCTCAAAAGTGTAGTTATCGGTAAAAAAATGCTATTTTAATTCTAGATACCCTTATTTACGGTGCATGGACGTTACTTAATTTAACTTGATTATGAAGTTTGTATAATAAGATATGTACAAATAGGGATTTGGACTTAAATTATTTTCCTTTATGAGAGGATACAAGATATCCAACTCTCCATATTAAAGCTTAGGTCCTTGCACTCACTCACACTCTTTGTAATACGGATCTTGCCTGATTCAAAGAATACCACAATGAGATGAAGTGCAGAAGACTTAGGTTTCGATTGAGTGGCCCTTCAGTTTATAGGTTCATGATCCACTTTTAGTTTATTGTTGTTTTTTCTTTTATACACTTGTATATTTATATTACTTGTGAAGTGATCAATGGCCTTTGAGTTTAAGATTACAAATAATGGTGGTGAAGAAAACTTTGAGGACAGAATCAGTGAGTTGCGAGATGAAATTCTTGTTACCATATTGTCTGGTTTGCCCGTAAGAGATGCACAAGCTACAAGTGTCATATCCAAGAGATGGCGATATACCTGGGACAACATAACAAATCTCAACTTTAATGACGAGAAAAATTTATGCCTATTGTATGAGCTGATAAAATTTATCACGAGGGGAGCGAGTTGCAGCTTAGGTATGTTGATTGGGTGGACAGTGTGTTGAAACTGCATAGAGCCCAGAAGATTGAGCACTTGAGGGTTTCTTTTGATATTGGTCTAAGAAGTACAAGTCTTATTGGCCTAAGAAGTTGATGTGACCGGAAATGTTCTTGAGAACATCTTGTCTAACAGTCCAGTTCTGGAGCGACTTTTCAATTTATGATTCCTCAATGTTGGTTAATCTAAGAGTTATCAGTCCCTCAACTGCATTGAAGTACTTGGTGATCGATACAGCGATGTTACAAAGTTAAAAGAATTGTGATTTCTGATGCAAATCTTGTTTCATTCATTTATGACGTAGATGGGGGATTCTTTAGTTTTGGTGCCATGGAGCAGGACGTAAACTTGCTTCTTAAGAATCTATCTCATCTTGTTGAGGTATCCCTTTGTGGAAAACGTTCATTTGATTTCTTAGAGGTTGCCTCCCATACTAGAGTTTTTCAAACTGAATAATATGAGCCTGGTTAGAAATACTTATCACATGTGACTTTGATATTTAATTTTAGATTTATTTTCTGGGACTATATGTGCCTAACTCCTTTGTTTTTCAGAGCTACAACAGCGAGTCTATATTTCCTACATGCATTATCCAATCTCAAGCATTTGGAATTGGCGTTTGATGAAAAGGATAACTGGGTTCTGCTTCAGCTAGCTTCCTTCATCAAAGCATCTCCTTTATTGCATACACTTGTATTGCAGGTACTTGGTCATTGGTAATTGTTTGTTTTGTTTATTAGATACACATATTGATGATTTTGAATGTTTTGCAATGAAATACGATATCAGGTTTCTACGATTCTTGAACGTAACTCTAATGTTCAATTGAAATTTGTACATGTATCTCTTTTTATTTCTATAATTCTATGGTGATGATATTCTGGTGAATTCTTGTTTGTTTGGTTAGTTAGATACTGTCCTTGTATAAGTTGAATTTGAGGTTGAATTTCAGTGTTACCATCAGATTTATCTAGCCAAGTGTCATCGTACATAAATGAATAATTGTATATGTCTAGTTGATTGGATTCATCTAGTTTTTTCTGTAAATGATTTCGGAGAGGCTAGTTAGCATTTTATCTTTTGTGTTGTTTCTCTTATAGGTTTCTGTACCAAAACTTTTATTACGCTTGTTGATAATCTCTGCCTTTTCCTTTTTATGAAAAAAATTGAGGTGCAGTTTGGTGGTGCAATATGAGCTTTTAATTCATTCCATTACCGATTCTGTTTAATGAAATGCAAAATATCTTTAACATGTACAATCTGTTTTACTCCAGAAATGAATCTGTACATTGTGATAATTTGGTGTCCATTGTTTTTTCTTCCATTTGCTAGACTTCTCTGCAAACACAATATTGTTTCCCATCCTTGGAGTCATGTTTCCATTTATTTGGCAGCTGCAGAATTGATAATCTAGTTAATTTGTAGTGTTACATGCCAAATTACTTCTTTTCTTAATTGGTGCAGTTACACACCATTCCGCTTTCACAGAAAACCAAAGGATCTTTTCCGAACAAGAAAGCCGGCAAGTGCTTCCATCATAACCTCAAGGTGGTCGAAATTGTAATGTATGAAGGTACCACTCGTTATATTGAACTTGTGAAGTCCGTGACGAAAACTGCTATCAAATTGGAGAAAATTGTCTGTCGCGGGTGTCACCGCTCAAGACTTGACAGAGGCAAGAGGGAGATCGAGCAGCAAGCACAGTACAAAGAATATGCATCTCCTCATATTCGGCTGATTAAGAAAAAGTTGCCTGCAAGTGTATAAGTGGTGTGCCTCTAGCTACTAGGCCAGTATGAGCTTTCATTATCTTATCATAGTGTTTATATTTATTGTTATTTAGTTATCTAGACATTGTGTTTGCATTTGACTATTATCAAAGTTTGGTTTTATTTATGTCAAATGGAATTATTTATTAACCATTCTGCAGCAAATATGCATGAGTGAAGACGAGCTGTTTCATGGCTATAGTTTTAGAGGGCTATTGCATTTTGAAATCCCATCTTGCATCGAATATCAAAATGAATAGGTGATATCAGAGCATGTTAACCTTCACTGGTATGCAACCTGAATGGAGACTTTAAAATAAGTGAAGGAGAAGGCTTATTTGAGAAACAAGGAAAGAAGATCGTCTGTAAGGAAGAAAATTACAGACAGAATGGCGGAAGAAGTAGGGAGTTGGGTTTTGAGCCCAATTTTCTTTTATTCTCTCTCTGGCAATTCACTATGCAACAAAATACTCTAATTAGGAAACTTGCATACAATTTTAATTTAGCAGAAACATCAAGTACGTAAAATTTTTAGTTACTATAGTCTTGAATCAATAACTCAATTTTGATTGCGGTTAATGCTATTATAATTTTCAGATATTTGTGTCATTCCCACGCCACACATTATACCAATCATTACATCTTGAGCAGTTCATAACAGTAGACCATAGTAGATTGTTGTCCCGATTAATACTGCCACTTTATTCCTATCCAAATTATAATATATGTCTGAATTTCAATCCCCCCTCTTCGAATCAAATTTATGGTTTTGTCACGATACAAGTAGAAACTTTTAGAAGTGGTCCTTTTGGTGGATGCTCCAGATTCCCCAAAATAGAGTTGACGAAGAGAGGACAGTGGTGAATCTCTGTAAAGAAGAGGAAGACATTGCAGAGGAGAAAGTGTAAACTTGAGCAAAAGTTTTAAAGCTGCATCCAATGAATTAATGACAAACGATTTCATGGGGTCTCCATGGATCATTTAATACCCAGATCTTAAACGAATGGCAAGAATTGCTTGAGCCGAAAAGGATTCGAAAATGACACAATCACAAAAATACCATCTTCTTCTTATCCCAAGAAATGGAAAGCTTCATCCTTTTGGTCCGTTGGAATGATGCTTGTTCCAAACAACAAAATTACATATATATCAATGGACAAAATTCAGTTTAATACCCTAAACTTTTAGGTAAAAATTAGAATGACCCCTCTTTTTGAAAATAAATCAGAATGACCCTTCAACTTTTAGATAAAAATTAGAATGACTCCTAAACTTTCAAATATGATCTTCCAGGTCTAAAATTTCAAGTGACCTCGAAATGTGATGTAAGCTGCTGGCTTGGAACTGACAACAAGGGCTCATACTACAATATTGAAACCTTCACGTAAGGTAAAATGGACAATTTGCATATTAAACTTTCTAAATTTGAAACGAAACCTAATTAACATATTTATAAGAGGCTGGTTGGATGCAAAATGTAATAATAAAAAGTACATAATTATGGTCTTAATCATAAATCAAGTGCACATATAAAAGATATGGTCTTAATCAGCCAAATGTGGGTCTTTGTTGTCAGTCCCAAAATAGCAGCTTACGTCACATTTCGAGATCACTTGAAATTTTAGACCCGGGAGATCATATTTGAAAGTTTAAGGGTCATTCTGATTTTTACCCAAAAGTTTATGGGTCATTCTGATTTATTTTCAAAAAGAGGAGTCATTCTGATTTTTACCTAAAATTTTAGGGTACTAAACTGAATTTTGTCCTATATCAATTGTGCGAAGATTCGAACCAAAATTTCACATTGAATCTCTTCTATTATTAGAATAGAAAATTGTGCATTATTGTAATATTCTATTTGATGTTTTCGTAGTCTCTCGCTTTTAGGATTGATCCGTTTAAAGATAAGTTTGAGACTTTTGGAGAAACAAAACAAAAACCCAGTAGGAAAAATGGTGATCCATTGGTGGAATTGCTAGAGGTAACTTATCATTCACTGGTGAAAAGGTGCTTCCACATATTTGGTTCCTTATCCACCCAACAAATTAATAGATTTTAACACATATTCTAGCATGAAGAACAATTTTTTATTTTTTTTTAATCGAAAGTCATCAACTTTTATTCAGCAAGCAGTATAAGGATAACACACCCATCGGGGCCGACCTATAAGAGCTATCCCTTATGACACACCAACCTAAATTAGGCTAATAGAGCCACGAATACACCCACATTCCATAGGGAACTGAAGCACAAAAACCAGTACTTGGAAATATTTAGAAGCAAGATTAAAAAGGACCAACCAAATACTCCAAGGCACCGTAACCAGATTCAAAACTAGTCCAAACTAGCAATAAGAGGAGAAGACTCATCCTTTACTTGTTTGACTATCCCCAGGATATCTTGCACATGCGCCAACAGAGCGCCTTCTTTCCCTACACTTCCACTAGCTGGTTCCACCATCATTAGTTCCTCACAAGAGGTTTCTTCTTAAACAACCTCTTCTTGAGGCCGGAACTAACAACTTTCTCCGACTTTGTAGTGTCTTTGGGTCTGTTCTTACTCCCTTTTGGACGCCCCATCCTCTTTTTTTTTTTAAGGAGATATCAGCAACTTACCATTCTTATGCTTCACCACCAGAGTCATTTGCTTCTCCTCCGAATTAGAGGATTGAATATACTTCTTCCAAGGACGTTTCCAGTCGGATCCCGCCTTTTGCTTGAGTAGATTAATTAGTGGTTCCTCCTTATCTATTGAATCAAATGTAAAAGAGGACCTCCCCCCCCCCCCCCTATTGTACCAGAAGCCGACAAGACAGGCTCCGAAAGCAGACTTGCTAAAGCACTAGTCCGCTTGGGAGCGGCCACAGCCGTTGAGGCAGAAATCAAAGGGAGGTCCACCACAGTTGGCTCAGGAGTCACCTCCTGGACAACCATCTCATCCCCCTCAACCATTCTAGAATTCTGCTCCTGAAAAGCCAAAATCCCGCCCCAACTGGCAAAAAAGCCACCTCCTGCGTCAACCTAACCTCATTTGTTGTTTCCTGATGTTGAATCTCACCGTTAGCAGCCTCAACAGCCATACTCACCACCCCAGGTTCAAACACCGGCAGCGGGATAAGGCTCCCCAAAACAGCCCCCATCTCACCCCCAGTTTGCAGAACCTACTGCCCTTCCTCATTGATACTCAAGCCAGCAAACTCCACATCCAAACCCAACCCAAAAAACTCCTCATGTTCTGTCACCAAAAGGTTATCACACCCCATAACATCATGCATAAACAACCCACAAGCACCACAGAAACCATGGATTTTCTCATACAACAGGTTCACTTCAATGGAAACAGTAGGTGATAAATCAAACTGCATCCAAGACCGTATTCTACGCCGGACATCAAACTCCAGCTTAATCCTTTGAACCGGTTCCCTACGATTCAAAGCAGCATAATCCAAATCGATTACATGGCCAAGAGACTCACCCATAACCAAAAGAGGGATCTCCTCCACCGGTCGTTCCCCATCATACTAGTTCAACACCAACATGGTGTTCTTGTAGAACCACAGACCTCCCTTGAGGGCTCGATTTTGATCTGCCACATGGTCAAACTGGAAGATATAGTGATCACCTGCCTCATGAACGGAAAGACCTCTCTTCATCCGCTAGATCGTCGGGATAGTTCCCTTGAAACCCGGGAACCGGCGATGCTGCCCCAAAAGACGACCCACAAGGTAAACATGGCGGTCGAGTAAGGCCGCCTGCCCTGCCGTACCGAGGGCCACCCGAGCCGAATCGGCCCTCCGAGACGTTGCACCACTCATACTTGGACCCTTGCCGGACATTGTCGCAGAGAAGGATTGGAGGAATTTGGAAGAATTTGGGAGGATTTGCTGCGCCGAAACCCTAGACGAAACTAAGGGGAGAGCGGCGGCAGTAAGAATATTTAGCGACTAAAGATCATGATTGGCCTTAAATTAATTCCCCACAAGTGATAGCTAGTTTTGATTTTATTTTTTCTTCTTCTTTGGTTTGCTTTCTGTCATCATCTCCTCCGTCACTGCCACCAACAAATGGTGAACTTATCCATCACTGCCACCATCAGTCTCACCAGTGAAGCTACCTAAGCTCATGCGATGGCTAGTGTCACACGTACATGTGAACTTATCTAAAAATTGTACGTGCCCCCTTCCTTGCCCCAGATCCAAATTACCTGCAGAGCAAGCAAGTATTTGAAGGTCGAATTGGAGCTGTCTAGCTAGCTATATTAAAACCATCTTTGTCTCCGTCTATATATGCATGCTTCCATCACTCACCGGATTTCCTGTATACACGATGCTAGCTATAGAATGTGACACGAGAAGAGGAGAATATTAATATAGGTGATATAGGTGTTTTCTTCATCTAATTAGTTCCTACCTTTTGGTATATGCATGAAAATGACACAATCTTATTTGTTTCAATAGAGAGCTTCTCTTGAATTCGATCTTGATGATGAAACTACTCCGTGTGATCGGACTAACCTACCCAGGTAAGAGTAAACTAGCTAGCTAATTAACAAAACAGAAAGAACAAACTCGATTGATCAAACATGAGAGAATGAAACACCCAGAATCGATATGGATATTATATGTTGTGGATAGAAATTTGGAGAATGGGGGCCTTCAATCATGCAAAAGCAATGAAGCTAGCTACCAGTTAAGAGATTCCAAAAGTTTTCTGTCTGTAGGGATTTGCGTTGTACGGTCCCCTCTGTATATGATTGAACGTACTAGCTCGAGAGATAGAGTATCTTCTTCCCCGATCTTGGATATCTTTCTTTCTGGTTAAGTAACAGAACCTTAATATATTAAAAATCAAAGATGGAGTAGCTGGAGCCCTTATATAGGTCTCTCCCAGATTTTATGGTTTTTGTTTGAAGGCGTTGGTATATATCTTTAGCTTGTCTGACTCTGCAACTTAACTTCACCCAGAAATTAACAAAAGTGTTAAGTTCTGGACTACTCTGGAACCATTACTGCATGTACGTCCCACTTGAACTGAAAAACTACAAGCTAGAAAGCAGATGGAACCATGGTGCATATATGAAGAATGGTTCTGACAGTTTGACGTAGCTAAACTAAGGAAATTAGTTCAAACAAGCTTAGCCAGCTAGCCGTACAGCTCATAGCCTCATTCTCCTACCAGAGATCGACAAAGACAAGGGTATTCAGTGGGGTGGTCATGTTGATTGCGTATCCGATATCAATCTACCAATTACAGATCTCATATTCGGAAAATTCCATATCCAGTTCAATTTATACTTTGTCTGTATATGTTATCGGTGGGCAAAAATGATAATAATCGATCATTGTTTTACTTTTGGATTAAAGGGTTGAACGTGTCACAACTTAGCATGTATGTTAATTAGTTTCGCAATCGTAATCTGAGTTTTGAAGTAGCTTACCATTTAGGGTAACCTCTTCATCCTTCTATAGCTACGTACGTAAGCTATAAGTGCTTCATCAATAAGCAAGTTCAAGAGGTTGTGCCAAACATGATGAAATGCAGAGGTGCGAGCAGCTGAATTTATAATGGTTTTGCTACCT
The DNA here is from genome assembly GCA_963682095.1 of Potentilla sterilis. Classification (NCBI taxonomy): domain Eukaryota; kingdom Viridiplantae; phylum Streptophyta; class Magnoliopsida; order Rosales; family Rosaceae; genus Potentilla; species Potentilla sterilis. Next base: position 38,248,715 of record OY821764.1, read on the forward strand.
AAAGAGACAAGGAAATTTTATTGGCACTCAATTGGTTCATCAGTAAGTGCTTTTAACTTCTTGTGCCAAACTCAATTGCATAGATGCAAGCCTTTTGAGCAGATAAATGTAACGAATTTTCTCTCATAAAGGAAACAAAGAAAGAAAAAGAGAGGGGAGTCCTTCAAAGTAAAAATTATCACAACGACCTTTCATTTGCTATAATTAGAGAGAGCCAAGGAAGGCCTTGAGAGCAAGAACAATATAAATATGCCTCTCACAAAGGAGGCAACAACTCCTATCCACCGTCTCTTCCTGCTTCCTCAACTCACATGCTCTCTCATCTCTTTGAGTCAATACTCAAACTCATAGAGTTCACACACTTGCCTATAACGTAATAAACTAACCTAGTTAAGTCCTTTGTTGCCTGTAGTCCAGTTCATATATACTTAAAGCACTTTGGAGCTACCTACCTAGCTTACCTGAGCTGAACGAGCTATGATACGCAACATGGCAAGCTCCAACTCCAGCGGCCGGGGCATCGCGGCCATTGTGGGCGTTGGACCGAATCTAGGACTGTCCATCGCCCGCAAGTTCGCCCATGAAGGTTACACGGTGGCCATCCTTGCTCGTGATCTTGACAGACTGTCGAAATTTGCAGACGAGATTGCGAGGGAGGAGAAATCTCAAGTGTTCGCTATAAGAATCGACTGCTCCGAGTCTCGGAGTGTCAGGGAGGCCTTTGAGGGTGTTCTTTCCCTTGGTTTTGTGGAGGTGCTGGTCTACAATGCTTACCAGCCGGTGTCTTGGAACCCCACAAAGTTCAGTGATATTCGTATCGACTCCCTGGAGAAGTCCCTCGCCGTCTCTTCCGTCGGAGCTTTCCACTGCGCTCAACAGGTATGTACAGTTTTAAATTAACGATGACCTTAAATTAGCAACATGATAACAAAACATGTAAAATAACACAATTTATATTAAGAATTTGATAGTTATATCATAATTTGGACTAATTATTTCACTATGACAGTTTAAAGTAAGTGATAATTTTTGTTCTTGAAATTGATATGTACATGTATATGAAATCGAAGGTTCTTCCTGGTATGGTTGAAAGGGGAAGGGGGACGATTTTGTTCACTGGATGTTCAGCTTCACTTAAAGGCATTGCTGGCTCCTCTGAGCTATGTAAGAACTTAATTCTTTCTAGCTTCAGCTCTAGTCACTTTGTTAATTAAGTATGTTTAGTTATTAATTTGTGTTGTGATGATGAGGAAGGCTGTGGGAAATTTGCGCTGAGAGCGCTATCACAATGTTTGTCCATGGAGTTCCAACCTTATGGTGTACACATTGCGCATGTTATAGTTGACGGTGTCATCGGACCGACTAGGGGTGGCTTATCGTCCAATTCGAGTTCAAGAATTGCCGGAGTAGGAGTTGGTGGAGGTGGCGGAGATGGATCAATGGACCCGGACGCGGTGGCTCAAACCTACTGGCACTTGCACATTCAACACCGGAGCGCTTGGACCCAAGAAATCGACCTCCGTTCTTCAATCCCTCCCAGATTTTGCTAGTCCTTCAATCATTGAAAATCTCCTTGAATCCCATAAAAGGTCCCCAAATGCTTACGTTTGCGCTATTCACATCATCATTGGTTCATTACTATCGTTACTAGACCCTTCTCCTATTGCTTTCATTGCATCATTGTACAAACAACTTGGCCTACCAGCCTCATTCCACTGCTCGCCTCCAATCCTCATCAATGCCACCCATCTTGTCCCCATTAGCTCATAAGTGTTTACAACGCATCTATGACAATTATTTTTCACGTTGACAAGCCAATGCAGCAGAGCCGTAAAGAAGTGCATTTGGTTTTATACATTTACATGTTAAGAGTCTACCATGACTTATATCCAGAGAGGACCCTCCAAGTAATCAGTTGTTCAGTATAGTTTCATGTTTGCTATGCTCAGGTCTCAATCTGCCTCCTCAAAAGGTCGAGTACCTCATGGTCGGGTTAAAATCAATGTGGGGCTAGAATATGCATCATGTGTCTCAATCTTATATTTCATAATTTTTTCTGTTCCTAAGGGGTGGCGGTGGATTCATTATGTACAAAAGTGTGATTTTATTTTTTTTATTTTATTATTTTATATCAAACAAAAGTGTGATTTCTTCTTATGGTAAATTGGTTATTTTTAAGACATTAAGATTCAAAATAAGGCACTGATATGGGGTCTTAGATTTGTGGCCTCAATGTTAGGTGGCGTGCCATGTCATATATACACGTCACAAATTGAAAAAATCATGTCATTGTTCAAGGAAGGTTAATTCCGTAACTTCCGTGGTGTGTCTTGTCCTAATAAGGCTAGTAGTCTAGATACTTTATTAGATAGGGAATCCCTGATTACCAGGGATACTTGATGTAATGCCTATATAAAGGCCTCCTTATCAATCAATAAAGACACAATTTATTATCATCTATTTCTCCTAGAACACGTTATCAGCACGTTGCTCTAGCCTCCCGTCTAATAGCCCTAAAACCCTAAAACCCTGATTCCGAAATTTTTTTCCGAAACCCTAATCCCGACCGCCGACCGCCGTCCTTACCTCCGGCACCGTCGGTCCATTCTCGGCAGTACCTGCGCTGCCGACCTGCCTCCCTGGCGCGCCGTACCTTCACGAGCTACTCCTCCTCTGCCTCTCGGCAGACCTGCTCGCCTGCAGCCCAACCCGCTCGCCAGCAGCCCTCCCTTGCGTGCTATTCTTTGCACGCATCCCTCGAAGACCAAAATTGCTCGCAAGCCAAGCAAGCGGCTCTCGAAGCCTTCTTCGTTGCTGAGAAGACATCAAGAAAAATCGAAGAAAACAAGCTTCCCCAAAAGTCAAGTTTCTTTCGATCAAGTTTCAATTGAAGAGGTAAATATTTTATAATCGTTCCCGCTTATGAAATTTCAATAGTTGGGTTGTGTTTTCTTCCGGGACCTTTTCGTGTCCCTGCTACCTCATCCCGATTCTATCGCTTCTCGGGACGGCATACGGAGATTTAGTCACCCTGGTGCCAACGTTGATTGGGGTATCTGTGATGTTACCGGCCACTGTTATGCTTGTGACTGTGATGTCACTGTGAACCATAACGTCTCTTTTTCAAAAAAAAATAAAGGGAAGATATCGATTATGACTTGATGTCACATTATGCATCGATTTATGTGACCATAATATATCTTGGCACTGTTCTAAAAGAAAAAGAAAAACAATCATACTTGATTAGTATTCAAAATACTAACGTCTCCTTATTGTGTTCTGTAGATGGCTGACACTCAGCGTCCAGAATTCGACATCTTGGATGTCCAAGGCAAGGAATACAAGAGGTGGGTCTCAGATGTAGAGAACACCTTCATTGGCAAAAGATATACTGCCACCATTGTCCCTCCTGAGGATTAAAACTTGCATGCTTCTCCTGAACAAAAAGCTCAAGCCCTGATGTTTCTCAGGCGCCATATCCATCCAACGCTCAAAAAGCAATACCTGAGGAAAACCGATCCTAAAGAGCTATGAGACATCCTCAAGGACCGCTTCGACAATGTGCATGACGCACAACTCCCTGACATTCTGTCAGATTGAGAGCAAATCCGCTTATTGGATTTTGATTCCGTCTAGGAATACCATCAAACTATGCTTAATTTACAGTCTGATCTGAGCTTTTGTGGGGTCGACAAGACCGATGATGATATGATGGAGAAGACATTCACGACGTTCCCAGAATCTGCGTCCATGTTGTCGCATCAGTACCGTGATCTCCGTGAGAAAGGTACCATCAAAACCTTCAGTGACTTGATGAATGTGCTTCAAAGAAAGGAGATGTACCATGAGTTGATTCTTACTACCAACAAAAGGCCTAGAGGTCCGAAATTCTTAGCCGAATCTCACCAAGCCCATGGTAGGGCTCCTAAGCCAAGGAGTCATCTTTGCGAAGGTCAAGCATCACCACCACCACGTGCGCCAAGAGCAACACGTGGGGGAAGAGGAGGAAGAGGAGGTGCCGACCCTAGCCGGAACCTCACATGGAAACGGGACGGCGGCGGTGCCGCCGCTCCTAAAGGGGGGAACCGATTCCGGTCCGGCCCCGAGCATGGTGGTTACGCCTCAAAAAATGCTTCGGCTCCTTGCTTCAAATGCGGCTCTAAGAATCACTTTCAACACAATTGCAAAGCAAGTAGAGATGTTCAAGCTGCCTACAAGAAACACAAGCAATACATAGAAAAAGAAACAAACTATGTAGGAGACTTTGAGGAAGAAGAGTACGATGAAGAAGATACCAACTTCACCGTTGATGACTTCCAACCTACCAAGAAGCGTAGAACTCAGGAGTATGATACTCTGGATTATGAATAAGTATTTAACTTAGGTCATGAGATACATGTTCAAATTTGATTTTGATTGTTATTTTTGGCTTTCTTTAGTCATAATTCACGACTTTGTTCGATAAGTCGTTTGATTTAGAACATCCTTGATGTACTTTTGAGTTGTCATCAATAAAAATTCTCTTATTCAATGAATGATTTGAGATTTTTACATCCCTATGAAAGCATAAATGGTTCAATGCGTCCAATTTACAATGGCATAATTATTTTGAGTTCACCACAATTCTGGTGATGTTAACTCAAATCCGAACTACACTCACAAAGACAAATGAGAGACTCGCGAGAAATCGCGTTGCACATTACGCCAGCCTATCGGCATGAGCTTGGCTGCGATTCGCCAGGCCTCGCTCGCCAAGGCCACTCAGCCGCGACTCGCCAGGCCTCGCTCGCCAAGGCCACTCAGCTGCTTGGCTGCGATTCGCCAGGCCTCGCTCGCCAAAGCCACTCAGCCGCTTGGCCGCGACTCGCCAAGCCTCGCCCGCCCAGGCCACTCAGCCGCTTGGCCACGACTCACCAGGCCTCGCTCGCCATGACCGCTCACCAAGCTTGGCTCAAACACCAAATCCGGTTTTTTGAAACCAACATCGATAGCTTATCGAACAAATGCAACTTTTGCATCAATGGCTCGGCAACGACGTGTCTTCGGACTCACCATGCTTCGGATTTAGCTCAACCGTCGCATCGTATTACCTCAATGCCCGACCGGCCCTCACCACTCGCCTTGCTTCGGCTCGGCCTCAAGGTAGCTTTGGCCTTACCACAGCTTCATCTTTGGCTTGGCCCCGACCTTTGCCTTGGCCTCGGCCTTGGCTCGGCCACGCCACCTACGACGGTGTCCGGTCTCAATCTCTGACCTAGGCTATGTTAACTCTCCATGTTGGTATTCGGTGATTAAAATAAGGTTTATCTCTTTCTCTCAAGTTATGTCGATGCCATGGCTATGTTATTGGCCTTAATGCACTTCATTTTGTGATGATATATTGCTTCAGTACACTTACTTTAAAGTGTTCGCCAAAGTCTAAAGTAGACTATTGATTCAATTTACATTGTTTTTGTAGATGTATCAAGGCGAGATTGAGTGTTTGTTGGACTGTGCAACAACTCACACGATTCTGAGGAATCGGCAATTGTTTTCGGATTTTTCGCCAAGAGAATCGTCGTTATCTACGATGACAGGAACTGGACCCGTAATTAAGGATCGTGGCACTGCTCAATTCTTATTGCCAAATGACACTGAAATTCGGGTAGAAGATGCCCTATATGCGCCTAAGGCGCCAAGAACCTTGCTAGCTTTCAAGGATGTGCGTGACAACGACTATCACCTCAGCACTTATGTTGAAAATGGAACTGAATATCTGTTGATCACCTCCACTGAGAATTTGCGTACTCGCATTGTGGAGAAGTGTAAGCGTGTTCGAAATGGCATGTATTTCACAACCATTAGAGCCAATGAATCTCATGTTGTTGTCTTATGCGATTCAGATGGTTACAAGCTTTGGCATGAGAGACTCGGTCATCCGGGTCGTGATATGATGATTCGTATTCTGAAATGCTCCCACGGTCATCCATTTTTCAGATCACAGAGGGCGTCTCGGCCTCGGTTCGGCGGCCATGCCGTCGATAGCCACCTCTCGGCTCCAAGGAGAGGTTCGGCCTCCTCCTGCTTCTCATGCTTCTGTAGCGATGTCTAATGCTCATCGTTCCTTTTGCAAAGCTTGTTCACTAGCAAAACTTCAAGCAAGACCATCTTCAGCCTAGCCTCGGCACCTCTAAGTGGAGGGCTGTCGTCGACTTCGGATCCTTCTAGAAAGAGGGGGAGACCAATCGGTTCCAAGGACAATGTACCTAGAAAGAAGGCATGTGTTCAGGCACAAAGCGATCCGTTCATCATCGATACTGTGACGCCGTCACACGAGATTGTCTCCGACTATACCTATGTCCAAGAATCAACTCTGAATCATCTGGGGGACGCCTCAGACTCACCGTTGATGTTGGAGAACAATGAAATCTCACTAAACTACTTATGCATGCACAATCTTATGGAAAGGAATTCCATGTATATCGATGATGCATTCACCTACGCCGTTGCTCAAGAAGTCATTGACGACGACGATATGGAACCCCGCACTGTTGATGAGTGTCAACGTAGGGCGGATTGGCCGAAGTGGGAAGAAGCAATCCAGGCTGAACTAGACTCTCTAAAGAAAAGGCAAGTATTCAGACCGGTTGTGCCTACACCGCCGAACGTGAAGCCTGTTGGACATAAATGGGTCTTTGTCAGAAAACGCAATAAGAATGGTGAAGTCCAGCGATATAAAGCTCGACTCGTGGCGCAAGGTTTTTCTCAACGCCCTGGAATTGATTATGAGGAGACGTATTCTCCTGCATGGATACTATTACCTTCCGATACTTAATCAGTTTGGTAGTCTCAGAGAGACTCAATATGCAACTTATGGATGTTATAACAGCATATCTTTATGGGGATCTAGATATGGAGATGTACATGAAAGTGCCAGAAGGACTTTCGTTACCCAAGTCAAGTGAACAAAAACCACGAAGTTCATTTGCTATCAGGTTGAGACGATCTCTATATGGACTCCGACAATCTGGTAGGATGTGGTACACACGGTTAAGTGATTACTTGATTGGGAAAGGATACAAGAATGATGAGTTGTGCCCTTGTGTGTTCATAAAGAGAACAAGTTCATGATTTGCCATTATAGCCGTCTATGTTGACGATATGAACATCATTGGAACTCTAAATGAGATCAATGAGACCGCAAACTACTTGAAATCCGAATTCGAGATGAAAGATCTAGGAAGGACTCGGTTTTGCCTAGGCTTAGAACTAGAGCACCGAAGTGGTGGAATCTTTATACATCAATCTGCATATGTCCGAAAGATGCTCAGGCGATTTAACATGGACAAGGTTATGCATCCTACAGGCACTCCCATGGTCGTTAGAAGTCTGGATATCAACAAAGATCCTTTTCGTCCGAAAGAAGATGACAAAGAGGTCTTGGGAGCTGAATATCCATATCTTAGTGCAATTGGAGCTTTGTTATACCTAGCTCAGTGTACTAGACCAGACATTGCTTTCTCAGTGAACTTGTTAGCTAGATTTAGCTCTGCGCCAACACAACGTCATTGGGTTGGAATCAAGAACATCTTTCGATACCTTAAAGGAACCCTTGACATGGGCTTGTACTATCAATACACTCATCAGGATTCGACACCTAGTCGATCTCTTGCATCCAACAGCACAAACCGTGGCTCGGATAGCCACCGGTCAGCCGCCAAGATTGGCTTTGGCTCAGCAGCACATTGCCTCGCCACAACAAGCCGCGGCTCAGCCATCCGCCATCCTGCATCCATATCCGCCAACATATCCGGACCCGAGGATGCTAAGTCGTGGTCCTGATACGGCTTTGGCGATACCCCCTCCTACTCAGATACACCAAATGATGTGATGGTAGGATTTGCTGATTCTAGATATTTGTCAGATCCACACAAAGGACGTTCCCAAACCGGTTATGTTTTTACCATTGGGAATACAGTGATATCTTGGAGATCAACCAAACAAACCCTTGTTGCTACCTCCTCGAACCATGCTGAGATTATTGCACTACATGAAGCAGTCAAAGAATGTGTTTGGCTTCGCTCAGTTATATCTCACATTCGAGAGTCTAGTGGACTTGAGTCTACTACGATGGGACCAACTTGCATATTTGAAGATAATGCAGCATGCATTGAGCAGATGAAGTTGAGATACATCAAGGGTGACAATACTAAACACATTTCGCCTAAATTCTTCTACAATCAGTAGCAGCAAGAGACTTTGAATATCCAAGTGAAGCAAGTCAGCTCAGAAGATAATACAGCTGATCTGTTCACCAAGTCTCTACCCAAATCTACATTTGTGAAGCATGTAAAGCGCATTGGTATGTGTCGCTTATCCGAACTCAAAGACTGATTGACTATCAGGGGGAGTTCTCGTCTAGACTTCAGGGGGAGTCTAGTTATGCATGTCTCACATACTTGTAGTTGGTGCGTTGTACTTTTTTCCCTTAAACCATGCTTTTATTTTTGCCCAAGAGGTTTTTGTTTGCTGGCAAAGGTTTTAACGAGGCAACAGTTCATGCACCATTGAGGACGCGACACAAGGGGGAGTGTTCAAAGAAGGTTAATTCCGTAACTTCCGTGGTGTGTCTTGTCCTAATAAGGCTAGTAGTCTAGATAGTTTATTAGATAGGGAATCCCTGATTACCAGGGATACTTGATGTAATGCCTATATAAATGCCTTCTTATCAATCAATAAAGACATAGTTTATTATCATCTATTTCTCTTAGAGCAGTCATGTCATTGTTAAATAAAAAGAAAATCTTACCTTCTCAATCTAACGACTTTAAATTTTTCTTACTAAATTTAATTTACTAATAATGATTTAATTTATAATCATACCAAATCAGGCAAAAATCATTCCAAATTTTTTAGTTACCTTACATGAACTATATTAATTTTATTTATGGATTAAGTTATGATATTTAATATATTTAATAGAAAAATTTCCATCTTTTGTCAATCTAAATTTAATTCTTGAATTTTTTATTATTAACTTTTTCTTACTTAATATACCATATATTCTCTATCAAATTTAAAAATAAATTTTAAAAAATTGAGAAAAATCCCTATCAATTTTTTTTGGACGAAATTGTTTTTCGACCTTATATATATATGAGGTGTTCTATTTGCACCTCCAAAAGTAATGTATATACCTCCACTAACTTTTTATTTTATTTTGACTTTATCAACTCATATAAAATGACAGATAAGAATAAATAAATAAATAAATAAATGAATTGCTCTTTCTACCTCCCTCATGTACGACCATCTATTTTTTTTTCTTTTCTTTCTTTTCTTCTTTTCACTCTCAAAGTAGATTTTTCTTCCAATTTCTCATGGTTGGATGTGAGATTATACTGTGGAGAACCCTTCGAATTAATTTTGTTTCCCATTAGAGTCACTCTTATGGAATTCATAGAAGCATCAAGTTGTCATCATATTCTTTAACGATAAACCCTAAAATAGCGTTGTAAGCCCTAAAATAACATTCCATGAAAGAAAGTGAAGATGCACGAATGGAGAGTCAAATCATAGAAGATTATACAAATCAATTCATGTCAGACCGGTTAATTGTGAACTCAAACTTATTGCTATATGTTTAGGTCTTTTTTATATTTTTTTTTACTGTTCGTCAATTCTGTTTGCAACGACTGTATTGGAATACTTGTACTTCTCACCTACAACAACAGAGAACTGCCCTTGGTCAGTAGTCAGTCCCTTAGTCAGTTATATTAAAATATTCTTTTACCCGTATAACAGTACAGAAAGTCAAACCAACTTATGTTTGGTTAAGGAAAAGAATAGAAAATATAGCTCGGTTTTTGAATAACTACCTAGTAATTTTTCCCTATCAAATTATGAACTTTTGATGTTGTATATATAAAGTACGTATTTGAATTTCAATTGTGAAATCTTGTGACTGTGTACAGTAATGTCGACTTGTACGAAACAAATTCGGTATAGATAGAAATAGGTGTAAGGGCATTATAGTAAAGAAGAAGAGGTACAATTAGGTTTTCTTAAAAGTTAAAAAGTAAAATTGAGGTATATTAAGTAGTGGAGGTATACACGGGTGCAAATAGAACCCCCATATATATATTAAGTATACTTTTAAAAAAATATGGAAATTTTTTATTATATTCTGAAAGCAGTATCGTGATGAATAAACAAAAAGTAGTTTTAAAATACACTCCCCTAAATACTTGATACACAACCATACTTAATACACCACCCATAAAATTTCTCAGATTGATATTTTACTAAATACACAACCCAGATTACCTAAAATATCCATAATCTCAAAACCCATGAATTATCTTATAAAGGCAACTATTTAATCTATATATCAGCGTTTTCTAATTATACTTGTATTGATTGTTGAAAATACATTAATAGATTTTGTATTGTATTTTATTGGCTAAAGAGATTTCGTATTTTTTTTTGTTACATCAATTTTGTATCATTTGCGTTTTCATCCACTAAATACTCAGATGATTCTTGATAAAATAAATAAAATAAAAATACTCTGATGATCGATTTGCCTATATGTGTTTTAGCTGAACATTCAAGAAAACTTATCATTAGACAGAACCATGAAATTGTCATCGAAAAGTTCATTGTTTATTCAAAAGCTAAATAATTATATGGTCCTCACTCCATTTGATTATAAATTTATTAAGGAGAATTTACATTAGATGTTTCCTATTTTATTTTTGTATTAAATGAGGACGCCATGAAAAAAAGAAGAAAAGAATTTAGTAAAAACCTAAAATAGTACCTGGACTATTGCGAATCCGTAGACTCACAGATATACCTGTCACATCCCGGGACCAGCTCCGCCGTAACACGATATTGTCCGCTTTGGGTACTCTCCTCTCTGGCCCTTACAGTTTTATTTCTGGGAGCTCATGGGGAACTTCCCAGTAGGTCACCCATCCTGGGATTGCTCTGAGCTCAGCAAGCTTAACTTCAGAATTCCCATCCCCTCCGAAGTCACTGAGCTCCCAAAAGGCCTCGTGTTAGATGGAGGTGGGCATGTACATATAAGGCACATTACCCCCTCTCCGTTGGCCGATGTGGGATATTACAATACCGGGCGGGGCCGGTCTATTCCGCTCCGATGCCTAAGTCAGTATAGTTGGAATGAGTAGTTGAAGTATTGATTACCTATTAATGAGGGTAGTTGAGACTCATATATAGGCTGCCGAGAATGAGGGCTGGCCTCCCCCTTCGATGTGGGACTGGCCCCCCTTCTGCTCATATTGCTGGACTGTTTCGGCTCCTGTTTGGGGAGCTGCTATCCCCGGTTCCCGGCCACAAGTAAGACATGCCCGGGCGCGGGACCAGGTGTCTAGCTATGCTACGCTCCCAGGCCCTGAGCCGGGTCCAGGAGTCCTGGCTGCGGGTCTGGGGGCCTGGGTAGTCTCTCTATGGCTACTGTCAACATTATTATTATTATTATTTTGATATATCAATATATTTTCTTTGTAAAAAAATCTACAAATTTATTCTATTTATAAAGGAAGTCCAATATTTGGTAATGGCATAATATACGTTTATAATAGGGTAAATTCCTCCTATAGTACCTGACGTATGACCAATTAGACACTTTGGCACCCAACGTTTCAAAGAGGACAGTTTGATACATGAAGTTAAGTTTTATGTGACATTTTGGTACTTATGTTGACATTTTTGTTAAATGTAAGGGGTAAAATTGACATTTAGATATTATTTATAAAAAAAAAAATTAAAAACATGAGTGTTATGCATCTAAGGCTATTGGTTATTACCTTGATATTCATATTTTTTTGTTAAGAGAAAAAAAATATGAATTAAACTTTTGAATTATTTTGAAGGTAAAATAATTGAAATTTTGTTTAGTAAATCTAGTATTTGTGATTTGAACACCCACGATAATACATTTGGTTGATTAGATATAACTCTGCGGAGTAGTCTTGTGAGTGTTTACATTACCACGATTGAATTTCTTAACTTATGTTTCCAACATAAGTAAATAATATTTTTTAAAAAAAATACATGTTTCAAACCCAAAATATTTAAAAAAAATGTAATTTTTTTATTTTATTTTTATAGATTATACTTAAATATCAATTTTACTCCTTACATTTAACAAAGAAGTCAACAGAAGTACCAAAGTGTCATATAAAACTTAACTTCATGTACCAAACTGTCATCTTTAAAACTTTGGGTACTAAAGTGTCCAATTAGCCATACATCAGGTACCATAGGAGGAATTTACCCTCTATAATAATAGTATTTATAGACATCTCTATCATAAAATACAACATACAACTATATATTATTTTTATAAAAGAAAGTATATTTAAGAGTTATAATAAAATAATATGTATATGTGTTTAAGTTATATATCTCTAACCATTGATTTTAAACTAAATTTTGAGTTTAAAAAAATAAACTAAATTTTGAGGGAAAAAAAATATAGGTACCAAAATATTTTTTTGAAATAGCTCATATACTATTTTGGGTATTTACCAAATTCAAATTCATGCCACGTAGGCAACTTTAACGGAAAAACTAACGGATGTACCATATTAGGTAACGGTGCAATACTTGAGGTACCATTTCAAGTAGAAAAAATTCGTAGGTACCTGTTGATGGTATATATGGTACACAGCCAAGCATGTTCGGCGACCTCGTGGACCGTGCAACCGGCGTCATAGGTCCTACTTCCGACATCCATCGGGTAGACCAGCACCCCGACTTCATCTCCATTGTTCCACCTCACCGGTGCCACACCCGGAGGGCGTGCCACTGGGCGCCTGAAGTAGCTTCGTGAGTAGGGAAATATGTAATAGTGTAATAAGCATCCCACATTGGAGAAGTAGTAGAGGATGGAGCCTTCCTTCCCTATAAATAGAAGGCTTCCCCCTTAGAGTTAAGGACCTTGATCTTGGATACTTGCTACTCTTGGCATGTAACCACCATCCGATGGTTTATCGGCCGATCATACTATATTTCAAGTGGACGTAGCCGTGCCCTCCGATGGCACGGTGAACCACTATACTTGCCTGTGTCTTTACAGCTTTATTATTGTGCTTCTGTCATGCCTACGGGTTTGAGCGGAAACAATTGGCGCCGTCTGTGGGAAAGTTTACAAAAAGCTGTGTTGCCCTGCCAGCAAGCTGCTGCCCGGACAACAGGTCCCAAATAATGAGCAGGCCAACAATCTTGCTCAGCCTGGCCAGCAGGCAGCCTAGCCCAGGCCAACAGCTAACCTGCTCAGCTAACCTGCCCATCATGAGTCAACCCCGCCCTGTCAAACCGGTCAGCGGCCCATGCAGCCCAGTCAACGGGTCAACCCGCGCGAGGCTCCATGTACGACAGAAACTCCGGTGCAGATCATCCTCCTCCCCGGGTCCGGTGCGGCTCATCCCCCTCCTATGGTGTGGGAGCGGTGCGGCTTGTCTCCCTCCTCCGGTGCAGAGCGGTGCGGTCGTCTTCTCTTCCGATGCGGTACGGGTCGTCCCCTCCCCTCCTCCGGTCAGTTACGGGCGCCTCCCTCCATGTCGTCCAATCTATCCGGGCTGGGTCTTCTCTCCGGAAACCGCAGAGCTCTTCACCGGCGACCAGTGGCCTCCTCTCCGGATTTGCCGACGGGTCTCCTTCTCTGGGTTCCCCGATGTTGACAGTAGCCACAGAAGGGCTACATAAGCCCGCAGACCCGCATCCGGGGCCGGCCTGAGGCCCGGAGCAGGATCACCAGCACCCGGACCCGAGGTCCAGCAGTCTACCTTGTGACCAGGGGCCCGGGGACCGGGGGCGCCAGCCTGCCAAAGAGGTCACCAGAGCTGCCCTTTTATGTGGGAACAGAAGGAAGCCAGTCCCACATCGAAGAGTGAGACCAGACCTCACGCCCGACCACCTATATAAGGGCCTCAACTACCCTCTTTAATAGGTAACTGATCTCTCCAACTGCTTATCATACGTGCTTTAAGTTATCTATTCATCCCAACTATACTAACTTAGGCATCGGAGAGGAGAAAACCGGCCCGCCCGGTATTCCCCTTAGTGAGCAGGTTAAGCAGGAGGAGATCACTTCTAGATTCTACCAGGCCTACAGGTTTGTGCAGAAACACCCAATGAACCTCCTTCTCCGGGCCCCGATAGCCTAGCCCTCCGGTGCCGGTCACTCTCTCCTCCCCAATCGATTCTCCTCTCTAGGCCGGTGGTGTGCCTCCCCTCCGGAACCGGTGGCTTTGCCTTCCATCACCGGGTCTTCTTCTCCGGGACGCCGATGGCTCCCTCTCTCCGGGGCACCGGTGGCTTACTCTCCCGTTCGGGTCCTAGCCGCCGGGTCTCCCTCTTCGGTCGGCTCCCTCTTCGGTTGCCCTCGTCCCCGGGCACGACGATAAAGAACAAGAGAGAACACGAAGAAGAAGAAGAAGAAGAGAAAAAGGGCGGGAAAAGAAAGAGATTCAAAATAGCATGACCCGGTTAACGGTTGAGCTGGGCCGGGTCGGGCTGCGGCAACGGGTCAGCTGTTGGGCCTGCTGTGGATCAGCTATTGGGCCCTAGGCTGGGTACAGATTCAGCAGGACTTCCTTTGGCCACCCACCAGTCTTCTATGGACACCTCGGCTGTACTCTACACCCGTAGACATCCACCGGGCGACCCGGGAATCATTCCCGCATGCTATTCCAACACCCGACAGCTTTCTCCAAAGCTAAGTATCCCAACTCATTTATTATTACTCAACGCATGCTTCACTTGTGCATAATCTGTTTGGGAGTATTGATAACTAGACATGTGATAAAAGCATGAGCATTGCAATGCATCGCATATCAGTATGCATCGTTGCACGCATATCATTATGCGCTTATCAGTGCTGCGCATATCATTATGCATTGGTCGATCATTTCAGCATTGCAATGCATCGCATATCAGTATGCATCGTTACACGCATATCATTATGCGCTTATCAGTGCTGCGCATATCATTATGCATCGGTCGATCATTTCAGCATTGCAATGCATCGCATATCAGTATGCATCGTTGCTCGCATATCATTATGTGCTTATCAGTGCTGCGCATATCATTATGCATCGGTCGATCATTTTGGCATTACAAATGCATCGCATATCAGTATGCATCGCACTACGGTGCACGCATTCCAATGCATCACATCTCAGTGTGCGCATCAGTATGCATCGCATTACGGTAGTGCCATTCTCTCCGGTTATGCAGTGTTCAAACCGGCTCCATGGCTCTCTCCGGTTATGCAGTGTTCAACCGGCTCCATGGCTCTCTCCGGTTATGCAGTGTTCAAACCGGCTCCATGGCTCTCTCCGGTTATGTAGTGTTCAAACCGGCTCCATGGCTCTCTCCGGTTATGCAGTGTTCAACTAGCTCCATGGCTCTCTCCGGTTATGCAGTGTTCAAACCGGCTCCATGGATTTCTCCGGTTATGCAGTGTTCAACCGGTTCCATAGCTCTCGCTGGTTATGCAGTGTTCAACCGGTTCAATCGGCTCCACCGGCTCCATGGCTCTCGCCGGTTATGTAGCATCCCACCGGCTCCATGGCTCTCACCGGTTAGGTAACATTCAACCGGCTCCATGGCGAACGCATGGGCTTTATAAACCCGGGAGAGTTTATATCTAACACATGTAAACTTTTCCAGCAGGATAAAAACCTTGCATCACACTGAACTGTGATACATTTGGGTTTGGGGATACATGGCGAGACTCGTTATCTCCACGCAACCCCACCGGGCAGATTGTCTCTCTAACACAGAACAAGTCTCCCCGTAGGCTAACAAACTTACACATTACCCCACGCTTATTAGGGCACAAGCTGAGCCGAACCACCGGGCTACTCCCTGGCCTGCCTCTACGTTGGCAGCAGTTTTACCTTGGGGACTTGAGGGACTCGTTCCGACATGGTAGTCCACCGGTCGAGTCCTCACATCATCATCCCATGCACTCGCCCGGGTTTCACCCCGCTCCACATTTATTGCATGGGCACTCCGGTTCCGCACCGCTGCGCCAGAGCCTCGACCCCTGCACCACGCTAGCACCTCACCCTCCGGCCTTGTGAGCTCGGCAGCTGAGTCTATCAGCTCACCCTCCGGCCTTGTGAGCTCGGCCGCTCACCACCCGGTCCTGTCCAGCGGGTCACCCCGGATTCAGCAGGCCCGGTCCTATCCGGCGGGTCACCTCAGCCAGCGGGTCACCCCGGATTCAGCAGGCCCGGTCCTGTCCGGCGGGTCACCCCGGATTCAGCAGGCCCGGTCCTGTCCAGCGGGTCACCCCGGATTCAGCAGGCCCGGTCCTGTCCAGCGGGTCACCCCGGATTCAGCAGGCCCGGTCCTATCCAGCGGGTCACCCCGGATTCAGCAGGCCCGGTCCTGTCCAGCGGGTCACCCCGGATTCAGCAGGCCCGGTCCTATCCAGCGGGTCACCCCGGATTCAGCAGGCCCGGTCCTGTTCAGCAGCGGCTCTGCCCGATCAGGCTTCAACGAGTCAGGACCGGTCAAACTCGGATCCTCCTTGGGCACCCACCGCCGCTCCAGAACCCGGCACAGACGGTGAGGATCAGAACCCGACACCTCATCACTCCCGGCCAAGTCAAATCTCCAGCACGGCCTTGGGGAACTACTACTGGGAGCACAACAGTAGCACTCGAGCGGAGGGGTGGGACTCGACATTCGAATGCCCGGTAAGAGCCCAATCTCACTTAGGGACTTGGGGGACTGGTGGTAATAGGGGTGACTCGGTCACCACCTATGCTTGACGGCACATGATGATTAACTCCCCAAGTAAGATTGCACTCTTACTCGGGAACTTGGGGGACTTGTTGATGGTATATATGGTACACCGCCAAGCATGTTCGGCGACCTCGTGGACCGTGCAACCGGCGTCATAGGTCCTACTTCCAGCATCCATCGGGTAGACCAGCACCCCGACTTCATCTCTATTGTTCCACCTCACCGGTGCCACACCCGGAGGGCGTGCCACCGGGCGCCTGAAGTAGCTTCGTGAGTAGGGAAATATGTAATAGTGTAATAAGCATTCCACATTGGAGAAGTAGTAGAGGAGGGAGCCTTCCTTCCCTATAAATAGAAGGCTCCCCCCTTAGAGTTAAGGACCTTGATCTTGGATACTTGCTACTCTTGGCATGTAACCATCATCCGATAGTATTATCGGCCGATCATACTATATTCCAAGTGGACGTAGCCGTGCCCTCCGATGGCACGGTGAACCACTATACTTGCCTGTGTCTTTACAGCTTTATTATTGTGCTTCTGTCAGGCCTACGGGTTTGAGCGGAAACAGTACCAAAAAGTACGTTTCGCAATAGTTCAGGTACCATTTTAGGTTTTTACCCAAAAGAATTTGTCTTTCTAATCATTTATTATAGATTTATAATTATGGAGTAATATAAGAAAAATGCGTTTGACTATTTCTAACACATAGATGTATATTTTGGTCATTTAACATACCTATAAAATTTTGCATAAAATATATAATGATTGGGATGTGTATTAAGAAATTTGAGGAGTATATAAAATTTCTCATAAACAAAAGAGAAAAAAAAAACTACTAAAATATGTTTTTATTATTATTATTGAAATACAAAATAATCTAGTGTCGTTAGATTTAAAAGAATAAGATTGTTTTTTTAGTTAACAATGATATGACATAGTTTTTCTAATTGATGATGTGTCTAACATATAAGGCATGCCATCTATGACTGAGCCCACAAATTTTAGGCCTACCCCAAATTATTTTCCTTCAAAATACTTCATGGTATACGTTGTGATTAATGTTTGTGTGATTGATGCAACATTTTCCATTTCCTGGGAGGGATCTAGTTGAAAAGACAAAGGCTAGGACGTGGCCCAGGTTTGGGGAGTAGGCAAAGGACAGGGTTTCATGGATGATATTAGGACATCGTGTTCCAATTTAGGACACCCAAGTGACCCAACAAAGGGAATACAAATTCAACCCTAAGCCAAAAACTGAGAGTCAATCTAGCTAATTTTTTGGTGAAAATTTATCTTATCTTCTAATCTTAAAACCCTGACTAGTTTTCAAGACAGAAGAAAAAATAGAGTGCTCATACTGGGATGTTCTAATTTTCGCAAACTTAGCACGAAGTGGGAGAAAACGTTTGATCTCGGGACATAGTCTCTCTTTAATAAATAAAGTTTGTGAATTAAAAAAAATTCGTTGTAGACAAATATAGAGTATAGACACTAACAATAGGGAAGAAAAAGAGAATCGGTGCGGTGCGGTGGCTGCTCGCTCACTCATCCCAAGTCAAAAATATATGATCAGTGTCAGCAGTACGGTGGCGAAAATTCGAGAAGTCCCATCTCAAAAGTTACCTGTAGGGACTAGGTCACCAGGGACCTCGGAAATGATGATTAGTAGGGCACTTATAAACTGTACAAAAGTCCCATCTCAAAAGTTCAATACAGCAACCCACATATGAAAGCTTCCACACTTTTGACACTTAGATAGTTAGATTCCACAACCGACATTCAATTCAAGCATTTTGATTTGCTCATCAAAAGGATAGATGCCTTCTATGAATTCCTTCTCCAATGTGACCACATAATACACAACTGTTCTAGCCTATTATCTTGACAGATAAGAAAAGAGAAAACCACATAATACACATTACAACTGTTTTAGTCTGTTATCTTGACAAAGAAGAAAAGAGAAAACAAAATTTCACTGCAAGATGAACGACATTTCCTGTAAACACATCAAACATGGAATGTATTTCAAAAGCGAAATCAATAATAAGTATTTCTTTTGTTCTATTTGTGACTCAAATCCGGTGTCTTGGATACGAGAAAGTCTGAGTGAGACAATTATCAACACGTAAATTGTGCGACCACTCATGTGATTTAAAAAGTGAGTAATATGCTTGATGTATTAGTGGAAATTGCACCATACACGTACTAATTTTCCCACCAGAAACTTTTTCCATCTCTTAAAGTGGGTAGGTATTGAAAAAAATTAGAAAGGAGCTGAAACCAAGGAGAATGGTACACTCACATACAATCCCTTGGAAATGGGGCAAAATAACCTAACAGCTTGAAACGAATTTATGTTGGAGCTAACTACCTGCAATCTGAGTCTTAAATATAACAGAGCTACAATTCTCAAACCCAACTAGTACCTTCACCATTAAGCAAGCCTGCAGCACTCAAACTCTAGCTGGTGTTCAGTTTCAATGATCAGACTTAATGACTCACGGGACCAGCACATCATATCAACATGTCTCTCTCCATGGGCAAACACCCTCTCACTGTTGTCACCTGTTTCTTCATATTTGGCATATCATGATTGCACTGTATTAAAACATAATTACTGATCTTTCTCCAAAGAAAAGCCAAATAGCTATACGCAACCACAATATTAGAGAAGCGATGGAGATTATCACAACTCTACTAGTAAAGTTCAAAGCCACTAGGAAAACAAGAAAAACAGAAGAACAAATCCGCTTGTATGTCCAATGCAAGTATAACCCAAAAATCAAAGGAGTTGAATTTAACCTTACCATCGTCTCCTTATACCCAAACAGAATCCCCAACATTTTATCATGCCATATACATGAACCATAGCACAGCTAATTTATCTCATCTTTCAATGGTTTTCAAACAACAAGCTTATGTTCTTCATTTATATTCAACTTCGGGTTGTTAAAATTTAAAACACCTCCACATGAAATTAATGAAAAAAAAAAATCAGGAATGAATGATTACGTATATTGATCAGCAGAGGTCATTGCAAAAAAGAGATGATTTGCAGCACGCAGTTGACAAGAGAAAACACGAAATAATACTCTCTTACCTATAAACTTTTAGTGAAGGAGAGGCTTTCTTTGTCAGAGGACAAATGAATTGAAACATAATCCTTCAAATTGGATATGCAACAGGTGCACAAGTCATATTTCCCTCACCTGCAGAATAATGATTAGCCAATATAAGTCAGTATGCTATTTATAAAAAAATGAAATAAAATAACATGTTGAACTCTAGTTGTGCAATCGTAAAGAAGACAAGAAAGTTCATACCCCCTATGTCCATAACTCCCAGCTCATGGAATATAGGGAAATGGCCTGCCAGCATTCAACCCTGATACTTGATTCCAGTTGTTCAATTCCCGATTGTGGACAGGATCTATGAAGCCATAGTGGCTATGATTGTTGTTAGCGGGACTGGGAAACGGTGATGCAGGTAGGACAAACGTAGTAGCATCCGTAGTTGTAGGATATCTCAACATGGTTGAAGTGGAGCTTATGGGATGACTATAATATGGGAAAGATGCATTCCTGTGTTGAGATTCTACTTGAGATTGGAGACATATTCGAGGATCAGACTGTGAAAAGAGTGTTGGAATTCTATCTATATTAGGGTGAGCTGCTTTCTGACGCTTACTAGAATTATGAGAGGAGTTACTCCTTTTATTCTTTTGGAAACTCATCTGTTTTGACTGTGGTGCAGATTGATGTGGAGAAAAGCCATTATGGTTTGCAGATCTTGTGTGCTTCTCCCTTCCCAATTCTCTCCTCTTTCGCATATTGTTTGGTTTAGAACATTGGGATTGGTTCTGGCACTTCATACCTGATCATGTAACAGATAATCAGGATATAGAAACCTCCATCTAAAAGAACAACATACAGAAACAATATCTCTTGCATCCAGAACAGCAGTAAGATAGATGCTGTAAAAGAAGCAATATGAAATAAAACTGTTTCCTTTCCCTCCCAATACCTCCACTGGCAGTCAATTTCTTTGATTTCTTCATCGCTCTCACAAGTCTTGCTGCTCCACCTCTTCTGTGCTTCTCAGCTAGCACTATGGATCTTTCAGCTTCATTACTCCAACGCTACAAGGTGGACGAGAAGACATGAAAGAATCAATAATCTTAAGAGTACATAGCAGAAAAAATTGTTTAAAAAATTAGGCATCTCATTAACCACTACCTGTCTAAAAGTTTTCATTTTGTACAGATTGCGACCCTTCACAAGCAAAGGAAATAGTGGACACAGCTCATTTATCCCCCTGCTCCATAACACTTCAACCTTAAATGACAAAATACGAAATACACAAGTTCAATGAAATAATAGAAAACAAGTTCAATAAAAGCAAACTATCTACTTATCATTGAATGTCACGCCTGTAACTTCGGTATATCTTACCGTAAAAGTGTGCTGTTGTTTTGCCGCACCATAGCTTTCTTTCACAACCCTACCGGCAACAACTCTCTTCCCACGAACCCTTCCATGTCTCTTCATCTTATCAAACCTGCACATAATCAAATGCTCAATTCACCACATCTGACTAGTAGTGAAGGCAGTGCAGAACATAAAATAAGAACACGAAATGAAAAGAACTGTGTTCAAGGCAATACTTCTGATAAACTTTTTGCGTGAAGAGGACGACATCCCCCTTACATACATCACCTGCATCATTAATTCAAACTGTAAACTTGAAGGAAAAACCGGTCGAAAGTTGGTAAACAAATTTAGAGCATAACAAAACACTAACCTGTACAGTTAATAACAAACGATGATCTGGGATACAATGCTTCACCATTTCCATCTCTCAACCTAAGATAATTATAAGTAAACCAATCAATCAACAGTGACAAAAGTCAAAACAATAAAAAATTAACTCGAAAACACCAGAAATGAAGACTTGAAACACTGACTACCTCTGGTGCTCCTCAATTCTTTGTATACAGACAAATTTGGTTCCTGAAATTCTAAGCCCGTGCTTCCGCAAATAGGCTTTGCATTCTTTAAGACTCAAATTCTCTAAATCCTTCCCTTCTGCTAATTCCAATAAGCAAAACCTCGTAATTACACAATGAACCTATCGAAACTAAAATGTACCACACGCACTGCTTAGGGTTTGAGGCATTGAATTCAGCGATTAAAAAACTCAAATTCCGATGATCAATTTGTGCAATCAATTCGAATCGTTGAAATCAGAAATTGAAAAATTTCAGAGAATGAAAATGAGGAAGAGATAGACCTTTGAGGAAGCGTATGACACTGTTGAAGAGAGAGTCGTCATCAACCTCATCCTCTTCGTCGTTTGGCTCGTCATCACAGTCGTCGTCGGAATAATCGTCGTCGCTGATTTCTACTGGTTCGTCGTCGTCTTCTTCAGACGAAGAGATGCAAATAAACGCGCGCTTGCCTTGTCTGGCGGTCATGTCATCCAATTCCAAGTATCCAACACCCGGTCTCGCATCGCCTTCTTATATTTTTTATTTTTTCAAATGGGCATCTGTTTTTCGATGGACTTGGATTCCAGTTTTTTATTTTATTTTTTATAGTCACAAACACAAACCATCACGGATCCGGATTCTCTCCTCCTCATGAAAGAACTTCTCATATCTCCTCATGAGATCTGGGCCGTTCAATTTTAATTTAACAGCCCAGATTGCTTTGCAGGAGAGTTGTGTGAATAGTAACAGAGGATTGTGAGCCGTCAGATTGAAATTGGACGGTCTAGATTGTTTTATGAGGAGATATGAGGAGAGGATCTCATTTCAACCATTAGGGCGTCAATGGGTCTGTGTCGGATCAAAGTATTTTACTTGTCATAAAATATAAACCCAAACACAACTTATTTAATAATCGTATCAAAAATTTAAACTCAAACCCAACTTATTTATAAAATGGGTTACCCGTTTCCAATCTGTGTAACCCATTTAATAAATGAATTGTGACGCGTTAGACAAAATGACCCATTTAAATAAGATTAAAACAAAAAAATTAATAGCATTATCCCTATCAAAATATGAAATGAGAAAACACTTACTAAGTTCTTACTAAACTTGTTTCTGTCTGAATCCGTAGACTCACAGATACTGGTGGATCTTGGTGTGATTTCTGCCTGCAAACCCTGCTAACTAATGGAATACCGGGCGGGGCTGGTTAATTCTGCTCTGATTCCTAAGTCAGTATAGTTGAAGTAAACTGATAACTTAAGCGGAAATGGGTAGTTGGAGTATTGATTACCTATTAATGATGGCAGTTGGGACCCTTATATAGGTTGCCGGGTATGAGGACTGGCCTCACCCTTCGATGTGGGACTGGCCCCCTTCTGCACATATTATTGCACTGTTCCGGACCCTGTTTGGGGAGCTGCCATCCCCGGTTCCCGGGCCCAGGTCGCAGGTAAGACCTGCCAGGACGCGGGTGCATGTGTTCATGCTCTGGCCCCGTGCCCTAGGCCGGGTCCATGAGTGCTGGCTGCGGGTTTGGGGGCCTGGGTAGCCTCTCTATGGCTACTGTCAACAAGTCCCCCAAGTTCTCGGTCAAGTGTCATCTTGAATGGGGACTTAAATATGTCTTCCTTTACAGGACCGCAGACCCGTTGGGGCACTTACCGACTTGTACCCTAGCCCCCCAAGTCCGCGTTTAAGATTGGGCTTGACCGGGCATTCGAATAAACATGTTATGATGATGCATAATGTGATGAGTGCATGGTGATGATGTTGATGCTGACAGTTGCATATGGGTACAAGATGTAGTACGTGAGATGACAATGTGGCGTTGAAATCCACCATGCTATGTTCCGGGAAAACCCGGTGAATATAGCGAATGGGATGAACGAGTCCCCCATGTTTGAGAACCGTAGCCGCAGAGGGCATCGGTTGACGTAAACAGTGGGTGACGTGGTGAAATGTAAAACCGGGGAACTTGCCCTGTGTTAGAGGAGTTCCCGGTGGGTAGCGTGGCCGAGAGAGCATCGGTGGCCGTTCCTGTCGTTTCCTGCTGCTTTTGTTACTGCGCATATAGGATGTGCAGGGTTTTTAGCCTGCGGAAAGAGTTGTCCTGTATGAGAGGATCAAGTCTCCCGGGGTGAAGCGGTCCTGTGTTGTCACTGGTCAACATTCCAGATTGGTTTCCCAGCCTTTGTTCTTACAGGTCTGTGGTATTGTGCAGGGTTTTTAGCCTGCGGGAAGAGTTGTCCTGTATGACAGGATCAAGTCTCCCAGTGGGGTGGCGTGACCACGAGTAGTCCTTGGTTGCCGTCCCCAGCGTCGCTGCATTTGGTCCTGCAGGTGGGAAGTATGTGCAGGGTTTTTAGCCTGCGGGAAGAGTTGTCATGTATGAGAGGATCAAGTCTCCTGGGTTTATAAAGCCCGGTGGTTCATTGGATCTGTAAGTTCGTACAAAACTGTCTGTAGGAATGTCTCAGTTCGCTGAACCGGTTATTCCATAGGAGAGCGGTAAGCCAATGTGAGCATGGTCGGTGCGATACCGCATCCAATAGTTGAAGCTGGATGGATCGAGGACTAGAAACCGTTGAATTGGAGCATGCACTACATTTGGAATATCATAGCCTATAAATAAAATTGTTGCAGGGTTTTTAGCCTGCGGGAAGAGGTTTCCTGTGCTAGAGGAAGACTTCTGCCGGTGGGGTATCTATATGTTTGGTTGTACATGTAGAATAAATTCAACCGGTGGAATACCCCGTACCGTTGGAATATATGAGAGTGCTCCGTACTTGTTGGAATGTTCCGGGGGTAACAATAATAATCGTGCAGGGTTTCTAGAGTGCGGGAAGAAGTCTCATGTGTTAGAGGAAGAGTTCGTCTGGTGGGATACCTCGATATGTTGGAGTATTTCAGTGCTAGGTGGAGTAGGCTGTAGGTGGGACGGTTCGAGTAAGTCCCCTGCTCTTTCAACTACCCTCCGCATGCGAGGCATGTGGCTGACATGCATTGAAGGGGGTATTTCATCAGTCCCATCAGTTATGATGGCCTGGGAGGTTACCAATATTAGGACACGTGCCTGTAGGAGACGGTCAGAGATGGATGGCCCGGATCAGCGGGCGCTTGAGTTGCCCTACTGAGTAGTTTGGGGGGTAAATTCAAGGGCACTAGGGCTGCATATAAACTCTTGCCTCTTCGTGAGTTTTTCGTTTGGCTGATAACTGGTCATTTGTTTAGCCTCGCTCAACTCAATTGCTCGGTGCTTTCCAGCTGCTGCGTTTCCGTCGTCGTACACACTAATCAGTGAGTCCCAGTCCTTTGCGGTTCTGAAATTGTTTTTCCTCCCCCTTTTTTGTTCGTGGATGGATCCGATGGGCGTTTGGTGGTACCTAGATTAGTCATTTGGATAAGACCTTTGTAGTACCAAATCTCTGCGAGAACTGGGAACTGTCGGCTGAGATACCTATCGCCAGGTGTGGACTGTGCCGGGGCACAATATGCTTCGTACAGGCTTGATGTGGTTGTTGGTTTTTTTTTAGATCGTGTTTCTGATCGGGCAGGGGGGTTTTTTTTTGTTTCTAGGTTACATGGATTCTGGGAGTTCCAGTGAGGTTTCCTAGTCGCCCGCCAGGCGACCGGTGAGGGACGACCAAGAGAGGATGGAGGACTGGCCTGCCTCCTCTTCCTCGGGGCCTAGTCCCAGCGCTCGCTTGGCCGGCGAGGCATCGACGTCCGGGTTGCCGGGACAGGAGGATGCTCCCTAAGGAGTGTCCTTGGGCACTGCCCACCAATGAGGGGCCCCGCGCCACATGATTGTGGATGGGGATAGAACCATAAGTTGTGATGAGCCGGAGGGATCTTTATCTCCCGAGGAGATTGCCGCTTTTCAGGCGAGGTGGAATATTTCCGGAGAGGTAGATCTACGACCCCTATATGCCGGAGAGTCGGCTTGCAACCCGGAAGATGGTTGGGTTGCCGTTTATGAGGACCAATTTCGGCATGGACTATCGCTCCCGCTGCCGGACTTTGTGCAGTACCTGCTGAGTGCCATCAGGATATAACCGACACAGCTACCCGGGAACCAGTGGAGGCAACTACTAAGTCTGGGCTGTTTATACTGGCTGAGTGACATGAGTTGCCCAATGGTGAATGAGTTTTGGGCATTGTACCGGGTGACATACTCAAAGAAGGGTAAGGCCCGCGGGTGTGTGAGCTTTTCCACTCGGGATTTTAAGCCGGTGGTAACCCGCTTGCCCTCCTGGCTCAACAATAACTGGAGGAAGAAGGTAGTAATGGCAGGGGGGGGGGGGGGGGGGGTTGGCAGAAGAGAAGTAGGGCTTACCGGGTCCCCACTGCCTTTCAACCGATCGGCGATTAGTTGTATCGCTTATCTGAACTGGAGAGAGATAGGATCACACGGGTTTTTAGGTGCTAGTCGGACCTGGAGCGGAGTTCCTACAACTTCATCCGGCGGGAGGTGCTGGAACTATGTCACCTGGGGGGGGAGTCCTGGTGGGTGGTGGAATGTAGGATGTATCTCTGATCATGTTGACCGTGTTGGTGTTGGCTAATATACTTGCCTTATGTTCTGCAGGTGTATCTTCCCGGACGGCAATTAAAGCTGACGAGACGCTGTCAATGGACAATCAGGATCTGGTCTCGAAGCTAAAGGAAAGAGGGGATGTCGCTGCGCGGTCTACAGTTGACCGGCGAACCGGGGGACTAACTGTACATGACAAACCGGTTTCGCTGGACGTTGCGGACGAGGATTACGCCATAATGCGCGTAAAGACTCACGCTTCGGGTCTCCAAGCGGCTTCTAGACCAGGGAAGGCTGTTACTGGGCCGCCAAAGCCCCCGGGTGGTGCATCGAGGATTCCGCAGCGGTTGGGCTCGGTGTCAATAGTCGTCAGGTCCCCTCTAGGTGCCGCCTAATCTTCTCCTTTACAAGTTGACCTGGGTGAGAGGAGGAAGAGGTCCCGGGAGATGCCAGCCTCAGCGGTTGTAACCTTCACCGGCCGGTCGGTCGGTGATAGCTTGCTCAAGCGACTGAAGTTGACGCGTAGTACCCCCACTACCGCCCAAGGTGATGTTCCTGCTGCCTCTAGCTCTACTGCTGCCGGCACAGAAGCATAGGGGGTGGAGAAGGATCTTGTGGCGGGCTCGGGCAACTCTTTCGCCCGGAGGCTGCTCACGGATGTGCAGGGGATGGAGCTGGAGAAGTGTGGCTCCGGGAGGGCGACCGGAGGAGAACCGGCTGAAGACCAAGGAGGTGGCCCTCCAGGTAAGGATAGTTTTGTACTGGTATTCGTTCAACATTATTTCGTGCTCTGCTGCTTTATAACCGGTGCCTGTTAAACTGTAGCTGCTGTACCACTTGTATCAGTCGGATGCAAGTGAAGACCTGCCGGAGCTGAAGAAGCAGGTGGCGGTGTTGACGAACGCCCAGAAACTCTTGGAGTTGGAGAAATCCAAGCTCCCCCTTGGAAGAGAGGGCCAGGAAGCAAGTCGCCAAGCTGGAGGCCCAGGTTGAGGCTCTTGAAGATGAGAAGAAGGGTCTGGAGGAGGAGAGGGCCGAGCTGGAGACCAAGGTCGAGGAGCTCCAGCTGGAGGTGGCGACAGTATCGCTTCTGCCGGCGGGGCGGTCGATGAAAATGACCCGGAGGTGTACCAGCGGACAGTGAAGAAGTATCAGAAAAGCGCTGAGCTTCTTGATCTGCTGGACCACGCCCGGGAGGCGGGGATAGCCGATGCTTATGACGACTGGAAGAGTAAGGGCTATCTTGACGTCTCAAAGCTGCCACTTCCGCAGGCGGACGAAGAGGAGGGTCTGGAGGGTGGTACCGAGCCGGCCGGTGAGGACCTCGCTGTCGAAAACGCCGCTAGTGAAGGAGCTTCTGCTGAAGAGGGGGAGCAGGCGGAAGCGCCCTAGAAGGATCCAGACTTTGTACACTCCTGCAATCTCCTTTTTTTTTTCTCTTTTTTTTTTCTTTTTCTTTTTGTAAATGCTGCCCTGAATTACAACGAATGGACATTTTGTCTGAGTTTGTGTTATGCATTTTTCAATTTGTCTGGCTTAGCTACCCATGGATTGCGCTCTGTACTTAGTTGGAAATAAAGTTGGAATAGATGACTGCAGAAATTACACCTGCTGAACTGGTTGGGATGCCTAGCTAGTTGTGTTTAGAAAAGAGGAAAAAACTAGCATTTTACTCGGGCTGATAGGTTGTTGGACCACTGAGCTTCTATACGGGTGTAAGATTTCGACCGTTCGTTTGAGCGTTGGTGTTGCGGGATAGGCGTCCCGATTCCGTGCGGTCCCCACTGTCTGGGTTACCCTTGATACCCATGCAAGTCACCGCAGCAGACTAGGCCTTCAATCGTGGTTTTCAAGGCAAGGCAGTCGTTTGTGTGGTGCGTGGCTTCATCGTGGTAGGAGCAGTACTTACCGGTCTGCACCCTGGTCAGCTTCCCCTTTGGGTGCTTTCTTTTTTGTGGAGGGGGGATGTTGTTCCCGTTCTCATACAAGATGTCCTCGTAGGAGGAGGTCAAAGTAGAGAATACCTCTTGTCGTCCTGCTGGCATGATTGTGAGGGGGCGGGTTTGTTGGTAGGGCGGGGGCTTTCCACTTCGTTGGGGGTGTCAAAGGTATCCCTCCGGCGCTGCTGGTTCGGCCAACTCCTTGGCTTCTTGTCGAATGCGGCTCCTCGGTCATGGCCCTGCTTCCAGTTTCTTGCCTCCCGCCGGGCGGAGTCAGGTTCCTCCTGCCTTCTCTTGTGCTGGCGAGACCCATAAGTTTCGTGGTCTGCCTGGGCGTGCCTAATGGCCATTGCCATTAGTTCATCGTAACCCTGCAAGATCTCCACCCGCACAGCGTACGAGAATTTTTCGGGCCGGAGACCTTGCTTGAAGGCGGACTCGACAATCCCCTTGTCCAAGTCCCTGACCCCGGCTGTGGTTGTTTGCCAACGGTTGACGAAAGCTCGAAGCTCTTCGCCGTCTACCTGCCTACAGTTGAAATCCAGGCCCCCTCGACCCGTAATATGAACCGGCACACGAACCTGTTGGCCAGCTGTTTGAATGCCTCTATAGAATTCGCTGGCAACTCGTAGAACCAGCTAAGTGCCTCCCTGGACAGGGTCTCCTGGAATATGTTGCAGCAAACGACGTCGGAGTAGCCTTTAGCACATGTTTGGGATCAGAAGCTGTCCAGGTGTTGGTATGGGCAGCCGGCCCCGGAGTATGTCAGTTTTAGCGACTTTTGGATGCCCGCTCTTCCGGATTCCAGTACCCGGAGTGAGAAGGGTATGGGCCGTTCGTTGAATCGTGCGCTCTCCGGCGGTTTCGCAGCCTTTTTTCTCGTTGGCCTCCCTCTGGGCCTTCATCTCTGACACCGAGTCAGATAGTATATGTAGTGCATGTGCGGTCGATGCGGTGGTATCTTCCTCGAACGAGCTGCTAGTCCTCCGAGGAGCTGAGACGATCTTTGGTGGTGTCGCGGCCACCAGGAACACGTCTCCCGCCACGCCAGTGTCCCTTTCTCCTCCCGATGACTGGCCCACCTCCTGGTGGGGAGGTTCTTTTGTGGGCGGTGCGAATGACTTCGCCAGAGCGGCATTGTGCTCTTGGCCTCTTTCCAAGGCCGCCACCAGTGCGACATTGACCGCTTTCATGTCTTGATACCTGGTGGTGGCATCCGCCCTGTCCCGATCGTTCTCTGCCCGCAAGCGGTTTACTTCCGCTCGCATCTCTTCTATTTCTCCCGCCATATCATACTGGCCGGGAGTAGAGACATCGTCCGGGCTATCACTGCTGGGCAGCCGATCTTCCCCTCGGTTTGGGGCCTCGGGGGACGCCGGCGCGGGTTCCAGGCTCAAGACCTGGTGGGCTTCTTCCGGGTCCTTCCCGCGTGCAACCCTGTCGTATGTGCCCATGGTTCCGTCCTGATCCCGGCTAGCGGCAGTGGTCTGACTGGCCCCTCCGGTGGGCTGCCCCTGTCTTGCCCCCGTGATTTGGACCAGCACCGGCTCCAGAACCCACCGGTCCCCTGGATTTCCTTCCTTCCTTTCTCCTGCGCTTCCAGACATGTTTGTTTTGTGTTTTTTTTTTGCGACCCATAGACTGATCGATTCTGTTCCTGTTTGTATGACAACACAAAATTTTTGTACTCTTCCTACAGACGGCGCCAATTGTTTCTGTCTGAATCAGTAGAGTCACAAATACTGGTGGATCTTGGTGTGATTCCTGCCTGCAAACCCTGCTAACTAATGGAATACCGGGCGGGGCCGGTCAATTCCGCTCTGATGCCTAAGTCAGTATAGTTGGAGTAAACTGATAACTTAAGTGGGAATGGGTAGTTGGAGTATTGATTACTATTAATGATGGCAGTTGGGACCCTTATATATGTTGTCGGGTGTGAGGACTGGCCTCACCCTTCGATGTGGGACTGGTCCCCTTCTGCACATATTATTGCACTGTTCCGGCCCCTGTTTGGGGAGCTGCCATCCCCGGTTCCGGCCCCTGTCGGGTGTGAAAACTGATAACTTATTGCACTGTTCCGGCCCAGGCTGTCGGGTGTTCATGCTCTGGCCCCGGACCCTGGGCCGGGTTCAGGAGTGCTGGCTGCTGGTTTGGGGGCCTGGGTAGCCTCTCTATGGCTACTGTCAACAAAACTTATTTTAATGGGCTATGTAAGAGAGTATTATATAAAAATTTTGTCCGACAATTTTATATAACATGTCACGCGGGTTTATTTCGCGTTGGCGGGTTGACCCGTGGCTAACCCGTTTATTAAATGGGTTATAGCGGGTTAACCCACTGCTTTAATCGTGTGGGTTCAACCCGCTTTATTTCTTGCGGGTTTCGAGTCGTGTTATCGGGTTGTGTCAGAATTTACAGCCCTACAAACCATGAGTGTGAAAAACAGAAAAAAATCGGTAGTTGTTATAAGAATACTGAATAAATTGCTTCAGTTCCCTATTTAAATTTGAATGTGAGCGAAAAGTGGGGGTGGTGGAGAGAAAAACGTGAAAATCACATGATGGTTTGCAGATATAGGATTGTTTTCTTTTTATCAAAATGTAATTTGATATATTTATCCCAAAACATTAAAAGTTATTGAAAGTTTCTTAAGGGGTCAATAAATTAAATTTTTCAATATTCACGGTATTTAGTTTCAATTTTGTATTATCTATTTATTTCGGTGACATTAACCATTTATTTCCGAGTGAAAAATGATGATAATATAAGTGGTGAAACAATAAGAGCTCAACTCAAAAATAAGTTATTATCTTTTCTTTTATAAATTACTAAATTTATTTTAAATTGAATAAATTTGATTCTTGTTGCATAAAGTTTCCTAATTCCAGACAGATTTTAACACTTCTAGAAAAAACCCTAAAACTCTCTCTCTCTCTCTCTCTCTCTCTCTCTCTCTCTCTCTCTCTTGCGCCGTTTGCGAGTCCCAACCCAAATTAGTTTTTGTCCGGTGGCAGCCATGGCAATGGTAGCCTTGCTGCACTGAATATTGGCTTGCTGCCGGACGAGAATTCTAAATGCTTAGGTCCTAATTGTGGGTAGTTTGAAGGTAATCAGAGATCTCAAGTTTGGCCGGATTTTGAAGTTTCTTGGCGTTTGGACATGTATGCTTGGGCGGAGTCGCGGAGGCGGCAGCGACTGGTGGTGATGGAGTTTTCGTGTTACTGGCGCTAGAGGCAGACGAATTTGGCTCAGGGTTGAGCCTTCTAGGTTGGCTTTGGGCTATCTTCATGGTGGGCTTTTAGATGGTGATGTTGGGTTTGTCCCAACAACGAGCTAGGTTGGGTCCTAGCGGAATTGTTGGGCACGTCCCAATCCCGACCCTATCTTTCTTCGCTTTGTTTATTTAATTTGATTTCCTTGTAATAGGATTTTAGCACCTAGTGGTGTTCATATGTCATGTTTGTTAATGGGCTACAGTTTCGATAATAGCTGGTCTAGCTTATGTACCACGGTAGAATATAATCGTCTACCGGACGCCTTATTCTATCCTGAAAATAGGTGATAACGGGTGAGTATGTAATTGTCATCTTGGCTTCAATATATTAATGAATATTTTTCAAAAAAAAAGTTTCCTAATTCCAGTGTTTTCTTTTACTAAAGAAAAATGTGTTTTAATAATTTTATATTATGGTTGTTTGATACTAAGAATTGATGGGTTACATGTACGGACACGTGAAGAGGACCAAAAGCTAATTAGACTTGGGACGACATCACTTGGTAAGGAGATATGATGTTCTCCTGGCCCGAGCAGCAAGTGAACATCTACGAGGCCTTATGGGTATTTAGTATCCTCCAATACTTTAAAACAAAAATATAAAGAGTAAATTCTGTTTATTACCTTCTACTTTTGGGTATCATTAATTTAGTCCTTAAATTTCTAATTTAATCAAAAAAGTCTTCGTATCAAATCGATCCATTCCGTCAAGACACACCAATTCGTCAAGTGTCTTGAATTTAGTTTCTGGAGTTGTTGGCAAATGATTTGGATCCATTCAGTTCTTGACACTAGATATGTCAAGTTTGCACTTGCCATGTCAGTAAGTTGACGAAGACACTTGACGGATTGATAACGGATTGGATCAATTTGATGAGATTAGAGAGTACGAGGACTTTTTTTATTAAATTAGAAGTTCAAGGACTGAATTGATGAAATCCCAAAAGTACAGGGCATTAAATAAACAAAATTTACTCTAAAATATAAATAAAATAACTACTCAAATGAGAGTTAAACGTGTACCCCAAATGATATTCTAATGAAAGTATATGCTTTTATAACAATGTTAAACTCATAGTGCATGATTTAATGATCAAAACATGCAGGTTTCAAGACATGTTTCTTGTCATCGAGTAATTAAATCATACGACTATACCCAACATATTTCATGCATTTGCAATCGCTCGCGATTTAAAACAAAGAACTTGGGTTGAGTTCAACTGATAATGTGACAACACAACATCCCAAAGTGTTTGCAAACAAATCTACTTGAATTGCAAAATTATCTTGTGGCAACCATCCACCATAGACAAAATCAAACGTGCATACTTAATTTCCTGACTTCGAAGGTTGGCATCATACAAATCATGATTCAGATATTTGAAAACGAAGCATTCTTCAAAAGTTCAATGAGCTTTCTTCTGTCAATAATGCCATAAATTTAGCCCTTAACTTGGTAGCAACAAAATAGTACATCCATGTCTTAACAATGAATCCCAAGTTTGATATGATCGAAGAGTGAATTAGTGAAATGACTTGCATCAGCCTGAAGGTGCTTGATGGCAAAATATATAAACTTCGAAACTAAATACGAGGCAGCAGAAGCATATGAATATATATAGTCAGTGTCAATCAAAGGAATCCAAACGCAACCTTCTGGGGAAATATGTTATCACAGGTAATCACATATGTATGATATAAATGTAAATTATATTGGTATGATATTGTATAGATAAATTGAGATAAATATTAATTTAAATTTAGAAATTAAAATTTCAGAAATAAACAAGAAAATATGAAGAAATATTCAACCAATACCGAATGAGTTTCAAGATGGATTAGGAAAAGTCAAGTCGTGTGTGTCACACACTCTCCTTAAGACAACTACGCCGCCTCTACGGGTGCAAAAGGTTTGTTGGCGCTCGTCTCCCCGGATTCTTTTTACATAACTATACCTCATAGGAAGATGATTCTATATAAAGGCTCTTATCATTTCCCTTTTTTCAATGTGGGACAAATTTTGTTTTCCCATTTCAAATAGCCAACTTTGGATGACAATTTTTCATTCATCCAAAAACCAAATTAGACATATGAACACGTAATCTTGTAGTTCTCATTATGGAGAATACAAATTCAAGTTCATCTTTCATTAATTATAAGTGTAACACACTTTAATTAACCCATTTAAATTTGGTTTCAAAAAGGGTTTTTGACCCATTTTTCCAACAATTCCCCACATGAATAAAATTGATCACCAAAGACTCGATAGAATTGGTGATAGATTTCTATGGTCGAAACCTACATAAGATAGGTAGGTTTTACCCTTTGAACCTTCCCTTATGAAAGTATGATTACGTTACTAACTAAACAGTAGACGCGATGTCCTTGAACTATTCGTCATTTTGTGTAATTGATAGCATACCTCACACATGAGTCTTCCTGGTTCATTCCAGTTCTCATTATTGTACCCGTTTTGGCCCTGGACACACGCCTGGTTCTGCAAGTAGTTTGATAAGAGTTATGCCCTAAATAACTCCCCTAGAAGCTGCCCCACTTCTCTCTTGGATAGGTGATCTCTTATATAAGAGTAACCCGCATTACTCCGCTAGGCTTTCCCGACGCATAAGAATCATTAAAACCTTGGCTTAACCTAACTCTTACGGGTATCACTGTTTTTCATCATAAGAATGGATTTGGGTACTCCCCACAGTGATCCAATTTCATCTCCACAATTTAGTTTTCCCATTTGAACCTAGCTCTTGGGATCTCCAGTCTACTAGGTTGGGTATCCACTGTAAAGATTTTATTTTTCAATGGGCTTTAATCTCATTTCCCTCGATGATTTATCAACCAACTCTCTGCTTAACCCTTTGGTTAGCGGATCCGCAATATTATCCTTAGACCTCACATAGTCTATACAGATAACTTCAGTAGAGAGTAGTTGTTTGATGGTATTATGTCTTCGACGAATGTGTCTAGACTTACCATTGTACATCTTGCTATGTGCCCTGCCGATCGCAGATTGACTATCACAATGTATGCAAATTGCAGGCACAGGTCTTGTCCATCTAGGAATATCCTCTATGAATTGGCGTAGCCATTCTGCTTCCTCCCCACATTTGTCTAGTGCAACAAATTCAGATTCCATCGTGGATCTGGTTATGATAGTTTTCTTTGAGGACTTCCAGGACACTGCTGCACCTCCTAGGGTGAATACATAGTAGACCTTGAATCTTTCATGTCAGATATCTAGTTTACATCACTGAATCCCTCTATAACAGTTGGGTATGTTGTGTTGTGCAGCCCATAGGTACGAGTATACCTTAAGTACTTTAGTACTCTTGCAATTGCTTGCCAATGCATAGCTCCAGGATTACTCGTATACCTGCTTAGCTTACTCACTGCATAAGCTATATCCGGTCATGTACAACTCATTAAGTACATTAGACTTCCAATGACTCTCGAATATTCTAATTGAGAAACACTTTCTCCTTTATTCTTCGACAGATGCAGAGTCATGTCTACTAGAGTTCTGGCAATTCCAGATCCTTCCTTATCAAATTTCTCCAGGATATTGTCCACATAATGTGTTTGATTCAGTACGAGTCCTTCTGATGTTCTTGTGATTTTTATCCCTAAGATCACATCAGCAAGTCCCATATCCTTCATGTCAAATCTGGAGTTTAATATGTCTTTAGTGGATTTGATCATTTTATCATTGCTCCCGACGATAAGCATATCATCCACATATAAGCACAAAATGACATATCCGTTTTCTGTATCCTTGACATATACGCACTTATCACATTCATTGATTTTGAAACCATTAGTGATCATGGCGTTGTCAAATTTTTCATGTCATTGCTTCAGTGCTTGTTTTAAGCCATATAATGACTTTACCAATTTACACACTTTCCTGTCTTGTCCAGGAGCCGAGAAACCCTCAGGTTGCTCCATGTAAATTTCTTCATCTACATCTCCATTCAAAAATGTTGTTTTCACATCCATTTGATGTACTTCAAGATTGCGCAAAGCTGCAATTATAAGTACCATCTGGATAGACGTTATTCTTGTCACAGGAGAATAAGTGTCAAAATAATCCACACCTTCCTTTTGCCTATAACCTCTAATTACAAGTCTTGCCTTGCACTTGTCTATTGATCCATCAGCTTTCAACTTTCTTTTGAAAAT
Source organism: Potentilla sterilis (assembly GCA_963682095.1). Classification (NCBI taxonomy): domain Eukaryota; kingdom Viridiplantae; phylum Streptophyta; class Magnoliopsida; order Rosales; family Rosaceae; genus Potentilla; species Potentilla sterilis. The sequence goes on from OY821764.1 coordinate 38,284,417, forward strand.
CCACTTGGACGTCAAAGGTTTACAACCAGGTGGCAGATCCACAAGTTCCCAAGTGTGATTTTGTAGAATGAAGTCAATTTCACTTTTGATTGCATCTTTCCAGAGAGGACTATCAGTAGAGCTTACTGCCTCTTTAAACGTACGTGGTTCACCTTCAACCACATAAGTCAAGAAATCGGAACCAAATGATTTTTCTATCCTTGCCCTTTTACTTCGTCTAGGTTCAACCTCAACCTCAGACTCCGACTCAGACTCAGTTTGTTGATCCTAATCGTTGTCAGTAACAGCTTGACTGTCTTCACGTGCCCGTTTAGAAGAATTAGATTCATCTATGGACCTGTGTGGAAATACATTTTCAAAAAATGATGCATTCCTCGATTCCATTATCGTGTCCTTATGAATATCAAGAACTTTTGATTCATGCACGAGAAACCGATAAGCCGAACTGTTATGTACATATCCAATAAAAATGCAATCAACTGTTTTAGGCCCATTCTTTACCCTTTTGGGTTTAGGAATTTTTACCCTAACTAAACATCCCCATACTCGCATAATTCTTATGGAGTTTTCTCCTTTCTTTTTGGACACCTTATTTAAAAGGTAATTAGCTATGAGAATTGCGTCTCCCCACATGTTGTGGGGCATCCCAACACTGAGTAGCATGACATTCATCATATGCTTCAAGGTAGTCATTATTACATTTATTTTTATCATCCCACCATAAATCAGATTCTTCCAGATCACCTTCCATTTCCCCTTGATGGCAAAGGTGGCGGAATTCCCCATGGTTCGAAGACATGTTCATCCACCATTCCTTGGGGTTTGAATCCACTATGTTCAGCTCAGATATCATAGCACATAGATTCTTGTCACAGTTGTAGGCACTTGTCTCAAATCCTCGGTTTTTTTCAGGTAGTTTTTGAAGTCTTTCCAAGCTTCTCAGCGCGGGCACACACAAGTTTTTAGTGCTCCAGTACGAAATTTGCACCGTCCCCTGCGCGTGAGAGAGTATAGTTTGTGTTTACACAACTATACTTCATTTAAAGAGAATTCTATATAAAGACTTACTATTTCTCTTTTTCTAATGTTGGACAAACTTTGTTTTCCCATTTCAAATAGCCAATTTTGTATGACAATTTTTCATTCATCCCAAAACTAAATTAGACATATGAACACATAATCTTGTAGTCCTCATTATGGAGAATACAAATCAAAGTTTATCTTTCATTAATTATAAGTGTAACACACTTTAATTAACCCATTTAAATTTAGTTTCAAAAAGGGTTTTTAACCCATTTTTCCAACAATAAAAAGAGAGATGAGGACTACTGAGTTAGAAACTTAGAATAATCACATTGATGTTGATATAAGCCTCTGTCAAACTTAGCTGGAATCATAAAAAGAGGGATACAGAGATCCAGAGAGAAATGATACAGGTATTGTCGCGCCAGTCTAAATATGTCGAGAAACATTCTGTGATCGTCTAGTAAAATAGTTGAGGCACTGTTCTATCTGCAACTAAACACACTAACTAAAACTACAGATTTATTACAGTGGAAGAAACCACAATTAAGCTTCCACTCCACTCCTAGTGTACACAAGCGGGAGCTTTTCATCAACTGTAAGATTGCAGCCGTGAGAATCAAGAATATTGGGTCCAGGAATTTTCTTACTTAACCACCTCTCATTCTAACCATTGTTTTATTGGTCCGGCCATGAACGTACCAGATATTTGAAACAACGGCGTCGTCAATGGTTGATGCGGTGGCTTGAGCAGCTCAGAAAATGACGTTTTTTTCTCGTCTTCCAAATCTGCCAGCAAACCAGCAAGCAGATTATTATTGTTTCTAGCTACTATCTTATGTTTCTTTAAAACCTTTTCAATGAAATTCTATGTCTGTTATTTTGCTAAACTTTTCCATATTAAACGTATGAACTAGTCTATTTGGTGTATACATCAATGAGTGTTGGCCCCTGGAGTCATCACCATCGCATGTTTAATTGTGTTAGACTCATAGCTTTCCTTCCAAAGATCAGCTAGTGCTTTGGTTATGTAATTACGGAAGTAGAGTTTACGTTTCTTCTTTCACACGCTCCCCAGAATTTATTTCGATTTCTGCTTCAGGACTGAAAACTGTTTTTTATTTTGTGATCCTGAGACATCTGAAGAGATCGTATATCTCTTGATCACTTTCTTCACTTCTCAGCATTCTTGCTGCTAGAACTGCTCAACATACTTAGAAGTTATTAAGAACGTAGATTAGTTTCAAACTGAATCAGCAAGGATATCCCATGTATTGGAACAGGCTTTGTTAATTAATCTCAGAGACTTGGAGTTTTCTTTTCTGCCCTGGCATGAACTTTATTTCGTATTCAGCATGGAGGTGTATTTCAATTTTCTTATTCATACTAACATCGGTACTGGAATGAATACTAGGAGAATGTCTTATCATCTCAATTCCAACAAAACAGCACCAATGACTGATCTCATTTCCACAAACCAAACAAGGCCTTGTCACTTTTGATCGACACAAACGAAGTAGTTTTCCTTTTCAAAGAACCAGTAGACTGCAGAAGGAAAACTATAGATCAGGCATTGAAATTCGTCTCCCTGTCAGCAAGAAATTGGTACCCGTCATAAGAATGAATCCCAAGTAATCTTTGAAGGTGAATCAGTGAAGTTGCTTGCATCAGCCAGAAGGTGCTTGATGCCAATCTATATATAAAATTGGGCTACAGAAGTACAGGAATATGGTCTGTCAATCAAAGGAATTCAAATGCAACTTCCAGAGGATATATGTAATCACAATTATGTATAATTCAAAGAGAGATGAAGACTAGTGAGTTGGAATCAAAATGATGGTGATATAAGCCTCCGTCAATCTTAGCTGGAATTATAAATAGAAAGACAGGTAATGGCATGCCCGCCAGTCTAATATGTCAGAAACATGGTCTGTGATCGTCTAGTAAAACAGTTGGAGCACTATTCTATCTGCAACTAAACACACTAACTAAAACTACAGATTTACAGTGGAAAAAAACCACGAGTAAGATTCAACTTCGCTCCCAGTGTACAGAAGCTGGAGCTTTTCATCAAATTATCGTGTTGGACTGCAGCCGTGAAAATCAAGAATATCAGGTCCAGGAAATTTCTTATTTAACCACCTCACTCTAACCATTGTTTTATTGGTCAAGACACCATGGCCAATCTATACTTCTTGAAACTCATCAACACTGTCATTGAGCTTTTGCAACGACCCGGCTAGACACGCCATGCAACAATTTCACAAATCCAAGGAAACTCAACTTCCCGTCTGTGTGCCTAATCCAATCATGAAGAACCGCATGAACAGGGACAGAAGGGCCAAGACCAAGTTCCTGAAACACACAATACCATAGATCAGGGTAGATTTTTTGACTTGAGATCAGGGTAAATTTATATATAGAAATTTTGACTCGGCTCAGAACTAATTGTTTATGCTACTGCATGAAGCAGGGGCAAAGGGAATATAGTAGAAGCAGAAGCAATTTGATAGTGGAAGGATTCAAGAAAAGGTAGAAGAAAGATGCAACCACGTACCGAAGCTAGTTCCTCAATGACAATAGCCCTGTTGCCTTCCTTATCAAAAAGTTCATATGCACAACGAGCATGTTGTTCCCAACGGTCCAGAGCCTCAAGTTGGTGGACACTAAGTGTAGCTGTACAAAATTCCTCAAAATCCATCCTTCTATATTGCAATGCGTTAAGCTGCCGAGAAGAAATAGAATATTGCGATAAAAATCATGAACTTGTCAATGTTAAAAACTGCCAGGACCATAATCAAAGCACCTACCGATGCTAGCAAATCAGCGATTCGTGCCTCCTTCATTGCATCAGTTGCATTTTTCGTCAAAGCCTGAGAATAATAGAATGTTCAAGAGTGTTCGCATTACCAACCACAAATTGCTATGTTAAGATATTCTGAAGGAAACTGACCGTTTTGATATTTTCTAAGCTTATTGTGCCATTTTTGTTTGGTTCTAAAAGCGCAAACTGCTCCTTCAAATAGCAGAGCTCATCAACAGTCAAAGTCTTGGAAAGAGCCTGCAAAAGGTCAATGTTGTGAGAACAAAGTACGCTATTAGATAATACAAAAACTAGAGGATGTAAAAATAAAATAGTATTATAATAATATATATATATATATATATATATAAATAAAAAAGGTTTGCAATAATCATGCTACATTTTCAATTGAAAATTGCATCATATACCCACCCTTAAAGCAGTTTTCCGGAGAGGTGATGACCGCATATAAACCTTCATGAGCTTGAATATCAATATGTCCAGAGGAATTTTAACAGTGCTATAATTTTTAAGCCAAGGATGACCTGCAAGAGAAAGCAGTGAGTGACAGTTTGAAGTTAATCATGTTCATGAACAAGCATTTTGGGTGTGGATACAGCACTCACTTAAAGCTTGCGCAGCAGTCATTCTTTTCCGTGGGTCTTTATTCAATAGCCGCTTGACAAAATCTCTTGCCTCCGGAGACAGAGTTGGCCAAGGTGGTTCATCAAAACTTGGATCAGCTTTTAGAACGGCCCGAAAAATGCCAGACTCAGTTCGAGCCCAAAATGGACGGCTGCCACACAATAGAATGTATGCAATCACACCTACACTCCAGACATCAGCCTCTGTACCATAAGCCCTATGTAACACTTCGGGGGCAACATAATATGCACTACCAACAATGTCATTAAGCCTTTCATCTGCAAAGATTATTCACTCATGAGAAAACACTGACCAAATAGCTCTACTAAAAGATCAAATAGTTGTGAGGTAAGAGAAAGTATTAACCAACCTGGTTTCACAAAATCTGAAAGGCCAAAGTCTATAGCCTTCAACTGTGAATCTTCATCCTTTGACGTAAACAAAAAATTCTGGTCCAGATATCAAGAACACTAGATGAGTACATAAAAGGAAAGAAATGCAAAGTAGCAACAGCCAACTGTTCGGACAGAAAATTCAACTATTTCACATAGATGAACAGATAAAAGATACTATTGGTCAGACTTTTCAGCTAAGCTTAAAAACTTTTGATCCGGCAAGGCATTTGTTAACTAATATATTACCAATACAGATTCTTGCACAACTGTTCCTTGGTACGTTTTTAAGCTTAGCTGAAAAGAGAACAAAGGAACAAAGGAACATATAGCAAGAAAGAAATGACATCTTTTGAAATAGATGCAAACATAGATGCCATATTACTTGAGGAGACAAATGGCACTCCTACAAAAAGCTACGACTGGGAAAGTAATATCATTAGACGAAGAATCTAATGGGAATTTTAGATAGTGATGCATTGCAACAAATTTTAAAGTAACATATCCTACCTCTGGCTTAAGATCTCGATGGACAACGCCCTGGAGGTGGCAAAATGCAACAACATTCAATATCTGTATCATCACGGTCCTTGCATCCTCCTCTGTATATTTTCCACCCCTGCAGAAGAGAAACATTTAATGACTTGCAAACATTGTTTCCCCTGACTTCACTAGTTTGTACTTCATCAAGAGAAACCAAAACTTAACAGGTTCAATTCAAATCCATAAGGCACAAAGTATACCTCGCAAGTATCCTATCCAAGAGCTCCCCTCCTTCGCACAGCCTGAAATACCAAAATCAAACCAAATCAGTTAACTCAACACTCCCTAAAATACGGCTAACTAAGAATACCTGAATCATACAATCAAACAAAACAAAGCAATCAGTGCTTACTCCATAACAATGTAGACATTATCATGGTCTTCATACGCATCATAAAACTGCACCAGATTGCTATGCCCGGTCAAAGCCTTCAATATCTTGACTTCCCTCCTCACATCCTCAATCGCAATCGCAGTAGTCATCTGACAACAAAATCAGTAAAATAAGACAAAAACTATCATAATTTCCCAACGATTACAATTTTCGGAATAACTGAGATCATATATCCACCTAACAGATCCAATTCAAACAATGCAGTACCAACAATTCACATCAATCATAAAAAAAACACTCGAAACCAAACCGAAAACTATCATTCAATTCAGTTAAAACTATCGAGAATTTCGCAAACCTTGGCTTTGGGGATGACTTTAACAGCAGCCTGCTGGCCCTTGAGCTCTCCCTTCTTGAAGGTAGCCTTACAAGTATACCCAAAATGCCCTCGTCCAACTTCTTCACCAAGCTCATACTTATTACTCAAATGCTTAGAGAACCCAAAGCTCTTGTCCAGCCCAGTCACGCCTCCTCCCTCGACCTCACTCCCCTCCGGAATCGCCTCGTTTGGCTTCACCGTCCCGTGCCGCCGCGCCAGCAGCGCCCGTATGTGCTTCGCCGGCGACGGCGGCGGGAAAGGCCGCTTGAAGAACCTGTTCGGCGTCGACTTCGCGCTGCTCGCGTTCGCCGGAGATCTCGCCGGAGACTTCTTCGATGAAAAGTAGTGCGCCGGCGACGGACTGTAGAACGGGAAGAACGGCGACTTCTTGACGGCGATCACAGTCTCCTCTTCTCCGTTCTGCTCATTTTTAGGGTTTTCGATATCAATCGAGCTCGGATTCTCCTTCGCCGGATCTTTCGTCACCTGAGAATCGGACTGCGGCGAAGAAGTGGTGGAGGTCGGGAACGCCGGCTTGGAGGTGCAGAGACCCATTTTGGTAATTTCACACTTCCTTTGTCAACTTATATCCCCAAACAGACCGAGTCTGGGGATTTCAGCTCCGAAATTCCAGCGTCAGAGCATCAGCTCACTCACTCCAAGCTCCGGAAAATTCTCGAAACACAAATTGAGCTTATGAATTCGAATTTCAAATTTTCCAAACCCAATTTCGAGGTTTTGGGTTTTCTGAGAAAATAAAAATCTGAGAGACGGAGAAAGAAAGAGAGCTTGAATAGATAGAGAGAAGGGTGAGGGATCCGAAGAACGCGATAAAAAGGGGAAACGACGATGCGTTTGCTTTATTATATTCTTCCCCCAACTATATTATTTTATTTTTGTAATTAATTAAGTTTAATTAAGCTTGATTATGGATTAAGCTTGGGTATTAAACTCGAGAATATTGTTGGCTTATGAGGCAGTGGTCCCGGGGGTCCAGCCTGGATATTGATTAATACACGTGGCAGGCATCAGGGTCGGTCTTGTTAACTGATGGATTTTAACTAATTACACGATTGGCCAATCAGCGACGAGATTGGGATGGGTAATATTTTTATTTTATTTTTTTAGGGTTTGTAAGAAACAAAAATGGAATATGGAGGTGAAGTCAAAACTACGCCGTTTGGAAGGGAAACTTCAGGGACAAGATACCTTTGGCCAAAATATTCGTGTTGGTTTTCAATAATGTGGCAAAAAATGTTCGAATAGGATAAGTGAAAGTTTGTCTTTAGAGATAAAAAGATTGAGGTGGTTTGTCTTGTAATAGAAAAGAAGAGGGGGGTAGTTGTCTACCTACGTAGACGTATGAAGTGTATATGAACATGTAGAAACTTTGTCTATAACGTAAGAACAAAGGATGCTAGAATACGTACGCAATAGTCCATGTGTTGTGCATGGTTTTTCCAAATGAATTGTGCAACTTTCCGTTACATGTTTGAGGTAGTGCTTCTTGTTCAAGAGTTTGGTGCTTGATGATGTTGAAATCGATCTTAGTAACGTAATATTGTCACGCGGAAAATTGTATTTCGATTTTGATGATAAATTAATCACATAACTTTATAAGTACGCGAATGAAACATTTAACTAGCCGAATAATGACGTCTAACAAAACAAAAATAGAAATATTATCATTGTTGAACTATTCTCGAGTGAATACGTGATAATACAATATCACCGATTGATAAGATAATAGAAATTTTATAGAAAATGTGACAATTTGTATGACATGGATCTTGTCGCAGATGTGTCGTTACTTGAATCTAGTGCGATCAAGACTCAATTAACTTTCGTAAAGTTTTGTTCTATCTTCAATTCGCGTATAATTATACAATGAAAAACTACAAAAACTAGATGATCGAGAAGCATGAAGTTCTCGCATCAATATAGAAACCTTTAATTTTGGTGAATAAAGATCGAGGTTTTGATTCAGCCGACTATTTGGAAATGAACTTTTATAAATATAATTGCACGAGGATTACGAGTAACATTTTGGTACCAGTTGATCAAACCCAGCCACTATGAATCTACCATTACAAACTTGCTTACCAAGAAAAGCATACTTGTGTGAAAATGTTGAGGCTAAGATATAGACTTTGAAGCCGTCCTATATAATTCACATGAAATCGATGAATGAGATGGAAGCTTCATTTTTGCTTCGTCTTCAAACAAACAATTTGACAAATCTTAATTCTCTTTATCTTTTAATACACTGATTCAGTCAACTAGCTATTCTCATATACTAGTTAATTTGATGGATGACCACAGGTAAAAACTAGAAATATACGTGAATAGGATAAGGTGTAGATCGATAACTTGCTCGTCCTATATAGGGTGGTTCAGCATTTGGGTTAATCTTAGAGATAATGGTCGGGTTGTCGTCTCATGTTTTCGTGGGTATAGCACGTTCGGGTTAAGGAAATGGTCATTACCATTACAAGCCAGATGCCCAGATCGATGAACATCATACATGTCTCGAGTTAGAGATGCTTAAACCAAATTCCTTGCAATGCTTTCTCCCAGATCATACTAGCTCATCCTTCAAGTTTCAACTAACCATAAATTTCAAACACTGATAAATTGCAATTGATATGCATACTCCAAAGTCCAAAACATTAAAAATAGAAGCAGCAGGGGCATTCAGAGGCCACTTGGTTAGTTGGTTCCCCACTGAAAACCCTAAACTCAATTCATTCCAGGCAGAAAAAAACATGAACATTGAATTGATTATGCATCTTCATTCCTGCGCACCAAACATTAAGGTCATGATTCCGCCTCCCACTGATCCATATATTAAACATTTTCATTCCAAAGTGATGCACCTCACTGGTCCTTACATTTTGTTCTTAATATGATTTCCATTGAACCCCCCCACTCTGGCTTCTTAAATGATGATGAAATTTTTAGAGTAGTACTGGTCTAACTCGATACAAATTAAAGATGAAGAAAAATAAAACAAACAGAAAAAGATATAACAATAATGATTTCTCAATAAATTTAGAGATCGATAAGATTTCATAATGTAAAGAAATACTATATTTTAAATTTTATTCATATACGTTTCTTTCTCCATACAATAAACTGTTTCTATCTACGTTTCTTACTTTGAATTCGGCCAGAAAACTGCAAACATATACTAAACATTGGATCGTAATTATAATAAAGAAGATCCTGAACTAGCCTAGTCTCAATCCACCAGCTTCTTCTTATGGAATTGGCGGTGACATTGTGATATGTGACTCATGTATCAAAATTGGGCATCATATACATTGAACCACATGCGTCGAGCCCTCAGAACAAATTGGGATTTGCCTCTAGATATGATGATGGATTTGGTTGAATACACCATTAAACTAAATAGAATTGTGGAGCTCGATCTTTAACGTTCAAGTTAAACTATTTTATAGTTGACTATGAAAAGGAATTGAAATGAGGAATCATTACAGGTATATAAATTAGGACTGGAATAGTTGCATGTTTGTTTTCCAAGTCAAAAGGGGAATAGATAGATCAATCCCTTGAGCACAAGTCAAAAGGACCTCTCAATTGGAGAGTGAAAAGAGAAAGAAAACACAAGCAAACCTGAAGATCCCAACTGCAAAATTATAGTTTTCTCCACGTTCAGATAGCTCCAGAAACTCATTTTCATAATTATGTGACGCGCATGCTTACCTTATCATGAGATTGCAGGAAACAATAACAAAAGTGAGGATGTTTATCATTGCCATTGAATCATTCTTCATCCGGCCAATCTTTTTTTTTTTTTTTTTTTCTGTTCGGTCAATCTGTTTATGATGCTGTCGAAGTTCGAATTGATCTGCATAGATCTTTGTATATAGTTATAGTCAAAACTATACTACGTACGTAATCTAAATAGGCTACGTCGGTACATCCTCCAATCTATTTCATATATGAATATTCATTCAATCGAATAAAAACCACATCACTTGTTATTTTAAGAGAAACACAAAATTTCAAAACACTTCATTTTAAACTCTGAATGATGACACTTCATCTATGAGATGAGCTCTACTTCTAATATTAAGCTCTGAAAGGCTGAAATATTATGTGATCACATAATATTCGGACAAGGGTTTAGAGTTTATGTGATACTAAGCTCCTATATATCGGAAATATTATGTAATCACATAACGGATGAGGAGATTAGGGGTTCAAATTTTTCGGATACCTAAAAAGCACAAAGATGTTTTATGTGGAGAAACAAATTTGATATTGCACACCTGTTGGTGGTCACTGCGAACTGGATATTAAGCTACGTCCGTCACCTTAGCCTGTCATGAATAAGTTCAACAAGCAAGCTTTGATAGAGATTTGTCACTGATTTGATCTCAATAATCAGTCGGAACACAATTTGAGCAATCTGCTTGACACTCACCTAGTACCAAACTACCAACTTCTCAGTTTCATAAACCAAACCAAAGCGTAAGGAGCACCTGACAACGAGAGCTACAACTGCTTCAAATAAACACAAGCATCCAAAAGAATTTTCGTCACAGAACACAACGGCATTCCATTCTGGGAAATAATCCAGCTGCCATGAAGTTGATTCAAGGCCGGGATCGATGGACTGCATGTAGCTGTCATCTCAGAACACAACCACATTCCGGTTTGGGAAATACTCCAGCTGCCATGAAGTTTCCTAACCGATGCCGGGATCGATAGACTGCACCTGTTTTGTGATATACAACCTTATAGTCTTATCTGATGCTTGAACTTCAAGGTGGTCCAGATGGTAGGTGGTAAGTCAGCATCTGCGCAGCTCCATTTTCGGATTCAGGTAGGTCAAGAGAGTTTACAACTAAATAGGAACTAGTTGTGAAAGTAAGCTATAAATGAAGATGCATCATTATCAGACTTACAGATCATTCAAAAAATCAGACTCCTCAACCAAGCAATGTGTAATTGAGGAAATGTAAAGTTCCATAAGGAAAACCCATAAACATACAACTTAATTCATCATAATGGCTTTAATAAAATTATTACTCAATTGTGTAAATTCCATTATTTTATTGATTAGTACAAATTGCAAGAGCTAGCACCTAAGCACAAACTAACCAGAAGTTCCGTCCCCTCCGAAACCTGATTCCAGAAATTCTGTTTCCTTCAGATGACTAACATCACCCCAGGATTTTATGGTCCATTTATCCTCATCATACAAGTGAAATGTGTTGATCGATGTATTGACCACTTTCCCTATGGACTTGCCATTTGGGCAAGCCCGCTGGTACAGTGATCTGATGACACCCCCATGAGTGACTACGACTACTCGCTCTCCTGCATTTATACAAGCCAGAATGTATGCATTAAGATAGCAAGTCATGTGACTTTTGATCTAAACCTTAAATTGTAAGGGTGGCTGAGTTAGACTTTGTGAGGCAAACATATTCGAAGGAATAGTTTATTCAGATATTGCATCATAAATGCAACTGAAAATAATGTTACATTTGACAATGTAGTTGAACTGCAGTTTTCTTATGTGCTCATCTGAATCTCAACAATTGAAATATAATATGGGGGCCATTCAGCTCACAAACTAATAAACACTTGATTAAACAAGGATATTCTGCAAACTTCCAGCATGGTAAAGAATATAAAGCCAGGATAACCCATACCTTTGTGCTTACCCCCAATTCTCTCCAATGCAGCTGTGCACCGGTCATAAAGTTGTTCAAGACTTTCTCCGCCACCCTGTGAGTAATATAGTGGAATATAAGTGAATGCTAGCACTTCTATTGTAATCTTCCTGCTATAGTTCATGCCTGTGATGTCTTTAGGGTTTCGTTATTCGTTATTACATTTTGGAAGATTATTCACCCTTTAACATATATCACATGCTATGTAAGACTAGTTCCTTAGCCAAAACAGCAGGGCTGATATGACATCTCATCACAGTTCATAAAATTTTACAATAAAGCACCTGTGTTATGTGACCTTTACCAACTGACTAGAAATATCGATTATGTGCTTGAGGCACAAAGAACAAACAGATTGCTTACCGGAATATCTTGACATGTACGGTGAGAATTAAAGGCCTGGAAGGCCTTGGGACTAAGTTTGGACGCGTCTCTAAAAACAAGGCCTTGAAGACTACCCAAGTGTCTTTCTCGTAAATCAGGATCCGTTACAACCTGAAATTCGAGCCAACACTTCCTTACATATATCTGACAGAATAAAGACTCTTACCTAATTCAGAGATTAATATGCAACAAGGAAACTTCAAAACAAGTTACCTACATTTAGCCCACCGCACCTGGCTGCAATTATTTGAGCAGTCTCATAAGCTCGTTTCAAGTCAGATGAGTATACATGAGAGATATTAGGATCCTTGGATAATCTATTGGCCACCTTCAGTACGTAAAACACAAAGTATCAGACAACAACAGGCAAAGGGTAGAGTCAAAATCCTTCACACGAGTTCCTCATATAGCTAGAAATTAGTAACTTACTACAGCTGCCTGCTGCCTCCCAGCATCATTCAGTTCAACATCCAAATGTCCCTGTTCAATTCAACTAACTTTTAGTTTCCTGCTGCTGAAAAAAAATGGTGAAACTGCACATATATATGAACCCCCGAACTTTCACTCACTCCGACTCTCAAATTCAACCGGTCTCAAACTGTAACTGCATTCTAGTTTCTTAATCTGACTCTCTGAAATCCACTAACCTTATCCTTTAGAACTGAGCTAGTGCCATGCAACTGACTACTAATTAAGTTCATATTCCACACCATAACCAACCTAAAAACCTCACATTTTTAATTTTTTTATAAATTTGTATACATTTTTAATTTATCATATCAGCTAAGTTCAACAATATAAGCGACTTTATACTCATGCATCACCTGAATTCTACCCTCAGCGTTCCAGGCTGTTTCGCCGTGACGGATGACCATGATCTCCGCATAATCTGCATCGCTGCATTAATCATTCATCACAAAACTTAAACTACGCTCGAATTTTACAATCCATTAACATTAAAAGCAATACTGTATTCGATTCAAAGACTTGAGATTGAGGAGAGTAGTAGAGACTAGTACAGAGATCGGACCTGGAATTGGAGTCGGAATCGGCCATGGTGACTTTGAGGTTGCTCCTCTGTGTGAACTTGGAGAATCCGAATCCAATTGAATTGAATTTTCTGCTTCAGAATTTAAGGGAGGAGTTGTTGTTTCTTACAGGCCGATCAGTGGAAATGTAGAATTGGGCTGGCCCAAGTACGAATGACGACGTCATCAAGAACCTCCAGGTTTTTAGAAGCCTTATGAGCTGCACCTGTACAGCTGACTCTATTATTACTTTGTATAGTTTTTGTAAAATCCATTAAGTGATGGCATGTTCGGTATGTGTTGCGAGAATATAATGGAAGTGTCCAATTAGGGCGTCATATGGTATATCAAGCAACATGTCGATGACATTGGTAATCCCAAAGTGTGTATATGGCTAGACTCTAGTGTGTTACCCTTGTTTGATAAAAGATTCAAAAGAAGAAGCTAAAATCACACCCGGCAAGGGCATGGGTCGTTCACGGTGGAGCGCGCAGCTGGTGGTACATCCACTCTACCATTTCAGGATATCTTCATCCCATCATGTCTCGATCGACTGATTCGAATCATATGTATTTCTCTCATTGTTCAATCATTTTTTATGTCATTGATCGAATAGTATGTTTATTGTAACATATACTTGTATTAATCTCTCTGCTTATATCGAATACTTCTCTATTTGTGAGTCTTCGTCATTCACTTCCGCTTCTGTTTCCTCCACAACTCCACCGTTAAATCTCAGTCAGAAACCGCTCATCGACGGTTGGATACTTAACATTGTTGGTAATGCATCCACTACAACGTGGTAGAAAGTAATATATGCATGTACCTGTATTGAGTTCGAAAAAAAAAAAAAAAAAACTGTGGTTTTCTGCTGGAATTGGAGGAGAAGAGCACCAATGTCGTCATTGTCAGCGTCCGAGGTGCAACTCTTGCTTACACTCTTGCCAAGGTCAAATTTTTATCTGATTGGATTTTGTTTGGGTTGGGAGAAGTAAATCAAAGCAAATGAAATTCTAGTCCCACTTAGCGTCAACTTGTAATCCGCCTAACACCCATCGAGAACCCGCCTAACATTGCCTAGAATTCGCTTAACTCCCGCCCATAACCCGCCTAACACCCGCCTAGGAAAACCGCTTAGCTCTTGCCTCGTGTTAGGGATATAACTTGTAATGCCACAAGCAACCTTGTCCAAGGTCAAGAGTTAAGCCTGTGGCCGGTTGCTTGTGTGCTAGTGGCATTTTTGTAATTTATGTTTCCTTTGTTTTAGCTTGGTCCTCCTGGGAATATTCATGTTATATTCATGTTTCCCTGTGCCAAGTTACTCAGGGGCGGATCCATGTAGAGCCAAGCTTAGGCAATTGCCTAGACTGGGTTCTTGTAGTTAGTAATAGATTATATAGATTTAGTACAAGAAAAGTTTTGTGTAAATGGCAAAAATAGGGCAAAACCATGGTGAATTGGGGAGACTTTCAGGTTTTTCTTAATTATTTTTTCTTCTTATCACAACTCAAAAATACTGCATTTTTCTGAGATATTGATTTGAATAATGATAGGCCAAAAACTTTTATAATAAATCAAGAAAAAGCTGATGCGTGCAAGAGTTCAAATAAGACGTAATTTCTATTGAATGACGTAATTTCTATTAAATTGTCTTAAATTTCATAAATCTCAATTATAGAGATTTTTTTTGTATATCTTTATTACTATGCGTTGTATTCGTTCGACAACTGATAGAAGAGATACGATTCATTATTTTTGTCTTACCCTGATCAAATTTTCTAGATCCGCTGCTGAGAACTTGGCATCGCATTCATTTACACCATTTTTTATGACAGATCTCAACACGTACACATATTTTAAAAAAACTAAAGACTAATATTGAAATAAAATAAAAAATTGCGCTTCGCGCAGCTAGAACTTTTTTTTTTGCCCCCACTCACATAATTTTCTGCATCCGCCCCTGAAGTTACTATTTGTCCGATTTGCTAGTGGCATTTTTGTAATTTATGTTTCCTTTGTTTTAGCTTGGTCCTCCTGGGAATATTCATGTTATATTCATGTTTCCCTGTGCCAAGTTACTATTTGTCCGATTTGCTCTATACAGGGGGGTTCCTAGTCGGCGACGGTTGGACTAGTGAACTAGTATAGGTAAGCACATGTACTTGCGCCCCTGTAAACCTCTTACCATCAATAAAGAGAGGAATTATTCAATCATCTGTGTCGCGTGAGATCTTTTGCAACTTTGCATTCAATTGCTCGCTCGCTTGTCGACGAGCTCGCCTCACAACTATATTATACTGTTCTTACTTGTTGCGTGCAATATATTAATATCGTGTGGTTTCCATTGTTCCTTGCAAGGTACGCTCAAGGCTGACTTACTACCTTCTCAAAGAGACAGTAAGTGCCGCACGGTCCTCTTTGCGCTCCCGCAAAGTCGGCCCGTGACAGCTGGTATCAGAGCCTAGTTGGCTCGAAGGCTCAGAACATGCCGGGAGGGATGACGAATGCACAAAAGTTCGAATGGATCGAGACTCAACTCGCAGAACTTGCGGGTGTCCCTGACACTGTGATTGATATTAGTGCCGCACTACGCCGCGTCGACCTAGATGAATTGGTGACGCGTGTTGCGGACCTTGAAGGGTTAAAAGGGCGAGTGAAGGCCCTTGAGAAGAAGAAAGCCCCGAGGTCTGAAACAGAGATTGAAAGAGACGAAGGAATTGTCTCCCCAGAGCAAGTGGGGGCAATGAGCGATGCCCTTGAGACACTACAAGTGACTGTGGACACGATGACGGAGGATGTCCGTGCCACTATCGATGCGTTTAAGAATGAGCTGTTCGAGATGAACACAAAGCTCAACCTAGCTATCTGGGCGATGAACACCCAAACTGTGACGGACTACAGGAAGGTGAAGGTTCCGGAACCTCAAGCTTACGGAGGGGCGCGAGATGCCAAGGAGCTTGAGAACTTTCTATTTGATATGGAACAATACTTCCGAGCGGTGAAACCAGATTCGGAAGAAGCCAAAGTGAACATGGCGACAATGTATTTGTCAGGCGATGCAAAACTATGGTGGCGAACGAAGTACAACGACATTCAGAGGAATGTTTGTACTATTGAAACATGGGAAGACCTCAAGAGAGAATTGAAGGCACAGTTCTTCCCCGAGAACGTAGATTACATTGCCAGAAGGCAATTAAGGGAGTTGAAACACACCAACAATATCCGAGAATTCGTGAGCAAATTCTCTGTGATCATGCTCGACCTTCCAGATATGTCAGAGAAGGATCGACTATTCTATTTCCTTGAAGGATTGAAACCGTGGGCAAGGACGGAACTCCAGAGGCAAAGAGTTCAAGATCTAGCTTCTGCTCAGGCAGCTGCAGAAAGACTAACAGATTATACTTTTGAAGAGAACTCTGCCAAGAGACCCACAACCTCTACAAACATGAATGTCCACAGAAATGCGAGACCAGGACAGAGCAAAAGTGGGGGAGCCGAGTCAAGGTTCTCGAGTTTTGGGGGAGGAGACAGAAAAGCGGGTAACGTGAGAGATACCGCCTCCTCCAAGCCAGTTGCCTCAACTGGGGTGTACCCTCCAAGACAACCTAATGCTACTGGGTTCACACCAAGACCCCCATCATGCTTTCTGTGTAAAGGGTCTCACAGGGTGAATGAATGTCCACACAAGACAGCATTGACAGCCCTGCAAGCCCACATTTATGCAAAGGAGTCGGAAGTCCACCCAGATGAAGAGGAAGAACCTAGTCATATGGGGGCTCTGAGTTTTCTGAATGCAGTGGGGAAGCAACCGATTGCATCTAAGAAGTCTCAGCCTAAAGGTCTCATGTTTGTGAGCGGAAGCCTAAATGGGAAAGTGGCCAAGAGTGTGATGATTGACACTGGCGCCACCCACAGTTTCGTGTCAGAAGTAGAGGCACGCAGACTGGAGTTAAAGTGGGAGAAAGATGTCGGCCGCATGAAAGCAGTCAACTCCCCACCGTCACCCACAGTCGGGTTGTCTCGAGGGGTGTCCTTGAAACTAGACTGTTGGGAAGGGAAGGCGGACCTTGTTATTATAAAGATGGATGACTTCGATGTCGTACTAGGGATGGACTTCTTGCTGGAGAACAAAGCCATCCCCATTCCGAATGCACGAAACTTACTAATTATGGGAGAGAAGCCATGTGTAGTGCCTGCGAAAATAATCTCGCCAAGTGAACCTCGACTCTTGTCAGCACTCCAATTCAAGAAGGGGGTGAAGCGTCAGGACCCCTCTTATGTTCTCGTTCCTTTGAGGAAAGGCGAGATAGAACAGGAAGTAGTGCCACGAGAAGTTCAGGGAGTGCTCGAGAACTATAAAGATGTGATGCCGGCAGAGCTTCCCAAAGAACTTCCTCCAAGAAGGAATGTGGATCATGAGATTGAGTTGCTCCCCGGGGCTAAACCACCCGCGAGGGCTCCCTATCGAATGGCTCCACCAGAACTGGCCGAGTTAAGGAGACAGTTGGGAGAGCTATTAGAAGCAGGGTTCATTCAACCTTCGAAGGCCCCATATGGCACACCGGTACTTTTTCAAAAGAAGCATGACGGGAGCTTGCGATTGTGTGTAGATTACAGAGCTCTCAACAAGGTCACGGTGCGAAACAAGTACCCGATCCCTCTGATTGCCGACTTGTTCGACCAGCTTAGTGGTGCCAAATATTTCACCAAGCTGGATCTTCGGTCGGGATACTATCAAGTACGCATTGCGGAAGGGGATGAGCCAAAGACTACTTGCGTCACCCGATACGGCGCATTTGAATTTCTAGTGATGCCATTCGGATTGACCAACGCGCCAGCCACATTCTGCACATTGATGAACCAGGTCTTCCATGACTACCTGGACAAGTTCGTGGTGGTGTACCTAGATGACATTGTGGTCTACAGTTCCACCTTGGAAGAGCATGTGGAACATCTAAAGATAGTGTTCCAGCAGCTGCGTGCCAACCAGCTGTATGTCAAGCGCGAGAAGTGCTCCTTCGCGCAGGATACCATTAAATTCTTGGGGCATGTCATAGAAAGGGGGAGAATTCGAATGGACATGGAGAAAGTGAAGGCCATTGAAGAGTGGCAAAGCCCCAAGAATGTGAAAGAATTGCCATCTTTCCTTAGACTGGCCAACTACTATAGGCGGTTCATTGAGAATTACTCGCTGAAGACCACTCCCCTGACAGAGCTTCTAAAGAAGGGAGTGACGTGGGACTGGAAGGAGGAATGTGAACAGGCCTTCAAGAAGTTGAAAGGGGCCGTGATGAAAGATCTTGTCCTTGCATTACCTGATCTGAACAAGCCATTTGAAGTGCAGACTGATGCGTCTGACTTTGCGCTCGGGGGAGTTTTGTTGCAAGAAGGACATCCAGTGGCATATGAAAGCCACAAGCTATCTCCGATAGAGAGGAGATATACCGCACATGAGAGAGAAATGTTGGCGGTGATCCATTGTCTGAGAACATGGAGACATTACTTGTTGGGGGCAAAATTTATTGTAAAGACAGACAACTCTGCAGTCAGTCACTTCCTGACACACCCGAAGCTGACCTCTAAACAGGCGCGGTGGCAAGAGTTCCTAGCAGAATTTGATTTCCAATTTGAGCACAAAGCGGGTCACACTACCAGATACGGCCGAATAGCCGATGAAAAAATTTTCGTCGGCCATTCCATTTTTTCGTCGGCTATACCCTCTGCCGACGAAAATTTCGTCGGCCATAAGTCGTCGGTAATACGCCGTCGGTAATACCAATGGCCGACGAAAAAAAAAATTTCGTCGGCCATTCCAACCTTGGCCGACGAATTATGGCCGACGAAAATGATTTCGTCGGCTATTTGTTCGAGTATGGCCGACGAAATTTGGTTTCGTCGGCTATTTGTTCTGAAGTATAGCCGACGAATTGGGCTATTTCGTCGGAATATATTAATATTTTAAAGTTATAGCCGACGAAATAATGTCAATTTCGTCGGCTATAACTGCATTTTGGGCAAAAAAAAATACCGGATCGGAGGAGGAGGAGGAGGGGAAAGAGGAGGAGAAGGAGGAGGAGGAGGAGGCCGGAGGAGGAGGAGAAGGAGGTGGCCGGAGGAGGGGGAGGAGGAGGAGGAGGAGGAGGAGGAGGAGGCCGGAGGAGGGGAAGGAGGAGGAGGCCGGAGGAGGAGGAGGAGGGGGGGAAGGATGAGAGAAAAAAGGCGGGAGGAAGATTTAAAAGATTTAGAAGGAGAATAGCCGACGAAATACAATGTTTCGTCGGCTATACTTAGAGAATAGCCGACGAAATTAATATATTTCGTCGGCTATACTTTGGAAAATCAACAGCCATTGGATCTGAGCCATCCAACGGCGGACAATAAAAAGGCGCGGATCAAGAGTTTAGCCGACGAAATACAATGTTTCGTCGGCTATACTTAGAGAATAGCCGACGAAATACAATGTTTCGTCGGCTATACTTAGAGAATAGCCGACGAAATTTGAATGTTTCGTCGGCTATTCTATGAAAACATACTAAACTGCGGTTTTGAGGCCCTAAACGAACTCGAAAGCCCGAAAAAGCCCACACGTCGTGGCAAAGCGACGAGTTTGATTCCTGGCGTCGTTCCCTTTCCGGAATGGTATCACAATCGTCATTCGGACGCCGGACGCCAAATCTACAGTAAACCGGGTTTTGACTGATTTCATTATTTCGGCACACGGATTTTATCGGAATCTTGTCATTTTTCAACCGTAGACGTATTTCATTATTTCGGTCATATCTTATTTGACGACATATTTGCATTTGAAGAGTGTACGTATAGTAACTATTTGAAACTATACATTCACTTCAACACTTAGTAAACAAGTTAAGGAACATTAGTACATATGTTCCGATTTTGAATCTAAAAGTTTGGAAAATCTATTCCAACCGTCAGATATTACCGTTAAGATTAAATACATGTATGAAAAAAAATCCAACTACATCTGACAACGTTAAAGGCTCGATCGGGACGGTCAACCGGGTGAGTCAAACCTCTAAACGCTTTAAAACGGAAATTGGCCCGTCTAAATGACGTTTTTTGGCCTGATCTTCAATAGAGAATAGTTTCAGATTGATGAGACGCGACTAATCGTATAAAAATTTTCCACAAAATATTTACCGACCTTAAGGCTACCCATAGGAAAACGGGAGTAAAAAAAAGTTAACCGCAACATTCGGCACACAGATTTTGTCGGAATCTTTCCATTTTTCAACCGTAGCCGTATTTCAATATTTTGGTCATGTCTTATTTCACGACACATTTGCATTTGAAGGATGAAGCAATGGTTTGTCGATAGTGATAGAAAATGGAAACTGCTTTTTTTTTGTTTTTTTTTTAATCATAGCCGACGAAATCAAACCTAGTATTCGTCGGCTATTCTTTTGTCGTTTTCTGTCAAAAATAATCGTATAATTATTTTTTAAAAAACTTATGGCCGACGAAATGCTTAATTTTCGTCGGCCATTGTTCGTAAAATAATTATTTTTAAAAAACGTATGGCCGACGAAATAATTAATTTTCGTCGGCCATTGTTCGTAAAATAATTATTTTAAAAAAAATTATGGCCAACGAAATAAAAAATTTTCGTCGGCCATTCTTCCAAAAGTTTATAGCCGACGAAAACTTTAAATCGTCGGCCATTATAGGAGTATAGCCGACGATTTTTCATTTTTACCGACGAAAAAAAAAATCGTCGGCCATTCTATGGGAATGGCCGACGAAATTTTTTTTTTGCCGACGACAAAAATTTTCGTCGGCCATTCTTGGGAATAGCCGACGAAAAAAGTGTTTCGTCGGCCGTTTTTTTTTTTTTCGTCGGCAAAACCCTTTTTTCTTGTAGTGTCACTCGAACCAAGTGGCCGATGCCTTAAGTCGGAAGGCGGATCTTGCTAGCACCCGAGTGTTAGCGACGTTGACAGGCAGTGCCGTCGCAACCGACATCAAAGGAAGAGTTAAAGAGGGTCTGAGAAAGGATCCTGCCGCTCAAGCCCTTGTCAAGCTAGTAGAGGAAGGGAAAAGTCAAAGGTTTTGGGTGGAAGCCGGCCTGCTAATGGCAAAAGGGGGCCGAATGTATGTCCCTCGTGCTGATGGGTTACGAAGAATGCTTATGAAAGAGTGTCATGACACCTTGTGGGCAGGGCACCCAGGATGGCAGAGAACACGTGCTCTTCTGAAGCAGGGATACTATTGGTCACAAATGAGAGATGACGTGATGGAGTACACTCGAACCTGCCTCATCTGCCAGCAAGATAAGGTGGAGAGACAAAAGACACCGGGCTTGTTGGAACCACTGTCCACACCGACTCGGCCCTGGGAGAGTGTCTCCCTGGACTTCATTACAAGCCTCCCTAAGGTGGGGGACATTTCTGGTATCCTCGTTGTGGTGGACAGGTTCTCTAAGTATGCAACATTTGTGCCAACCCCAAAGCATTGCTCTGCCGAAGACACAGCAAGTCTCTTTTTCAAGCATGTGGTCAAGTATTGGGGCGTGCCACAGAATATTGTCAATGATCGAGACACAAGGTTTACTGGGTCCTTCTGGACAGAGTTGTTCAAGCTGCTTGGGTCGGAGCTCAACATCTCTTCCAGTTACCATCCTCAGACAGATGGGCAAACTGAGAGATTCAATGGAATGCTTGAAGAGTATTTGTGACACTTTGTCCATGCCAACATGAAGAATTGGGTGGAACTCCTAGATGTGGCCCAGTTCTGTTTTAACTCGAAGAAGAGTTCAGCCACCAACAGGAGTGCGTTCGAAGTAGTGATGGGTCAGCAGCCTTTCCTGCCTCATACAGTACAAGAAGTGTACAAGGGGAAGAACTCGCGGGCTTTCAACTTCACTAAAGAGTGGAAAGCCAATACAGAGATTGTCAAGAGTTACTTGGAGAAAGCGGCGGGGCGAATGAAGAAGTGGGCTGACCAAGGCCGCCAGTCTCGAGAGTTCAAAGAGGGAGACATGGTGCTTGTCAAGTTACTCCCCGAACAGCTCCGGTTTCTTCGCAACAAAGACAAGAGGTTGTTCCGCCGATATGAAGGCCCACTCCCGGTTCTAAAGAAAGTGGGGAAGTGCTCTTACAAAGTCGACATCCCCACTTGGATGAAGGTTCAGCCGGTCTTTCATGTCAGCAATCTCAAAGCCCATCATCCAGATCCTGAAGATGGCTCTCGCAACAAGCCAACTCGACCCCATGTGGAGATCAAGGCCACTAAGTCGAGGGAAGTCGAAGCGATCCTTGCCGAACGGGTGGTGAACCAGTATCGCCCCAGTCAAGCTGTCCGAGCTGTCCCGCAGCAGCAGTTCTTAGTCAAGTGGAAGGGGGTTGGAGACGAAGAGACAAGCTGGGAGAACGTCGAAGCACTCAGGAGGTTCCAGCAGCAGATTGAAGACTTCAAGGCACAAGACGAAGCCAGCAGCTCAGGGAGAAGATTGCAGCACTCTAGCCTTAATGCCGTCGTCGAGAGCGCCGACAGCTTAAGTGGGGGAGCATGTTAGGGATATAACTTGTAATGCCACAAGCAACCTTGTCCAAGGTCAAGAGTTAAGCCTATGGCCGGTTGCTTGTGTGCTAGTGGCATTTTTGTAATTTATGTTTCCTTTGTTTTAGCTTGGTCCTCCTGGGAATATTCATGTTATATTCATGTTTCCCTGTGCCAAGTTACTATTTGTCCGATTTGCTCTATACAGGGGGGTTCCTAGTCGGCGACGGTTGGACTAGTGAACTAGTATAGGTAAGCACATGTACTTGCGCCCCTGTAAACGTCTTACCATCAATAAAGAGAGGAATTATTCAATCATCTGTGTCGCGTGAGATCTTTTGCAACTTTGCATTCAATTGCTCGCTCGCTTGTCGACGAGCTCGCCTCACAACTATATTATACTGTTCTTACTTGTTGTGTGCAATATATTAATATCGTGTGGTTTCCATTGTTCCTTGCAAGGTACGCTCAAGGCTGACTTACTACCTTCTCAAAGAGACAGTAAGTGCCGCACGGTCCTCTTTGCGCTCCCGCAAAGTCGTCCCGTGACACCTCGCACCCGCCTTGAATCCGCCTAGCCTCGCTTAGCACCTGCATTGAATCCGCCAAGGTCCACCTAGCACAGTTTTAAACATACCTAGCTCCACTCTAGCACAGTTTTAAACCTATCTAGAATCCATCTACCCCGCGTATAACCCACCTAGTCTTGCCTAACCCGTCTAGCTTCATATTCGATTCTTTCTCCGTGCCGATAGTACAATCGGTTTCTACGCATGCTTCTGATTGTTTCTCTCTCTCTCTTTTTTGTCGATAAAAGTGCATGCTTCGTGCTTTTGGTTTGCTTGGCTAAAATGTGAGAAACGAAAAGTTTGATGTGTGCCGTGTAATGAAATATTTGATGTAATCTATGAAGCACGGACACGTTGCTGGACTGGCGTATCGCGTGTCCGACACGTATCGGACACGGACACGCCGGGGGGTGGGGGGGTAATTCTGTCTTTTGACATTTCAGAAAGGGGGTTAGGTCATTCTTCCTCGTCTCCAGGGCGGCGGCGGCAGTGGCTCAGCGCAGCAGCAGACTGTGTCGGTGGAAGGGCTCGGCTAAGTCGGAGAGAAAGAGAAAGAGAGAGAAAGCGGAAGGAGTCGGGGAGAGAGAAAGAGGAAGCAGAAAGAGAAAGGAGAGAGAAAGAAAGAGGGGAGAGAGAAAGAGGAAGCAGAAAGAGGAAGGAGAGTGGGGGAGAGAGAAAGAGGAAGCAGAAAGATGATGGAGAAAGAGAAAGAAAGAGGGAAGAGAGAAAGAGGAAGGAGAAAGAGAAAGAAAGGGGAGAGAGAAAGAGGAAGAGAGAGGGAAGAGAGAAAGAGGAAGGAGACAGAGAAAGAAAGGGGAGAGAGAAAGAGGAAGCAGAGACAGGGTGGAGAGTGGGAGAGAGAGAAAGAAGGAGAAAGAGGATGGAAAAAGAGGTTGGGGAAAAAAATAATATATATATATATATATATTACAAATAATATTTAATTAACGTGTTCACCACGTGTCCGTGTCTGAAAAAATTTCATTTTTTCGTGTCCACGTATCGAATCGTGTCCGTATTGGACACTCGTGTCTGTGTCCGTGCTTCATAGGATGTAATCGATTCCCTGAAGTTCCATGTAGTCAACAGCGTTGAAAGCTTTCGATTAACAAGCTAGAAATAGAATTATGAACAGTGACAACTAGCTTATTACCAAACAAGATAAGAAAAAACGAGGATTTGCATGCGTGGTCGAGGTCTCAATCCAATAAGGAATCATCGATCGATGTTGGTCATTTCGACCCCATTGAAACGTGAATATATATATGAGGTCCTCCTATTAAGGTATTCCTTATTTTGATTTATATGAGGAATCGATCATTAGACTAATTTTTTAATCACATTTTTACATCTCCACCGTTCAATTACTAGGTCTATATGTGTAAATCATTCATGTAATATATATCAGGCCCCTTCTAATGAGAGATCCCTCATTTTGTTCATTTTAAGGGATCCATCATTTAACGTATATTTCGATCACATATTAACATATCCACCGTTCAACATTCATGTTTATATGGGTAGATCATATCTGAAAATTTTCATTCCATTTGATGATCGTTAGAGCATTCAAAATTGAAATTAAAAAATAAAAACATGAACGGTTAAGCTTTGACAGATTTCGTACGTCCATTGATTCCATTTAGTTAGAAGCCTTAACGATCACTATTTTGGCTAAAATTTTACATGAATGATTTACACAAATATATCAGGCCCCTTCTAATGAGGGATCCCTCATTTTGTTCATTTTAAGGGATCCCTCATTTAAAGTATTTTTCGATCACATATTAACATCTCCACCGTTCAACATTCATGTTTATATAGGTAGATTATATCTGGAAATTTTCATTCCACTTGATGACCATTAGAGCATTCAAAATTGAAATTTAAAAATAAAAACATGAACGGTTCAGCTTTGACAGATTTCATACGTCCATTGATTTCATCTAGTTAGATGTCTTAACGATCACCATTTTGGCTAAAAATTTACAGGAATGATCTACACATACAAACTAGTAATTGAGGTGGAGATGTGAAAATATGATCAACAAGTTGTCCTAATAACCGATCTCTTAAAATGAACAAAATAAAGGATTCCTTAGTGGAAGGGGCCTATATATATATATATATATATATATATATATATATATATATATATATATATATAGTTTCTATCCAGAGCGAATGTTCGCTATGAAATTAACGCACGAAGTTCATGTTTTGACACACTTTTCAATCATATTTTCACATCTCCACTGTTCATATGTTTGAACCTAATGTATGAATCATTCTTGGAAAATTTCATCTAATTTGGTTACCGTTAAGGTATCGAAACTATATTAAATCAATGAACAAACCGAATATGTTCAACCTGAACTGTTCGTGTAAATGACCATAACGAAAGGTCAAACGATTATCAAGTTTGATGAAATTTTGTAGAGATAATGTATACATTAGGTTCTAACATCTGAACGGTGGAGATGTGAAAGTATGACTGAAATGTGTGTCAAAAAAGGAATTTCGTACGTTAATTTTAAAGTGAAAATTTACTATAAATAGAAACTATATATATATATATGAATAGATAAATTCATGTACAAGACTTTGTCAAAACAAAAATCATGTACAAGGGACAACATTTTAAATGTGCAGATTGAAGTGTGAAAAGATTCATGCATGCACGCATTCTTCATATTTCTCTGGTCCAAACTCTATATTTTTAATAGAAAATCAAAGAAGTGGTCAAATTATGGGCTTCCTGAGTCCTGACTCACTCCAAGTACGTTAAAATAGACTTGAACCTCCTGATGTATTCCCGCATAACCCCCTCATCTACCAATAAAAACCAAATGATTATACAGTCATGATGATATGTACGTAGAATTTCTTGGTGCTGTGCTCAGAATTATATCAAAGAACGTCATCATGATAGGTTTACAAAAGTTAGCTAACTAATCTGCTATAAGTAATTGAGTATGTTTGGTACATAGAAACTACTCAAACTAGATCGAACATGCCTACATGATTATAGTTTTCTGAGCTAATGCTAGCAACCGAGTAATATTCAGCCAGAGATATTAACATGGATAGCGTTAATAAGAATATATGAATTGGTTGCTCGATCGCTGTCAGTATGTTTATAGTTTGGACGTCTTCGAGTAAATTGTTAATTAAGGGTATTTAGTTAATCATACATGCATGTTAAGAATTCATTAATATTGATTAAAGGGATTAGGCCGCCAGCCAGCTAGCTTTCCCTGGAAAAGAGAGTTGCTCCCGCTAGCTTTCTCTGCAATATTCGATATGAGCTAGCTACAATACAGAGTATAAACCAAATATATCACTTTCTTTCGTATAAAAAAAAAATATCAAATATATCACATTATTGAACACGTAAATTTCATCGATCATGAGGTTGACGACAAAGTCGATAAAGTAGGAGTGATTTAAGTACAATAAACCTCGCTGATCTACATACCCAGGCAATTGGTTTGATCAAAACTGAGACCTAGATAGCGTAGAAGACTTTACCCAATCCTTGAATTGGAAGGTGTGACTAGAATAGCAGCCTCGGACCTGGTTCGCCATAAGCAGCAGGCCAGCAGCCACGTCAAGAAGATATCATAGTCTTAATTTGTCTACTTTTTTTGTTGTAGCTACGTGTTTTTGTTTGCTATAAATATCATAATGGTTTTGGAGTCTGCTTCATAATTCATTCACCAGCGTACTGCTTTCACAATCGACGTAAATCATTTACCCGAGTCACTAATATCGATCGGTATCGTTTTTCCGGAACTAATTCTGTTGAATTTCAAAGCTAGAAAGCTAGGTTTTCAGTTTTCTTTTGAAAATGTCGAGCGGGTTGGCAAAGAGAAAGATGGTGACCGTGTTGAGCATTGACGGAGGTGGCATTAGAGGCATCATCCCCGGCACCATTCTCGGATTTCTTGAATCCAAGCTTCAGGTACTTGCATACTTAGCTTACATATATACTCCATACAAATATAACTATATATTGCCATGGAAAATGATTTGGGGACTCAATGAGACTTTGGATTTGTGGCTTCAATCCTATGTGACATGCAATGTCATCAGTACACACTACGCCAAAGGTGGTTCCAGGCGACCGGAGAAAAACAAGGAAGGCGACTACATAACAGCCGCAAAAGACAGTTTGCGACTGTAAAGTAGTCGCTTATAAGAGGTCGCAAGCAACGTGTAGCTATATCCTAAAGGCGACTGGAATAGATAACCAGTCGCTTTTACTCACTTTCTAGCGACTGGTATATAATACCGTCTCTTAACCGTGTCCCCCTTAGCGACTGGAACTCCCAGTCGCTAGTTGCTTTAGAGTGACTATCTTGGGTAGTCGCTAACACCCTTAGAGCGACAGGATTCTTTGGTCGCTTTTACTCCCTATCTAGCGACTGGTATATAATACCGTCTGTTAACCATGTCCCCATTAGCGACTGGAACTCGCTGTCGCTAGTGACTTTAGAGCGACTATCTTTGGTGGTCGCTAACCCAGCCAGAGCGACTGGGTTCTTTGCTCGCTGGATCGTCGCTTAAACATTGTAGCGACTGATTTATGTATCTTAGTCGCCTGAATCAGTTCCCTGTATTGCAACACAGGGCCTGTATCTGTAATGCCCAGTTTTGTGCACAAAAACCTGCATTTTCCCACAACAAACATACACAGCAACATTCAACACAACACAACAGCCAACAAATCTCACACACAAACATTGCATTGAAATCAAATAGAGTTTAAAACATTACATTGTCTTGAAACTCAATATCCATTACAAACCATTGTACAAACTCCTAATTGTCAAAGTAAAACTAACACAAACAAAGTTATCAAATGTTCTCTAAACAGTCAACTAGAAGTTTGGCTATTGGAGACTATGTGTGAGAGGGTGAGGGGTTGTCATTGGAGGTAGTACCTTCTTGCATTTGGGATTGCTTGTCCAAAAGTTTGGCCACAGCAAGAGCCACTGCGGCATCCACTGCTGCATCCACTTGCCGCTGCATTTGTTGCTGCATTCGTTCTTGTAGTTGCTGCTGCATTTCCTCCTGCATAGCGTTCATTTGCTCCGCAACTCGCTCTTGCACTTTTGCCTCTACGATGGCATCTACGTCAACACGGGAGACACCTCCCCTCTTCTTCGGCTCTCGCCTCACGTATCTGCCGAGGCCTCTATATGTGGTGCCCTTTCCTTCACCAATTCGGGACGTTATGACGCTGAGCTGGGTTTCAACAGGGAGTGCCTCTCCATCTTCAGCGTCCGGGTGGTCTCTACTCCACTGGTCGACTTTCTCTTGAACCTCCCGTTCCATTGCCTCCTACAACATTACATAAGAGCTAGCGTTAATTACGTGATACTTACTCACTGATATAAAATATATGAATGAATCTTAGTTTAGTATTATGTAATTACCACGTATGTAGCGCCAATCTTATCCTTGGCGTATGCATCCTTAAAGGCTGCGACCAAGGGGGCTGCATGTCCCGCTAACGCATGCTCCTGTGCCCGGTAACTGATCGCCGTGGTCCCCGAATGGTGGTTCATCCGGGTGGGAGCCCTTCGGATACTCTTCATCCTCAAACTTAACTCCTGAACACAAATCAAATGAAGGATGAGTGGTTTCAGCAAAGGTATTAAATCAAGGATGCTGACATTGAAACAACTGAGTTTACCTTATTCTCGTCACTGCTGAATTCCTTGACCAACCACTCCCACTCGTTAGGCCGTTTAAGGAACTCCAATGGAACGTCCGGCCCGAATTTTTCCCAATGTCTTCTGCAATCGTGCTTCCAATCCTTGTATCGAGAAGCTGCCACATCTTGAACCCATTGGAACTGGCCATCGTGTTGAAGGTCGATTCCATAGAAGCCCTACAGTTTAATCAAGGACAAAAGGATCCATCATTCAAAAAGTATTATACAGACATAGCATCACAAATCAATACAGGTTTTTTTAATTTACTACTATTTCAAATTTTCCGCTGTCCTCACTATATATAAGCATGCTCAGCATATATCATCAAACAAAACACTAGCTTTTTCTACTTCTTTTTCTAATATAACTACTACTAGCTATGATATCCCAGATGTAACCAATTCAGTTCAAAATAAGAGAAAAGAATGTACAACTAATTATGCAAAGTTAAAAAAGTCAGCCCCTATATTCCTATAAGTACAGGAAGCATGATTATTAATCAACTACATAATTACATATGCCATTTAGCAGAAACAGTACAATAATGATGGAATGGAAAAATGATCCTGGGCTTATGTTAACTTAAGGCTGCCATAAGACCATCAGTTGATTAAAGAACTAAGCATAGTTACCATTAATGCTGCTAAGAAAAATGTTAACGAATCAAAGTAGATACATAAGCTTCTCAATCTAGGTTATCCTGAGTTCATAGTTTAGATTCCCCAAACTGACAGTTCCATTTTCGATAAGTTGTATACCCCAAGGCCCCAATTTCACATGCCCGATGATAGCTAGACTTAGAAAATAATCAAAATATCATACTGATATGATGAATTAACAAGCTAGTCGCTATGCTTATCTAGGGCAAACATTGTTTAACACTAGAAATCCTAAAGTCAGAAACTAGCAGGAGATTAAGTATCGAAGGTTAGGTGAAAGGAGTTTGGTCTAAGAAAAAGAAATGCATTGTGATGATAATTTAACAGCAAGATGACTACAATGCAAGTTTTCAGATATTGGGTGGGACAAAACAAAACGAAGGTAGCAAACAGAATGTAATATAATCAAGACCATTATGATTGGTAATAAACCAGCATAAGGACTACACTTAACCAAAGGATATACTCGGAAGTAAAGACCATCATATATGTTCTAGAGGTCTGGGGCACTAGTTTATGACCAGGCTACAATAGCATAACACATTCGGCCCTGAAAATTAGATAACCGATTATGAGCTACTTAAATAATTTTCATCTTCAGGTTTTCCAATTACCAACACTGACTTTATAACATAGTAAGCATGCCAGGATGGAAGAGCATACCACCTCTGCATTATATTCTGAAGCAATACAACATAACCTACATTTCATATCCTAGCAATAGGGGAAAAATCAACAGAGTACAGATGCATTCTTTGAAATGAAAGAACAAGCTAGTCAAATGTAGCAATTCCAATCAGCGCAACATCAAATTTCTAGTTTTGCAAAATTACACGGTCAGAAAGATGTACCATGAAGGAGAATGCGAATTGAAAAGATCTAAGGTTACCTTAACGACTACCAAAATGGCTACACAAATGAAATCAAAACTAAAGTCTTAGTTTGACATCTTAACGACAAATCTACAGCAGAAAGTAAAATCAAATGGATAACAAGCTTTACCATAGCTTAGTTGCCTACCAAATAAAGTCACAACAAAATAAATTATATAAAACCAGATCAGTTCTGCTACTTTGATACATGCAAAGGCTTAGAGTTTATTGAAACTTACTGCAATGTAGGTGTACACAATGCCCTTGAAGTCATGATCAAGATCGCCGTAAACGGAGGCAAGCATTGGTACGTCGTCCTTCACCTTCATGCCTATGTCACGGGACAGTTGAGCTGCGACTTTTTTATCGGCAGGCATGTTGTGCTTATCGTCCCACTCCACAACAATTTTGGCTTTGGTAAGGCGCACCATCTCCTTCGTCTTCATACCGACCACCACACCTCTTCTCCTTTTGGTTGGTCCAGCTACACAAAATAGGGGACAAGTTATCAAATCAACATCATTAAACTAAACTAACATAAACTAAACACATGGCAGCGAGATCAATTCAAGCTAAACTAACAGAAAGTAAACTAACAGAAACTAATTATTATGTCAATTACCTTCTGTGTCGACGACGAGATCTTTGCAGCGAATGCTGCGCACCATCGTACCGGCGGTGGAGTCCGTGGTGGAAGCAGAGTTCCTTGGAGTGGCCATTATGGGGTTGTTGGAGTGGGAGGCAGAATTGCTCGGTTGTACAGACTGCGGGTTGATTGGAGGACCCAGTTCAAAGTCGAGGTCGATGTCGTCGTTGGGAGCAGAAGCAGCATTGGAAACCGGGGCAGCAGAGGTGTCGGCCAAACCAGGAGCTTCAATACTCCGAGGTGGCGGTGGAGGCAGTACGGGAACTGATGCGGCGGAATTGGAAACCGGGGTGGTTTCGGCAGATTCTGAGCTGCCGGCGGAATTGGAAAGCGGCGCCGGCTGCGGTGATCTTCGTTTCCGAAGGGTCGCTTGAATAGCTACATTATCGGCCAGGCGTTGGGCCCTTGTCTTCACGAAGCGTGGTTTAGCGTTCTTCGGAGGCATGACGGATTTAGGGATTTCGGGTGATTTCGGGGCTGAAATTGGGGGTTAGGGTTTGAGAATTTGGGGCTGAAATTGGGGTTTGAGACACTTTCGGGGCTAAGGGGTAAGGGAAGATGATGAGTGTGAGGAGATTGGAAAGATGCAACGGTTTCTGGGTTTAGGGTTTGAGATCGGAGAGTGAATTGAGCAAACGGGTTTTCTGGGTTTGAGAAAACGGGTTTCAGGAAGTATGGAAGAGGAAGAATGAATCGACGAAATTGGGTTTTAAGTGAACCCTATAGGCGACAGCAAAATAATAACCCCGTCGCACCATGTATTGCGAAATTTCATTTCAAATTTTGGCTTCAAATGTTGGCCCCAAATTTTCGCGGAAATTCTGAAAACATTTTAGAGCGACTGTTATGTACAACTCAGTCGCCCCACATACTCTGAAGCGACTTATTTAATAACATAGTGACTTCAAAACTTGTGAATTGAAACAAATTTATAATTACAAAGAATGGTTATATGCAGCGGCGCTCCGATTGAGTCTAATACCCCTAATATATGACAATTACACATAGTGAGAGTTGTGGTTCAAATTAGAACCAAAACGGAGGTTTTAAGAGTTGCGGTCAAAGCGTGTTTTAAAGTCAACGAAATATACATATGCGATTTCCGGAACCATCGAACGGCAAAATCACACCCGATTCATTCCAAATTTTAACCACATACTCTATAATACATACGTTCAACATCTAACGGTCATTTTGTTAAAGAAGATTACCTTGATCAATCAAGTTCTAAACGAGAGGTTAAGTTTCATAACCGTTGCATTGAGTTAAGAAAGTTAGTGTTGGACATTAAAGGCGCTCTATGCTCCCGAGATCCGATTGAGAAATTGACCGTTAGATATAATAATTACATAAAAACAATGATGTGGTTCAAATTTTGAGCAAATCGGAGGTCGTTAGGGTCGCGGATCGTGAGAAAAACGCTTTGGTCAAATCGTAGTTGTGCGGTCAACATAGTCACATATTATGTTTTTTCGACTTTTGAATGGTTAAATAACATCCGATTTGTACCAAATCTGAATTACTTACTCTACGGGTCATACATTAACATGTCCACCGGTCAAAATGTCCTAACATTTTATAGTTTTGCATGCTCTATAAGTAAAATATATGTTATATGAAGGACATAAGCGACGGTTATACATAATATTCGTCGCTTATAGAGGTTCAGAGTTAGAAACTTTAGCGACGGTTATACATAATATTAGTCGCTTAAAGAGGTTCAGAGTTAGAAATTATAGCGACTGGTTTAATAATGTTGGTCGCTTAGAGAGGTTCAGAGTTAGAAATTGTAGCGACTGGTTTAATAATGTTGGTCGCTTAGAGAGGTTTTAAGCGACTCAAACATTTAACTATATCCACTATCCTACCTGTGCATAAAACATTTCATCATCAATGTGCAGTTTTCAGTTCAAGAAATAGAATACAACATTACATCATGTGACAATCATCACAAATAGAGTTTAGGTACATGATCAAGTTCTAAAAATAATCAATCATATTCATGTAGCCACTCGTCGTCATAATCGTCATCATCCTCCTCCCTATTGGCATCATCATCGTCTGGTACGTCGTCCAGATCTTCATACCCGATGTTATCGTCGTCTTCATCATCATCACTATCCTCTTCATCTTCGTCACCATCCTCGTCATTGTCAAAGTCTGTGTTAGGCTCAATGTGTGGTAGTTCGCCGTAGTCCATTGTCAACATATCTATAGGAATGTAATTTGTGATCGAGTCTGGTGTAGGTTCTTGATAAGGTTCATCCACTTCAAGTCGTTGACTTTCATCCGTTGCAAGTGTACTAGCACTGTACGTACCTTTATGTGACACCACATTAACGACTCTCCAAGGTTCACCGGCTTTTGGGTCATCTAGGTAAAACACTTGTCTTGCCGTAGACGCCAGGATGAATGGTGAGTCCTCAAACACGCTAGTAGATGTGTCCAATGACAGAAGGCCGTAATCCCACTTCACTGTATCAGTATCGTACCACCTACACTTGAACAAAATGACTGACATGCATTCTGTATATAATAGTTCGACAACGGCTTCGAGAATCCCGTAGTACATGACGTCGTCCACCTCTACCATGACCCCGCAGTTCTGAGTTTTCAACCTCTGATCTCGCTGCCATGTGACATACTTCACTCCGTTCACAATACATTGTGAATAAATATTATGTGCATGAGGGAGTGATGCCAAAATGTCAAGTTCACGCTTATAAAGTCTAGATCCTTTAGATCCCAAACTTTCCATCTGTAAAACAATGTAAACAACAGTTAGCATCAACTCTAAGAAACTATAGCAACTATGACCTTAATCATCCACACGAAAATTATGGTATACGTACCCATGATCTAAAATATGGATGAAAGTGCTCAATGCGTCTTTCATCCGTGATATCTGGAGCGACTTTTAGTAATTGTTGTTGGTGCTTTTCGATGAAGTTGGCTGCTTCTGTACAATGTTGCATCACACACCAATGAGCCGTCATGACCTCTTCCCTAGTGAATTGAGCACTTCTGATGAAACTTTTGGGAATGACAAGTTCAGAAACTACAGAGATGTCGAAGAGGGGTACATTAGGGACATTTTCCTCTCCAGTGCCATCACCCATATAGAAACTGCAGTACGTCACACACTCATGTGCAATGTACTGCTCAGCAATACATCCCTCTGGATAGCGTGTGTTTCTAACAGACTTCTTATAGTCCCCAAGTTGTCTGTGAAATAAAGAGGTTCAGAGTTATAAATTGTAAGTAGACTACATAAGGTAATTAAAATGTATACAGAAAAGACTTGTCATACACACCTTTCCATTGGAAACATCCATGTGAAATGTACTGGACCGGTGAGCAAAACTTGATCGGGGAGGTGAATCATAAGATGAACCATGATGGTGAAGAAAGCAGGAGGGAAGATTCTTTCCAATTTACAAAGAATCATGACAATTTCTTCCTTCATGTCTTTGGCGTCCTGTTTCTTCAACTCTCTTGCACATAGTTTTTGAAACCATCTGGATAGCGCTATTAGCGGGTCAACGACATAATGTGGCAAATACTCTCTGATAACCACAGGAAGGAGACGCTGCAGTAGTACATGGCAGTCATGCGTCTTCAGTCCATAGAACTTCTTATCCTCCACATTGACCTTATTCTTCAAACTTCCTGCATAACCGCAAGGATACTGAGCTTCTTTAATCCATTCAAAGATCTCTGCCCTTTGCTCAGGAAGCACCGTATATTCTGCTTGAGAGACCTTCTCTTTTCTTGAGGAAGACGAATATTTCAATTTCTTCCACAACTTCTCACGTACCCCCAATTTTTTCAGACCTTCGCGGGCTTTGAGATCGTCCTTTGTCTTTCCTTCAAGACCGAAAATTGTCCCACTTATGTTATCGTACACATTCTTCTCAATGTGCATAACATCCAATGTGTACCTTTGTTTAGATTCGGTCCAGTACGGCAACTCCCAGAATATACTTACGTGAGTCCAACATAGTCTCTCCCCACTCGAATGTACCTTGAACTTCTGATGTAAACTATGTACCGGGTACTCATGACACATGATTTGGGCATAAATCTCATCCCCAGACAACGACCGCGGTGGCTGCCTTTCCTCAACCTTCCCATTGAACTTATCTGCTGCATAACGCCATTTGTGGCATTCGCCTAACCACCGACGATGACCCTGGTATGCCATCCTCCCTGTCAAGTTATTTGCATCAACATCATCCAAACAGAGGGGACATGCTTTGTATCCTTTAGTCTGAATGCCTCCTAACATCCCTAATCCCGGAAAGTCGCTGATAGTCCACATCACTACTGCTCTCATTCTGAATGTTCTCTGCTCATGAACATCATAAGTCTGAATTCCAGTACTCCACAACAACTTCAGCTCATCGATCAATGGTCTCATAAAGACATTCAAACACTTTCCCGGAGACTTTGGACCAGATATTAGCATAACAAGAATGTTAAACTCCTTTTTCATTGCCATTGAAGGAGGCAAGTTGTAAGGCATCGCCACAATAGGCCAACTGCTGTGAGAGAGACCCGTCTTTCCAAACGGATTAAACCCGTCAGTGGCTAGTCCGAGTCGCACATTCCTGATCTCGCGAGCAAAATCTGGAAATGACATGTCGAACTCTTGCCATGCTTCCCCGTCTGCTGGGTGTTTAAGAACTTCTGGATCTGCCATCCTTTCCCCGTGCCACCGCATGTCCTTTGCTGTGTGAGGTGACATGTACAGACGTTGCAACCTCGGGCTAAGAGGAAAGTATCGAACCACCTTCTTTGGAACCCTCGTACCGTCCTCTGTGGATCTCCATCTAGACTCCTCGCATATGTTACATTTGTCGAGGGCTGCGTCATCTTTGTAAAACAACATACAACCATGCTCGCATGCGTGGATGATCTGATAACCCAAACCCATGTCCTTCAGGATCTTCCTCATAGCCCGGTATGAATCTGGATACTTGTTTGGTTCTAGGAGGAGATCTTTGATGTACTGACAATTTTGATCAAAGCTTTTGTCTGACCATTTATTCTCTATTTTCATCTTCACTGCTTTCAGGATGGTGGTCAAAACAGTCTCCGTACTACCCTCGTACACCGGAGTCTGAGCTTCAGTTAAGAGTCTGTTATACTTCTCAAAAGCATCTTTAGCAATAGGGTCTAAATGATCAACATCATCAACAAAGGCATCACCTAAACCACTAACATTCTGTTCTGTAGCCCACCTGTCCATAAACGGGAAAGTGTCGTACATAATATCCATGGTTGGGTTCATGGCAAAATCATTGGCCACGTGTGTACTAGAAGAAGCCCTCTCTGCAACAATCTGCTGTCTTCGGTCATACATAGTGGGAATGTCTGCACGCTCACCGTGCTCTTCCCATAGAGTATAACCACTCATAAAGCCGTTATTCCACAAATGATGAAACATGTCAGATAGTGGCAGAGGAACCCATTGTAACTGACATTTTTTACACGGGCACTTGTGCAATTTCGGTTCCGTCTTGCAATTGGAGGCCGCAAAATTACAAAATTCTGTTATCCCAGCAAGAAACCTTTTATCACCTCTACATAATCTCATCCAACTCTTATCCCCAAGGTATGCCATCTAGAGAAGAATAATTTCACAAATAGTTGATTTGCATTAATAATTGCCAAATTTTGTCAAATACACTACAATAAAACTTTTCAAATATTCTATATAATGATACTATAATTTTAACTATGCACATATTATATCAAAAACCCAAATTCTCAACCAAATTCTTTAATACTTATAACACTAATTCACTAATCAACCACAAATAAACAAAAAGTCATCAATTTAAATTACACTATCCACTATATATATAAATAAATATTTATATATATAAATATTTCAACATTTTCTTACAAACGAGAGTCTAAATTTGAATGTAAACATATTATAACACAAATATGGTTAATCTAACACAAAATCTATACAAAATCTACAATAAAACTTTTCAAATATTCTATATAATGATACTATAATTTTAACTATGCACATATTATATCAAAAACCCAAATTCTCAACCAAATTCCTTAATACTTATAACACTAATTCACTAATCAACCACAAATAAACAAAAAGTCATCAATTTAAATTACACTATCCACTATATATATAAATAAATATTTATATATATAAATATTTCAACATTTTCTTACTATAAGAGTCTAAATTTGAATGTAAACATATTATAACACAAATATGGTTAATCTAACACAAAATCTATACAAAATCTACAATAAAACTTTTCAAATATTCTATATAATGATACTATAATTTTAACTATGCACATATTATATCAAAAACCCAAATTCTCAACCAAATTCCTTAATACTTATAACACTAATTCACTAATCAACCACAAATAAACAAAAACTCATCAATTTAAATTACACTATCCACTATATATATAAATATATATTTATATATATAAATATTTCAACATTTTCTTACTATAAGAGTCTAAATTTGAATGTAAACATATTATAACACAAATATGGTTAATCTAACACAAAATCTATACAAAAGCTATCACAAATTAAAGAACCCAATCATAAATTACACACAAATCCATCAAAATATGAAGATCAAACCCAAAATTTCAAAACCTACAATCAACATAGTAACACAAAAAATGGTATTAAAGATGAAAAGGAGAGATCACACTAACCTTCAAAGCAATTACAAGTGAAGACCCAACATTTATAACCCCAAAAGAGAAAAAATCACCATTTTTCAGCAAACCCAGAAAATACACAGCCCCATTTTTTTTTCACCCATTTTTCAACCACTTTTCGAAAAAGTGAGATCTAAAACATATATATGTATTTAAAAGATATGCGACGAAACAAATATAACCGTCTCTCAAAAATTAAAGCGACCATAATATTGCTACGGATAAAGGGCACGGAATTTTTAGTCGCTTATAATGGTTAAAGGCGACTGGTAACATATCGGTCGCTTATTATTCTGCACAGATGCGACTGGTTGTATTTCGGTCGCTCTTGATGGTAATAAGCGACTGAATTGTTTCCCTTGCCATTTTCTCGTCGCTTGACGAGCAACATGGCGTAGTGACACATCACTAATTAGAAAAACCATGCCAAATCATTCTTAAGTAAATAGACAATCATATCCCTCTCGATCCACGGTTCTCAATCATTATATATTTTCAATAAAAAAATCATATTTATAATTTTTTTTCTCTTTTATTTTTTATTGCAATAATACATATATTTAAACTTCAAAATATAATTTGAATATTGAATATTTTTGAAAGTATACTTTTTTTTTATGTAATCTGAAAGTATATTTGAATATATATATATATATATATATATATATATAATTAGTTCCAAAAAAAAAAATCGTCTAAGAAAATCAAATATATACATATATAATTCGTCCAAAATAAATTCTATTTAGATTTAGCTGTTTCTTTTTAAATTTTTGTTGAAAAAAAAAATTTGATAGAAAATATATGGTATATACATCATATATAGCTAACACATTAAAGTAATGATAGAGACGGAATTAAGGAATTAATTATATTAAAAATCAACAATTAAATATAAAAGTCAAGAATTAAAACTTCCTTATTGATATACTAAAACGGATTTTTTGTAGTAAATATCATAATTAAATATAACCCTTAAATAGATTTAATATAGTTTATGTAAGGTAACTAATTCATCTTAATGATTTTTTTTATTTAAGAATGATTTGGCATGACTTTTCTAATTGGTGATGTGTCCTGATGACATAACATGCCACATAGAATTGAGGCCACAAATCCAAGGCCCCTATCAGTGCCCTATTGCCATATTCTACTTAATATTTGTTTACTTATTTAGTGTCTCTGTTGTAGGATTTGGATGGCCCGAGTGCAAGACTTGCAGATTATTTTGACATAATCACCGGAACTAGCACCGGAGGTTTGGTCACCACCATGCTTACAGCACCCAACAAGAACAAGCGACCCTTGTATGAAGCAAAGGACATCAACAACTTCTACTTGGAACAATCACCTAAGATTTTCCCTCAGCAGAGGTGAGTTGATGAGTCAGAAATGTCTTACAAACACCCATAGTATCATTAGTACGTATGTACATGCAATCATTTGCTAGTGAACATGATTTGGTGATCGAGCGGTGTTCTTATAGATTCTGAATCTACATTGGTATGCAGCCGAAATAACTTCTTTTATTCTTAATTTACATTGGTATGCAGCCGAAATAACTTCTTGACGTCAATTCAAAGTTTGGTTGGTGCTGTGTCGGGACCAAAATATGACGGGAAGTACCTGCGCAGTTTGACGACTGGGCTGCTTGGTGACCTCACCATGAAAGAAACCCTAACCAACGTGATCATTCCAACCTTCGATGTCAAACACCTTCAGCCTGTGATTTTCTCAACCATTGATGTAAGGAACCCATTAAGCCACTATTGCACGTAGTCCTCATTTCTTCAATCTTCATTTAAATATTCGAGCTCAAGTGTGAGTACATAGGACTAATTTTTCTTAGTACAGGCTAAACAAAGTTATCTGAAAAATGCAAAGCTTTCCGATATCTGCATCAGTACCTCTGCAGCTCCAACCTTTTTCCCTGCACACTACTTTGAGGTTACTGACAATCACGGAACTACCCGTACCTTTGATCTTATTGATGGTGGTGTTGCTGCAAATAATCCGGTAAGTAATCTATATATATGAATGATTTCTAAAGCATCATTAGTTTTGTCCGAAAAATTATCCATGCTTACGTTAACTATCAGACTGTCAATTTGAACCCTAAAATCTCATCTCGTGAACTTTGTTTCACGTAGAGACAGATTAGTAATATATATGGTAACATAGCACGCCGGTCATATATATATCAAGAGAGAACGTTGATGGTATACCCAGCACTCCATATCTAACTATATATGTTAACTGTATAATGTCGACAGACAATGCTAGCCATAAGCCACATAAACAGAGAGATGTTGAACCACGACTCAGAGCCACTGGATGCTACTCGGCTGCTAGTTCTCTCATTAGGCACCGGCTCCGCTAAGTCTGAAGCAAAGTACACCGCAGCCGAGGTCTCAAAATGGGGACTGATCAATTGGTTGTTTAACAATGGGAGCACACCTTTGGTTGATATGTTTGGCGATGCAAGTGCTGATATGGTTGACATTCATGTCTCCACTCTCTTCCAGTCCCTCAGTTGCAAGGATAATTACTTACGTATTCAGGTGAACAAAGTTTGGCAACTTATATAGTTCGTGATGCTTATGTACGAAGTGCTTTTAATTAACTTATAGCTAGCTGCTTATTACATAGGTTAATATATATAATAGTATCATGATGAACGTTGTGAAAATTATAGGATGATACTTTGGTTGGTGAGGAGGCATCAGTGGACATTTCAACGGAGAAGAATCTGAAGAGGCTTGTGGAGATCGGAAATGCGCTGTTGAAGAAGCCATTGTCAAGGGTAAATCTCGATACCGGTAGGTACGAGAAATCTGAGGGAGAAGGTACCTACGAAGAAGCACTGGTCGAGTTTGCCAAACGGCTCGCGGAGGGAAGGAAGCTCAGGCAAAATAATTGAGAGATAGACCCATGTTACATTATATAAATTAAGCTGATATGTTCTTCTGGCTATTGTACCAGAATGTTATAGTAGTCAGTATTACGCATGTATGCCAAATAAACTCGTGGATTCATATTATTTCATTTTAATATGGAAGAATTAATCTTCTAAATAAGATTTCCAATCTGTTAGTTCTCTTGTTTCATTATTGAATCAAATTTTCTCCAAATTGTTCATGAAATATGAAAGAAAAGCACCAGTACGTACGTACTAGGAAGCTCAAATTTGGGAATCATGGCATCGTGCATAGTTGGTAATCTCCTAACGTATTTAACTTGTTTATTCATGTATTTTATAATTGATTCCTTTAAAATCTATAATAATTACATGTTTTATCAAATTGACAACCAAGTGAGATACCGATTAGTAGCTCGAGGATACGTATGTTGTTGCAGCTAACTTAATCCGAAAGTGATTAATCTATGTTTTCTCTTGCACCATACCGAAAGTCATTTATTAATTAGATTCAAATGATCATTAGACTATTCTTCTTAATTCATAATTGATGATGTTATCCCAGCATCAACTTGTATATATGAGAGCATCTCCAACAGCTTCCCCAAAATTTTTGCAAAATAGGGAAGCAAAAGTTAAAATCTCTAAAAAGTTTATGCTTCAACTCCAACAGCTTCCTTATTTTGCAGATTTATGCATTTATTACAACAACAAAATATTAACTATTTAAAACAAATCATTTAAGAAAAAGTAGTTTTGAATTATAAAAATTATTTAAGCAAGATAGATATTAATGTTGCTGAAAATTGGTTGGTTGTGAGTTGTTGGAATACGTGAAAATTAATATTGTAGTTATCTCCAAATTGTTTTAGAGATTCTGTAAATTTGGAGAATGTATTGCTTTCTTTCATCTATTTCCCTATTTTAGGAAATGAGATGGAGAAGCTGTTGGAGTGAAAAAAGACCTAAAATCATTAAAAATTGAGAAAATCAAGAAAATGGAGAAGCTGTTGGAGATGCTCTGAAAATGATAAATATCCACAGTTCAACTTGAGGATTGGAACTTAATTATATATTAATTGGAATAACTCGAATCATGAGGTTGGCAATTCCATTTAATACTTTTAAAGACTTTTGAAGTCTACCATCAATTGGTCAAGTAAGTGAATTATAATCATCGATCACAAGTGATCTGGGTTTTCATATTCAAAACTCACATCTGCAAAATTAAAAGGTAGCTAGAACTCAGCAAGCATCAGAGTCTTCATTTGAGCTTCAACAGAATGCCGACTAGCTGGGAAAAAAGAAAGATGGTGACGGTGCTAAGTATTGATGGAGGTGGGATTAAAGGAATCATCCCCGGCACCCTTCTTGGCTTTCTTGAATCCAAGCTTCAGGTAACTTCTGTATTAACCTCCACTTCCATCTTCAATTATGTGTTTTTCTTGCTCAATTTTTTTAACTCGATCGGTCTCTCTC
Organism: Potentilla sterilis; assembly: GCA_963682095.1. NCBI lineage: Eukaryota > Viridiplantae > Streptophyta > Magnoliopsida > Rosales > Rosaceae > Potentilla > Potentilla sterilis. Next base: position 38,326,765 of record OY821764.1, read on the forward strand.
TCTCTGTACGTATCAAATGTAGGATTTGGATGGCCAAACTGCAAGACTCGCCGATTATTTTGACATAATTGCCGGAACAAGCACAGGTGGGTTGGTCACTACCATGCTTACAGCTCCCAACAAGGACAATCGACCCATGTACGCAGCAAAGGACATCAACAATTTCTACTTTGAACACTGTCCCCAGATTTTCCCTCAAAGTAGGTCAGTACGTAGAACGATATATTTAGATCTATCACATAGATAAAGGAAGTAATTTTCTGTCATATATACTAATTAAAGTTACCCTGAGGTATCATAATTAAGTAATTTTTTTTTGTTTGCATCAATATATATGTAGTCGAAAGAACTTCTTGACATCGATTCAAAGTGCGTTGAGTGCCGTGATGGGTCCAAAGTACGATGGGAAGTACCTGCACACGATGACGAACAAACTGCTCGGTGACCTTAGTCTCAAGGAAACTCTAACCAATGTGATCATCCCAGCCTTTGATATCAAACAGCTTCAGCCTGTGATTTTCTCAACCATTGATGTAAGAAAACCATACTTTATGCCCTTGATCCATGTTCTCTTGTTATATATTTCCGGATTAGTTCCGAATGCTTTTTGAGACTAAATTCAATATAACAGGCCAAAGAATGCTCTCTGAAAAACGCAAAGCTTTCGGATGTCTGCATCAGTACCTCTGCAGCTCCAACTTTTCTCCCTGCACACTACTTCGAAATCAAGGACAACCAGGGAACAACCCGTACTTTTGATCTTGTTGACGGTGGAGTTGCTGCAAACAATCCTGTAAGTGATTTAGCCTTGTGATTTTTTATTTATTCTGTCCAACATCAATATGTTATGTTAATTTTTGGATTATTGAATGTGTGGCATATAAATAATATGATCATTAATATCCAAATCCAGTTAGATAGAATATCACCTTCTATATCTAACATATTAATGTGATCATACAATGTGTACAGACAATGATGGCCATAAGCCACATTAACAGACAGATGTTGAGGCACGGCTCAGAACCCATAGATCCCAATCGGTTGCTAGTGTTATCATTGGGAACAGGCACTGCCAAATTCGAGGGGAAATACACCGCAAGTGCAACCTCAAAATGGGGTTGGATCAGTTGGATGTTTCACAATGGGAGCACACCTATGATCGACATTTTTGCCAATGCAAGTTCCGATATGGTTGACATTCATGTGTCCACTCTCTTTCAGTCTGTCAAGGCCAAACACAACTACCTACGTATTCAGGTGCATAAATGAATAGTGTTCTTAATTATATACTGAAATTTCGACTGCATGTAACAATACAGGGCCTGTTTGTTAACAGTAAATGAGAAATCTCAGGATGACAGTATGAGCGGTGAGGAGTCATCGATGGATATTGCAACAGAGAATAATTTGAAGAGGCTTGTGGAGATTGGGGAGGGGCTGCTGAAAAAGCCGCTGTCAAGGGTTAATTTGGATACCGGGAAGTACGAGAAGTGTGAAGGAGAATGTACCTACGAAGAAGCGCTGGTCGACTTTGCCAAACGGCTCGCGGAGGCAAAGAAGCTCAGGCGAAACAAATGAAAGTCCACGGCGACAAGATCGGTGTTCTAGCCTACCGGCCGGAATGTTATTAAAGTGTAAAAAAAAATCATGGATTAATTCATGTTATTCTTGTAAATTGTATGTGTGAAAAGACTAAGTTTGAGTCAAGCATAGTAGAAGAATCTATAAGTTCACTCAACCTTATAAATCAGTGCATGGTTCTTGTTTCTTAATGTAAGCAGAGTAGCCTTAGCTATGTGCCACGCGATTATTATTAGTACTTAAAGTTAATAATACCAGAATGTTACAGTGTTCAGTAAAAAAATATTCAGGCTATTGCACCAGAATGTTACAGGGTTCAGTAAACTCGTGGATTCATATTAAATTAAAAAAAAAAAAAAAACTTCTACTGTAGCTAAATTACTAAGAACATCCGATCTGTCAGTTGACTTTGATCAGATCGATAATCTTCTAAAATCTTAAGTGATAGTGAGATCCTGATACGCATCTCTAGGCTCAACAGCCACGAGGAATCAAAAAAGGGTGGTGATTAATTTAGTCGGATAATTTTTACAGAAATCTAACAAAATATCTTTGTAGCTCGAGGGTTGTTGCAGACAAGTGGGATAACTTAATCCGAAAGTTATTATTAATCTATGTTTTCCTGCACCTGCAGGCGACCCTCATTCTCGTTATTTAGATTAAAATGATCACTGAACTATTCTTCATAATCGTTCATTTTAAATCCATCACGTTGAGGATTGGAACATAATATATTGGAATGTCTGGAATCATTAGGTTGGCAATCTTTGTTTAATTTTTTTTTTTTTTTTTTTGAAGTCTTGTGAGGACTGCTATGAATTGATCAAGAATGTTATAAACATCACAAGTTTCATAATCAAATCTCACATCTGTCCAGAACTCCCCCCCCAGAAAAAAGAGGTAGCAAGAACTCATCAAACATCGTAGTCTTGATATAGGAATTCAACATAATGCCGACTAGCATCGAAAAAAGAAAGATGGTGACAGTGCTGAGTATTGATGGAGGTGGCATCAAAGGAATGATTCCCGGTACCATTCTTGGCTTTCTTGAATCCAAGCTTCAGGTAACCTATATATATTAACCTCTACTTCCATCTTCAAATATGTGGTTTGCTTGTTCAAATTTTATAACTCGATCGGTCTCTCTATCTCTGTGTACGTATCAAATGTAGGATTTGGATGGCCAAAGTGCAAGACTAGCCGATTATTTTGACATAATTGCCGGAACAAGCACAGGTGGGTTGGTCACTACCATGCTTACAATCGACCCATGTACCAAGCAAAGGACATCAACGATTTCTACTTTGAACACACACCTAAGATCTTCCCTTAAAGTAGGTCAGTACGTAAAATGATCTCGATCTATAGCTATCAACTAGCTAGAAGAAGTCATTTCTCTGTCTGTATACTAAAGTTACACCGAGGCTTTCATAACTAAGTAATAAAATTTGGCGAATATCGTGATTCATTTTTTATCTGCATCGGTATATATGTAGACAAAAGAACTTCTTGACGTCGATTCAAAGTGCATTTGGTGCCATGATGGGTCCAAAGTATGATGGGAAGTACCTGCGCACGATGACGAACAAGCTGCTTGGTGATCTACTCTTAAGGAGACTAACAAATGTGATCATCCCAGCCTTTGATATCAAACACCTTCAGCCTGTGATTTTCTCAACCATTGATGTAATTAAGACGATGTTATCTTGTTATATATTTCTCGGTTAGTTCCGAATGTTATTCGAGACTAAATTCTATAATCACAGGCAAAAGAATGTTCTCTGAAAAATGCAAAGCTTTCGGATATCTGCATCAGTACCTCTGCAGCTCCAACTTTTCTCCCGCCACACTACTTCGAAATCAAGGACAACCTGCAGGAAAAAACCCGTACTTTTGATCTCGTTGATGGTGGAGTTGCTGCAAACAATCCTGTAAGTAACTTAGGCTTGTGTTTTTTTTTGTTTTTTTTTTAAATTTTTTTTTCTTTTTCTTTTTACATTTACGTACGTTCAACAATTAATATGTCGAGAGGCTATAGTACTGAGATGTTTGTTAATATATGAAGAGAGAATATGTATCACATGGCTTATATAACTAAAATGTATTGTGATCGTATAATATGCACAGACAATGATGGCCATAAGCCACATAAACAGAGAGATGTTGAAGCACGGGTCAGAACCGATGGATGCTAATCGGTTGCTAGTGCTATCATTGGGCACCGGCTCGGTTGCTAGTGCTATCATTGGGCACCGGCACTGCCAAATTCGATTGGAAGTACACCGCAACTGCGGCCTCAAAATGGGGTATGCTCAATTGGATGTTTCACAATGGTAGCACACCTATGATCAACATTTTTTCCGATGCAAGTTCCGATATGGTTGACATTCACGTCTCCACGCTCTTTCAGTCTCTCAATGCCAAAGACAACTACCTACGTATTCAGGTGCATAAATGAATAGTTTTTATTGACAAATCGATATAGACTGTAATAAACTAATAATACAAGACTGACTTGCTTTTTGCTAATAGTAATTTTGCTGACAGTTTATTTTGAAAATTAAAGGATGACAGTTTGAGCGGTGAGGAGTCAATGATGGATATTGCAACAGAGAAGAATATGAAAAAGCTTGTGGAGATCGGGAAGGGGCTGCTGAAAAAACCGGTGTCGAGGGTTAATTTGGATACCGGGAAGTACGAGAAATGTAAAGGAGAAGGAATCTACGAAGAAGCACTGGTCGATTTTGCCAAACGGCTTGCGGAAGCGAAGAAGCTCAGGCAAAACAAATAATTCCCGGCCAGAAGATGCACAGATCGGACTGTTGTTGTCTTCAATGTGTGGCAAAAAACAGTATATTATTTCATTTATCTTAGGGTTCACTGGTTATTTAGGTTCTTCTAAGAATGTGCAATCTGTTAATTAATAAATGGATTTGTTGTTTAATTAGTCGCTTAATTAAGATCATTGAACATGCTCAAGTGAAAAACAAATAAGTGCATCATATGTTGTAAGTAAGAGCTGGCATTGTGAAGGTTGAATGCATGTGATAGTCCTTCTCTGTAGATCAATATATATATGCAACTAATATTTTAATGACTCAAATCACTCAGAAATAAAATTTTAAAATTTTCAGACAAAATTTTCTTAATTAATTATCTTGTTGATAATTATGAGAGAGATCGATCAAGAGAATGTCACTATCTGAGTTTTTAGTTACTCACCCCGCTAAATATCAAAATCAATCATATTAAAAATTATATTAGAAGAGTGTCAAGTCCATCGGAAAATAATTAGTAAAAAATTATAGCACATGAATTTTGCAGAGACACAAAATGCATGTCTACAAGATATCTATATATAGATGGTGTTGACAGTAGCTAGAGAGAGGCTACCCAGGCCCCCAGACCCGCTACCATAGCTCTCGGACCCGGTCCAGGGCCCGGGGGTGAATCACGGAAGTCCGGACCCGCGACCCAGCAGGTCTCACTGGTGACTAGGGCCCGGGGACCAGGAGCGCCATGTCACACCCCGTCGAAATCCCCTTGAGCATGATAGAGTCAAACATGACTCAAAGACATTTTTGGAGAATACCGGAGTGTTCTCAAGTGATCGAGAATGTCGTAGAGATCTCCAGAAGATTCCGGAAACTACTCGACATCTCTAGGCAACTCAGCAGCATGGCTGCAGGCATCTCTAGAAGGTTCCGGAGCACTGTGCAGGGCAGTGCGAGGCTCTAGCAGAACCTCGATCATTCTAGAACACTCTAAGATACGTATTGATAGTGTTAGGACACACTAGGAGTGTATAGAAATTTCTAGAGTCGGATACGTCTAGAAGATACTCCGACATGCCAGCCTGCCTATATATAGGATGTTGGTGCCGCTTTGGTTTGGCACGGAGGAAACATCAATTTTAGGAATTTTACAATTTTGTAAACTTTCTCTAAAACTCAATATAAGTTGATAATCTTCAACGACTTGGTTTCCTCTACCATTGTTGTTCTAGCCAAGAGGCTATTCGACTAACGGAAAGGCTAACTTAGCATATGTGTTGCTAAGGCCGCACGAGCGATCAAGTCGCAAAACTTAAGCTCGTGACATTTGGTATCAGAGCCTAGTCCGATACCAGAGCCCGTGCCCAATACTAAGGTCGTATCCGATACGATGGTTAAAACTGGTAAGCCTACCGAGGTTACCAGGAGTGGTACTTCTCGAACTGAACCTGTCGTAGTGGCGACGCAAGAAAGTGGCCGCGGTGACATCTCCAATCTACAGACATCTCGAGGGGAGAAGTCTAAGGAGTTGATAGCTGCACTCGATTCACGCCATGCTCAGGTTGAGGCAAGCGTGGATGGCAGAGGTGCCCAGGTGGAAGAGCTGGACCTCCGTGTGGAAGAACTAGGCCAACGGGTCGACGGTCTAGAATAGGAGGATGTTGCAATCCACTCTGCGATTAAATATCTACTATCGCAAATGGAGATAAAGATACGCGAGGAGTTCAAGGGTGAACTCGCCCAAATGCGTCAAGTCCACGAAAGGGAACTCAACAGCGCGCTAACTCGCATCGAGGAGATGGGAGGAGTTGGTCCTATGCAGGCGTGTGTTGGCGGCAGGGACAGGCAGCAGTGGGACAACGGAGGCAAGGCACATTGAGGTGCCAAAGCCTAAGAGCTTTGGAGGCTCAAGCAACGCTCGCAAAGTCGACAACTTCATTTGGGGGCTGGACCAATACTTTGGAGCCGTTGGCATCACTGAAGAGGATGCCAAGATCAAGACAGTGGCTTTATATCTTACCGACACCGCCATGTTATGGTGGCGAAGGAGGCGAGGAGACATCGAAAAATGCACGTGCATCATCAATACCTTTGACGATTTTACCAAAGAGCTTAAGCGCCAATTTTATCCGGAGAATGCCGAGGATGAAGCAAGAGCTCGACTACGAAGGCTCAAGAACGTCGGGCCGATTCGTGAGTATATTAAAGATTTCACTAACTTGGTGCTTGAGATCCCCGACCTATCCGACAAGGATGCGCTCTTTAACTTCATGGATGGTCTCCAACCATAGACCAAGACCGAGCTAAGGCGACGTGGGGTGCAAGACCTTGCCACCGCCATAGTTGTGGCTGAGAGTCTAATCGATTATACCAATCCAAGGGAGACTGCCACGAAGCCAAAAGATAGGAGGAGCGCCCATGCCAAAGGTGGGAGAGACAAAAGCCCTCGCAAAGAGTCGCAACAAGGCACGTACTCGGCAAAGAGCAAAGACAAGGGCTAACAAAAGGAGTCGCGAGGCTCGAACAAGCCCAACAACAACAAATGTTTCTTGTGCGACAGTCCCCACTGGGCAAGGGACTGCCCACAGAAAAGAACGCTGAGCGCATTGTTGGGAAATCGTCAAGGCAAAGGAGAAGCCAAAGCTGGTGACGACAATGCACACATGGGGTCGATACAATTACTTAACGGAATTCGCTCGACACCCAAAGTCCAAGCCAAAGGTCTACTCTTTGTCGACATTGCCCTGGGAGGCAAGCCAACCACGGCAATGCTCGACTCGGGTGCGACACACAACTTTATCTCTATAGAAGAAGCAAGGAGGCTGGGACTTAAAGGCAGCAATGGAGGGGGCTCCATTAAGGCTGTCAACTCGCCTTCAAGACCCATTCATGGCATTGTGAGAGGAGTCGAGGCCCAAGTACGGACATGGCGAGGCAACCTTGACTTCTCTATAGTTCCAATGGATGACTATAAAGTCGTCCTAGGGCTGGAATTTCAGGATCAAGTAAAGGCGTTCGCAGTGCCATTCGCCAACAACATGTGCATCATGGATGGCGATAAGGCGTGCGTCGTGCCGACAACAAGAGGCTGCAAGCAAGACCTGCAAGTATTGTCGGCAATGCAGTTCAAGAAAGGCATCCGGAGGGACAAGGAAAGCTACTTGGCGATCCTCAAGGAGTTCGATGACGAGGAGTTAAGCCCACAAGTCGACATGCCCAAAGATGTGGCTGCAGTTCTTAAGCAGTTCAAAGACGTATCACCGTCTGAACTTCCCAAGAAGCTGCCGCCAAGGAGGGAAGTGGACCATGCTATCGAATTAGAGCCGGGCACCAAACCACCCGCAATGAGCGCATATCGTATGGCACCTCCCGAGTTAACTGAACTAAGGAGGCAGCTCAAAGATCTTTTAGATGCGGGATTCATTCGGCCCTCCAAGGCACCATTCGGTGCCCCGGTCTTATTTCAAAAGACGAAAGACGGTTCGCTTCGAATGTGTATTGACTATCGGGCACTTAACAAGATTACCGTGAAGAACAAGTACCCTATCCCTCTCATTGCCGACTTGTTTGATCAGCTGGGGCACGCCTGCTATTTCACGAAGCTGGATCTGCGCTCGGGATATTATCAAGTGCGCATTGTCGAATGCGACGAACCGAAGACTACGTGCATAACGAGGTATGGTTCTTACGAATTCTTAGTTATGTCCTTCGGCCTAACCAACGCACCGGCGACGTTTTGCACCTTGATGAATAAGGTGTTCCTGCCCTATCTTGATCGGTTTGTAGTCGTCTATCTTGACTACATCGTGGTGTATAGCCGAACCCTAGAAGAACACGTGGAACACTTGCGAGAAGTGTTCAAGGTGTTAAGGGAAAACGAGCTATACATCAAGTTGGAGAAGTGCTCATTTGCGAAGCCGGAAGTGTTATTCTTGAGACATAAGATTCGAGACGGCAAGTTAATGATGGAGGATTGTAAGGTGCACTCCATCCAAGCATGGGAGCCGCCCACCAAGGTACATAAGCTGAGATCGTTTCTCGGGCTAGTGAACTACTATCGCCGATTTATCAAGAGCTATTCGGCGAGGGCAGCGCCTTTGACAGACATTCTCAAGAAGAACAAGGCATGGGAGTGGACGTCGAGGTGCCAAGAAGCCTTTGAAGACTTGAAGAGGCCCGTCTTGAGTCTTTCTGACCACACCAAACCATATGAAGTGTACACCGATGCATCTAACTTTGCTATCGGCGGTGTACTTATGCAAGATGGTCATCCGATCGCTTACGAGACTCGAAAGCTCAATGATACGGAAAGGCGCTACACAGTTCAAGAGAAGGAGATATCCGCCATCATACATTGCCTTCGAGTGTGCGACATTACCTACTTGGGACAAAGTGTGTGATCATGACGGATAACATAGCAACCAGCTACTTCCAAACTCAAAAGAAGTTGAGTCCCAAGCAAGCACGATGGCAAGATTTCCTGGCCGAGTTCGACTGCGACTTGGTGTACAAACCAGGAAAGGTAAATGTCGTTGCCGACGCTCTAAGCCGCAAAGCGGAGTTGGCAAGCATCTCCCAAGCCATCAACCCATTGTTGGAGAAAATCAAAGAGGGACTTAAGGCAGATGGACAATCTCGAACCATCATCGCCTTAATAAAAGAAGGAAAGACGCGGAGGTTTTGGATCGACAACGGTCTAGTCTACACCAAAGGCCGCGCATCTTCGTACCGAGGTGGGGCAACTTGAGAAGGGAAATGATCAAAGAGTGTCATGACTCCTTGTGGGCCGGCCATCCAGGGGTAAGACTCACACTTGCTCTTTTGAAGTCCATCTACTATTGGTCGCGGATGCGCGACGGGGTAGAGGAGTATGTTCGGACTTGCCTTGTATGCCAACAAGACAAGACCGTCCAACAGCAGCCGAGGGGCTTGCTGAATCCCCTGCCAATTCCCGAGAGACCCTGGGAGAGTGTCTCTATGGACTTCATCATTTGTCTGCCAAAGTCCGAAGGGTTCGGAAGTATTGTTGTCATGGTGGACAGGTTCAGCAAGTATGCAACCTTCATGGCCGCATCGACAGACTGCACTGCGGAGGAGACAGCGAGGCTGTTTCTACGCAATGTTGTCAAACTCTGGGGCGTACCGAGGAGCATTGTTAGCGACCGAGACCCACGCTTTACTGGGAGGTTCTGGACGGAGTTGTTCAGAATTTTTGGGACAGACTTGGACTTCTCGACAAGTTTTTATCCGTAAAGCGACGAACAAACTGAGCGGTTCAATGCTCTTCTCGAAGTATATCTACGGCACTATGTGAGTGCCAATCAAAAGGACTGGGCCAAGCTGTTGGATGTAGCGCAATTTTCCTTCAACCTACAACAAAGAGAGGCAACGGGGAAAAGTCCTTTTAAGATCGTCTAGGGCAGCAGCCGACAACACCTCTTTCCCTTGCCACACGCTACGAGGGAAAGAGTCCAGCCGCATATAAGTTTGCCAAGTCCTGGCACGAGCAGACGGAGCTAGCTCGAGCAGCGTTGCATAAGGCTGCGTCACGAATGAAGAAATGGGCGGAAAAGAAGCGAAGGCATGTGGAGTTCAAGGTAGGGGACCTTGTACTAGTGAAACTCTTGCCCCAACAGTTCAAGGCCTTTAGGAAGGTGCACAAAGGCTTGATAAGTAAGTACAAGGGGTCGTTCGAGGTCACCAAGCGCATTGGCAAGGTTTCATACAAACTTCATTTGCCGCCCAAACTAAAGATTCAACCGGTCTTCCACGTTAGCATGCTAAAGCCGTACCATGACGACGAGGAAGACCCATCAAGAGGAGTTTCACATCGGGCACCAACAACCGTCATCACATCTTTCGACAAAGGAAATAGAGGAAGTACTCACAGACCGAGTCATCCGGCGTCGAGGTGTGCCAAGGTATACCAAATACCTTGTCAAGTGGAGATGACAACCCGATTCGGAAGCAAGCTGGGAGTCTGAGGACATGCTTTGGCAATTCAAAGACAAAATCCAGCAATATCACGAGGACGCGATGAGGGCGTCGCGAGTATAGGTGGGAGAGAATGTCACACCCCGCCGAAATCCCCTTGAGCATGATAGAATCAAACATGGCTCAAAGACATTTTTGGAGAATACCGGAGTGTTCTCAAGTGATCGAGAATGTCGTAGAGATCTCCAGAAGATTCCGGAAACCACTCGACATCTCTAGGCAACTCAGTAGCATGGCTGCATGCATCTCTAGAAGGTTCCGGAGCACTGTGCAGGGCTGCGCAAGGCTCTAGCAGAACCTCGATCATTCTAGAACACTCTAAGATACGTATTGATAGTGTTAGGACACACTAGGAGTGTATAGAAATTTCTAGAGTTGGATACGTCTAGAAGATTCTCCAATATGCCAGCCTGCCTATATATAGGATGTAGGTGCCGCTTTGGTTTGACACGGAGGAAACATCAATTTTAGGAATTTTACAATTTTGTAAACTTTCTCTAAAACTCAATATAAGTTGATAATCTTCAACGACTTGGTTCCCTCTACCATTTTTGTTCTAGCCAAGAGGTTGTTCGACCAACGGAAAGGCTGACTTAGCATAGGGGTTGCTAAGGCCGCACGAGTGATCAAGTCGCAAAACTTAAGCTCGTGACAGCCAGCCAGCTAAATAGGGGATCAGGGCAACCCCATAATGTATGCAGAAGAGGGCCAGTCCCACATTGAATTGTGAGGTCAGTCCTCACACCCGACCGCCTATATATGAGCCCCAACTATCCTCATTAATAGATAATCAACACTTCAACTACTCATTACCGCTTAAGCCATCAGCTTATCCCTACTATACTGACTTAGGCATCATAGAGGAATAGACCAGCCAACCCGGTATTTCCTTAGTTAGCAGGATTTGCAGGAAGGAATTACACCAAGATCCATCAGTCTCTGTGAGTCCCTGGATTCAGACAGAAACAATTAGCACAGTCTGTGGGAAGATTTCGTCTATAAAAGTCACGTACAGATAGTATGGCAGGAAGATCAGGATTAGAAGCCGGCGAAGGAAGACCGGAAGAAGTACGCCGGATCCGGGGTCCTGAAACTATGATTGACGCAACTTCGACCCCATATTCTAGGCAGGATATGGCCATCAATCACAGGAATCCGAGTAACATCTCAGGCCCTGACCAATACGATATGGCGGGGGAAATAGAGAAGATGAAAGCAGAAGTTGCACGGTTGCGGGAAGGAGGTAATCGGGACCGAATGAAGGCGGAAGCCCGGTATCAGAAAATGGAAGTGATAAATACCACACTGTTGGCAGCCTTGGAGAAAGGGCAACGGCTGAACGCCGCGTTAACGGAAGCACTGGCCGCACCAAGGAAAAACGATGAGTTCCCGCACCTTGAGGAAGGACAACCAACGGGGAGGAGAAAAATTGTGCACATACCGGTAACGTTCTTTTTAGAGACCATGAAGAACTCTGGGGCCCCACTGCTCTCGCATCAGGCAAGGGTATCATCGGAAGGGGAAGGCAGCTCAACGGCACGGGCGCTCCAAGTACTATCCACCTCGGTGTCGGATATAAAGGCCCGGATGGAGGCTAGGGAGAGAAAAGTAGCAAGGCCGCCCGTGAATGCGCGCTTTAAAGAGCGGGCCAGACCATTCTCCCACCAGATATTGGAATACGGTGGAGCGGGCACGCGAAGGTCGCTGAAGCTAACATACACTGGGGCAGGATGCCCGTTCCAACACCTGGACAACTTCAGGTCGCATACGGGCACCAAAGGCTATTCTGATGCCACCTGCTGCAGCATATTTCAAGAAACGCTCTCGGGGGAGGCGTTGGGTTGGTTCTATGAGTTGCCGGTGAATTCAATAGAATCGTTCGAACAGCTGGCAGATAAGTTTGTCAGCCGGTTTATCCTCAGGGTCGAGGGAGCCCAAACATCGACAGTCCGCTTTAACTGCATGCAGGCGGACAACGAGGGACTACGGCCGTTCGTTAACCGATGGAAAACTTCCACGACCGGGGTAAGGAGCCTCGATAAAGGGATTGCCGAGATGACGTTCAAGCAAGGGCTGAGGCCCAGAGAATTCTCCTATGCCGTGCAGATAGAGAGGCCGTGAGGATACGATGAGCTGATGGCCATGGCCGTTAGGCATGCATAAGCCGAGCACGAGACCTACGGGAATCGGCTGCCGAAGGAGAGGCTCGATGACCCGTTACCGACTCAGCGGGAAAATAGGACCTGGCAGCGAAGCCAGGAACAAAGGCTTTCACTTGTCAAGAAAGCCAGGAGCTGGGGAGTTCGATGACCCCGTAGGGATAACACCAACAGCCCATTGAAGGGCGGAAAACTCGCGCCTTACCACAGAGAGCGACCGTTGGCTATAGTGCCCGCAGAGCGCCGGGAGCGATCCCAGGCTATTGTGCCAGCGGAGCGGTTGGATAATTCAGCCGCACTAACATCTTCCTACGAGTGCATTTTCAATGAAAACAGGGAGGTCATTCCCCAGCCAGAAGCAAGGATGCACCAAAGGGGAAATCTTACTCAAGAGCAATCCGGGAAATATTGCTCGTACCACAACGAAGCGTCCCACCGAACTAACGACTGCCATGCCCTAAGAGCTGCAATAGATGGGCAAACAGGGCCGGGAAATTACAACAATACAGGCAGGATGCCCGAGATGTGGGGACTATACAAACTCGAGTCCCAGGGCGGATCGAAATGCACGGAAGTATAAATGCAATCCACGGTGGAGCCCATATTGATCGACTCACCGGTAACTCGAAGAAGCGGTGCCTGAGGTCGATCCGGAGAAAGGAAGTGTACGCCTTCGGCAGCGGGAGCGGCCAGGCCGCTAAGACCGGGTGGAAGTCGGTCACATTCTACGAGGAAAAAGAGCCAGAGGACCTAATTCAACCGCACGACGATGCCTTCCTTGTCATCGTCTAGATAGATCACTGGATGACCAGCCGAATGTTGGTCGACACCGGGGCTTCGGTCAATGTAATAGTCCGTGAAGCATACAAGGGGCTGAACCAAGGAAGGGACAAGTTATCCCAGGATAACGAGCCATTAATAAGCTTCTCCGGCGAAGTAGTCCAACCTTTGGGTTCAGATTATTTACCGCTGATCTTTGGTGAAGGAGACAGAACAAGAAAGGAGCACTTAGAGTTCATTGTGGTGGACTGTCTGTCCTCGTACAATGGCATCATTGGCAGGCCGGGATTATGGAAACTAAAAACATTTATAGCCGGCCACATACTGATGTTAAAAATGCCATCTCCCACCGGGTTCATCACCATCCGTGGAGATCAGAAGGTCGCCCGTAAGTACTATACGAAGGCCCTAACCTGTGGTAGGAGGCGAGTCAAAGTCTTCACGGCGTCCCAGCAAGCACTGCCGCCGGACCTAAGTATCGACCCTTGGGACAACACCGATTCTGATGAGGAAAGGCCGAAACGCCCATCGGCGGTAGAAAAAACTGAAGAGATCTCTATTTCGGAACAACACCTAGAGCGAAAGGTGATAATATGAACGAAACTGGCACCAGAGGTTAGGAAAGATCTCATCACTTTCCTCTGGGGGAACATCTCAGTATTCGCATGGTCCTATGAGGACATGACTAGCATATCTCCGGAAATAGCCACACATGAATTAAACATCCTGCCCGACAGTACCCCGGTGAGGCAGAAGAGGAGGTCCTTCACCCTGGCGAAGTATGAGGCGATTAGGGAGGAGATGCAGAAATTGAGGGGAATAGACTTCATTCGGGAGGTCCAGTATCCCCGCTGGCTCGCCAATGTGGTCATGGTTCCTAAAAAGGGGACCGGCCAGTGACGCATGTGCATCGATTTCACCAACCTAAATCGGGCGTGTCCAAAGGACAGCTTCCCTCTCCCCCGGATAGACCAGCTGATAGACTCGACCTCCGGTTTTAAGCTGCTAAGCTTCATGGATGCTTATGTCGGGTACAACCAAATAAGAATGAGTCTGACAGATGAAGAGCACACTTCATTTACAACTGACCGGGGGCTCTATTGTTATAAAAGGATGCCATATGGGCTGAAGAACGCCGGGGCTACATACCAGCGGGTGGTCAACCACATGTTAGAACATGAGATGGGAAAAATAGTGGAAGTTTACGTGGATGACATGTTGGTCAAGAGTCTGACGGCAGGCGCCCACGTACGAGACTTGGCAGTAGTGATCGGCAAGATGCTCAAGTATGTGATGCGCCTAAATCCAAAGAAGTGCATATTCGGGATTTCAGATGGCCTGTTCCTAGGCCATATCGTTAGCGAGCGGGGAATAGAGGCTAACCCACTAAAAGCCCAGGCGATCCTACAAATGGGGACTCTAGAGGAATGGAACCAAGTCCAGACGCTGACCGGGCGGTTACCGCATTAACCAGGTTCATCTCCCGCTTAACTGACAAATGCACCCCGTTCTTCAAGCTGCTCAAGGCACAGCAGTTCAAGAAAATCCAGTGGGCATATCTAACAGCATCAAGGCATATCTATCAGCAGTATCCCTCTTATTCAAGTCAGTGCCGGGAGAAATTTTGTACCTCTACATCGTCGCATTAGAAACGGATGTCAGCGCGGCTCTTGTCAGGAAGGAAGAAACTCTGGAGCTTCCAGTGTATTACGTGGGAAAGGGATTCACCGGGGCTGAAAGTCGATACCCGGATATTGAAAACTAGCTTTAGCCCTCATCATAAGTGCAAGGAAGCTCCGGCATTATTTCCAAGCCCACTCCATCACCCTATACACCAATCACCCTTTACGGCAGATCTTGCAAAAGCCGGAAACCAGCGGCAGGCTGGTCCGATGGGTAGTAGAGCTGGGAGAGTTCGATATAATATATACCCCGCGGACGGCCATCAAAGGATAGGCTGCCGCAGATTTCATATGTGAACTCACGCAAATGGCACAGGGAACACATTCTGATGACGCAGAGAGTAGCCAACTGGATACTATAGTAAAGGTTGAACCAGGACTGCCCAGCGGTTGGAAACTTTATGTTGATGGTTCTGTCACAAACAAACGGAGTGGAGCCGGCATCATGTTAACGGCACCGGATGGCCAATCGTATGAGTACGCCCTGTGGTTCCTGTTCAAAACTTCCAACAATGCAGCTGAGTAAGAGGCACTAATAGCCGGCCTACAATTCGCCAAAGAAATGGGAATCTCGTCCATGGAAGTGCACAGTGATTCAAGCTTGGTGGTCAACCAAATGAACGACGTGTTTGAGGTAAAAGAGCCTCAGATGGCCTCCTACCAGGCGTTGGCCACAGCCATGATGGAACCGTTTGAGGGGGCAACCATTCGGCACGTTCACCGGGAGGAAAATAGGCATGCGGATGCCCTGGCAAGGTTGGCGACCGAAAATTATCCGCCGGAGTACCGCATGGCCAGAATTGAAACTTTGGAGAGACCGAACATAAGCAAGACTATCTCCGAGATCTTTGCGGTAGAGGAATCACCTCCTAGTTGGATGGATCCGATCAGAAAATACTTAACTGACAAGATCAGCCCAGAGGATAAAGTAGAGGCCAGAAGACTGCACCTCAGGTGTGCCAGGTACAACCTGTTGGGTGGCAAGTTGTACCCCATAGTTTCCCCCATCTCAAGTGCGTGACGAAAGAGGCCGAGGAAGCCATCATGCGAGAAATTCATGAAGGAGTGTGCGGCAACCATTCTGGTGCCCGATCCTTATCACATAAATCACTCCAGGCAGGGTACTTTTGGCCAGACATGGCAGCGGCTTTAAGGAAAATATCGGGCGGCTGCCACAAGTGCCACATGTACGCCACTATACCGCATGCCCCGACAATTGCCCTATCGATCCTGTTTGCACCTTGGCCGTTTGCACAATGGGGACTGGATATAATTGACCCCTTCCCAACGGCTATAGGGCAGTACAAGTACGCTATCGTGGTCGTTGACTACGAGACTAAGTAGGTTGAGGCAGAGCCAATGATCAAGATCACAGAGGAAAGGGTGGAAAAGTTCCTATGGAAGAACATATACTGCCAGTTCGGTGTCCCACAGACCATTGTCACAGACAACGGGACGCAGTTCAACAACATCGATCTCTTCGAGTACACAACCTCTTTAGGAACCCGGATGGTGTTTGCCTCGGTAGCCCACCCGCAGACCAATGGCCAGGTTGAAACGGTTAACAGGATCATCAAGAAACTCCTCAAGAAGAAGCTAGACGGCAAAAAAGGGTTGTGGGCTGAGGAACTACCAGCGGTCTTATGGGCAATCCGCACAACGGCAGCAGAGGTAACAGGAGAAACCCCATTCTGTATGGCATTCGGGAGCGAAGCGGTGCTTCCCATGGAGACCGAGATGCCCAGCGGCAGAGTTGAAAATTATGAAGCTGCAACAAATGCTGAGGGCATACGGCTCAACCTAGATCTTATCGAGGAGCGTCGCGACCAAGTGCACCTGCGAAACCAAACGTATAAGCAACGGGTGGCCCGCTACTATGATAGTAAGGTCTGGGAAAGAAAATTGCAAGTGGGAGATTGGGTGATGAAGAAAGTTCACAAAAAGGTGTTGGCCTTGGAGCCAACGTGGGAGGGGCCCTACCAAATCATAGCGGCCGTGGGCCCAGTGACCTTCCACATCATAGACACCGATGGGGTCTATTCCACTCGCCCATGGAACATCGAGCACCTCCGGTATTACCCTAAGTGAGAATTATACCCCAACGGCTTAGTGGTTTAACCGGACTGTATTGTATTCATTCAAGTGCTCATAATTCAATAAAAAGTACTTACTATTCCAACACGGTTAGTACGGCAATCCAATGAGTATCAGGCACAACACCATGGATGATTACTAGTTTCTCCGGCATACTTAGTAAGGAAAAAAAAAAGTGGGGGGATTATTATGAAGATGGAGGCCTTTGGGCCTCGTTAAGCCCTTAGTCAGCTCCACCGATAATAGCGGTTCCTAGGCCATCGGCCTTGAGTTCCATCTGCTCCACCTCAGCTACGTCAGCCTCCATTCTCTCGACGTCGAGCCAACCTTTCTCTATCCATTCTAAATAGGCCTCGTTTATGCCTTTCTCCCGAGCGGCCTTCAGCATCTCGCCAAACTCAACCGAGTCCAGGAACTCATCGATGACCTTATTAGCGGCCTCCGCCCGGTTAGATTCTGAAAATTTCTCCACCCCCTGCCAGACCAACGCTACTTGGCCTTGTAGCTCCAAGTTCCTAGTTTCAAGGTCCGTCACCCGCCCGGAGGAATCAGCAAGCTTCGCCTCCAAACCAGTGCACCGTTGGAGGGCGTCGGTTAGCTTCGATTCCAGCTCCCTGTTTTTCTTCTTCAAGCCCGGACCCTCCTCGCTAACCTCAGCAGCATAAAGATTGTACCCCCTACGGGGAGGGGTACAAAAAGAAGTTCTTTAGTTCGTAGAAATGGGGGGACTACAATACGAAAGAGCTATGCAAAGGAAGCCTTACCCGTAGAGCCATTTCCATGGCTTTCTTCCGGTTCTCGCCTTGCTGTGCATCCCTGGGAACCCTGCGGTCAAGCCCTAAACTTTTGATGTTAGCCAGTAGGAACCTGGCGAACCCCCCATCCTTGACACCATACTCACCCATCGGGGCGCCAGTGGGCTGACCTTCTCTAAAGGGCGCCGTTTCGAACATCCGAGGGGAAATCAAGCTTCCTGCGGTAGCACCAGACGTCCCGGGCCCTGAGACCCTTGCCCTTTTGGCATGACCTTCCCCAACGGTACTTCTGCGCAAGGGAATTATGTCTGTTGCCGCAGGTTCTGAGGTAGTTCCCGCTGCTATCTCTCGAATCGCGACCGGGGCAGGTGACTCCACGTCTATAAGTGACACACCAGCGCTCCCCGGCCTGTATCCCTTTGACAAAGCCCAGCCTCCCTGCCTGGGCGAGGGCCGTACTCGGCATCCTGAATCGCCATCACCACCGGCTCATGACACATCGTTCTCTCCCCGGTGTCGGGATCCACGACTGTTTTTTATGCCACCTCCCCCATTTCCATCAACTTTTGGGCAAGGAGTTGATCGTTCGTCTCGATGGTCTCGTCCTTCCGAAAAGCCACCCGCAGAGGGACAGCTGAAAGCCCACAATCTGAACCGTTAACGTGGAATCCAACTACAAACGCAGCGAAAAAAAAAAACCAACAAAATTAAAAACCCCTACCAGGCTTTCTCCCTATTTCACATATCTCCAGCACGTTCCACCGGATAAAGTTGTAAGAGCTCCGGCCTAGGGCGTCCCAACAGCCAAAAATCCTGGCTATCCGCCGCCTCTCCAGATCTGTCAATTTGTACGACTGATCCCCAATAGCTTGGTAAGTCCCCGGGACTCGAAAAGCCCTCGAGTTGCGCTGCCACCTCCCCCTAACCATTACCACCTGTTTCCTCCAGCTGTTTGAAATCCAAGATGGTAGGTGAGTGATCGCAGGACTAAGTTCCCACGCGGTAAAAGTCACGCAACCGCTGGCTTGGACCTTCTTGCAGTAAGAGATCTTGTACAGCGCCCTGAACTCATTGACCGTAGGCCATCCCATGTTGCAGAGACTATACAAGCACCCAAGACTGAGCAACTGCCTCTACTGGTTACTAGGAAGCTGGGCGGGAGAAAGGTTTATCGTGCTCAGCACGTATTGTACAAACCCAGACAGTGGTAGAGATAGGCCGTGGCGCAGCTGGTCCTCATAAACCGCAACTCAACCTTCCTCCGGGTTGCAGCCCAGCTCTCCGGGATTGAGGGCCCGGAGCTTTATCGACGGATCGATACCCCACCTTGCCCGGAAGTCCTTTATCTCTCCAGGGGTCATGCTCTGACCGGGCTCATCGCAAAAAATTGCCCTGTCACCATCTGATATCACGTGCTTCCGAGGAACGGGCACTACCGCAGACACTCCTGCTATCTTCTGGGCGGGCTCCGCAGAAACGTCTCGTTGCCGGGCCGCGCTCTTGAACTCAGTCCCGGGCCTAGAAACATCCCCTCCCCCCCGGACGAATCTCCGGCACGGGGACCTACATGGTCGGCTGATTTTCTAGATTCCATACGCCCTACTGAAGCCCTCGCGGTTAGTTTTCTGGTAGGAATAGACAGAAACCCAGTAAAGTAACAGTACAAGGAAAGCCAGGAACCAAACCTCAACAAGTACGCGACCAACAGAGGGCGCGGAAGGAGTCACAGCGTCCAATCAACGCCTGGAGCATGCACGATTTTGGCACTAAGCGCTGATTTCCTCTTGAAGGGGGCTACTTTCTAGGCGGTTCCTCTTCGCATAAGCATAATAGGGAGATCAGAGGGAGGCTCAAAGTATTTTATAGACGGCAAAACCGACCCCGGTTTCTCTCCCAAAAGGCAATTAGGGTATTCCAAAGGGCAATGCAATCCCAGCCGCAGATCTATACCAAACAAATCGTTCCACATACTCCACCATCGATAACCTCCCACGCAAACCGTCAGGTGACGAGACTGATGGACTCCTACATTAAATACAAAACAGTGCTAGAGCAGCCACTTGTCCTGCATGCGGAGGCCGACGGCTGCTAGCCTATGTGGCAACTCTGCCATCTCACACTCACGTGCGATAGCTAAATTCAACGGTTAGAGATAACCCAGTTCTAACTCAAGCTAAGGTATTCAACAGTAGAGCCAGTTCAAACTAATGGCTACACTAGTCCATCAGCAGGATCAGTACCAACTTATCACTCACATTCCTACGGAATAACCGGTTATGCAAACCGATGTTTTCCTACGGACATGCCGGTCCCAACTACACAGCTACAGACCAATGGGCTTTATAAACCCGGGAAATTCGTTCCTCTCGTACATGACAAATCTTCTCGCAGGCTAAAAATCTTGAACGTACCTCACGCCTGTACGAACAAAGGCTGTGAAACTATCGGTGTCGTGGCCAAAATGAACTCAGGATCACTACACCCACCGGGAGATTCGTTCCTCTCATACATGACAAATCTTCCTGCAGGCTAACCATGTACATACTTCACGCTTGCTAGAACAAAGGCTGTGAAAATTTTGGGAACGGCGGCCAATGTCAACACATGGCCTAGCCACCCCACCGGGAATTCCTCTAACACATGACACTTTTCCCGCTGGTACCAAGTTACTAAACATCAAAGCACTCCATCTAAGACACCCGCTGACCCTAGCGAATGCTTTTCTAAACTTGACGAACTTGGGGGACTCGTCCCACCCGTGCACCATACTCACTCAGTTTTCCCGGGGCATAGCATGGCATGGCGGATTTCAACGCCACTTCATTGCCATCCCATACGCCATATCTTATACCCGTATACAACTGTCTACATGTACATCATAAACATGCACTCGTACTAGGTTTATCCGAACGTCCGGCCAAGTCCAATCTTAAACGCGGACTTGGGGGACTGGGACACCGGTGGGTTCATATCCCAAATGGGTCCGTGGGCCTGTAAGACAAGACAGATTTAAGTCCCCATTCAAGATTACACTTGACCGGGAACTTGGGGGACTTGTTGACAGTAGCCAGAGAGAGGCTACCCAGGCCCCCAGACCCGCTGCCATGGCTCCCGGACCCGGCCCAGGGCCCGGGGGCAAATCACGGACGTCTGGACCCATGACCCAGCATGTCTCACTGGTGACTAGGGCCCGGGGACCAGGAGCGTCAGCCCGCTAAACAGGGGATCAGAGCAACCCCATAATGTATGCAGAAGAGGGCCAGTTCCACATCGAAAGGTGAGGCCAGTCCTCACACCCGACCGCCTATATATGAGCCACAGCTACCCTCATTAATAGGTAATCAACACTTCAACTACTCATTACCGCTTAAGTCATCAGCTTATCCCTACTATACTGATTTAGACATCGGAGAGGAATAGACCGACCAGCCCGGTATTTCCTTAGTTAGCAGGATTTGCAGAAATGAATTACACCAAGATCCATCAGTCTCAGTGAGTTTCTGGATTCAAACAGAAACAGATGGTGTTATGGTGGTCGTTGCACAAATTAATTTGGAGTAAACTATTTCATTATTTATAGTACGTCTGCTTCATGTTCTCCGATCATCAACTTGCATAAAAAAATGAACAAAAGATATTGAAAAGGAAATATAAAAAAAAAGTGCATTGACTTGTCTAGTACTATACGTACACGTACAGTGAAGACTGGAACTCCTCCAGTAGTTGGAGTTTCTTGACTCGTTGATGAGGTTGACGACGGTAAATAAAGACTTGTAAGGGCCGCCATTATTGCTCTCAACTTATTAAGCTACTATATTCTATGTTCCATCCTGCTGGCTATAAACTTCAGGCAGGGTTTTAGAATCAAATATCACATCTGGAGATTTTTCGTTTTGAAATTAAGTAAGGAGTATTAGTACATTCAATTTCATATCAACAACAGGTCTTTGAATTCGTAAAAGAGTTGGTGTATAATGTCGATTGGTTTGGCTAAGAGAAAGATGGTGACAGTTCTGAGCATTGATGGAGGTGGCATTAGAGGCATAATTCCCAGCACCATCCTCGGCTTTCTTGAATCTAAGCTTCAGGTAGGCAGCTTGATTCTCAATCTTTCATGTATATACGCAGGTATATTATCATATATATATAACCATATCATCAAATTTGGTAAATGGTAGGATTTGGATGGAGCAAATGCAAGAATTGCAGATTATTTTGACATTATCGCCGGAACTAGCACCGGTGGGTTGGTCACCACCATGCTTACAGCTCCCGACAAGAACAATCGACCCATGTATGAAGCAAAGGATATCAACAACTTTTATTTTGAACACTGTCCCCAGATTTTCCCTCAGAAAAGGTCAGTTGAACACCTAGAGCAACTGTAATAATTTTATTTCTTTCTGTTCCTCTAGTTCTTGTTTCTCTTCTCTTTGCCCTTGTGGCCAATGAAAGTCTCTTTCCGACCAAGAAATATATATATATTAGTTATGTCGTCCTTCTATAACAAGTTTCTTATTTGAACACATGAAGCACTGCCAAATATAACAAGTAATGTACAACTTTAGGGAGCATAGCAGTACTAATTTTTCTTGATCTGAAATCTGTACAGACGGAAAAACTTCTTCACATCAATGCAAGATGCAATGAAGCAGGGTCCAAAATATGATGGGAAGCACCTGCGCAAATTGACAAACGGGCTGCTTGGCGACCTCACTATGAAAGAAACTCTAACCAATGTGGTCATTCCAACTTTTGATATCAAACACCTTCAGCCTGTGGTTTTCACAACCATAGATGTAAGACATTTCATTTCTTATATGATTGACTTTGGATTCATTGCTAATACGTGTACTGATTTGTAGCTATGTAGCCAGTTTTACATACTAATATGTGAGTTGAAATTTATGGTAGTACAGGCAAAAGAAAATCCATTGAAGAACGCAAAGCTTTCAGATGTCTGCATCAGTACATCTGCAGCTCCATCTTATCTCCCTCCACACTACTTTGAAGTCAAGGATGACCAGGGAAATATTCGCACGTTTGATCTTGTTGATGGTGGGGTGGCTGCAAATAATCCTGTAAGTAGTTCTACTGAAGCCAACATTCTAACATGTTATGTTGTCATATTATCAATAATATGAGCACAAACAATATCCTAGTTTTAATGACATATTGCATTTCTCAGTACTTCACCATACTGCTGTAGTTAAGGAACTAATGTTTGTACTCCATGAATGTACAGACAATGATGGCCATAAGTCACATAAATAGAGAAATGTTGAAGAACAACTCAGAACCGATGGATGCAACCCGGTTGCAAGTGCTGTCATTGGGCACCGGCTGTTCCAAGTTTGCAGAGAAGTACAGTGCAGTCGCGGCATCAAATTGGAGTTTGGTGAATTGGATGTTTGATAATGGGACTGGGAGCACACCTTTGCTGGACATTTTTGGGGATGCAAGTTCTGATATGGTTGACTTTCATGTCTCCACTCTCTTCCAGTCCCTCAATGTCAAAGACAATTACCTACGAATTCAGGTACATAAATCACATGAAATAAATACTGAATACTTAACCAATGGTTCAGTAGTGAATCTGAAAAATTTCCTAATGGGAGTGGGAAATTTTCAATCTCACCCATTTAAGAAGTCTCTTTTGATTAGTTTCATAAAACCACTTGTGACTCCGCTTAAGCCTACATGGTGTCCATATTAACATGATCACATAAGATGTCAGGTTGTTTGAGTACTTATATTTTGTGGCTGCTAGCATGAGGCTAATTGTTTTATGATGTTCTGAAAATTATAGGACGACACATTGAGCGGTGAGGTATCGTCCGTGGATATAGCAACCGAGACGAATCTGAAAAGCCTTGTGGAGATCGGAAACGGTTTGCTGAAGAAGCCAGTGTCGAGAGTAAATTTGGATACAGGAAGGTATGAGAAATGTGAGGGAGAAGCCACCTATGAAGAAGCACTAGGCCATTTTGCCATACAGCTCTCAGAGGGAAGGAAGCTCCGACAAACCAAGTGAACAGAAATACATACCTTCATTGATTCATTGCTATCCCAAACTCCTGTTGACCTACATTTCTAAAGTCATATGTTCAATAACATTATAATTTTAGTTGGATGAAATCTGAGTTCAAATTCCTTTTTCCGGATCATATTGCAAGAATAGATGTGGTCAGAACAATAAAAATAGAGCGCAAAAGGCCAAAAATCACTACCCTAAAAGACAAACAACCAGGAGATGCCAATTTTTAGCACATTCTTTCATGTAAGACTAAGAACACAGAGAGTGACTGGCTCGTCAACAACTAAGCACACCTTGGACTATGATCTGCCATAGTAGGGATTGGTTGGTATTGTCACCAAACAAAAACGATACCAACTAAAATAAAGCACAAGCAACACCCAAGTTAAAGAACAAAACATGAAGTGGCTGCTCTATAAGTAGACAGTCAGTGTAGAGGAAAGGCAGAACTCCCCAAAGCTCCACTGATGCAAAGAAAAGAAGTGAATGGAGTCATCATATGATGAGTCCAGATCACCCCACCTGAAGTACAAACCGAGCAAGTGGGATGAAAGCCAAGACAACCCGGTAGGGTCTAAGATGGCAGAACTGATCAAAACCAAGGAGGAGCTGAAGAAAGCAAGGGAGAGTACCATGCAGCTATGGCTAGACTCCAAGCCTCTCATCGACGAGCTTGAAAGGCTGAAATCCGGCCTTGCAAGTGCTGAAAACCGGTGTGCCACGCCCAATACTAATATCACTAAGCTGAAAGAAGAGCTCGATGCAACCCTCGCATCCATCAAAGCCAAAAAGGATGAAGAACTTAAGGCGAGAAACACAATCGATGTAACAAATCAGGCTTCAGATCAAACACGTCGAGAGATTGTAAGTATCAACTTGGAGACAGAAGAAGAACAGAAAGCAGTAGCAAGAATGATGCGAGGCATGCGGCTGAGGAGACAGACTCTGCGAACACTGCACCTTACACTTCGAGCTGTAAGAATCGAAAAGGATGCTATTGCCGCATCAGCAGCAGAAGCTCTTCAGTACATGAACTATTCAGAAATGGATCATTCCACAGTCAGCATCAGCCATGCTGAATACCCTGGCTTGATGAAAAGAGCTCAAGATGAAAATTCTCTCTCAGACTGGCGTATTCTGGTTTGTGCAGAGCAGAAGCTTAATGCTGAGGCAAGCCGTGACAAAGCTTCAGCAAAACTGGATGAACTGTACTCTCAGTTAAAAGCAAGAGCTGGAGAGATCAAAGAAGAAGAGTATTACGGAGGTGGACAGACCCCGAGAATTGAACATGAAGGGCAAATAACCACAGTGGAAAAGCAGAGAAGAGTATATCCAAAGCCAACTCCAAGACATCCAAATCAACAGCGGAGAATGAGACGTGAGAACTACATGAGGCTGTCTGCAAATGTGAAACCAACGTATTTGCAACAAATAAGACACTTCCTTGGAGGTGTTTGCAATAAACCCAGAAAGTAACAAGGATAAGAGAATTCAGAAGATCTCATTAGAAATCCAGTTCTGAACAGGAATAAAGTGCTACTGTGTAGAACAAAACTTTATTGTAGCGCGAGTATTCTGATTTTCTTGCCTTTCCTATTCAGCAGAACAAAGTCTTGCGAAGATGCCAAATTTTCTAACAAAGACAATCTTATACGTGCCACTGAATCCAAAAATAGTGATAAACAAGGCGAGGGAAGGAGAGAAGCTAATAAGACAAAGTGCTTAGTCAGGCTAATGATCAAGTACTGCTGCCTCATATCTATGCCAAAGGATTGTGACTGCCTACACGTACCTGTTTAGTAGTAGTCATACCAGTGCTCTCGTTTGCTCATTGAAAATACCTAACCCTGTTACATGCGCTACAGTATGGACTCGTAACTTAAATCAAAAACATGGAATGCAGAAACAAGCTAACTCAGTAACTCTCATGTGAAGAGAGTAACAGACGAGGATCACAGTCTAATTAAGTCTAAATATTCCACCATTGCTGGCAGCAATTGCTCAATATACATGAGAGAACTAGCAAAGTGTACAACTCTACTCCCCCAGTTTCCCCCGACACTGAACTGAAGATGAGTTTGGTTACCAAAAGTTTTACCTAACCCTTCAGAAGGATGAGAGAAAATAAAGAGGTATTGGGTAGACGAGGACATAAAGCATTTCATAATGCATATATGAAAGGGAGCAGATGTTATTTGCAACTGAATGTTTGTTGAGTAGGGACGACAACGTCCAAATGCACTAACAAGCTTCTTGAGGAGCAAATCATTCTGAAACACTTCACAACTGCTTAGAAGGATGATCTAACAGGAAGATTGCTTACTTTTTCTTTTGCTACAAAATGATGTGTCCTCACTTGGGACATGGGGTCACAGTATCGAGTCATTGTTAGACTCCAAGCCTCTCATCAAGTTTGAGAGGCTGACACCCTATTTGCATGCTCTAACGGCTTAAATTACATGCAGTTAGACCAAAGAGGAACAACAAAAGGCACTAATCAATTGTGAAATTAATCACATTTTGGATCGTGGGACAGGAAGAACAAAGAGTTCTGCGTCTAAAGAGATTCTACTACCCAGCAACTTATCCTTGAAGGTATATGAGTTGGAAAGGAAGCGCAGCAGCACTTCCTGTTCAGAAATGGGAGTACTACCGCACCTCCACAGACGAAACAGAATTGCAATTCTTTATTAGTCTGGTGTATTCTGTGTACCACATAACGAACCTTCACAATGTGGTTATATAAAACAATGAAATGTATTCTCAGAGAAGATCAAGAATAAGGATATTATGGAAGATATTACTGGTGATGAACAGAGTTCAGAACAAGGTAATGTTGCACACCAGATCCAGAACAAACAAAGATTTTTCGAGAAGCTAAGAGAACTGTTTAGAAAGTTTCATATAAATTCAGAAAGTAGAAATTAGGTTTTCAACGGCATTTAAGTGCTACAGACTAGACTAACAAAAGGTCAAACTACTTGAACAAAATTTGATTGAAGCTCGAGTATTTCTGATCTTTTCCCTCAAGTCTTCTGATTGTTTCCTTGCACTTCCTACAAAGTCTGAAATGAAACACACTCCCAAGGTCAAAACCAGATTTCAACATAGATTATAACATACGGGCATGATATCACTATTTTAACTATAAACACTAACCTATGATCAGGGTGATATAATTAACAATGTTAAATTAGCTGAGATAAGAACAAAGGTATTCTATGTGAATACCCTGACCTACAATAAAGACTTACATACAAAAGTCTAGCCATAGATAATCTAACAGAACACAGATATTGATACCTGGTATTTCATAGTGCTGATTAAGGCTGCAGATAGAACTAGTTGATTATGTAATTTAGCAAGTGCAAAAGGAATCAAAGTCCATTCATCCATACATGAGCAGCCTCAACATAGCATGAAGTCCGGAACAAAAAGTCAGCCCCAGAGTTTTGATAGCTTCATAGCATTACAGATGGAAATAAGACGTGAAAACAAACCTTACCTAGTGACTGCCATCATTAGTTGAACATTCTAGAGTAGGCTTTTTTTTCTCTCTCACTCCTATCAGCAACCTGTAAAAAAATGTTCAGCCATCAAATTTCCCACTGGGAGTACATAATCACTGTGATCAGAGTAGATCGAAAAAGATGTGAAGCTCTCTCACCTTCTTTTTAGCAACCTGAAGCTCTTTCTTGATTCCACCTGCAACAAGAAATATAATGAGAGGACAGGAATATATCACTGCTAGGCCGGCTTTTAGTAATCATATATAAATGCACAGAATTTTTTATAACTCGGCCTAATCAAAAAAAAAAAAAAGGAAAAAACCTAGCAACCTATATGCCCATCAGAGTCCCAAAATCACTTCCCACATACATCGGGTTTAATATTGGGAAAATTGCACAACTTATATTTAGCCAACTGCAGAAGAAACATATAAAGGATTTGAAGGATTACATAGGACTCCTAACTTCTTGGGGTAACTTCTACTAGCAATTCTTTAAAACAAGGTGGGAGTTATGTAAAATGTCTACAATACTGACCATCATTTGGTTCCAATTCCAGCGCCTTCTTAAAGCTTTCAACTGCAGAGTCGATGTCATTTAGTGCCATATATGTCTGCATCCAGCACGATGCCAAAAGAGTTAGATTATAAACAGCCAAGAAAGTATTATTAAATCAATTGAAGATTATTTCACCTGGCCTTGGCGAAACATAGCCTTCACATTGTCCTCCCAATCACGCAATGCAAAGTCTGTGTCCAACAATGCTCCTTCTAGGTCTCCTAATTTCAATCTACAAGCCTGAAAACATAAATTCACGTGTTAATCAATTAGAAAAAGGGCTGTGTCTACTTTAAGCTTCTGAACACTTTCAACTTATTTTTCAGTTTTTATTAACAGCTAAGAAAAACCTGATGAATAATCATATTTAAGCTAGCCACTCATCATACCCAAGACTTCTACAACTTATTTACTGTAAGGGTGACTTCAAAGGTTGTCATTAATGTCATCATTTTATATACTATAATATAACAGAACAGGCAATAAGCTTGAGGTGGATCACCAGAAGTCATTTCATTAGGAGCACCAGATATCATGTCATTCAACTTTACGTCTGCATGTAGTTCCCATGACACGGTCCAAGATTCTAAAGATATCACAACGTAGCCACAACCAAACTTTTGCTTAATACATGTAAGCATGCCCCTTATGCTAGATATAACTAATTCTTAAAGATCACCTCAAAACTCAAAGTGATTGATACAAACAAACAGGGATCCAGCTTGAAAACTTTCAGGAAACGATTTCCTAGGAAAATTAGTAAATAAAACCTCCCACAAAATGATTTCACACCAAGGGCCTGTTACAAACTAAGTTGTCAAATGGCTCTCAGAAGAAAAGAAAATAATAAATTCGCATCACTTGAAGTTGCAAAACGAAGAAACCTACAAATGCAAAACAGAATGAATGAATTTGAAAACACAAAGTACCAATAGAAGGCAACAAAGACAAACTTATATTGCTCAGTCCATAGGCATCCCCATAAACAGAACAGGTGAAGAGGGCAAGGAAACTCATAAGCAAAAGTCTAGAAAGCTAACAAAGATAGCAGTTATACTTAAAACTCAACTAATTCAGAAGTAAAATCAGATCAACAAAACTGCCATTACACACTTAACTAGTTTCTATCAGTTTACTTGTCAAAAGTATATACTTATATCAGCTTCAAGAAGGTATCTTACTGAGCTATTAGTGAATATCTGAGACTTTGTCTGCCGCAATGAGGAGCTGTTCTCTGTACAAACACAAAGTCATCAGATACCGAAAGTAAGTAATACACTTGAAGAAAAAAGCAAATGGCTCTCACTTTCATTGATATCCTCCAACTCCCAGCACACATCCAAGTACCTCAAAGCCTTGCGATACTTCCTAAGCGCCATCTTATAGTCCTGCTTCTGTAAATGTGAAACCAAACAATGTGAAAATCATACAACAAACATTAGCTGAATGTCATCCCACCAAATTCTACCTTAAACTGGTCATTCCCAAGTGCCTTAATGACATCCACAGCCACAACCCACCACGAAACCTCCTGATGCTTGTCATCTAAATCAAGGGGCCAATCAGGATACACATCCCCATCCTTAAAGAAATTACAGACACCATCATCAGCACCCTCAGGCAGGTCCCCACAGTGAGCAATAAGAACCTCCTTAGTCGGAACATGGTCTCCATCATCTTTAGTAGTAACATGCTCAATCGACCTCGCCACACCCATTCCCTTGAGCACTCTACCAAACACAACATGCTTCCCATCCAAATGTGGAGTTCTAGTAGTTGTAATGAAGAACTGAGAGCCATTGGTATTCGGCCCTGTATTGGCCATAGACAACATCCCCTTCCTCTCATGCTTAATCTCAAAGTTCTCATCCTCGAATTTGGAGCCGTAAATGGACTCTCCCCCACTCCCAATGTCCCCTCCTTGGATCATAAACCCCTTTATTATGCGGTGGAAGCACACACCCTGCCATTCAACACATCTCAATTACAATCACACAACTTTGAAACAACAAATCATTTTCAAACACAAACCTTCAAATGGAGAGGGAACCCGGTGGTGGGCCCAATGCCCTTCTCCCCCGTGCAGAGAGCACGGAAATTCTCCGCTGTTTTCGGAACCACGTCATTGTACAGCTCGATCACGATTCTTCCTTCCAGCTCGCCTCCTATGGCGATGTCCAGGTAGCACCTTGGCTTCACCATTTAGGGAGTTGTAAAACCCTAAACCCGCTTTCAAACTGCTGCTTCTTTTGACCTGAGTCTCGGACCCGGTTTAGTGTTCTGGGGGCTGGGTTATGCTGCGGCGCGGGTGTACGGGAAGGGGACGCTGATTCCTATGCGGTGGTGGAGTTTAGTTGTCGCCAGGTTTGGGAGGTTTCGGAGAGAGAAGAAGGCAGATACTATTTCCTGCAAATGTTTTTATGATTCACAGTCTTGCAAAAAAAGGAGGTAGCTTTCGTGGCCCGGCTTTAACTAGGGTTGTTCAAAATCGTGGATTTTATTGGGGGAAGAAGATTGGCTCAACAACAATTCTTGTTCATTTGATCTTTTACAAATTTTTGGTTCATCTAGTAAAGTAATTTTAGAATCCGGTGCAAGAAAAATACGCCAAGTTTTTATGACAGGAAAATATCGAACTCTTAACGTGTCGGAATGTTAATTCAATAATCTATTTCATTCCGTCGTATGAATAAATAAATTGACAGTCTTATTAGAATGTGGTTCGTACCATACTCGTTTTATTCTCTACTTATTATCAGATTATTGATTTTTTTTTCTTTTCTTTTTTATCTAATAGAGGATCTAAAGTTTTCACACCTACCCTCTTGTTTTGACTCGAACCCAGGACCTAATAACTTATTTCCTAAGTAATAGTGTTCTTTATCACTTAAACTATCTCATTTTGTCATTATCGGATGATAGATGACTAAACAATCTATGAATTTATTTAATTATTTTCGTAAATGATCTTGAATGATGTGTGTGCATATACTGTACATATATATCAAACCAAACAAAAACAAAATGTTAAGAAACGTCCAAGAGAAACATAAAGAGAAAAATTTAGGTAAGTTACATGCAGTACTATTCTCGAAATAAGCTAAAATATTTCATCATCGCCGATTATTAATCACAATGACAAGTTTTGCTTCCTATATATGAGTTATTTGAAACCAACTCTAACTTGTATTTATAAATATGAGACTCTAGTATAAAGATGTAGCCTTCTTAGTTTCTTACTAGCTAGAAACTCGTTACTTTCTTTCAACATCAACATTTTACAACAACACTTGCAACCATTAAGGAGTTCATTTCTCTAGTTCACCACCCTACAATTCTTCCTGATTTGACCACTTTGTCCAGTGAGCACGCCTATATTTGCCATCTTCACCATGGATGCTCCAAAGTCCTTGTTGAACAGATAAGGAAATCTGCTATAGCCAATAACCAGTGAAGCAGTCCTATTGTCCCCCATAAGGACCTGGTCCGATTGAAGAAGGCCAGAATTGTTCACCAGTCTTTTGAAGTAAACATTATCAAACTTGGTTGAAGTGACAGGATCTAATGGAGCCAGTGTGGTGTCAGAATCAGCTTGATTTGGGCACACGCTTTGTAGATTTGTAAGAAGTGATGTGTCTAATGTTGGGTCTGGTTTGCCAGAGTCATCAAAGTTGAACAGTCTTGGCTTGAATGTGAAGCATTGAGCAAAGCCAATAGTGTGTGCACCTGCAAATAGGCCGGGTTTGTGCGTGTTAGCATCCTTTGTTCGATTACTTACCACTACATCTGTGTATTTGGTATAACAAGAACCAAACCTGAGAGGACAACAACATCCTTGATATCAAGGCCTTTTGCTGTGAACTTTGCAGTGATGTTCTCCAAGGGCTCAAATGGTGATGGCAGATCATTATTAGCTGCATCCTCACTTGCGGTGGTGCCGTCTCGGCGACCTAGGGCTACAGGCCAATATGGCCCTCCGCTCTGATGAAGAAATTAAACTCATCAAAACAATTGTAGCCGATAAGCAACAAAACTCTCATAAGTCACACTCTCACGAGTCACAAACTCATTTTATCATAAAAATATGCATAGTGATCGAAGTTCTTACAAAGTAGACAGCTGAAGTTGCTGCAAGGGTGAGTATATCAGTACAGGAAACAGTGGATGGGCAAGCTTCCTCCAAAATTGACTTGATTTTGTCAATCACCTCAAAGCCTCTGGCTGAACCTTTGTTCGGATTTGCATTCTTCTCCTCCTTAAGAGTGCTCGTATCATCAAGTAATACAGATGCATCACATCCCTGCGTTTCACAAAATGGAAAAATCAAAAAACCATGCATTCATTTATAGGATTTGGCATGTATATGTAAAGGTATCAAATGTCTTTCGTCTAACATGAGCATAACAGTTAGTTCAGCAACCTTAATACCAGAAAAGATTATTGTTCGATCAAGAGGCTAACATGTTGTACACTAAAGACTTAGAATTTCAATGGAGAGACATTCATTTCAAGTCGTATATTTTAAATCTCATAATAGTCGATAAAAAGGGAGATTAATTTTACATTAACGAAGCAATCATGGAAGTGAAGCCGCAAGAGTGAGGCTGCAACCCTAGAATCGTTTGCAATAGCTGACCAAACGCCTTGCTGAACGATCTTGGTCAAGTTGGGACAAGAGGAATCATAGAACTTATAATTAAGCTGAGAGGATACAAGAGGAGGGCTTAGGAACAAGAAGCAAGCAGAGAAGGTAAGACAGGTAAGAAGTTTATAGTAATTGTGCTCCATTTCTAACTATAATATCACTAGCTTAGCTAATACTCCTAATAGTGTGTGACAAGTAGTGGTAAGTACCAAGTAGAGGAAGTATATTATTTATAGTGTGAGTGAGATGGTTAAGGACTCAACGATAAGTGCATGAAATTAAGCACATGCAGTTAATTAAGCTAATTATGTACATGTTCTCTCCAGGCTAGAGTGGGAGAGGCACTAGACATTTGTCTTATATAGTTGAATTTGGTACAATTGCACTAAGTGGTAGGAGGATGTATATATCTTTGTTAAATTTTTAGAAAAAGAACACACTTGCTTACTCTAAGTTGACTTAAATGTGTTCATGCCAGAGAAAATATTGGTATTGAAAGGCATGCATGTTGTCACTATCCTTTTAGCCTAGGTAATTTCTAACTGGGTGGCTGTAGCTTGCAGATAAGTTCTATATATGTTGCCGAAAGTACCATATCACACATACAATTGGTATATGTTATGTCAAGTAGTGGAATAAGTATACGTATGCACTACAATGTGGACTGCTAAAACGTTTATTAAGATCATGAACTACCTCAACTTAGCAAAGGGGGAATATTGGACTTTGAAGTGCAACTAGGTAAATGAAAACGAGAAATGCTAAAAGTTAGACACAGAATATTTAGATCCATATATGAATACTTCTATATGGAGTAATGTTAGTTTCAGTTACTGTCTATGCACAAATGTTGCAGATGACAATATGTATGAGCCAGTTTTAGAGGTAAATTAACCGTAATCATAAGAACGGTATCCATGGATTTTAATCAAAATCCTACAGTAATGTCATGCATGGCACTTCATTATTTGAATCAAACCCTAACGGTCATGCATGATCGTATTAGGACGCTCCGCTTCACGAATCAATATATGGATTTTCCCATGTCATTATTGTCAACCTCATTATCATCCTCTTTGAACTCCCTTACATAGAAAACACTCGAAGTAACCGTTCTTGATCATAATGTTCAAGAGAGAACAATTGGCTTAATCCTAGACACTTGGGACTTAGGAGCCAAACTTCTAAATATATACACGCTTTGATATCGGACTCGGATCCTCTGGTCATATTGTCTCTAGACCATCCAATCTTAATTTTATAGTTAGATTTTCTTGCATTAGTGTGGGCTCCACATTACATAGTTTAAATGCAGGGGAAAGTATGTCCACATGATTACAATTGGATGAACAAGATTCATTCATGAGACAATATAAGCAGACAAATATGAGCAGAGGATCTCAGTCCTTTGATATCTCACTACAATGGAGTGAATCTATCGACCAACCTCCCAGATAGCTAGAAAGTTTGAGAATCGAATATATAGGAGTTTGTTCCCAACAATGATTAAGAAGATGAGATTTGAACTCCGGACATTTTTCAATATTAAATTCGAGAGTCGTTAATCCTTTATTAGTATGAGAGATTTAGCTTTCACTTGTTTGAAATTGAGAATTATTACTTCTATCAGAAAACATTTGAAAGTGTAATGTATGTTACACTTTTAACCACACTACAGTTCCTCCTAATTTGTCCATTTTGTCCAGTAAGCACACCGATATTTGCCATCTTCATCATTGATGCTCCAAAGTCCTTGTTAAATAGATTTGGGAATCTGCTATAGCTGATGACCATTGAAGCAGTCCTATTGTCCACCATAAGGAGCTGGTCTGACTGTAGAAGCCCAGATTTATTCACCAGTGTTTTGAAGTACACGTTGTCAAACTTGGTGGAAGTGACATCAAGAGGAGCCAGTGTGGTATCAGAATCAGCTTGATCTGGGCACACTCTTTGTAGTTTTGTTAGAAGTGATCTGTCTAACACTGGGTCAGGTTTGCCTGAGTCACCAAAGTTGAACAGTCTTGTCTTGAATGTGAAGCACTGAGCAAACCCCATGGTGTGTGCACCTGCATACCATGGACAACTTTTAGGAAGAAAAAAAAATTACAAATTCTTCTCTTAATTAAGCATGAATACTTATGGTGATGATCGTGTTATTCATGTAATCGAAAAAAAAATTATTGGGATGATCGAGTATCAATAATATGATGGTATAAGAACCAAACCTGAGAGGACAACAACATCTTTAAAATCAAGGCCTTTTGCTGTAAACTTTGCAGTAATGTTTTCTAAGGGCTCAAAAGGTGATGGCAAGTCGTTGTTTGCTGCATCTATACTTGCTGTTAAGCCATCTCGGCGACCCAGGCCAATATGGCCCTCCGCTCTGAAAACACAAATCCCGCAGATATAGTCTATCTGTTAGCCGATAACAATTGGAAATTTCTCACAACTCATATTCTAGTTTTGAGTTTTTAGTGGATTGGTTTGATAAAATGGTAAAGTTCTTACAAAATAAACAGCTGAGGTTGCTGCAAGAGTGAGTATGTCAGTACAAGAAACGGTGCATGGGCAAGCATCCTCCAGGGCTGACTTGATTTGGTCAATCACTTCATAGCCCCTGGCTGAATCTTTGTTGGGGAAGGCATTTTTCTCCCCCTTAAGAGTGCTAGTATCATCAAGAAGTATAGAAGCGTCACACCCCTGCTTCAACAAAAGACATTAGTGAGAAATCAACAATAAGTACGACATTAGTAACTTATTATATGAAGAAGCTAAGCTTAAGTTACTAGTGGTCGTACTTATTGAGAATTTGTTATGACAAGCTCAACAAACGAACAGTCTACTTGGATATCATATATAGTTAATCTAACATATGAGCGCCGTAAATTAGAGTTGATTATACAAATAATAATATTGTTTGGGAGGCCAAAAATGTATGATAAAACTAATAATTTCTAATGAGAGGTTTCATTAAAGTTGTAGTATCTAATAGGTGATAAGAATGATTGAATGGAAATTAACATACATTAACGAAGCAATCATGGAAGTGAAGCCGCAAGAGTGAGGCTGCAACCCTAGAATCGTTTGCAATAGCTGACCGAACGCCTTGTTGAACAATCTTGCTCAAACTGGGACAAGAGGAATCATAGAACTTATAACTGAGCTGAGAGGAAACAAGAGGAGGGCTTAGGAACAAGAGGCAAAGCAAGGCAACATAAGAAAGATTGTAGGTAATGTACTCCATTTCTTGAAAGTGAACAAACTTTCTAATCATATTATCACTGGCTAATGATGTGTGATTAGTAAGACAAGAAGTTTATTTATAGGCCAAGAGAGATAGTTAGAGGCTCAAAAGAAATTAAAGTGCATAAAATTAAGAGTGGGAGAGGCACTAGAAACTTGTAAATGCACTATAGATCGCTATGACTATTTATATTGATCTAAGTGATAGCGTGGACATGGGGTGCTGAAAGTGCCATTCATATATGCAATGTGGTATGTCGTATATGTTATGTCAATAGTGGAATAGACATACTCATGCACTACAATGTGTGATGGTAAAATATGTATCATGAACTCGAGCAAGCAAAGGAGGATGGACTTTGAAGATCAGTATATGTCACAGCCATCACCAGTATGCAAGTGGGGAAGTAGGAGTGGATTGCTAAGTTGGGATATATCTAGTTCATTGCAACATTTTTCCACTGTGAGCTTGTTATTATTGTAATTCATTATCTATTTGGAGCCTTAGTTGCTTGTATATCTTGGATGCGAGATATAATATTATGTTATTGATAAGTTTAATTAGTTTTTGTTGGCAACAATGGAGACCCCAAGTTCCATTTTGTCACAGTTGCAAATTAAGCAACAGTTAGGATGATAGTGCCACACATATAGAGAGGTGGAGAATGCATCTGTTCAGTAACAAAAGAATTGACGTACACCACTGATTTGGTTATATGTGAAGCAAGCATGCAAAGGTATAAGAGGCCAATCGGATAATTGCTTTTTACAAGTAGTAGGGTGGTAGTAGCATCCACTCTAATCGAATCAATAGAAATACATGTTCTCGATTTAATAGATATATGAAACGTAAGATTTAAATTTAAAAGAATTGTTTCAATTTGATTTGATGATCAGCACTCTAATTTATCTGGATCTTTTTTCACCATGCATTCCCGAATCCCCGAGATCATTTTTCCTTTTTCAACAAAATCATATTTCCGACATTTCATTTATTTTTCATAATAGTTGCATTAAAATCTGTAAAGTTCCAGGATTTCAGCATATCTTCTGGTTACGTTACAACATGGCACACAGTACCAAGAGGCCTGAGGCAAAGTTAAACCCCAGAAACTGAGACGTTACGTTGGACATTGACTCTTGTAATTGACTGTTAGATAGTCCCTCATTCTAAGCATCATCAACAAACTAAATCAATTACATGATCTCAGATTCTGATGGGATATGCCTTCTAATTAAGCCAGCTTGTTATACACAAATGAATCAAATAGCTAGTTATGAATTCAGAATCTAGCTAGTACTGTTTCCAATTCCACAAACACATCCCAAAAAATTCCAGTAAGATGAAAAGGGTATGACAAAAGAATCATATTCACTTGAAATTTAGACATATATAGCATCAAGTTTGATACACTAACACGAACAGTGAAAGAGGAACACTAGGATCGTATTAAGCTAGATTGATTACAAATCCCCAGGTCTAACATAAACCGCAGAACAAGTAATCCAGTAAGGTCTCGGTGCAGTCAAAGCAGCAAGAACAACTGCATATAGATCACAGATACATAGACAAAAGAATTGTATAAGCAGTATACAGCAAGTTCATCAGAAAAAAAGAAGAAGAAGAAAATAATTAAACAAGAAATGAATCGAGAATCAAATACCAGTCGTTGACGATTTTGTCCTGCGGATCTTCTTCGTAGGTGGTTGAGGTCTCAATGGCTTGTGCTGGTGGAGGATCCATCTCTCTAATGGATTCAAGAAGAAGAAGAAGAAGAAGAAGATAAAATGTTATATGATGGGTTCAAGCACTCTGTCTCCTACTATTGGCTGCTAGCTTTTTAAAAATTAGAGGATTTGTGACGAAGCCAAAAGGGATTCGTCTTTTTCGCATTTCCATTTTGGTCGCTACTTAAAGTATGTCAATGCTTGGAGAATGGAGTGGACCACTAATGGGTGAAAAGGCCATATTAACGATATCAATATGGTAAACAAAGATGTCAAAATTTTATTCCATGAATAGAATTGTCTATTTTCATGAGTATCGATAATCAGTCTGATGAAAATTAATTGTATGTTATGGTCTCCAAATTTCGAAAACTAAACATCCCACCCACAATTGAAAGGAGAGGCAACCTAACATTCCTCATGAAAATTCCCATTCAATCATGTTTGCGTTGACAAAAAGAAGCTGCTTCCATAAAGAATATTCTGCTAAGAAGGCTTTATTTTTATTTAAAAAATAAAATAAAAAACATGGAAATTTTCATTCTCCAGTCAACTAAATCCTGCTCCAACGACCCACCTTTGCTCAAACATGAACTGATTACAGTTATCGGACTATTATCCCAATCTGGGCTATGGCCATTTTGTAAAACAAGGCATTTCTGTTTACCAAAGATATAATAATTATCCCCTAGCTAGATGAACTTGTTAAGAACGGATGTTCTAATAACATGGCAGCAGTAGGTCTATCTTCAGGATTTATTCGCAGGCAGCATTCCAAGAAATTCCTGCCCTCCCATGACAATGTTCCTAGACGCTCTGGATTATTCTCATTCTCACTAGAAGTTGTAAACAGGGCTTCCATCTGCATTGATATACAAGACGTCAGAAACACAGGTAGGAGATTTATTTGATGTGCAGAATAAGTAATCCGAAACTCGTACGTATATCATGTCAAGACTAGATAGGCATATCAAAAGAGCTAGAGTTTACCAAATTTTACAGGATTAAGTATATCTTAGAAGGATGAACAGTATCCAGTCACTTACTCCCTTCAAGGCTCCAACTAGTTGGACCTTCAAATACTCGAATACAATCAAGGAACGAGATGCAACAACTAGTTTCAGTTGTACATTATGTGCTTACACTTTCGTATGCGTTCCGATGAGGTCTTCCGGTGAGCATTTCAATAACTGTGCAACCCAAACTCCAAATATCAGCAGCAAGACACTGCCTCCCATACAATACCAACTACAGAAAAACATTGAAATTTTAAGTGTGTATTACATATAGCCAGGGTCCTAGATAACCACATACTCATTAGAAACAGATACCTCTGGAGCCATCCAGTAGTATGGATTTTCCCCCTCTAGAGTTGTCCCTTCATGCCCTGAAAGCTAAGTGAAATGGCAACCGCTAGAATGTAATCGGTGAATGTATCGATCATTTAACCAAAGAAATAGAAGATCATCTGAGATTTGAGGATGAAGAAATTAAAGAACTAGTACTTACTAATCGTGCCATCCCAAAGTCTGCTAGCTTGACAACCCCACTTGTATCGACAAGCAAATTAGCGCCTTTGATGCTCCTATACATACAGATCCAAAAAGGTAGCAGTGCTCATTCTTATTTGCTACATCAAATCCAGTTTCCTAGATAGTTAACCTTTATGCTGAGGTGAGGGTGACACATGAGATTATATGAACATTCAATATTACCTGTGAGCTATGAGTTTGCTATGCAAGTAAGCCAACCCAGACATTATCTGGCGAGTAAAATTACGAACAATAGATTCTGTTATGGCTCCATAATGTTCATCCATATATTTTCTCAAAGAGCCGGGGTGGACATACTCCTGATATATATAATATCGATTATCAACCTGCATATACACCGAAGTATATATGATCATTTCAAGCATAATATTCCAAACGGCAAACATGATCTTGGAAATGCCTAAACATGAAGAAGCACACTACTAACCATATGGCTCCCATAATACTCCACAATGTGAGGATGCTTCAGACTGCTGAGGACTCGAATTTCCTGTAAAAAGAAGCATCAGGTAAGAAGCATAGTGACAGCATTACACAAAGCATCATCCACAAATTCAACATTCGAAGAAGCTAGCACCACGCAACAGTCTATTAAAACACGTTAAACACAGCTGATTCTGTAAGGCGAAAAATAGAGAGCTATCTCTAGGCATACAATCTCTAAGCGTTTTGCAAACATTGAGTCATTGGGGGATGATTCAACTTCCTTCATTGAACATAAAGCTCCAGTTACCCTGTTACATAAAGAAAATTAGACCCCTAATCAATCACTATTTGTGAAAAGTAGATAGAGACTTGTATTATCAGGATCAGCTGCCTATAGATCTGTATATACATACCTATTGCTAGCAACATAACGAGGTCCAAATGGACCAATTCCAATAAGCTTTCCCTTCTGAAACTCCATCAGATTATGTACCACAACTTTCTCTTCCTTACCAGCAACATTATTGTCTTCAATTCTCCTCACTGTAGTCAATGTTTCCTTCACCACCACCAAGGTCTCCATTCCGGCCCTTATACCGTGCACGCTGAGCATAGCCAAGAGTCTATTGAGAGATTTGTCTAACTCCATCAGCTTGTTGGCATATCCATATTTCTTGTAGCTTC
This sequence comes from Potentilla sterilis, assembly GCA_963682095.1. Taxonomy (NCBI): domain Eukaryota; kingdom Viridiplantae; phylum Streptophyta; class Magnoliopsida; order Rosales; family Rosaceae; genus Potentilla; species Potentilla sterilis. Next base: position 38,366,970 of record OY821764.1, read on the forward strand.
TCCATAAACCAACCTTGCAACACATACGAACAAGCTCAGCTCCATCCTCCATTTGCTTCTTGAAACTCTGTAGCTCCTCCTCTGGACGTCCCAAGTCCTTGTTGTGCTTGGCTATGTCATTGATCAGTGGTTGTAAAGCTTTCATGGTGGAGCTGAGATCTCCGAGGAGGGGTTTAAACATTGTAGTCTTGTTCATTACTTCCTTGATCACATCATACAGGATATTAAATGGTAGTCCTAGAGCTGCCCCTGCAAAAATCTCACCTCCGGCCATTGTTGATTCTTTGAACAAAATCTGAAACAAGAATGAAGCAAACTCTTCCACAAAAACAAGAATAGAAAAGAAGGAAACAGGGTAGTCCGGGACTTAGGGTCAAGAAAAACTGCAACACAATGTTATTCTTCACTGGGAAGTTTCTCAGCAGCTACAGTCCACGCGCTTACCAGTTCTCCAAGACTCATTTCATAATGTTTATACTTGAAAAATGACAAGTCAACGAAATTCTGGACCGATCTGCTTACTTTGTTCCATGACAAAATCAAAGGGTTTGGTCATGTCTGTTTCAACTTGACATGTAGCAAAGAGGACATATATCAATGAGAAACAATCTTTTCAAACCCTATTAATAGTTTAATACCATCACTTATGTTTAGTTAGATTCAAAGTCGAAAAGTTGAGCCAAGAAAAGTATTGCTGTGACATACATATTGGAAGTTATTTAGGATTTGATTATATGAAATCACATTATGGTTTGGTAATGTAGTAGGCATTCCATCTGCAACTTGACACACTGAATTACACTGATAGAGCTTCCAACACAAACAGGATTATCATTCTCAAAAAAAAAAAAAAAAAAAAAAAACCTAGCACTTATCACACACACCCAAAGTTATAATTTATAACTCCAGCACAAGTGAAGCCTAGCGGAGCTTCATCAAATGATTCAGTTTGATCACATGCTATCCACTATTACTGTTATTCCGCTGTCGCAATGTGCGGCCAGATACCCCATGCAATAACTTGACAAAGCCATCGAAACTAAGTTTTCCATCGGTTTGCCTAATCCAGTCACGAAGAACAACATGAGCATGGACAGAAGGGCTGAGGTCAAGCTCCTGCAACAAGGTACATGTATACATATAGGAAGAAGTTATTGTTCCTTCTAAGCTCACTAATAATATCAACTAAAATTAGCTCCATGACGGAGGGGAAAAGTGACTAGCAGATGCAGAAAGCAAGTAGAAGAATTCAACAAAAGTATAGGACGGATGCAAATCTCTATTAATAAAGCGAAGATGTCAAGTTACTGTTTGTCTCGGTGAAACATACGGAGTTCTGAAAGTGTCCATGTTTTTGCTGAAGTGGAATATAGCAGCAAGGGTTATGAGTTTTAATGAGTAATTATGTGTCAAGTTTATGGGACTGGCTTCTAATTGATTTCCTAACCTTCTGACCTTCTGACCTTCTGTTATGACCCTAGCTAATACATGTAAAAGTGGTTTACAAGCAGTATCATTTCTAATTCTCGTATGTATAATGCATAGCGAAGCCAGGTCCTCAATGACAATAACCTTGTTTCCATCCTCATCAAAAAGTGTATAGGCATAAAGAGACTGTTGCTCCCATTGATCAAGAGCCTCAAGTTGATGGACACACAGTGTGGCTGCACAAAATTCCTGAAACTCCATTCTTTTGTGTTGCAATACGTTAAGCTGCCAAAGAGGCAATAAGGATCAAATAAGAGATAACACAATACTAGTTAATCAAATAAAAAACCATAGTCAAATAACTGATACTGATGCTAGAATATCCGCATATCGTCCCCCTTTCATTGCATCAGCTGCATTTTTCATCAAGGCCTGACAGTAACAAATGTTCAGGAGCATTACTAATCGTAGATTGATTTTATAGCAAGTAAAGAGAAACTGAAGGAAACCAACCGTTCTACTATTTTCTAAGCCTATTGTGCCACTGCCGTCTGGTTCTAGTTGTTCAAACTGCCCTTCCATATAACCAAGGTCATCTGGAGTCAATGTATTGGAAAGGGCCTGCCAGAACACCAACATTGAAAGAACTAAAGAAATTGATTAAAATGGAAACGTAAAATATGCAAACTAAGTGTAAAGGTTAGCACGAACAATCTTCAAGGAGAGACAACTTCTAATAGTTACCCCAGAAAAATGTCGGTGTTAACTTATAACTGAAAATAGACCCTCTAATACACAACCTTAAAGCAGATTTCCGGAGCGATGATGAATGCATATATGCCTTCATGAGTTTGAATATTAGAATATCCAGAGGAATTTTAAGATCTTTAAAGTTTCTAAGCCAGAGATAACCTGCAATATAAAGCAGTGGGTGACTCATTGAACTATGAACATAATGATACATTTTGTTTGGAGTTGATGAGGGCCTCACTTAGAGCTTGAGCCAGGCACGGACTTAAGGAGGGGCTGAGGTGTGCTGCAGTCCCCCTCAAGTTTTGGAGGGAAAATTTTCATGTATATAAGTTGTGAATTGTGCATATATATAAAAGCGAATTAACCATTGGTTTGCCTTGAAAAAGAAAGAAAAAAAACGACAAAAAGATTGTGAACAACGACATGTAGTGTTGTAGTAGAGACTGTGGACTTGTGGAGTAGCAAAGTAATACAATGTTTAATTATGAGAGAAGTCATTTTCGCAAAAGTCTACTGACTTGGAAAGTCAGTCTTCTCCGGTTCGCCCCTCTCTCATCCAGTCATCCTCTATTCAACTATTCTCCTTATCACATCCGTGACTAGAGTGCCGACTTGCCGTTGCTCTTCTCTTCTCTCAGGTCCTCACCATCTTCTCCTCTCATTCTCCCAACCTTATTCAAGGTATTATACTTATTTTTTCCTTCTAATGTGAAATTTCTTTGATAAAATTAGGTCAGATTTGAGAATTTATTTATTTATTTGGGTAATCAAATTCATTGATCCTAGAGAATGTTATTGATTTTTATTATCAATTATGTAGTGTCCAATTGCCCAAGACAGTGACAATTTTTTTATTGTGTTTTTGTTTGAGAGATGATTGAGAGACTACTTCGCCTTGTGATGACTCTTCCTGTTTCTACAGTTACAATAGAGAGAGCGTTTTCAGCCATGAAACTCATTAAGAACAGACTTCGAAGCAAGATGAGTGATGATTTTCTTGCAGATTTAATGACAGTCCATATTGAGAGAGAAATTGTTGATTCTATTGATTCAAATTCGGTTATAGATGAGTTTTATGCTTTAGGTAACAGAAGAGCACAACTTAAGTAGTTTGATTTGTATTAACATTGAATAATCAACTTTGAATTGTTTTAGTTATCTATTGTCATATCTTAGTAACAATATGCATTATGTTGATGATATTTTAGCAGGTGATATGCAATTGAGATATTCTATTAAAACAAAGTAGACTTTGCCAAATTTTTAAGAATCGTTTTCTTGTCGTGCATAAGCTAAATTTAGCCTCACTCACTTTTCAATCCTGGTTCCGTGCTTGGCTTGAGCAGCAGTCATTCTTTTTCGATAGTCTTTATTCAGTAGGCGCTTAACGAAATCTTTTGCTTCAGTAGACAGAGAAGGCCATGGTGATTCATCAAAACTTGGATCAGCTCTTAGAACAGAACGAAAAATGCCAGACTCAGTTCTAGCCCAAAATGGACGGGTGCCACTCAATATAATATAAGCAATCACCCCTACATTCCACATATCAGCCTCTGTACTGTAAGACCTATGTAGAACTTCAGGGGCTACATGATACACAGTACCAACAATGTCATTAAGCCTTTGATCTGCACACAGTTCATATGAAAACAGTGACCGAATTAATTTACAGATATAAAACTGCAGTTTCTATAGATCATGTTGAAGAAGAGTTAACCAACCAGGTTTGACATAATCTGACAAGCCAAAGTCTATAGCCTTCATCTGTGAATCTTCATCACTTGATGTAAACAGAAAGTTCTGATATAGTAATTAAGACTCCTAGGATGAGTACATAAAAAGAAAAGAATGAAAATATTTGAAGGAAACAGAAGATATCAACATGACGTAATTGTTGAACAGGATCAAGAAGCAGGCAACGTACCTCAGGTTTAAGATCCCTATGAACCACGCACTGGAGGTGGCAATACGCCACAGCACTTGATATTTGTATCATGGCGGCCCTTGCATCAACCTCTGTGTACTTCCCACCCCTGCAGAAAAGAACAGCACATTGTAATGTAACATCAGTTCATAATCAATGATTTATAAAAATTGATTCATATGAATTTCTTGCTTCCTAGTCCCACAAGAGGAACTAAAACATTGCAGGTTCAAGATTCATTTATTCAAATTTAAAAGCCACTGAAGAATCCTATCTAGAAGCTCCCCTCCTTCACAGTATCTGAAAAATATGGAAAATTTTCAAGTACATTAACACAAATCTCCACACAAGAAAGTGATAGATCCAATCATTGAATAACACAATCCTTAGTTCCTTACTCCATTACTATGTAGACATTTTCATGGTCTTCATATGCATCATAAAATTTTACGATATTGTTATCTCCTGTCAAAGCTTTCATTATCTTCACTTCCCTTTTCACATAATCAATGTCGATAGTAGTAGCCATCTGCCAAAACAAACAGGCATCAGACTATCACAGCCAGTAGATCAGATATGTTGGTAGCAACACCACACTACAAACCACGAGACAGTGGCACAAATAGTTTCTGCCTTTCCTACAAATTTATTACAGTCATTAAACATAAAGATGGGTGGTTTGTATCAATCAAAAACACCAGTACTCCTCAAAATCAATAGAATCCAGAATAGTAAATCTAACTTCGCTAAAGCAAACAAATGCAGCAAACCTTGGCTTTAGAGATGACTTTCACAGCAGCATGGTGGCCTTTAAGCTCCCCCTTCTTACACTTAGCTATGAAAGTGTTGGAAAAATTCCCAGTCCCAACCTTCTCTCCAAGCTCATACATTTTACTTCAATTCTTTGAGAACCCAAAATTCTTATCTAGGCCCATTCCGCCCTGAACCTGGTCTCCAAGCTCATACCCGAAACTCTTCTGAAGCTTTGTCATACTAGCTTCCACTTTCCGACCAAAATACTCCTTCCCCCTTGCTAAAAGTGTCCTCATATGTTTTTTGCTGGTGGAGGAACTGAGAACTGCCTCTCGAAGAATTAGTTCTCATAAAGTAGTCTGCAAAACCAATTGGTAATAGAAAGAGTAGTCCAAACATTTCCCATGTGAGATTTATATCTCCAACACGCCCTATGGTGAACTTTCAAGCCCTACACGTGGACAATTATAGAAAACACACACGTAGGTAACGTTTTCTGATACCATGATAAAGTAGTCTAAATTTCAATTCAAAACCAATTGGCAATAGAAAGAGTACCTCAAACTCTTATAAACCCACAGGCTAGTTAGGTGCCATTTTCCAGGGATTTATATCTCAACAAGTTCCACAACCGAAAGTCAGTCAACTTATCAATCAGCTTTGTGCCCTCCTCCAGTTGCTTTGTAATCTCTTCAACTTCATCGTTTGCGAGGCCCAATTAGTGTCCAATCTGCTGGATGGCCGTGGCTTGTACTCGTTGTAGCTCTAAGGTTTTTTCTTTGGTTTTGGGATCAAAGTTTAACTATGCAAGACTCTAATTGTACAAAAAAAAATTATAATAACAATTATTATTAATAGTTGAAAACCAATTCATTAACTTTTTGAATCGAACGAGGAGGGAGGTGAAAGCAATGTAATACAGAAGGCCATGTCGAAAAACTTGTTCTGCTGAAGCTAACATAGTTATATGGTAAACAAAAAGTACTGCTTATATATTTCCAGCATCAAGAAGGATGTGGGAAAGAACCTAATACAGTATACTCTATGGCTGCTACCCACCTACCAGAACATCAATTATCAGTTGAGCCTACAATTCAGAAACGTAGCTACAATCCATTCCCTTTCCACAAGGTCATTTCAGCACCATGGTTTAAACAACACATGCAGGGAGTAAAGGATGGGTGGTGTTTTGATTGCAAGCCCCGCTAGATGATATATCCGTGACAGGCCTTAAAGGCAGGATTGTTGAAACCGGAAGTTTCAGCAGGAGATTGTAACCCGAGAGAAGATTTTGCAAGAAGCTGGATCCGGAAGAATGCAAGGCTCGGCAATCATCAAGTGCAGAATGCACTCATCTGTGGTCCAATTATGCAAATGGAGTATACAGAGTGCAAACCTTAACACTCAGAGAGCTGTCTTTCCCGTAGTCAATTGCATGCCGATGTTGGGAATAATCAATGAACTATCAGGTAGTCTTCTTTCAAGTTCAACTGGAGTCTGCGATCTTTACTGTCGACAAAACGCAGACTGTGAATCAAATAAATATAAATGTAATTGTCTTGGCCAATGACTACAATTTAACTAAACAAGTGGGGTGGCAAGGCCTTTATAGTTACCATGAGATTCATCCCATTGGAGGAATAGGTTGTAGATGGGACTTCCTGCGGCTGGGAGGTTTTTACAAATCGATGTTCTAATAGTATTGCAGCAGTTGACCTCTCAGCAGGATTTCTTTGGAAGCAGCACCTAAGGAAATCCTTACCCTCAGGCGACAATGTTTCTGGAATTGGTGGAGTATCCTTAATGACTTTAAACATGGCTGCAGCCTGCATTAATTAATATGCAAGAGTTTAGCATTCAAAGGGGGTTTAGATGCAGTCAGAAAACTCTACATGAAACTTGAACCAGAATATATCATTCAGAATAATCTAGAGGTCAAACTTTAAAGGATTAGGTAAAGCATCTCTCTAGACACATTACAAACGTCAACTGTTTGACAAGAAGTTAGACCTTGGACGCAAACAGTTGACTATCCCCATTCAAACTTCAAAGCACAAGAAGAAAAGTTTCATGGCTCAATAAAAATACATAATGTGCTATTGTGCTTACCCCTTCATACTGACTCCACGGAGGTTTTCCTGTGAACATTTCAATAATAGTACAACCCAAACTCCAGATATCGACAGCAAGAGCCAAATCAGAGCTGTTTTCTTTATGCATCTCAGATTGCATCAGCTGTAGGATGAAAACTGTATCAGTATCAGAAAGCACAGGCAACATATCCCTCTAAACATAACATATGGATTAGAAAAGGTTACCTCTGGAGCCATCCAGTACGGACTTCCCTTTAGGGAAAGATTCCCTACCTGTCCTGAAAGCTACACAACAAGTAATTGAAACTACGTAATTGCAAGATCAGATAGTAAATAAAATATCCTCGATAACATGTCAAGGAGCAAAAGGGCTGTTATCAATGAGAATCTAAGGAAATGGGTGAAGAAAGAGCAAGAACTCACATGTTTTGCCATTCCAAAATCAGCTAGCTTGACAACTCCAAATGAATCCACAAGCAAATTTGCCCCTTTGATGTCCCTATCCAAATAAACAGAAATAATATGCATTAAGATATACCCGAGGAGCATTGATATAGGCCATTTTGTTGAAAACAAATCTTGCTCATTTCAAAATGAGTAATAACAGAAATTGGTCAAAGGTCAAGTACTCGTTTTTATTTGCTTCATCAAGTCTAGTCTCAGATTCCAGTTTTGCTAGAAAAAACATTGAGTTTATGCTGAGAGTACCTGTGTATTGTTTTTGTGCTGTGCAAGTAAGCCAATCCAGAGAGTATATGGCGAGTAAAACTGCGAACAACAGCTTCCGTCATGGCTCCACAATGTTCATGAACATATTTGTTAATAGAACCAGGATGAACATACTCCAAATATATAAAAAACCGATCTCCAACCTGCATATACACGAAAGTATTTGGTGCTTCTTCTTTTTTCAGGCATAGTCCAATAAAAGAACATGCATAAAAGCAGATGTTACTCACAATTTCACTTCCATAGTACTGCACAATATTAGGATGCTTGAGCTGGCTGAGGACTTTGATTTCCTGACAAAAAAAAAGACAGAATCAGTAACAACCACAGTGGTAACCTAGCAGAATACATACTTTAATACAATCTATATATAAATTTCATCTAGTGTCTACATCCCTATTTCTGGAATAGCATATGTGCAGATTTTATTAAATAACAAAACCAATATTTCTAGTCCAATAAACAATTTTACACAGCAACTCAGAAGTTGAGAAATGCAAGAAACTGAAAGCACTCATACAACAGATCGAGGTTTTATTCCTATATAAATGTGAAAGATTTTGGATAATAACCTGCTGCAACTGCTTTATACACTCTGCTGATTTCGGGTCATCAGGAAGTAGTTCAACTTCCTTCATTGCACATAAAGCTCCAGTTTCTCTGATAAAAAATAAACACTTAATCAGCAATTACCACAAGCAAAGAAAAAGCTATAATCACATGTACAAATGAACTGCATGTACCTATTGGTAGCAACATAAACACTGCCAAACGTGCCACGACCAATAAGTTTTCCCTTTCGCCATTGCCCTTTAATCGGCTGGGACTCTTGCTTAGGTGTGAATGCAGGTTGTGGTGATAGTAGGCATGGTGGCTGGGACTCTTGCCTAGGTGTTAGTGCTGGTTGTGGTGATAGTAGGCTTGGTGGCTGGGACTCTTGCTTAGGTGTTAGTGCAGGATGTGGCGATAGTAGGCTAGGTGATTGTACACTAGGTGAAGGGAGACTTACTCCAGGAGGCAGAGGCAATGGATGGACTTCAGAGGTAACAGATAACCGAGGATGCAATGGGGATGATCCTTGTGGTTGTCGAAGGGGACTTCTACCTGTGGGACTGCTTACAGGGGAACTTTCGTTACTAAATACATCTAAAAATGAAGGGGGAGGTTGAGTCATCTCATTAGTCTCTGGTGCAGACCGGACGTGATTCCCTGAAGGACCCCCCCAATCACCTGCAGTTGGTCTGTGTGGGCTGAATCTAGGACTTGCGCATGGACTAGTGGGTGCACTTCTAACAGGAAAATCGAGCCCGAATTCATGTTCAGAGATCTGTAAACGATTTCGATCTCGATTGTTCCTCCTAGACGACACTGTCTCACGTACTTGATTGTTATTCTTTGGAGCGTATTGGCAACTGAAACACATATTCAACACCAAATTCATACTATAAGTTATCAGCATATGTACAAATCAAGAAACTGTTCAAAGCTTAAAAATCTGCAACAAATTATGCAATCACATCAATATGAACATCTTCATGCTTGTAAATTTAACAATCTCCATGCCATTTTTATCAATTGTTCTTCTAAAACAACCAAGATAATATCAATTCCATTCAACAATTATTATTCTATTTATTTGTTTTACAATGAGCAAATGAGAATAGCTTTTTCTATTACCTGGGAGCCGGGGAAGGCAAGCAGTGCTCATGTCCCAATGAGCTGCAGCGAGAACACCTCCTCTCTCGGCGATTAGCCGATTCCGGCAAAGGAAGCGGCTGCGGGCTGGCCAGCGCAGAATCCGACCCCGAAGCGCTGGTGAATTTGCTTACACCGTCATAGTCTCTCCCCACATTAAGCAGCTTCCTCTGCTGCTGTGAGGCCTTCCTCCTCGACCGGAACATCCACCCGCCTTCTTCCTTTGCCTTCTTCTTCGGTGACGACGAAGACGACGAGGGACAAGATGATGATGATGATGACGAAGCAAAGCTAGATAACCAATGCATGGCGGTGTTGTCTAGCATGAGGAAGAGGAGGCTAGGACAACAATGTTATTACAAAAGACTTGACGATGAGGTCCTGGAGAAGAAGATCCATTTTCCAAATCATCATGGATCTTCTCCGGAGGACGAGACCATGACGACGGCGTGCGACGGTGTAGTCGTTCTGGTTCGTTTCGTTTCGTTTTTTTTTTTCGAGGGAGGGAGAAAATCGCGGTTTGCTGCAAACGTCTAGGTTTTATTCCCACGCCGATCGGGAAGAAGGTGTTGCGCCTTCACAGAAATTTGAGAGGTTAATATCTCTTCTCTTCAAACCAAGTCAAGTTCGCTTCCATCTTAAGGCCGGTGTCTTTGGGTTTTCCCATTTCTTTGTTACGTCCGTTATTTCAGTTACATCACCTGTCAATATTATCCTGCATGATAAAGAAGTTAGTTACTCATGCAAGTTTAGTTATTCTGATACAACAAATGTACGGACACGATTTTTTGGATGGTGATCATCGTAATCGGATGGCTGATATGAGCATTACGGACACTAATACAACGTAATTTTACAATGAGACATGTATTAAGATTGGTGTATTATTAACAGAAGGCTTTACAAGGAACGATTAGGACCTGTAAACGTCGTTGGATTAGCTAGAGTTTTCTCTACAGCTGGACTCTGAGAGTCTATGAGCAACTGCGCTTGGCATCCAAACGTCCAAGCTAGAGAATCATATCTAAATTACCGCCTTTCAATTCATTGCATTTGTGCGTGGAGGGTCTCGATCTCTCTCTTACAGTGCCCTTCGGTGATAGTTACAGACTTACAGGTATGGCTAGCTTCTGAAATAGCCACAAGTTGCATGGTACCAAATTACCATCAGCTGAAACTTTGGCAGATCGAAAACCCCGTGTCGAAAACGAAATACTATCTACATCTAAATCAAACACAGAATTATTTCATCTTTTCAAGCACTACGTACACCTTATTCTCGTTATCTTACAGTAGTTCATTACCATGAAAGCTAGGGCTTGTTGGATTCTTTCATCTTCAAAAGAAAAACCCTAATTCGATCTCGTTCGTTTACTGTTTTACAGTTAGCATGAAATCTAGGGCTTCAATTGATGATCATGGAGATACGATAAGCACTGAGAAGATCGAATCAGTCCGTAGTATTATAAGAACTATATGATTGTGCACATTTATCTCTACACGTGGTAGATTCAACTCCAAGCGAACTCTTGCTTTTCTTGGTCGAGAAAACAGTGGGAGAGGGTCAGAGAGACACTCAAAGCTGCCTAGGATGTAAGACACTTAAAAATGCCAAACTACTCTCTGTCGGTCCTCATTCCAAGTCCCGTAACTATATATGCACAAAAAGAAGCCTAAAATAAAAATGATGAATGCTTATCATCTTTGTGAAGTGCTAATATTATATGGTATTGATCAGAACAGATATATGGTATGGTTTTCATGAAATTCTGATGCCATAAACCATATAATCCTGTCCAATCTATATCTGCGATATGAATTAAATAGCTGGACTGGCCGTGATTTTGATCAAGTAAGACGGTGCCACATCTATCATATTGCATAAACTAATATATTCCATCATCTAGACTAGTCCAAGGATGCTCTGATCTCACTAAGAAAGTCTTACTCCTTTTCATATTCAAACTCTTACCTAGCTACTTGCTTGATTACATGATCAAATGAAATTAGTATATGAAAAGGAATACAATTAACATGTTCCTGTTTAATTTCGAGAAAACAAACAGATATTCGTACGTACTATGTGTGTTAATTAACATGTTCCAAGTGTAAATTAACTTTTAAGAAAGACAATTAACTTTTTTTTTTTTGAAAATAATAAACACAATTATATTTCTATCTAAATAAGAAACTTCGCACGTTAACGTCACGAAACTTCACTTAGATAAGAACTACTATATAACTATATATATATGCCATGTCTTTACTAGTTGGATGATCTATAATGATTGTACTAAACTTTTTAATAATATGACATGTTTCTTGAATGTAATTCTCAGAAAAACCTAAGTGTTTTGAAAACACAAGTGTTACACGTATCAAATGTTACTTAACTTTAGAAAGAAAAAAACAATGTCACTTAACTTTAAGACAAATCATTCCGCGGTCATAGCACTAGTAAGACGGTGAGTCATGAGTGGGGAAGGGGATTGTGTTTGTGGGTATCAGCCATGTCTTCAAAAGCTTAAATTTGACCTACTTTTAACTCTTCCATGGCTATAGTTTAATCAGCATCATGTCCAAATTATTTGTATTATGTAATCACTAAATCTATAAGCTCCACGATGTCATGAGACTTGGATTTCCATTCTTCACGGATCAAACTAAATCTTATGTAATTTGAGTGTTACGCGTAGATCAAAGATTGAAGAATAAGTTCTTTACTCACTACCAGATCTGAGTGAATAGCCGACGAAAAAAATTTCGTCGGCTATGCCAATTTTTCGTCGGCTATACCTTCTACCGACGAAATTTTCGTCGGCTATAATTCGTCTGAAAAACCCCGTCGGCTATACCAATAGCCGACGAAAAAAACCAATTCGTCGGCTATAGTAGAGTATGGCCGACGAACTTACCGATGAAAATATTTTTTGTCGGCCAAACCTGGGAGAAATTGCCGACGAATTTCGTCGGGTATTTTCGAGTATGGCCGACGAAATTCATTAACTATAGCCGACGAAATTCGTCGACTATTGGGTTTTAACAATAGCCGACGATTTTATAAATTTTCGTCGGCTATTTCCTCGAAATATATTAATATTTAATAGGCATTAATTAGTTATAGCCGACGAAATAATGTAATTTTCGTCGGCTATACAACTTATAGCCGACGAAAATTGGTAAAATTCGTCGGCTATAGTTGTTATAGCCGACGAAATAATGCCAAAATCGTCGGCTTTTCTTACATTTGGGGAAAAAAAATTAAATTATTTTCTAAATTACCATTCCAAGCAACCTGCAAATCACAAAGACAGTCCATGCATTTGCACCAACAAGAAACACGTCTAAATACCCTTTTTATTAAATTCGTTCTAATATACATAAAATATAACTCTAATCATCACCTAAACCACTAAAGTCCACCACGTCATCCCCAGCATCCTGCTCTCCATCAGGCTCGTCATCCTGCTGACCGAACTCGGGAGGTTGAGGTATTGGAGGTTCCGCTAACGGCTGAAACGGGGGCGGGGGTGGAAGGTTTTGTTGTTGTGCCGCGAACATCTCATACCACCAGTTTTGTTGGCCGTCGTAGTTGTGTCGCCGAATTCTGTCGCATTCAGCATGTCAACTGGCCATATCCAAATGATACTGCTGTGTTCTGCGGCGCAACTCATGTACTGTCTGGGTCGAGGTCACCAATTCTGCGGCCAATCGCTGCACTTCCCCCCTCATCTGTTGGCTCTCCCCGCCTCCCTTCTTTTGACATCCCTTAGTGGTCTTCAGAAGGCCTAGTCTAGAACTTCCCAAACCCCGGCAGTAGTAGTTGTTTAACCGGTTTGGGAAGGCTGCGTCGAACATCCTCGCTGCCGTTTGGACATTGGACCGGTCGACCTGGCACATGGCTTCTTCCAGATCTGCCTCTGAAATGTTCGGTTGTGTCTCCCGAACTACTTGCTGGAACACCTCTTCTTCGGCCCGGTTGACCCTCTCCTAATTGGATGGGAAAAAAAAAAAATATTATAACAAATATATAATTAAGTAAAATTAATAATTAAAATTTTAAAATTGTAATGAACGACTTACGAGCTGTTCTGTCGCTTGTGGATAAGCGATCTTGAACGTCTCCACGTACGGGTTGCTATCAGGATGATCTCTAAGCGCCTCCTCCTGATATTGTGCAAACGGCCTAGAACCAGCATGATGGGGGGTTGTGTTCCGGCGGCGGTTCTCAGAGTTTATCCGAGAACGTTGCTTCAAACAAATAATAAAATGTTAGAAAAATGCATCAAAAAATATTAGTGTAATAATTATAAAATAATTAAACTAATAATTAAAATTTTAACAAAATAAACATTTGTACTGAAGTTTAGTATTTACCTGCACAACTGGGTTGTTGAAGTCTACTGTCTTCAACCAACGCCACTCGTACTCCATGAACATGAACTCCCTGGGAGTACCCATACGACCAAGGTTGTCGTATTCGTTATAGTGGGAACGCAGCTCGTTCTTCCACTCTTTGAACCTACGAAAAAAACAAAAGTGCATTAGAAATATTATTAATATCATAAAATATTAATAATTATAAGATAATTATAATATCATAAAAACAAACGTACCTCGAGTTCTGCACGGTGTCCGCCCAATCCCGCTTGTGTTCGGCAATCTCGAAGAATGTCTGAAAAATAATATTTTATTAGTTTTACAATTGTAATAATACCGAAAATTATTAAATATTACGATAAATAAATTAAATTTTTTAAATTACTCACCGACGCGGCGTTGTTCACCTCCCTCTTTATCTCTTCGGGCACATCAGCCCACCGGGTCCACAACATAGGGACTCTGTCCCTAATCAGTGCCCCCACGCAACCCGAGTAGTCGCGTTTTTTCTTCCCCTGAACCTCCTGATTAGGAGGTTCGTTGATCTGAATCCTCCCGCTGCGCTCAACAGTTCTCCTGAGCGTGTCAAAACATATGACACCTCTCGTATTCCTCCGTGAACTGCTAGAGGCTGTCCCTATCACAAAAACGACGATTGGTTAATAAAATTAAATATTAGTGCGTTAATTTTAATAAAACATTTAATTAATAAAATCAAATGTTACCTGAACTGGATGACTCGTCTGTCGATTTTCCTTTTCTCCTCGCCGAAATAAGGTGGTCATGGTTCTCAAATGGTTGCTGCTGGTATGCCTCCGCAACACTCACGTACTGAGGCATATCAGGCCATATGGGCACACCACGATAGTCGACCTCCAGTATAGCCGGAATGTTGTACGGGAGGTAGAGCTGGTTTGGGAGAGTAGGAGCCTTAGTCGAGTCGGCAGCAGACGTCGTCGGACTCCTCATCGGCTCCCGATGAACCTCAGGCATACGAACCTGAGGAACGTCTGCAGCTATCTCGTCCTGAAATAGCTGCCGACTAAACCTCGGAGCATCTGGCCCGACAGGCGGAAGTGAACTGCTCCACGGCCGCCCCGCCTGGAGAAGGGTCTGGTGCCGAGAACTCACAGTCCTCCGCGGCTGGGATGAATCCACAGTCTTCCGCGGCTGGGAGGAATCCACACTCCTCGGCGGCTGGCTGGTGGTCCTCTCAGGCTGGCTAAGGGTCCTGTCGGAGTCTGCGGAACCGGCGGAACTTCCAGAACCTCTCGATCTGGAACGACGGCCTCCGAAGAACTGTCTGAATGCATCGGCCATTTGCAGCCGCGGCCATTTTAAATAATACTAACCATTAACCTAAATATAACTATTTATATACAAATATAACTATATTTCTTTATTAATATATATATATATATATATATATAATTAGACTACTAATTTATATATATAATTAATTTAACAATTTATATAACAATTTATATAATTAAAATTAAATATATAACAATTTATATACCTAAATTATAACAAATATATAACAATTAAATTTATTAAAAAATATATAACAAATATATAACAATTTATATAATTAAAATTAAATATATAACAAATTATATACCTAAATTATAACAAATATAATTAATTTATTAACAAATATATAACAATTTATATAATTAAAATTAAATATAATTAAGCTATATATATAATTAAGCTAAATTATACAATTAAGTTACCAATTTATATAATTAAACATAAATTATACAATTAAACATAAATTATACAATTAAAATAAATTTAAAAAAATTACCTAAATTAACATAAATACGTAAAAATTACCTAAATTAACATAAATACCTAAATTAACATAAATACCTAAATTAACAATTACATCTAAATTAACATAAATACATAAATAAATTATATCTAAATTTACATAAATAATTAAATAAATTATATCTAAATTAACATAAATAAATTAACCTAAATTAACATATTTAAATTAAAATATTTTTAAAAAAAAAAAAAAAAAAAGCTTACCGGATCGGATGGAGGAGGAGGAGGAGGAGGAGAGTGGCCGGCCGGATCGGATGGAGGGGAGGAGGAGGAGGAGTGGCCGGATCGGATGGAGGAGGAGGAGGAGGAGCAGAGCGGCGGTGCGACGCAATCTAAATTGCTGCGGAGGTGTACGGAAGGGGAGAAATATGAAAAATGCAGAAAATGGAGGCTAGGGTTCGGCAGTTTCAGCATTATACCCGATAGAATAGCCGACGATTTAAAAAGATTTCGTCGGCTATTCTTAAACATAGCCGACGAAATCTTTTAACTCGTCGGCTATTCTTTGAATGTCGTCGGCTATACTTTAGGCGCTCAGCAGCCGTCCGATCTCCCCCATCCAACGGCGGACAATGAAAAGGCGCGGATCGCAAGAGTTTAGCCGACGAATTTAAATATTTCGTCGGCTATTCTTTGGACAATCAGCAGCCGTTGGATCTGAGCCATCCAACGGCGGACAATAAGCGGATCGCAAGAGTTTAGCCGACGAAATAGACTTTTCGTCGGCTAAACCTTTGGTCAAACAGCGAAGTCAAACCTCTAAACGCTTTAAAACGGAAATTAGCATGTCTAAATGACGTTTTTTGGCCTGATCTTCAACAGAGAATAGTTTCAAATCGATGAGACGCGACTAATCGTATAAAAATTTTCCTCAAAATATTTACCGACCGTCAGGCTACCCATAGGAAAACGGAAGTAAAAAACAGTTAACCGCAACATTCGGCACACAGATTTTGTCGGAATCTTTTCATTTTTCAACCGTAGACGTATTTCAATATTTCGGCCATATCTTATTTCACGACACATTTGCATTTGAAGGATGAAGCAATGGTTTGTCGATAGTGATAGAAAATGGAAGCTGCTGTTTTTTTGTTTTTTGTTTTTAATCATAGCCGACGAAATCAAACCTAGTACTCGTCGGCTATTCTTTTGTCGTTTTCTGTCAAAAATAAAATATTTATTTTTCAATAAATTTATGGCCGACAAAATAATGAATTTTTCGTCGGCTATTATGATAATGGCCGACGAAATAATGAATTTTTCGTCGGCTATTCTGTGAATAGCCGACGAAATAATGCATTATTCGTCGGCTATTCTGTGAAAAAAATAAAAAAATCTGTGGTGTTACACCTCCCGTATGCCTATGTCATGTTCATATATAACCAAAATTGAACATAAAAAAACAGAAACCCAACAGTCAACATATTTCAAAAAAAATTTTAAGGGGTTTGGAACCCAGCCTAGCTGGGAGGCTCATCCCCATGCCCGTTCATTAGAAATGATCGAGTGGATTACAAATGAAAGGATTACATCATCTAAATTACTTAATCCGTCGGATTGTAATCGGAATCATCGGATGAGTCTTCTTCGGTTTCTGAATTGCTCGATAGGGGTAATCTATGTCGTTCCTCACCACTAGAGTCCTCGTTAGTTTCTTCATTTGAATCAACATCAACAAGCAGTGGCTCTTCACGTCGAATTCGCACCGGCGTGTCTAGGCGAATAAAAGAGGAGTCAGGAATACCGTTTGAGTTGGGTTCTTGATACGCGGTGCCCCCTTCCTCGTTCTCTTCAGCCACTCCAAGTGTAGACGCCCGGTAAATGTTGCGATGGTGGATAGTGTTGACTACTTTCCACGGGTCACCCTTGGCGAGATCATCAAGATAAAACACTTGTTTCACCCATGTGGCTAAAACGAACGGGTCGTCCTCATACCATGATGTACTAGTGTTCACAGAAGTTATGCCGTATTGATCGGTTTTCATGCTCTGCGGCCGTGTGTCAAACCATCTACACTTGAAAATGTGCACTTTCATGCCTTCCCCATAATGTAGTTCCACAACTGAATGGAGAACACCGTAATAGTCAACTCCATCATCCCCACCATGTGCCATAACCCCTGAATTTTGTGTTTTCAGTCTGAGGTCTCTCTCTTCACATCGAAATAACACACCATTCACCTTGCACGTCGCATAAACTTTTGAATAGACCGGCCTCATCGCGAAAAGTCTGAGTTCGTGCGACCAATTTGGGTGATTATCATTTTTAATATGGTCCATCTGCAACCATCAGAATCAACTATAAATATGAATAATTATACACAATAATATATAAACACGTATAGAATAGTGTTAAAGTTACGTACCCAGCGGCCGAAATACTCTGCGAATGTACGGTTGTGGTAATCAAGATCACCTCCTACTTGTTCACAGTTTAGATGTATGTTCTTCCAAAACTGAACTTCTGGACAGTTGATTAGTACTCACCAATGTGCAATGGCTACCTCATAATCTTTCAACTTGTAGGAAACTGGCATGTTTCCACCGAGTACAACATCGTCGGAGAGTATGGAAAGATTGAACTGTGAAGGTACATCTTCCGGTATGCTTTCCTGTAACGCTCCTAAATATAGCTTCATGTAGGTGACGCACTCGTGCGCAATATATGCTTCAGCTATACATCCTTCAGGTGCGGATCTGTTTTGGACAAAACCACCGTATTGTCCAAGTTGCCTATAAATCAAGTTTTTAAAGTGTTATGATAATACATTAACACTATATCACATATATTGATGAGGAAATTAACATAAGGTGTAAAATACGTACATTTCCATCGGATACATCCAAGTGAAGTGCACAAGACCGGTAAGCAACAACTGCCGAGGAAGATGGATCATGAGGTGAGACATGATGTTGAAAAAATTTGGAGGAAATATCATCTCAAATTTACACATGATATGAACGATGTCTTGTTGCATTTCCCGGAGGTCAGATTTTCTCACTTCCCGTGTGCATACCTTCTGGAAAAATCTTGCCAACGCTACTAATGGCTCCACAACGTGACGGGAAAGGAACGGTCGAATGAAAACAGGGAAGAGACGTTGTAGGAGGATATGATTGTCATGACTTTTCAACCCGTACAGATTGTTGAATTGTCTGTTCACACACTTGGCTATATTTCCAGCAAAGCCTGAAGGATACTTGGCCCGACTTATCCAATGGAAAATTTCTGGTTTATGCTCAGGCTTGACGGTGT
This sequence comes from Potentilla sterilis, assembly GCA_963682095.1. NCBI lineage: Eukaryota > Viridiplantae > Streptophyta > Magnoliopsida > Rosales > Rosaceae > Potentilla > Potentilla sterilis. The sequence goes on from OY821764.1 coordinate 38,385,816, forward strand.
AAGGAGCTTGAGGCATTTTTCTCTTCCCTTGTTTCAACCATAGTTGTTTTCTGATATTCATGTTTTGCAGATCAGTGCGAGCCTTAGGACCGTCTTTCGTCTTCCCCTCCAAGTTTAGCGTTGTGCCCACCACACTTTCAGAAACATTTTTTTCTATGTGCACAACGTCTAGGAAGTGACGGATCAGCAACTCACACCAGTACGGGAGTTCCCACAATATGCTCTTATGTGTCCAGAATTTGTACTCCTCAGGTCTTTCAGGTATTTCCGCTACAATATCGGGATGATTGCTGAGGGGCCCAAAATCGTACTCATTAAGCACTGCTAAAATTTCTCTTCCCGTCCATCTTCTGGGAGGACCACCGTGTTCTTCGGTTCCATCAAATGCGGCGGACTCGTAACGCCAGTGGTGATCCGCCGGAAGGAACACACGATGACCCATTCGGCATATCTTGTTGCAATGAGGGGTGCTCCCATAATCGCTGAGGCACTCTGGACAAGCCTTGTATCCCTTAACAACGCTGCCCGACAACATCCCATAAGCAGGAAAATCACTGATGGTACCAATAACCATGGCATGCATGTGGAACGTCTCCTGCTTGTACTTGTCAAAAGTGGGATGACCAACGTCCCACAATACCTTAAGCTCTTCAATCAATGGTCTCATATACACATCGAGACATTTTCCTGGGTAACCAGGCCTCGGAATCAACAACGTCAACATATTATATTCCTTCTTCATGCACATCCACGGAGGAAGGTTGTAAGGTACCAAAACCACCGGCCATATACTGTATGAAAGACTCATGGTGCCGAAAGGGTTGAACCCGTCGGTTGACAGCCTGAGCCTGACGTTTCTGACATCTGACGCAAAATGAGGAAACTCATTGTTTATATGCTTCCAAGCCGCTCCGTCAGAGATGTGTGTCATGATATCTGCGTCTCCCGCGTCCCGCTCACCGTGCCATCTCATAGCTTTTGCGGTGGTTTCTGACATGTACAACCGCTCAAGCCTATCTCTCAACGGAAAATACCGAAACACTTTCACAGGTTTCCTATTGCCTGCTCTCGTCAACTTATATCGGTCAGACTGACATATCGGACATGCGTCAAGGCTAGCAAGGTCATTCCCTTCTGCATCTTTACCCCAGAAGAGAACGCAATCAAATGCGCATGCATGGATCTTAATGTAGGAAAGCCCTAGATCTTTGAGGATACTTCGGACCTTACGGTGATTGGTAGGATTACGATGACCCTCCTCCAACAACGAAGAAGTGTACTGTAGATATTCATCCTCTTGCCTGATGCTCGATTTTGCCTCGACTTTAATCCTCATTACCTCCATCACACTTTGAAGAACTGTCTTCTCAGAACTTGAAGACACAAGGGTCTGTTGCAATGCAATCAGTTTGTTGTACTTGTCAAAGGCAGCAGTGTTGACAACTTGTGGGAATGGCTGCACCGGGTCATGCATATATTGTTCCCCACGTACACCGCTTTCAAAAGGAAACACGCCGTTGACGAATGCCATTGTTGGATCGTTGGATGTACTACTACTGCCCGCCTAAAAAAACTGCCCATGATCATGCGATCCATCTAATGATGGCTCACCGTGATATATCCAACGTTTGTACTTCGGCCAAAACCCATTACTCTTTAGGTGCTCCCATACTGTCCTAATCGGAAATCGGCACATATCACTGCGACACTTACATTTCTTGCACGGGCAATAATGGTATTCACTCCCGTTTGCATTTTCCTCGACGAACTGCAAAAATTCCACAACTCCTGTAGTGCATCGTCGGTCATTCCTTGGAAGCGAAATCCAACTCTTATCTCGATCCATATATAGCCTGATAATAATATATATGTATAACTTTAATTAATAATAAATTAATTAACACATATATATTACAATATATATTATTATCAACATCAACTCATATATATATACCATTAATTAACAACCATTATTTAAGTTCATTACACTATCAACAACCATTAATGAACATATTTATATATATTTTAACACTAATTAAAATAACATTAAATTAAAACACATAATTATACTCTAACTGAAAATCAACTCAACTACAACTCAAAATCAACATATATACATACATTCTAACACTAAAACAACAACAAAACAAAAAATCACTTACTATATCAAAATCACTAAAACTCAAAATCAACTCAACTAAAACTCAAAATCAACATATATACACATATACGTACCTATATATAGCTCCACAATGTAAGAGAGGACGGATTTCAACAATACCCACAGATTTTTCACTATTTCTCCCGTTTTTTTTCGTTTTTTTTTAAATGAGCAGCTTCTGTCCAGATCTGAAAATATAAAGACTTATAGCCGACGAAAATTAGAATTTCGTCGGCCAAACTTTCTAAAGTTTTCGTCGGCTATACTTTAAGAGAAAGGCCGACGAAAATCCAAATCGTCGGTCATTCTATGGGTATAGCCGACGAAAAATATTTTTTAGTGACGAAAGAAAAAATCGTCGGCCATTCTTGGGGAATAGCCGACGATTTTTTTTTTAGCGACGAAATAAAAAATCGTCGGCCATTCTTGAGAATAGCCGACGAAAAAAGTATGTCGTCGGCCGTTTTTTTTTTTTTCGTCGGTAATACTGTTTTTTCTGGTAGTGACTTAGATTATTTCATCTAGGGGATTTAGATATACACCCATATTTCAAGACCTGTTTTAGATTAAACTCACCCTTTAGAGTTTTTTAAAATACACCCAAACCTATTAATTATGTTAATTTCTTTTTTTAAAAGATATTTTTTATGTCTGAACAAAACAACCTATTTTTGGACATATTTACTGAAAATACCACCCAGCAAAGTCAAAACACACCGATTTTGATTTTATTCCACAAACACATCAGAATTTCAATATGGTCTTCAATCAAGGATGCTTGATTCCAGCCCCACATGATCGACGCTACTAAATTCAATATCAGGAAATTATGAGGTTATATTTCTTCATTAAAACAGAGAATCTCAGAACGATATATGGGTAGAAGGTGCCCTAAACCCTAAACCCTAATTCACTAAATTAAAGGTTTAATTTTACGTACATTTATGTTTTACACATGTTACATGTTAATTAAATTTGAGAAATTGTGGCGGCTATATTTATAAAGAAATTTTCTTTTTTAAACCAGAGTGGTAAAAAGGTGAACAAAAAAAATACAATGAAAAATGTTAATTATATAAACAAACTCTATAAGGAAAGTTGAAATATATATTGGGTGTAACTTAAAAAAAAATATTTGGGTGTGGGTTTATCTTGAAAATATGGGTTTATTTCTAATTTTCTCTTTCATCTATAATCATCAAATGGAAGAGCGTTACCAACAGTGGAGGGAGGATATTGGAAAAGAGAAGAAGAAAAATACCCTTTAAGATTGGCTAGCTCCTTTTTAACATCTTCATTCTGTGAAACTCTAATAGCATACCCATAATTAGGAAGGTGGCCGGGGCACCAACACCATTTAATAATTAATATACAGTTTGATGGTCAAACATGATAAGGGCCCTATATTTTTTGCTCATTTTATTTTCTCATATAGTTTAGTTGATTTGATTCTACATTTCTTTTTCTCTAAGAAATACTGCAACTTTTTAGAAACCAAGCAACCCGAAAATGAGAACCTACCTACCCATTTGTTCGATCATCTGCATGTATGGGGATTTTGACTGAGGAAGTAGGCAATGTCACAAATGGAATTGGAAAAAGAAAGTTAATTTGATTAATATTCCTATAGAGTATTATAGTAACATGGGGGATGGGATAGATTTTTTTAAAGGGGATCAAATTAAGTCATTTTCTAAAGAGTGTCTAGACCATTCTCTCCTCAAGTTGAACCTTTTGCTCAATCCTCCCCCACTCTTTATATCTCCCACACCACTCATATCACTCTTTATTTCTAATCATATCAAAAGCCTCCTCTACCACTTGAGGGGATCCAAGTTAATTAAACCCCCAATCCCCAAGTTAATTATAGTTGCTCAGTTGTAGTTGTGAAGCTTTGGGGCAGATGTGTAAAAGTCTAACCATCTCTCTCGTCAAAGCCATTATAGACTTCCTTTTCTCTCGAATGTTCTTCCCTGAAAGTCTTCTCCCCTGGAAGTCTAGGGCTGAATGCGAATGATGGAGACACAACTCGATTGATAATCAACTACAGCAAATAATTCAAGATATTATAGTAAAAGACAAAGCAATGAAGATAGCCTTGACTTGGTTTGCTATGGTAGCTAGGTAGTCTTGTTAGATCTATTTAATTCCATGTTATTACATGTCTCATATCAGACATGCATCATCCAGCGTAAATTACACGACTAGCTACCAGCCTTGGATCAACATTGACGATAAAAAGCTCCGGCTATAAGCATTTCCAAACACGAATAAGATAGATTCACTGTGAAAGTAAGTCGATAACAGAGGCAGAAACATGAATGAAACAGAATTAACATTGCTCGAGTATGATCCTGTAAACTTCGATAAGCACTTAACTGAAGGTAAAAGCAGAGAAAGCATGTGATATAGCAAGGAAATGATTCTATTCAATGTGCTACAAAAGGACCCAACTTGTGTCTGATTAAGAATTTATGATCTAAACAACAATGTCAAACTATTTCCTACTTGAGAATCCCATAGCACCACCTCAATCAGTAGCCTAGTGACATCAAGGCTTATTCTTGAACTTCTCCTTGTGATTCTTGCTACTAGATATGATTACAAAGCTTTCAAGATTGTGCTTTGGTGCCTAAACTCCTGCCGGTTCTGGGGTTTCCAACTTCGTTGCAACTATCCTACATATAGGCCTGACGTTGTTCTTGCTTAAGAGCTTCAGGGATGGATGAACTTTAACATCCGGAAGGCACACCCTATCTCCTATATCTAGATTGCTGATATCCACCTCAATTTTGGGAGGAATGTGTTCAACTGGGCAAAGGTACTTTAGACTCTTTCTTATTTTGTTCAGGTGACCGCCTGTTTTGGCAAGAACAATTCATAATCAGTGTTCATCTTGCATACAGTCATAACTGACGAGCAATAATTACTCTACAAATAAACTACAAATGCCTGTATGATTACAATATAGGCCAGTTACATATAAAGCTTTCTCCAATATGCATGTATCGACCAAGAATAACCAATTCGTACAGAGCCTTTCAAAGAACTAAAGGCAGTATCAACATAATGTATACTAACCAGCCCGCTTAGATTCCAACCCTGTAAGTTTATCAGTTTCACATCTCTATAAGTTTGCTTCAAGTTTATCTTAACACTTGAGTTCTTAAAATAGTTACTTGACCAGGGGTTTAACAGGTTCTTTGTACATTTCATAGTTAGTCTCAAAACACTTCAGCCATTGTATTCCACTAGATGTACACTTGATTAGCAAAATACAGCATCAGCTTAATACTCTCCGTCTCTTCTGAAATCCTGGTCTTCTTATTTATTCCCTGCTTCTTCTTGCCTTATTCTTCCAAATTTCTCCCCCTTCACTATCTCTCTTATTTCTCACCACTAACACTCTAATACTCTACATCCTAGGAACTCAAACAACCACAATCTTCTAAGCACGAGCACTTCAAACATCAAAAGAAGCTCCACTGGTGTCAACAGTTCAACATTCACAGAAACCTAAAGATCACTTGATCCCCCAATATGCTACCAAGTTTGTACAACACTAATTTACAAGTACTAACACTCTAACTACTGATCATCATCAAAACATTGTGTAGTAAAAAAGAGATTACCTTTTTTAAGACCTGGGCAAAGATCTTCACCTTTGAAAGTAACAGGAACATCCACAATCAACTCCGAACCCTCATCAGCCCAAACAAACACCAAGTTCAGTATCTTCCCACTCTCCTCGTCCCTATGAATCTACACATCCCACAATCCAACCTTAAAAAAAAACCAAACAACTCAACTCAACTCAAAGAAACATCATGGGACAAACGAAACTGACTAAACTAACCTTAACGGGCAGGACTTTCCCGGATTCAAGAAGAACTGAGGACCCGGACCCGGCCCGGATCTGTAGGGGAAATGTGGTGGAGCAGAAATAGGGGAGCTCAACTGAGTTGAGAATGGCCTGAATCTGCTTTCTCTCGGTGGTGAGGAGGTGTTTTCTGGCGATGGATCGGCCGGTAGGTTTGGGGCTGTGTTCCGGCGGAGGCTTGGCGAAGACGACGGCGGGGATGCGGCCCTGGGCTCTGTCTTTGGCGGAGACTCGGTTTCCGGTGAACTCTCTGGGGATGGCTTGGATGGTGTGGTAGGGAGAGGCTTGGGATTTGAGATATGGGTTTGGGGAGGAGAGAAGAGTGCGGAGGCCGGAGCCGGCTGAGCGCCACCACCTGGCCATTTTCAGGTTGTTGTGTTTTGGTGCTGGGTTGTTTTGAGGGTTTTGTGAAGGGTTGTGATGAGGGGTTTAAGGGCTTTGGGCCTATATTGGGTGATCCTTTTTCGTTTTGTTTGGGTTGGGCTTTGGGTCATACTAGTTTTGATTTAATGGTGGAGTTTTGATTCATTAAAATGTGAAAATAACGATGGATTGTAGGTAGGGGAAATTCGTATATACACGGCCGTGTAGTTTGTGCAATAAAAGAGTCATTACTTTAGTAACAGTTTGTATTGATGAAAGCGTTTTTGTGAAGGTGGGGAAGATGCACCGAAGCAGAAATTGGTGTTGTAGTGTGCCATATTTGGAGTTGTTGATTAGTCGTGTCGAGTTCATGTGGTGTTGAACTTGACAAACTTGTTTAATCATAGAAACAGGCTCGTCACTAACGTGAATGCAGGTTACATATAAATGTGATCGAACTCTTTACATAAACGAGTGATAAGAACTCATTTTGTGTTGACGGATTGACAAACAAATGATTCACTTTATAATCCGCTTTATTTCGTGGGGCATTATAGATGACCTTTGGCTTAAACTAGGCCTAGCTACGAGACTTGGGCCTTAGGCATGTCTCGTAGATGAGCCTTCTCGATTTAGCATCATTCTATTTTTCATTTTGGCCAAGAATAATTCATTAAATTAAAAGATCATGCACCTTTTGTGTGGTTTATTATAGAGAAAATGTCCATTTAGTTTAAATTTGGCCCTCTCATTACCCATTTCAATGACCACCCTGATTTTTTCTCATATTTTTTTTTAATAAGGCATGGCCAATATATTGATATCAAAAGCTATAAAGGGTCGTTACATATCCTCCCTCTACCGACATGGGGTAGATAAAGAGTTTGTGGTAGTAGCACAAACAATACATTGAAATAGGTCCAATCATCTGAAGAATTTCGTGCTCATGAGAGAGCCCATAGACTATTAACTACTACATAGTAGATAGGCCGAGACACTAGACTCGATAACTGCACACAAAGTGCTTTGGTTCCTAATATAATGAATTATTAGTAATAGATAAACTAATACATAAAAACAGACAAAAACATAAAAATCAAATAATGGGCCAAACAGAACCCAACATTATGAAGCCAAGAAGAAAGAAGCCCAACAGCAAAACTCAAACCTGTCACAGTCTTGACCCAAACCCGGCTCAGTCGTCATCTTCAGATCCCGACACCAACCTCTCTGACGAACACAATGGAGGCACCGTCGCGACAAAGCTGACCATCTTGACTCCCACCGTCTGAAAATCATGCAAACCCGAAAAGGATTGCCTAAAAGACAGACAAGAGCAAGCCAACGACACCCATCATCGCTATCAAATACCTCAGATGCCACCAAGAAAAAAGTTGCCATCGGCGCGACGATCACAGCGAAGCCACTTCAAACCTTCGTCCAAACAAGATATGCTAGAATATTGAGAAGCCATCCAAAGATCCTTTCCTCGAGCCTATCACTAGAACTCCCGTCCGGCAGCAACACAAAGACGTCGGCAACGCATAAAGGCTTGCGCGGCATCGTGCGCCGCCGAACGAGTAAGATAATACCAGGAAAACGCTGCCGCCCTCGCACTCTCCCTTAGGGTTTTTTAGAATAAAGGTAGATGCTTAAAGTTGATTTCTTCCCCTATTAAACATAAGGTAACAGCTTCTATTGCCCATTTCAACAAATTTTTTCAACCCTAGTACAGTTTTAATATTTTTCTTCCTTTTTTGCCCTTCTGCCCTATTTAACCGATTTTTGAATTATAACGTGCTGAAAAAGTGGAAGATAGAGAAGACTTTGCCGAAAAGTGACCAAACTCCGCCGGCGTCCAATGGCCGGTCGTTGGATTCCAGTCGCCGGATTCCGGTCACCAATTTTTTTTCGCCGGAATATTATTTTTCTAATATTAAATTACTGACTCTGACTTTAAGCATATTACTGACTCTCAGTAATCAGGTTACTGACCCCCAGTAACTCGATTACTGGCCTCTAGTAACCACTACTAATAAATTACTAACTATCAGTAACTCGATTACTGACCTCCAATAACCACGGATACTAAATTACTGATCATCAGTAACTCTAATTATTATACCCCAATTCAATTCAACCCACAACCCTAAAAATAACTGCAATTTCCCATTGATCACAACCCTAACTTTCATTCCGACCCCCAAACCCTCAATTGGCTCCGACCCAAATCGCAATCGGCCCTTCTAAGCCTACGTCGATGTCGGCATCGTTGAGGCACGTCGGCGTTGGCGTCGACTTTGCTGACTAGAGTTATCATTTGTTTCTCAACCAAAGCATCTTGTTCTCATGAGATTCAATATAGCCAAGCATCGTCAAGGAATTTGAACTCTGTCACCAACGACGACGACCTTGTGATCTTTGACGATGTTGCCAGATTGGAGATCAGAAATCTGAATTCAACAACGACGATGTTGCCAGATCACTTGCTGAATGGGATGGAGGCGTCGAAGCTGGTGGCGGACTGGAGACCGGAGAGGGAGGTCGTTGTCGTCTTGGTCGAGGCGGCGGCAGCGTCGTCTTGGTCAAAGCGGCGCCAGCGTCGATGAAAGGTGAGAGAGAGTGACGGATGTGAGAGAGAAAGAATGAAAGTGGGACTTTATTACACTATTACTTAGATTAAGGGCAAAAGAGTATTTTTAACAACATTCATTGAAATTGGCATGTAACATTGGACTAGGACAAAAAAAAACCATATTTTTGACTAATTGGTCTTTTTCCCGTTATTATATGACTAGTTTTATGATCGAGTTTTCCTACAAACACATTACACACTGCTGCACACGCTTAGCTAATCGAACTGATGAGACAAAGTAGAATAAAGTCTATGTTCACATCTTTGCCGACGGACCTCTTAATCTGGTCAATCTAACATAAGAAACACATAACTTGGAAAATCATTAACCAACACAAGAAAAAGTAGCTTTGATTTGCTGAACACGATCATGGCATATATATGAATCTCATTCATCATTTCCAGGTCGTTGAATTCAATCAAACAGAAGAAGAAACTTTAATAATTTGATTGGCATTCCATGTCAAATCCATGCACGTGGGCATCAACAGTTATAATACAAAGTCAAGCAGCAAAAAGGATTTAAATCAGGAAAACAAGAAGATCGAGAAGAATAAACAAAAAGGAACGAGATGGATCATCGACAAAATGGTTGATCTGCATGCAGAAGTGACCTGGAAATCCAACAAAGTCCATGTTGTGCCCTAATTTTAATACTACTATTCCCTACTGTGAGGTTGAATATTCGAATATATATTTCAGGTGGTCGATCACCAAGCTGGCCTAATCCACATTTGGAATATATAATTTTTCTATGCCTTTTCGAATCGTGGAGTCTAAGTCAATTTGCTTGCTTTGAACCACTCTGCAAAACCATGGCAAATCATGGAGTCGTGGACTGAATATATAAACTGCAAAGGTGAAGAAGAAGCTAAATCTTAGCCGCAATGAAAGATTGACGGGTTTCCTAGATTTCACTCGTGCATAGTATATAGCGCGCACTTGCCACTTGGATAGTTTGGAGTTGCTCATACGTTTTGTAAACCTACTTTGTATACTACAAAAACAAATTAAGAAAGAATCGAAACTCGGCGAACGTAGTCATGTTCCATTCTCAGGCAATGTATATATATAGACTCTTTATATCAATACGTAGAGTGTACATATAAATCATCAAATTATATGATGTGATATTTGCTTCAAAATGAACTCATTCGTGTGTCACATATTAGGCAACTACACCTATATGTGCAATTTTTCGTTTTCTCAAACTTGTTATGCTGTAAAAGTAGTTGCGCAAGGATCTAACTACATGCATGAGTGACTTGATTGTAGTTCGATCTTAATAGAAACTTACGAAATATTATAGAGAAAACCGTGTCATTACTCAATATGTAAATATTAGCTATCTTACTGAGTTAACTTCGTGATTAGGTAAATATATATGTCACTGCAATATATATGTAAATACTATTTGCAAATCACCATAAATGGTTGAGTTGGTAAGAACATATACCTCAAATTTGAAGCTGACATTGATTTTGCCACGTACATATTAGTCTCTGGATCTATAATGTATTGGAATCGTGTGATCTATTAAAGAAAAATTAAGACTATTTACAGTGTTACCAACTACCGAATATTTGTTTTGATTACAAAAGTAGTTGAGTGTTTTTCCAAATCATCTAAAATGTTTGAATTCTTACTTTCCTACAATGAGATGGAGAAATATATAGCATCATTTTCATCCAGATTTGTCGATGTCACTGCATATTTGCATAATGCCATATATAATCTACTTGAAGATAAAAATTCTGCCTTCTTTAATCCCATTATTGTTGGAATGTTAGACTTGAGAAAGAACAGCTTGCGTTGAATCGAATTAATCAAATATATGCCTCGTACCACAACAATTATATATTTTTACAGCTGGAAATTCAATGGAAAGGGACCCCGTGATTTTATTTCATGGACCCATCGCCACTGATGAAATGTGTACGCTACACATACAAACTTGTACCTCACCATCTAATAATTTTGAGTAAGAAATACAAACGTGTAACTCACCAGCTAATCTACACTAGAGTACACCTTAATTTTGTCCATTTGGTACATTTGTAGCTATATATGCATTCCTTCCATTCTATCATATCGACTTCAAACTATAGCTAGCTGGTCAAAATATGTTACATGATTGACCACATAGCTAGGGCACTGCTACCTCTTACATGTTAACCTCTTGGAATAACACATCGGATTCCTGGGAATGGAAATATATGCTCTCACCTACTGCAAGGTGATCTCTGACACCTTAGAACACAACTTGAATGATATGTTCTTATTGTGTTTTCTTGTGATTGTGAAATTCACATTCTCATCGACATTAGTTGAGCCTACCCAGTCCTATACAGATGTCGATCTGTGTTATTAAAGGTGTCGAACATTTCTATTTGTTATATTGGAGATAGAGTTCATATTCATGTCACAGTCCTAGTCTCTTGTATTATTGTTTCTCATCAAATGATCAAGGTTACATAATATTGTAAATCAACCCTAAAATATTCTCTCATATATAGCTGCAGAATGATTCATAATATGATCAAGCAATTCCTCCAAATATTTATACCAACACATCTACATCACTACGTATACAAAGTTTTTATATACTACGTAAAATGATCAATTATTAAGCAAAATTGTACGTGATTGAAACTTTTCTAATTTCCATAGACGATGGAAAGGAGCTGAGAAATAAGGACAAAATGGCAGAAGGAGACGAGCAGAGACAGAATGGGTCTTTGATGGTACGTATAAACATTAATTGAAATTGAACCCTCTGCACGCAATTGCCCAACAAAGGCATACTGTGACACTGCATCCACAAACCAAACCCTCACACAGAGCGCGGCAGAGGGGGCCGGACCAGCCTCTTGTCTCTGGCCGCATGCAGTTACTCTCAGCCTCAGCCTTACCCTCACCCTCACCTTCAGCTTCAGGCTCAGGCAGACCCCCCTTTCCCTCTGTGCGTGTCTCTCTCAGCTCGATCAGTGATCTGGTTCAATTTGTTTGCATTACCACCACCTCTCTCCCCCACGCACGTACTCCATTTTTGTCTTCCCTCCCACCTCCCCCGCCGGCCCCACTCTCGTCGTTTCCGCCACTCGACTGACAACACGTTTGCTCAGACTAGGTGTCGTCCCGTTAAAGCGAAGTGATCGATCCTACGCGCAACGTACAATAGGGCTCTCGCAACAGCGTTAGTTTGCACAGAGGGTGATAATGTGAGACGCTGCGTTTTACTGTTTTAGCTGATATGTAATATGCATGAGGCTAGCTAGAAGCAGCTTCCATCACCTGGGGATGTTCACTGTTACAATCTCTGTTCGATCACTAGCTAGGTAGCTGAGTCAAACACTCAAACTCTTATAGGGTTGTATATCATGGCATGGTGAATTGGTGATCGATTTGATCGGTCGTTTCCTTTGAAAAGATATGCTTCCGATCGGTTATATATCCTCAAAAGATATTCACTACTGCTCGGATAAAAGAATGACTGTACGTACGTACTGTATTTACTATATTGCTATGTATTTACTATTTAGACGTTAGAAACTACCCTTTGATCATAATTACTTTGTGAAATCATTTATAGATTATTTGGTTAATCTTTTTGCAATGAAAATTCACGGCCAAAAGTAGAAGTTTGACATTTTGTGCTAAATGAAATCATTTTCTGAAGAGAAATGTCATAATCATTAGTTTATCATCATGATATTTCCCAATGGAAAATGATTTGATGAATATGAATGAATATCACAAATCGACTAATAAATTCAAACACCAAATTGTTACGCGCGGGATCACAATTCATTCTCTCACTAAATTCAAATTTTCCAATCCAAAAATCCAATCCAGATAGATTCATATCACAGACACTTTTGATCTAGTTATATTGACTAGGAAAGAAAAAGAAAAATATCATTATAGATCCCTATGGTGATTCAATTTGATTTGATCATTTACGTTGAGTTGAATCGGGTAAGAATCTACATATTATTATGCATTAATAATTTTAATCAAATAAAAAACGTACCCTAGTTTTCTATGTACATTCGGTACTTTCTTTAGTTTAATAATCAGGTGATTAAGCTTGTACATCAATTCGTACAATTACAATGTGAATGTGATTTGTGAGGAATAGTTTATGTATATTTGATTGTGTATATATATAGAGTCGCTCTCGTTTTCCATAATTGTATTGAAAGAATAGACGGGTTAGGTCACACATCTCACCAAACAAGCAAAGGCCTACCACCCGAATCAAGACCCGCACGTGCCGCACTGTTTATGCTTAAATAAGACCAACCAGGTTATTGTTCTAGGGCCAGCCTCACGATGACTTATATAGACTCATATACAAGCACCCAACCCTAATGTAACTCAATGATAGATTAATTCCGAGCAATAAGATTGCGTAATTGTAAATACTAATATGTAAAACGTTGTTTAATAAGAAAAATATTTGTGTCCATACCAGTATGAACTGTGTGCGTCCAAACACTCTTTAATTTATATATATTGGGTAATATTATCAACGATTTTAACCGTTTAAAACCGTTCAAAAGTTGAATTAATCAATAAAGATCATATTTGTAAAAAATGAATGTAAACAAATATCATTTGCTTAACCGATTGTATCAAACAAATGGACGGCTGATCATGAAACTCCAAACTTTTACTAGAACTATTCATTTGTTTGATGCAATCGAATGAGCAAACGATTTTGGTTTATTCCGAAATTTTGCATAGATGATGTTTATTGATTAATTCAATTTTTAAACAGTTAAAATCGTTGATTACATTGTCAAAATATGCAAATTAGAGAAAGTTCGGACGCACACTATCCATACTAATATGGACACACACCGTCTATACTGATATGGACACAAGTATTTTTCGTTTAATAATGAACGGAATTAGATAAATTTACATAAATCATAATATTATCAATTACTACTGTGACGTGGCAATCCAAGATAACTTAATAAATTTTACAAGAAAAGAAAAGGTGAGGAAGGGGGGCACGAATGACGGGTTGGGCAGTGGAGAAGTGAGGTGACGTGATTAGGCGGTGGCTGGCGGACATGGCCTGACGGCTGAGGAGGCTCGAACCCATCAGTCGCTAGGCGGCGAGGCTTAAGGTTCGGTCACTTCAAAACGACGATCGAAACAGTAGACACGTGTACAGGGGGAGTCGTGGTACGGACGGTGGTGGGTGACCGGCAGTAGCCGGTGGAGAACAAAGCCCATACCACCCACCTGACGGAAGAGCCCGTCTCTTATTTGTCCCTCTCTCTCGTGACTCGTGCGCGTCGATGATGCAACGAAGCTTGAAGAAGGAAGGCATTGATGAATGGTGATCGAATCGAGAAGCAATGTGCTGAGCGGGACGGGGAGGAGGATGATGATTTTACTGTTTTGCCCTTTCCTGGTATGTGTGTTTTCGAAAGAGACAACTGTCAACTTCGCGAAGCTGCGTAGTGGGAGAGTGGTAGTTTGGTAAATTTGGACTATTAGGTTAACGCGCATGGTATCCGGACGTACTGTTTGCCGGGAATGGGGATAACTATGGCCACTGGCCAACGAGCTTCAGTGTTTAATTACGTAAATGCCCTTTTTACTACCAATTTAAGTTTGGTGTAAAAGTACTTGTTGGAAATAGATAAGGAAAACTATGATATTTATGTTATTCACACGGCCGCAAATTTACAAAAGAAACAAATAGAGATTGGAGCAAAACTCAGGAATAATCAGTATCAAATATGGCTAAAAAAGTTGGAAAATTATTACTTTTTACAATACATAAAAAAATTATGACCTTCTATTTCCAAAACTTTTGCATTTGGGTCAAGTTACTACACTCACTCTTCTTTCGATAGTAGGATAAACAATACTACCATTATACACGACACAATTTTAGAATTTGTATTACGATATTATCATTAGCCTTAATCCATTTTAAGTAATTAATGAATCATGAAGCTGGATAGATTAACGGTTTTCAAATTCGAAACAAAGACACAAAATTTGAAAGTGAAAATTCATAATTTAATCAAAGGAAAGATTATTATTAGCTTATCAAGTTTCCATAATTCAAGCAATTTCTTTTTTAATTGCATAATTGATATCCTCATTAATGGCCCCCAAATATTAATAACAATATTCCCTCACAGCAGCCATTGTCATCCAAGATTCCTTAACTAAAACAATCCCATCTTTGACTTTCTCACCATCATGTCCACATTAACAAAATTTACCATAACAACAAAAATACATTACCTTAACAATAACAAGGTCATTTACGTCATTCCTCCACCCTCTGCATTACCAGCCAAGGCAGTGAAAGCTTCCAAACGAGGGCAGTATCGGGCATTAAACGCAGAGGGACAGAGTACAGGGACAAAGAGGAAACTCAGAAGAGGGCACTAAATGGGGCTGCTCAGAATAACATGTCCTTATAAAGGGACAGGGACAGTAATGCAAATACCATATTAATATTTTCTATCCGATCCAACGGTCACGATTCTCACCTACGAAATTCAATGGCTCGAGATACGAAGCATATATAAAACAATTTGACGTCGTCGCCATGGTAAAACCCTCTCTCTCATTTCTCTCCCTCATCATTTCTGGTTTTCTCAATTTTATTCGAAATAATAAAAATCCTATTGGTTTCGTTTTTTTTTTCTCTTCTTTCTGCTTCTTCTATTGGGATCCTGAAACTCAAAGATCGGATCGAGCGCTCCCCCAAGCTCTCGAACCCTGAATCGTCGAGCTCTCCCCGTCATTCTCTTCCCAAACGTCGCCGTTTTCGCCCTCGTGTTCTTGTTTTCATGGAGTTTTGGGAGAGAGAAAGAGAGCGGAGGAGTCGACTGTGATCAAGAAAAGCAGCTCAATATCACACAAGGTGAGAGAGAGAGAGAGAGAGGATACTCATGTGTTCGTGTCTGTCTGTTTTTTTTTCTTCTTTTGGTTTATGATTGATGAGTCATAAAAATCTGAAACAAGACAGAAATTTCTTGCTGCGGTTATCTATATGTGGTTACTGTGAGTATCTGGTGTGGATTTTTCCGAATTGGTTTCGGAGATTGGTTATGGTTTTACTCGGATCTAGAAAGATCCCTAACCCCAATTAAAGAGTTTTTTTTTGTTGTTGTTGTTGTTTGGGGTTGCATTTTTCGTGAGCATGAAGTTAACTGAGGCGAACACAGTGAGCTTTGTTCATGACGCTTTTGTATATCTGGAGAAATTGACAGAAATTAGCTCTCGTTTCATTGTTTTCCGTTCCACAGTCCCTCTCTCTATCTCTACCTCTCTCGTTTTCACAGTGTAAAGGAAGCCATTGTTGTATCCTTGGCCGTATCTGGCGATCTTTTCACCCGTCAGATTCAGAGATTCTGAAAATCGATAACTCTTTGATTTATTTTTTGTTGTGTGAAAAAATATTAAAAGGGTTTTCCTTGCTTTGGGTCGAAGGTACTGTGTTTGTGATAGGTATGAGGTCGGTTGTGTTATAATACCCTTAGATTAAGAGAAGCCTCATAATGGCAATCTCTAAAACCCATGCCAAAATAATTCAATGAATCCCCTATGCATTTCAGCCACTCTCATGATCTCTCCCCTCATTTCAATGCTTCTTCTTTAAATAAATAAACCCAACATTAAAATTAATTTTTGTCCACTGGTGCAAAGTCCATTTGTCTCTCTTGCATTTTTGTATCAAAATTATCAACATTGACTTGGGTTGCTTTTTTAATCCTCTCTTCTTCTGCAGTTGATTGATTAGTTTAAAGTCTATACAAATCAAAAGAAATGTCGTCGTCAAATTCTCCGTGCGCAGCGTGCAAGTTTCTCAGGCGGAAATGCACTCAGGAGTGCGTGTTCGCGCCGTACTTCCCGCCGGACCAGCCGCAGAAGTTCGCCAACGTCCATAAGGTGTTTGGAGCCAGCAATGTCGCCAAGATTCTCAACGAGCTGAGCGCCACGCAGCGCGAGGACGCGGTGAACTCCTTGGCCTATGAGGCCGAGGCGCGTCTCCGCGACCCCGTTTATGGCTGCGTGGGGCTCATTTCCATCCTCCAGCAGAGGCTGAAGCAAGTCCAGCTCGATCTCTACAATGCCAGGAAGGAGCTGGCTACTTACATGGGCCCTCAGGCCATGCTGTCGATTCTCCAGCCCGCTTCTTACATGCCGCAGCAGATTCAAGGAGGTAACGTCGGCTCTTCTTCTGCCGTTGTGCCGTACAACATGTCGACCACGATGATGGGGATACCGACCGGGGCGGTTTCAGCTGGTCAGTTAATGATTCGAGAGCAACAACACCAGCAGCATAATATTTACGAAGCTCAGCAGTTGTTGGCGGCGAGAGAGCAGCAGGAGATGTTTAGGAGCTTTGAGCAGAACAAGCAGAGCCAAGAAGCGCATCATCTGAGGTTTAGCAGTGGGTTCGACTCGGTGACTGGAACAGGGTTGGGTCAGATGAGTCCTACTTCACCAGCAGCGGCAAATAATGCAAACATCTCACCGGCTTTGGCTCTGGGGTTTGATCATCACAACTCTTATCAGATTCAGGCACAGCAGCAACAAGAGCCTCACCACCAACATCAACACCATATCCAGCTTCAGGCTTTGCTTCAGTCCCAGCAACAAACACAGCAGCAGTCTCACCAGCAGCAACCACCGCAGCTGCTGCCGCAGAAGGTGGAAGGCGAGGAGGGCAGAAGTAGGAGTGTGGGCCCATCTTGTTAGATGTTTACTTCCATTTTTTGCCCTTCCCCGCTTTTTCATTAAACAAAGCTTCATTCTGGGTATGCTTTCTTTTTCATTTTTTTGCTTCTGCTTCTCTATTTTACTATTAAATTCATACATGTATTAATGCTGTAAAATATGGGGCTTGTGTTATCATGAATATGAGGCAAAATGGTGAGAGAGGCGAGAACTACTCTTTATTGCATAGAGCAGAAGGGGAGGTGTGGGTTTGGTTAAGAGAATTATTGTCTTTTCAGAGAGAATGGGATGTCCCCCTCTCCTCCCTACTAGGCTTCTTCATCATCATTAACATAGCATCTGAGGGTTTCATTTGCACAGTTTGGTTATATCCCTTTCTCCTCTTGATGAATATTTGCTTTTGCCATAATGTTTAGTGTCAGAAAAAAATAAATACCAGTGATGTGATGCTTTGGTTTATTGAGATAATAGGACACATTTATGGTGATGGAGAGGAGAGGGTCCAAATTATGAAAATTAGTAAAACATGTCGTTATTGAGTTTGACTCATACTGCTAGCTACAAGCATTATTGCACAAAATGAGGGTAGATGGAGGGGTTTTTAAGGCAATCAGAGATCATCATGATCTCCTTCTGTATCCACTGACACATTGTTCTTCCTCAGTTTTTTTTTTTTGAAAAAGACAAGACTACCCCCCCCCCCCCCCCCCCCCCCCTTGTTTCAGTTTTGGCATCTGTTGCCTGGAAATCTTGATGATACAGAATTACAGAGTCTGGGTTGTTGTTTATTCTGGATTGTTTCCATCTTTCACATAACAGTTGGAACAAGCTTTCTGTCGTCTTTGGCTTTGCTACTTTTGCTTCTACAAACAGTTTTGGAGAAAACAGTCACTGTGACATGTAGAATAGAAAGGAACAGACACTATAGGGAAGAAAAGCATAAGGTTTTTCCCAGTTTTTGAAGGGATGAGGGAAATTTATGCTAAGTTTCTTTCTGTTTTTAATTTGATATAACTGTTTTTGTCAACAAAAGTCTGCATTTAGAGTTTATGATATGATTATGTGTTTATGCGTATACGTTTTCTTTTCTTATTTTTGATGATTGAAGTACAATGTCTTATTCTTGATAATGATATCAGCTCCTTCAATATCTTATTATGCATTGAGTGAGACAATGATATATATGATATGAGTAGGGCATTACTACTTGAAGCAATGGATCGGACGGCTACTGATTATGAGTTCCCTTTCTTTTATTTTCTGGTGCAGTGTATACCTTCCCCCTGCATACAACTGGAGACAGTGAGAGTGACTTACAGAGGAGATTCTGAGAGATTCATCAATAGGGTCTGATATTTGCATCAATTTTGAGTTTCTAAAGAGAATTAACTTGTGATTTGGAGAGAGTCATTTCGAAGTTTAGGATCGATCTGCATTGATCTTCGAGTACAGTCTTAAATTTCATCTTCTGGTTTAGTAGTATTCATAACTTGATCATCCTTTTTTTTTAGCAAAACATGTAAATCTGAACTAGCTACCTTCTCCTGCTTCGTTTAATCGCCTCTGGTATATTAGTTTTACTATTACTATTACTATCATGACTATGATTTAGTGTTACTATTTTTGCTTGTCTAAATCGAACTTAGCGACATGTGACTGGATTTTCCTTGTGCTGGTTTCTTCTCTCTCCGATCTTCATGAAGAAAAAGTGTGTCGAATTGACTAAAAGCCAGAGAGAGATCTATCATATGGGGATTAGTGTTTGAAAGCTTTTTAGGATTTGATTGCGTACTTAACAACTTTATTTAGAGTTTATTAATAGTTTCTCATTCAATTACAAATCACAAAGCTGCTTTAACCACTTTTGGGACTTGGTAATATTCAAAGTGTAGTACTTATTTGGAGATTAGTTTGTCTTCTAGTGTGAGGATGCAGACCTTGACCCTTAAGATAATTCGCTGCATGCATGAAAGTGCATCCCATGCATTTTTCTAAACTTGTCAATTTCATGTGCTATTGACATAGTTTCGAGTAGTTGCTGAACAAAATAATCTTATTGAGGAAATCGAGTTTTCTTCTAAATACACCTTACAAGTAAGAAATTAAGAAAACTCGACTATATGTGTAAACGGACGAATTTGAACCATATGATTCGGAGCTGAAAAAAGGTCATGAGCGAAATTTTAATATTAAAACTCATTGTAATACACACGCGCTTTGAATGGATAACTAATTTTCTTTCAATATTTTTTTAAATATTATAATGATTTTATGTATAAAAAAAGATATGCAAATGTTTCACTTGCTTTATTCAAAAAGAAAAAAAATGTTTCTATTTGCTTAGCCAAACATATTTTCATTTTCTGCATGTATGTAGAAACCAGTTTTTCTTCCTAGAAGAGGACGAGGATGTAAACCAAAACGTTTACAATACCCACTAGGTACATAAACCCAATGTGCTAAATTATGGAATTATTTGGTTCTATTCCTTAAACCCTCTACTTTGGATTAATGAAATTCCTTTCGTTCCAATTAGTCGGCTTACCTGAGTTTTAAAAACAATAGGTCATATCACTCATATGTTTATATTAGGAGAATTTATACCTAATCCATTTAATAAAAAAGAATGATCAAGAGATGGGAGGGGTATGACTCATATATATGTGCTCTCCATGCCATCCATATATTGTTGTTTTTATTTGACGAATCATATATATATATTAAGAATACTACAATGGCTTTGGCATGGTGATGAGTGACCGATGAGGTGTGATGACGGGTCTTACAAACTACACTTGTAGACGTTTACATGGAAAAAGTTATAGTGAATTTATATTTTGGGGAAACTTATTCAACAAACATTATATATGCATCATTAGATCATGCATGAAAAATTCACTAATAATACAATGGAGTGTGACTACTTGTCTACACTTCATCATTAACTAATTAACATGGTTTTGGCTGCACGCTCGAGCTCAAAAACGTGCATTAATTCAACTTAAAAAAAAAAAAAATCAAGTGATAAAAAAAAAAATATCAAGTGATCAACACGTAAACTTCAACTTAAAAAAAAAACAGAATAATACGTTGCGGTGAAGGTGGATCGAACACCTGACCTTCGGATCTTCAGTCTGACGCTCTCCCAACTGAGCTATCCCCTCTTTTTGTTTACATAAGTTATACTTTAAATTACCTCCATTATATTTTGGTGCGCTAAAGAACTTGACAATTGTAAAGTACTTCATAGATAAATCAGTACGTTTAGAACTTAGAACTGCGAATTCTTATTAATCGCATCCTTTATGACATGTAAAACCTGCACCTTTAACTCACATCTTCTTTCATACAATAATGCTGAATGGTAACTTCATTGATGAAATACCTGTAATTCTTATTCTTATGTATATTCCATGTTAAAAAATATTTAGACTTGTTACAATTATATACAAATTA
The DNA here is from genome assembly GCA_963682095.1 of Potentilla sterilis. Taxonomy (NCBI): domain Eukaryota; kingdom Viridiplantae; phylum Streptophyta; class Magnoliopsida; order Rosales; family Rosaceae; genus Potentilla; species Potentilla sterilis. Next base: position 38,407,038 of record OY821764.1, read on the forward strand.
CATGAATTATATGCAAAGTGTGAGAACTAATTCAACAAGGACAATGACTTGTAATCTATCATAGTTGCTTAATGAATATGTGTATTTGTCACAACCCACCCCGAATTTCCATCTTAAATCCGAAGTGAACCCTGTGGGGTCCACCTTAAGGGAAAATTATACCCGAAAATGTTGGCATAACCTCCCTTAAAAATGAACAACCCTCCCTACAGAAAAATTTCAACTGACACTTCTCACAATAATCCACCCATCCTGGAGCCATCTGCTCCCCAAAACACAACCACCGTCACAAGACATAAAAGTCTTAAACTATAAGGTTCATGATACACGCATGTAGTGATAAAACAATATATCAAATCAACCCCTGCAATATACTACTCTTCAAAACCACAACCACCCACCCACTAGAAATAATATAGGGGTCACAACTTCTCAAATCAACCTCACGAATATAATAATTTATAAAATACTTTTAGTCAAAATAAATCTGTCTCATAACAGGAAATATCTCCGAAGACCAAATAACAAATACCATAACCAATCACACTGACTATATAATCATATCGGATAAATCAGAGAAAAGTTAGTATCACCACGTAACAGTAAGCCTCCCAGGCTAAGGGTCGGAACCTCCCAGGGCTACTAAGTAGCGACCCACGCTATTGCTAGCTAGCAAACATGACGACCCAACCTCTCAGGCTAAGGGTCAGAACCTCCCAGAGCTACTAGGTAGCGTCCCACGCTACTGCTAGCTAGCAAATATGACGACCCAACCTCTCATAATACCATCTCAGGCTTACTAAGGGTCGGAACCTCTCAGGGCTACTAAGTAGCGTCCCACGCTACTGCTAGCTAGCAAACATGACAACCCAGCCTCTCAGGCTAAGAGTCGGAACCTCGCAGGACTACTAGGTAGCGTCCCACGCTACTGCTAGCTAGCAAATACGACGACCCAGCCTCTCATAATACCATCCCAGGCTTACTAAGGGTCGGAACCTCTCAGGGCTACTAAGTAGCGTCCCACACTACTGCTAGCTAGCAAACATGACGACCCAGCCTTTCAGGCTAAGGGTCGAAACCTCCCAGGACTACTAGGTAGCGTCCCACGCTACTGCTAGTTAGCAAATACGACGACCCTTACGTTTCCCCCAATCTATCTCAAATAGACAATTATCATTAAAAACACCTCCTCAGTATATACATATATTTCACACTTCCACATCAATCAACACATATATTTCACGTAAATCATTTTGCACATAACAATAAATATACTAAATTAAACTCGTATTTAATATTAATAAAGTGAGGTTTACTCACTTAATTTACCAAAAATGGTATATCTATTTAGGGTCGGGCCTTGAAGGAAACGGGTCGGTTCGGACTGCTATAGTGTCGGGTCAGATCGCTAGAGGCTCGGTCAACGGTCAACTCGGGTCGGGTCAGGTTGAACCGGGTTCGGTCGGGTCAGGTCGAATCTGCTGCAAATGGGTCGATGGAGATCCGATCGGATTGTTTTCCATTCAATCGATGCAGCTCGAAACGACGGACACCCCCTACACGGGGAGGAGCGCACGGTGGAGACGAGTCGAATGGTGGGTAACGCAACCGCTGGCGTCGTCGGCAGCTCCGTTGCGCACGGTGGCAGAAGTTCCAGACATCACCACGTCGCGCACGGTGCTCTCCCTTGGCCGATCCTTGGCTCAAACGAAATAGGAGAAGAAGACTCGTCGAACGATGGGTGGCGCGCGGGCAATGGTGGCCGGACGACAGGGAACGGCAAAGGCGGTCCGCTGTCGGTGAGGCTCCGGCCGAGTCGGGGGAAAGAGGAGAGAGATCCCCAGAGAAAAGAAAAAAAAAGAATATTCCCCCTCATTTCTAGAATATTCCCTCATTTCTAGAAACTTCCGCCTGTTTCTAGAAATTTCCTTCCAAACTAGAAAATTACCGATTTTACATCATAACCTTTTCATACGAACTCGTTTCAACGTCCTCTATCTCGTCGAGAAATAAAATTCTCAGTCGGGTTAACTTATAAAAAGTCAACCTGTGAAACTTCCAAATCGTAAAACCAATTTTCGAACGTAAAAATTAAAGTAAAACGGTTAAGAGGTAATTTAATGTTCGGGTCGTTACAGTATTAATCATTAAGGAAAGAAATCTATTCGATATCTATGAGAAGATACATTGCAGTATTTCATTCTTGTAAAGACCCGTCTCAGAAATTCCCTCAGAAAATCCGAAATAGGTCTGATTAATTACTCAAAAACCAACTAAAAATTTCTTTGCTCCCATACCGCAACAGCCCACCCACTGGGAACAAAACTGAGTCACAATTCTCAAAATAACTTCACGAACATATTAAATCATAAAACACCTTTAATTAGAATAAAAATACTCATATCCTGCACTCATAAACCGACGTAATAATTTTAATCTATGCTTATCCGTCTCTATATTCGTACAAATATTCATAAAAATAAGCTAACCCCATTGGTTTAATATTTCATGAAAAAGAGAAATCAGTACATCAACCAATAATTAACCTCCCAAGCTAGGGTCGGAACCATCCCAGTAGCTCTATAAGCGTCCCATGCTCTAATATGTGCGACTACCCACCTCGTGGGTATGAACCATCCCGTGGCTCTATAAAATACAACGACCCCCTTGGTTTGTGTACTGAATGAATCATTAATTATTTAAACCAACCAATACATAACTCAAATAAAATAAATTGATGGGGAAATGGCTACACCATAAATCAGAGCCTCCTCGGGCTACTAAGTAGCGTCCCACGCTACGGCTAGCTAGCAGCACAGCAGCACGACGACCCAATAAATCGGAGCCTCCCAGGCTCGGGTCGGAATCTCTCAGGGCTACTAAGTAGTGTCCAAGGCTACGGATGGCTGGCAACACGACGACCCAATAAATCGGAGCCTCCCAGGCTCGGGTCGGAACCTCTCAGGCTCTAAGTAGCGTCCCACGCTACGGCTAGCTAGCATTAGACGACCCAATAAATGGTATAAAACCAAAGCCAAATCCAATTCAAAATCACATTTCCCCTAATATATCATAAATCCGTACAAAAACTTTGTAAACATCTCCTAAATATATACATGTATTTCACACTTCCACATCAACACACACACACACACACACACACACACACACACACACACATATATATATATATATATATATATATATATATCACGTAAGTCATTGGCATATAATAATAAATATACTGAAATTAAACTCGTATTTAATATTAATACAGTAAGGTTTACTCAACTTAATTTACTAAAAGTGGTAAATATCCATTTAGAGTCGATTTGGATCGCTGTAGGATCGCGTCGGATCGAATCGCTGCATTTATGGAATTGGGTCAACTCGGGTCAACCTCTGGTCAACGGTCAACGTCTGGTCAGCGGTGGCCAGGGTCGGTCACCGTGGGTCTGGTCGGGTCGGGTCGAACAATGAAATCGGGTCGGGTCAACTGTTGGAAACGGATCGACTGTGGGAGCTTCGATCCGCACGATTCAGCGCGAAATGGCACGATCCACCACTTTAGGGAGGCGCACAAGGAGGAGACGAGTCGAATGGTGGGTGGCTCGACCCCAGAGCCGCCCTGATCCGTCGCACGCGGTGGCCGGAACCTTCTCGAGCTGCGCCATAGCTCAAACTGAAGAGGAGAGGAAAATGAACAGGTTTCTGGGTGGCGCGCGGGACGTGATGGCCGGACGGCGGAGATCGGCGGAGGAAATGGTGATGCAGCCCCGGCTGATCAGGGAAAAGCCAGAGGAGAGAGAGAAAAAGAAAAAGAAGAAAAGAAAAAGAAAAGAAAAGAATATTCCCCTTCATTCCTAGAATATTTCCCGTTCTAGAATTTTCCGCTCGTTTCTAGAAATTTCCTCCCCCCGATTTTACGTCATAACTTTTTCATACGAATTCCAAATTAAACTTGTTACGTGTCCACGAACTCGTTTCGCCGTTCTCTATCTCGTCGATAAATAAAATTCTCGATCGGTTCAAGTCAAATAAAGTCAACCTTTGAACCCTCCAAATTCATAACACAAATTTCCGAAACGTCAAAATTAAAGTAAAACTTTTTAGGGGGTATTTTAAAGTTCCGGTCGTTATACATTCAATATCTAATTAGGATTCTTAGGTTTCAAGTAGTCTTTTATGGAAAGACTCTTGAGAATTTGATCATATATAAATAGGTGGTTTTGTCCCTGTTATTCCCATCGCATTCTAGCACTTTGTTTTGTCCATATCAGAGCTATTGGTGGTGAACTAACAGAAGGCAAAGCCTACTTGTTTGTTGTTTTAGGTTCAAGTAAGAGATGGATCCGATTGGAGGTGCTGATGGTATGAAGCTGTTCTTAATGCAGTACTGGTGTTCTTATTGCTGTGTTCTGGTTTTACTGATTTGGTTTTATGTTTAAGCTTTATGAATTCAGTTATGAGCATGATGTTTGTTATTAAATAACATTCCATGCTCCGTATGTGCATGAGACAGTGTTATGAAATTGATTTACATCAATAATCAGAATGGTTTCTTTCTTTAGAATCTACTTTCATTTGTAGGACAATGAAAAAAGTTCTCATGTCGTGAATTAAACCCCTTAAATCGTTAGAATCTCGAACTGAATAATAACATTGACAAACTATATAATCTTAATAACTATAAGGTTTTCAAGACCTTTGGTATTGAAAGTAGAGATACCAACAAAACTATAAATAATTATTGAAGCTAGGCACATAGTATGTGTCTGTTGATAAAGTAGTGAGAGATAGAGTTATGTGTAAGATATTGGAGCATAACTAAGGCGCATGTAACTAAATGATAGCAAGAATCGATTCCTCATATTGAAATCACTACACCCAATTCAATATGTTATTATCAAGATGAGTTAAAAAATATCACGATGAAAGTTCAATACATTAATCGATATTAATTTAAAATAAAAATTGACAAACTTCAGCCTATAGCAGCTTCAGGTATGTCTATGTTCTTAAGGTTGAGTACAATCTATATGCATATTTAGTTTAACTTACATTATGATATCATAGCACTTTGTGCTCGCTTAAGAATCGCCATAACTTTATCTAAAGCCTTTTTGTTTCAAAAAAATAAAATAAAAAATTGACGTTTTATGTTTTCAGCCGAGCACCAAGGGGCCGGGGAGAGAATTCAAGTATTTGGTATGGGTTATCTTAATTAAACTTAGCCCAAAGATAATGACCGAAGGCCTTTATCTAAGTAGTAAAGTGTAGCAAATTTTGTCGTTGTTTTTTGAACGGCTAGCCCCAAATTTTCTGGTTATATTGCTCCAGATGATGAGATTCTCGATTAAGCTTTCAACAAGAAAATTTCCACCTAAATTTCTATACATCTTGTTAAACTCTTAATGGGGAACCTCTGCATGTTCTATTTGTCTTTGGATTATTCATCGACCAAACTAAATGAGAATTCTCAAACCCAGGTGTTTCAATATATTCTTTAGTTTACGATTTCATGCAAAAGTAACAATTCGATAGCCAAGTTGAGACCTATATATATAAGATTGATTGTTAGACATTGATTATAATGTATTTTTGATTGGGTTTTTATGTTTTCTTATGATTATTGATGTTATTTTGTTGTGGTCTTTTTGTCTCCCTTTTGTTTAAAACATAGTACAATATAAAGCATAAAACTCAATCAAATCAGTCTAACGTCCTGATTCAGTTCCAATTTAAGCATTTTACAAATAGTACTGTCTATAACAGTCCCATGTAAAGTGTTTTTATTGGACCTTAGTATTGGATTACCACACTGTGATGTTGGGAATCCTTGCTCCACATTGGTTTAAATGATTATGACTGCTGAGATTGATTTCAGCATATAACAAGGTTTGAAACTCACCTTCATATGGTCACCTGAACTATCTTCTTGCCACTCTAGGTGTGGATATGTTCTAGACACCAACCGTTGAGTTTTCAGATTTTGGGTATCTGATTAAGTTGTAAAAATGTCTAAATTCTTTCTGCCACTCTAGGTAAAGCATGACACATTCAGCATTCATATGGGCATTTCATTCATTGCTCCTCTAATTATCTAAATGCATTGCTTACTAATAAAGCTTCTAAAAAATTTATGCTTGTTGTAGGAGAAACAAAGGATAAGCAAAGCGTAATCTTATTGATTGATAAGGAGGCCTTTATATAGGCATTACAACAAGAATCCATGTAAATATGGAATTCCCTATCTACTAAAGATTCTAGATATCTAGCCTAATTAGGTCAAGACACATTACGCAAGTTACGGAATTAACCTTCCTTAAACACTTCCCCTTTTGTCGCGTACCTAATGGTGCATAAAGTGTTGCCTCGCTAAAACCTTGCCAACAACCAAAAACCTCTTGGAAAAAAATAAAAGCATGGTCAAAGGAAAAAGAGCACAACGCACCAATTGCAAGTGCATAAGACATGCGTAAGTAGACTCTCCCTGAAGTCTACATGAGAACTCCCCCTGATGAATAAATCAGTCTTTGAGTTCGGATAAGCGACACATACCAATGCTGTAACAGCCCAGCTCATATACTTAGGATATTGTACGCTTTGGGCCCACACTCCCGCACAGATTTACTTCTGGAGGCTCGTTCATGAGCAACTTCCCAGTAGGTCACCCATCTTAGGATTGCTCTGAGCTTAGCAAGCTTAACTTCGGAGTTCTCAACCCCTTCTGAAGCCATTGCGCCCCCAAAACACGTCCTTAAGTATTGAGCTAACTCTGCACATATAAGCACAGCATCCACTATTCCCCGGGCAATGTGGGATGTGTGACCTACCTACCTGCCAGCTTCCCTTTCCTAGCCAGGTCAGGTCGCCTACCTGCTAGCTTCCCTAGCCAGGTCAGGTCGGGTCATCACAAATGCGCTTCACATGCTTCACAAATGTAGATTTGGGTAGAGACTTGGTGAAGAGATCAGCGACATTATCTTCTGAGCTGACTTGCTTCACTTGGATATTTAAAGTCTCTTGTTGCTGCTGATTGTAGAAGAACTTAGGCGAAATGTGTTTAGTATTGTCACCCCTTGATGTATCTCAACTTCATTTGCTCAATGCATGCTGCATTATCTTCATATATGCAAGTTGGTCCCATCGTAGTAGACTCAAGTCTACTAGACTCTCGAATGTGAGATATAACTGAGCGAAGCCAAACACATTCTTTGATTGCTTCATGTAGTGCAATGATCTCAGCATAGTTCGAGGAAGTAACAACAAGGGTTTGCTTAGTTGATCTCCAAGAAATCGCTGTATTCCCCATGGTAAAAACATAACCAGTTTGGGAACGTCCTTTGTGTGGATCAGACAAATATCCAGCATCAGCGAATCCTACCATCACGTCATTTGGTGTATCTTGGTAGGAGGGGGTATTACCGAAACCATATCGTGACCACGCTTTGGCATCCTCGTGATCAGAAACGGTGTCGGCAGTGGCTGCATTACGGCGAGAAGCCTCGCCGGCAGCAGAGGTGGCGACGGTGCGGTAAGCAGCCGAACCAAGGCCAGACTGGATGGCTAATCCGAGCCTCAATTGCCATCGCGGGGTACAAGGGTTTGGAAAATGGTCGAATCCTGATGAGTGTATCGATAGAACAAGCCCATGTCGCTGGTTCCTTTCAAGTATCAAAAGATAGTCTTGATTCCAGCCCAATGACGTTGTGTTGGCGCAGAGCTAAATATAGCTAACAAGTTCACCGAGAATGCAATGTCTGGCCTAGTGCATTGAGCTAAGTATAACAAGGCTCTAATAGCACTAAGATACAAATATTCAGCTCCCAAGACCTCTTAGTTATCTTCTTTCGGACGAAACAGATCTTTATTGATATTCAGACTTCTAACGACCATGGGAGTGCCTGTAGAATGCATAACTTTATCCATGTTAAATAGCCTGAGTATCTTTCGAACATATGCAGATTGGTGTACAAAGATTCCACCACTTCGGTGCTCTAATTCTAGGCCTAGGCAAAACCGAGTCCTTCCCAGATCTTTCATCTCGAATTCAGATTTCAAGTAGCTTGCGGTCTCGTTGATCTCATTTAGAGTTCCGATGATGTTCATATCATCAACGTAGACGGCGACTATGGAAAATCCTGAACTTGTTCTCTTTATTAACACACAAGGGCATAACTCATCATTCTTGTATCCCTTCCCAACCAAGTAGTCACTCAAGTGATTATACCACATTCTTCCGGACTGCTTAAGTCCATATAGAGAACGTTTGAGCTTGATAGCAAAAGCACTTCGTGGTTTCTGCTGACTTGATTTGGGTAGCGAAAGTCCGTCAGGTACTTTCATATACATGTTGGTATCTAGATCCCCATAAAGATACGCTGTAACGACATCCATAAGCTGCATACTGAGTCTCTTTGAGACTACCAAACTGATTAGATAACGAAATGTAATAATATCCATGACCGGAGAATACGTCTACTCATAATTAATTCCAGGGCGTTGAGAAAAACCTTGTGCCACGAGTCGAGCTTTATATCACTGGACTTCGCCATTCTCATTGCGCTTTCTGACAAAGACCCATTTATGTCCAACTGGCTTCACTTTCGATGGTGTAGGCACAACCGGTCCGAATACTTGCCTTTTCTTTAGAGAGTCTAGTTCAGACTGGATTGCTTCTTACCACTTCGGTCAATCCGCCATTCGTTGGCATTCACCAACAGAGCGAGGTTCCATTTCGTCGTCGTCAATGATCTCTTGAGCAACGGCGTAGGCGAATGCCTCATCGATATACATGGAAGATTTTCCTTAAGATTATGCATGCATAAGAAGTTTAGTGAGATTTCCTTGTTCTCCAACATCAACGGTGAGTCTGAGGCGTCTCCTAGGGAATTCAGAGTTGATTCTTGGACATATGTATAGTCGAAGACAATCTCGTGTGACGGCGTCACAGTATTGAAGATGAGGGGGTCACTTTGTGCCGGAAAACATGTCCTCTTCCTAGGCACAGTGTCCTTGGAACCGAATGGTGTCCCCCTTTTCCTCGGGGGATCCGAAGTCGACGCCGGCTCTTCACTTGAGGAGGCCGAGCCTAGGTTGCCGATGGCACCCACGGCACGGGTCTCGAGACCGGCGGCACGTGGTGGTCGTCCATGTCGAGAGACGTTGAGCCTGGCAGGTACATTAACAGCAGGTATGGTTGATCTTGTCACTTTCGCGATATAGGTAAAAGAGTCGGACATTGAATCCGCAACCTTTTGTAGTTCCAATATGCGTTGCACTTCCGTTTCACACTGAGATGTGCGGGGATCATAATAAGACATAGTGGGAGAGAACCACGTCAATTCCTGACGTTCCTTTGGGATTGATACGTTCCCATCTCCCCCAAATGGCGGGAAGGATGCTCATCAAAGTGACAATCTGTAAATCTTGCAGTAAACATATCACCTTTTGTAAGGCTCTATGTAGTGAACAATCGTTGGTGCTTCATATCCAACGTAAATAGCTAATCGTCGTTGAGGACCCATCTTGGTACGTAGTGGAGGCGCTATTGGCACATATACGGCACAACCAAAGGTGCGCAGATGCGAAATGTCAGGCTCATAACCAGTTACCAGCTGGTACGCACTGAATGGTTGGCTATCTGTGGGTCGTAGACGAATAAGCATAGCTGCATGTAGTATTTCATATCCCCATGCCGAAACTGGCAAGTTAGTAGCCATGACAAGGGACCGAGCGACAAGGGACCGAGCAACAAGCTGAAGTATCTTTATGGCGGCTTCTGCAACACCGTTCTGAGAATGAACGTGGGGTACGGGATGTTCAATTTCAATCCCAACTGACATGCAATAGTCGTCAAAACATTTAGATGTAAACTCTTCAACATTATCTAGTCTGATTTACTTAATCAGATTGTCGGGATGGTGAGCCCGAAGCTTTATAATCTGAGCTAGGAGTTTAGAAAATGCAGCATTTCTTGTGGACAATAATGCGACATGTGACAAACGCGTCGATGCATCAACCAAAACCATAAAGTATCTAAATGGTCCGCATTCTGGTGTTATAGGTCCATAAATATCACATTGGATTCGTTGTAAGAATGTAATATTCTATTTTTTGTCAATAGCAAACGATTGTCTTGCTTGTACTTTTGCTAGTGAACAAGCTTTGTAAAACGAGTGATGGGCATTGGACATCGCCACGGAGGCATGAGAAGAAGGGGTCAGCCTGTCCTCTCCTTGGAGTTGAGAGGTTGCCGACGTTTGTACCGAGGCCGAGCTATGGGCGAGACGCTTAGGCACGGTGTTGGCAACATGTTCTTCGTAGTGTTGATCTCTCTTTCGTTTATGTGATTTGAAAAATGGATGACCGTGGGAGCATTTCAGAATACGAATCATCAGATCGCGACTCGGATGGCCGAGTCTATCATGCCAAAGTTTGTAAGCGTCTGTATCACATAAGATAACTACATTGGATTCAATGGCTCGAATGATTGTGAAATACATTCCGTTTCGAACATGCTTGCACTTCTCCACAACGCGTGTACGCAGATTTTGAGTGGAGGTGATCAACATGTATTAAGTTCTATCTTCAACATAAGTGTTGAGGTGATAATCGTTGTCACGTACATAGTTGAAAGCCAGCAAGGTTCGGGGCGCCTTCGGCGCATACATATCTTCAGATTCTCTAATTTCGGTGTCGTTAGGCAAGAGAAATTGGGCAGGACCTCGACCTTTGACGATCGGTCATGTTCCTGTCATCGTGGATAGCGACGATCCGTGAGGCATAAAATACGTAAACAATTGCCGATTCCGGAGAATGGTGTGAGTCGTAGCACAATCCAACAAACACTCGATCTCACCGTGAAACATCTACAAAAGCAATGTAAATTGAATCAAACATCTATGTAAGACTTGGCGATTATTCTTGAATATAATCGGAATTCAATCCCTTATAGGGTGTTAGGGCAATCCCTTATAGGGTGCTGAGGCAATCTATCATCACAAAACGAGGTGTTCGGGCTGACGATGTAGAGCAATGTTCGGGCCGACAATGTATTAGCTCTACATATACATAGTTGAGGAAACCTTGACTTGGCACCGTGGAAACATCATTATCAGAAGAAAAAAATTTATTTATTTTTATTTATATATAGCCATGAAAATAGACCAAGGCCGAGCCTCGACCGTGCGTAGGGCAATCCGATGCTAAGGTTGAGCTATGTCTGAAGTATATATCAAGTCCGAAGACAAGGCGATACCGTGGCTAAAAATTTTGTTTTCGGTGTCGGGTCGGCAGCGGAGGTGCTGGCCGGCTGCACATGGGTGCGTGCCGGCAGCATGGCTGCGAGGCTGCCGAGGGTGGTGTCGTGACTGCTGAGCCTCGGCTGCTGATGGGCTACCGAGGCTATGCTGCACACTGCTGAGGGAGGGCGTTGCGATGCGTACGCTGCCGAGGGCGTGCGCTGCGAGGGCATACGCTGCCGAGGCGTGCTGCGCAGGTTGCCGATATGTCTGTCGAGGGCTGTCTTGTTGCGATTTTCGCGATTTTCTCGTTTTGTTTTGTGATTTGGATTCGATATGAGTTAACATCACCAATTTCGTGGTGAACTCAAAATAATTTTGCCTTTGGAAATTTGACGCATTGAACCATTAATGCTTTCATAGGGTATGTAAAAAAATCTCGTTTCATTCATTGAATAAGAGAAATTTTATTGATGACAACTTTGAAAAATACATCAAGAATGTTCTAAAATAACGACTTATCGAACAAAATCATGTGTTATGACTAGAAACAAGCCAAAAATAGCAATGTAATCAAACTTGAATATGAGTCATAAGCATATAAACTTATTCATAATCCGGAGTATCATACTCCTTTGTCCTACGTTTCTTGGTAGGTTGGAAATCATCGATGGTGAGTTGAGTTTCTTCCTCATCATCTTCTTCCTCGAAGTCTCCATAGTTGGCTTCTTGAGCCATATATTACTTGTGTTTCTTATAGGTTGTTTGGACATCTCTACTAGCTTTGCAATCGCGCTGTAGATGATTCTTGGAGCCGCATTTGAAGCAAGGAGCCAAAGCTTGATTAGGAGCGTGGCCACCACGCTTGGAGCAGAAATCGGGACGGTTTCCTCCTCAGGGAGCAGCGACAGCGCCGCCATCCCTCTTCAAAGTGAGGTTCTGGCTAGGGTTGGCTCCTCCTCTTCCTCCTCGGCCGCCGCGTGTTCCCTTTGGCGCACGTGGTGGCGGTGCTTGACGTTCACGAGGTTGATTCCTCTGTTTGAGAGCCTTACTACGGGCTTGGTGAGTTTCCGCAATGAATTTCGGATTCTAGGCCTCTTGTTGGTAGTAAGGATCAACTCATGGTACCTCTCTTTTCGTTCGAGCACATTCATCAAGTCACTGAATGTCTTGATGGTGCCCTTTTCAAGGAGATCACAATACTGGTGCGGCAACATGGACGCAGATTCTGGGAACGTTGTGAACGTCTTCTCCATCATGTCGTGGTCGGTCTTCTCGATGCCACAAAAGCTTAGATCAGACTGTAAGTTGAGCATAGTTTGGTGATATTCCTGGACGGTATCAAAGTCCAATAAGCGGATTTGCTCCCAATCTGACAATAAGTCAGGAAGCTGTGCATCATGCACATTGTCAAAGCGATCTTTGAGAATGTCCCATAGCTCTTTGGGATCTATTTTCCTCATATATTGCTTCTTGAGCGTTGGATGGATGTGGCGCCTGAGAAACATCAGGGCTTGAGCCTTTTGTTCAGGAGAAGCTTGCAGGTGTTCATCCTCTAGAGGGACAATGGTGGCCGTGAATCTCTTTCCGATGAAGCTATTCTCAACATCAGAGACCCACCTCTTGTATTCCTTGCCTTGGACATCGAAGATATCGAATTCTGTATGCTGACTGTCAGGCACCTACTGTTCGTGGCGGATTTAGCACCCGACGAACAGTCAGCACCTGGAGGTGGAGGAAGCATGCTCCTCGCGTCTCTTCTGTGTGCTTAGGCGTGCCAGCACCTTTGGAGTGGTGCAACTCGACTGCGGACGACCCCTGGCGAGTCCTCTCGTCTGCTCCCAATAGACTCTGACTTCCTGACCAAGCGACTGTTACGCGGGCGCTGACTAAGCCGGCGTACAGGGCTCGAACAAGACCTGAATAGAACTGGCTAACAGGATTTTCTTCTCAACCCCTCACAGATTGAGGGTCTTACTTTGATCCGAAGAAGCAAAGCAGAGCTAAACCAAGACCACGGGTGTGTGCTACCGGAGTAGCGGACTAACTCGATAGGCTCAGCAACCGCTCGACACGAGTGCGAGACGTGGTCGATCGCAGGTGGAGGCAAATTGCGTGAGTTGCTCCGGAGAGGCTTTGCAAGTTAGCGTTGCGCTAGAACTTGTGTTTGTTTGTAGATGGTTGAGAACCCTTTCCTAGTTACAAAAGAGTTATATTTATATGATTCACGAAACCCTAAGGCTTGAAGATCCAACCTGGCGGATTCCGAGATTGACTAGGAGTGTCCTTCCTTAAACAACCCTTAATCAGATCGGTTAGAAATAAATTGGGATCAAAATTTCCCTTAACTTAGGGCACTCACTCCACACCGAATATTGTCCGGATCAAACTCAATCAAAGCCGAGATAAGACAAATCGACTCTAAAGATAATCAATCACTGATTTGGCTTAAGATACCTTTTCGGAAATAGATTGCTATCCATAACAATCCCTAGTTAACCCAATCAGTATTTACACCTTACTATCCGTTAAGGTAACTCATATATTCCGTAATTGGATTACTACAAAATAACCCCAATCTGATCGGGTAGCAAATCAATACTTTCATTCCAAGCAAACTTTCCCAAATGGAAAAGGAAGTGCTCATACTGGGTTCGGTTTAACCTAAACCCCTCTGGGCCTCGGGGTAAAAGCCCAACTGAAGTAAACTCCAATTGTGGCCCAAACATTGCCCCCCAGTCTCCGATATTGAAAGTCCAATGAAATAGAAGGGAGACTGAGCCCCAAACGTCGGCCCATCCGCAACATTTAAATATTTGGACTGTTGCACCGTTTCCTCACCAATCACAGTTTTCCGAAATTGAAACGGTATCACTGTTCATCTAAACCCTCAATTGCCGCAAAACCCAACGTTTCAAAAGCTCAAGAACCCCTTTCGGATTCTTTATAAATCTAGCTGAGACCCTTCGGTTTCTCCTTCAGACCATTCTATTCCCTTCCTCAGCTCAATCTTAGAAGAAACCCAGATTCGAATCCAATGGCCTCAACAATGAATTTCGCTATCCGCTGCTCCACAGCGAACAACGCCAAAAATCAACTCCTCCCTCATATCACCTGCTCCGGGGCCGATGACCGGACCTGCCTTAGTCTTCCCCAAGAGCAACAAGCCTCTTTGGGTCCCTATGTAGTGGGCTATAACGCTGACGACGACGGCGGAGCACATAAGATACTCGACGGCCCGGCTCGCCTGCGGCCGGTAATATTCAGCTCTGAAGACCCGGTGGAATGCCCCAACTTCCAATCCAATCACCACCAAGCCGTCGTTAACCATGCCGCCTGGCCCTTGGTTAAGCCCTGGATGAAAGAATGGTACGCGGCCAGGCTCCCCCTCGACAAGGAAATCTGGAGAAAGGCTGGAGTTGCCGACATAATTAAACTATGCTTCAGCCTCAGCCCAAAAGGAGGAAACCGATGCGCTCTTGTCCCGCTGATCAGCCTCTGGAATCCCTCGGTTAACGCCTTCGAGTTTAAATTCGGCCACGCTTCCGTCACGTTGTTGGACCTCTATGCCGGCATTGGGTTCCCTCTCGGCACCAAAACCTATGATGAGAGCAACTATTCTGAGAAGGCGTTCCCCCGAACCACTATTGGTATCGCTGAAGCCGCTGGTTTCGAGAAGTGGGTGAGGATGTTCTCCCAGGCCGACAATGCGCTGAGTGGAGTAGCCTTTCTAGCCTTATGGCTCAACAAGTTCATGTTCTGCTCCAACACCAACAAGATGACCAAGGTCTACCATCGCATGGCGGAGGTGATTTATGCTGGCTAAGAGATTGGCCTTGGCCAATTTGTTTTAGCACACCTCTACCGCTGCCTTCACCAAATATCCGCCCAGCCCATGGACTGTGCCCAGTCTGGCCCGCTCTGGATCTTAGATATCTGGTGCCAGATGCACTTTCCCCAACTCATTCCAGCCATGAAGGGGAAATCCAAGCCTGATCAAGTTGTAGGGCAGGAATACGTTGGATGCGCCCCTAACCCGGACCTCAGCTATGCCGTCTGCCTCGACATCCTCTTCAACACAACCGCCAGTGAGTTCTTTGCAGAGGCACAACGGCTGATCCATCTAAAGTACCCGCGCGGGTTATCTCGGGGCTTCCTCCCGTCCAGTGAGCTAGGAGTAAAAGGTCGAAGGCTCTTCATCCATTGTACCTCCATGGAGGACCTGCGCCTCTTCTGTAGTGACAAGAGGAATCCCAGCTATGAGGTCTATGCGCCTCACTTCTTTGCCCGGCAGTTCGGCCTCATTCAACTCCTGCCATATCCGCCGTTGAAGAGCGTAAACCTTTTCTCGGCATGGCGAAACAGCAGAGAGTTCCCTCCAGTGTCCGCCATTAGTCAAAGACCCTGCCTGAAACTCCTTGACATGCCGGGCTGGGAGCACTATCCAAACCTGCAGGCCTCCATGGACGCCACTGGCTCCTACCAATGCTGGTGGGCGCATCAAAGAGACTCGCTCTTTGATCAGCCATCCGTCTTCTACTTCTAGAGGCTCTTTCGAAACCAGGACAAGCACCTTCCCCAACTTGATCAAAAGGTGCTAAAGGGCGATCCACTATATCTCAACCTGCCCCCAGGAAAGGTAATAAGCTTCTGCTTTTAACTGCTGTTCTTTGGTTTGCCAGAATTCTCCGTATAACCCTTAATTGTTTGATGAAAACAGGCATCTGGCCAAACCTCAACAGATAGAGGGAAGCGGAAGGCTGATTGTGAGCTTCATCCGCGCCCAAAGAGGGGCAAGACCGTCATCGAGGCGGATGAAGAGCCTGATGAAGTGGAGGATGACACACCCGTAAGTGATTTCAACCCTCCCTCGTCTCTTTGCGGCCTTTAAATACCATCTTATAAATGCATATGTGATGTAGATATCCAAACTCTATCCATCCCTGCAGACCCTTGTACTTCGGAGGAAGAGCACCTCATCCGCTGCAGCTGCCAGCCGAGGCCCTGAAGTGATTGAACTTTCATCTGGTGAGTCCTCTGACTTCTCTGAAGATTCCACAAGTTCTTCTAGTTTCGAGGAGGATTATCCGGACCTCTTCCAAAATCTTCAAGAGATTTGTGGCGACTGTTTTCCTCAACCTGTTCCTCTTCGTTATCTTGATCCTCATGCAGGTACATCCCCCAGTCCTCCACTAGCAGTTGGTCAGCGTTCCATTATGCCAACCCTGATATCTTCTGCCACTGCAGAAGCTGGGCCGAAGATGAGGGAGGATCTTGAATCTAGTGTGGCCGAGGCCACGGCGGATGAGCCCCCAACACTGCCTAGTGGTGCGCCCAGCAGCTCTTTGATTCCTAATCCACTGGCTTCCAGCTCATCTCCCGGATTGGAGCTAGAAGAAGAAGAGCCAAACATCGGCGCTGAGCAACCAACTGCCCAAGCGCCCTCTTCCCCTCCACCTGATCTTTCATTGGCGGAAGAAGAAGCTATTGCTGGTGTAGAATCTTTGGCAGATGCTGCCCCCCAAGTTGAACACACTTCAACCCCAGCGGGTGACCGGCCTGAACCTGATCAGCGAGAGCAGCAAGGGCTTCCTCTGGACCAGCCATAAGTAATCCCTTAGCTAGAGATTGTTGAGGTATGTCATAAATCCGCCTGAATTGCCACCCTCCTTGGTTAGAACTGCTCCTAACCCTTCTTTCCTACAAACATGTGGATGATGATAATGTGGCAACCATCAGTACCACTCCACTGGCGGCGGACCCTGGCCCGGTGGAATCAGCTATGGGGCCGATCCCCCAACCACAGAATCAAACACTCACGGGCCTGGTCTTCACCTCTCCATCCGTCCAGTCCTCTGCGACCCCTGGCGGATCTGGCTCTGGCGTTCAAGACAAAACTGCCCCTTCCTCCACTTTAGCCGAAGACTTCTTCCCCCGGCCACACAGCCCTGAAAAGGAACCTGTGGAAGTGCAGGAGGCATGGGGATTCCTCGAGTGCCTGGGAGAAAATGATCCTGCTGACGCTCGGGTAGCGGACGAACTCTTTTCCGTCCTAAAAGTTCTTAAGAGCCAGTTCCAGTAGCTCCCCCCCGAACTCCAAACTAAAGCCAGTGCCTCCCTTCTTTGCCTTCCAGCAGAACTAAAGAGTTTGCAGGAACGTCTAGCTGCTCGGTCCCCCCAGCATGCCAAGCTCCAAGAAGCTAGCGTGGCCTTTGCCAACGCTGCCCGTGCCTATAAAGATTTAGTCGCTGCGGTCAGCAATGATACAGAGACGGCCGAAATAGCCCAACTTGAGGCCATGAAGACGACCATAGAGCAGAAAATCACCCTCCTCCGCCAGAAACAGGCCAGTCGCGCGGATCAATTGAACCAACAAAAGCTCTTAGCGACCAAACTACAAGAGGAAGAGCACCAGGCGAAGAAGGCCAATGCAGAACTGGACCGTTGGATCAGCAAGACCAAGGCCAAAATCAAGAGATTGGGCCTGCACCTGTATGAATTTAGGCCCAACCTGTAACGAACTGGCTTGATAAATATATATATGTATTTCGTTCATTTTATTGACAACCAAGCCCAACAACTTAGCCCAACCTGGTCTGGTTCAAAAATCAGACCCTCTGCACGTCTGTCTTATCAATGCTGGCAAAGCTGCAGAACCGTTTCTCAAAAATTTGAAATTCAAACGCAAACGGTCCCATACCCAACTGCCTAATAATTGCGCCATTCCAGCTCAGCCCTTGGATTGCTTTCCAACGAGGCTATAAAAGCAACACCCTTTGGCTGAAACTGAGAACCCCAAATCGCCTAAAAATGTTGTCCCTTATTTCTTTCCTTAGGTTCCCTTACCAGCCGCTATGGCTTCCTCAATCTTTTCCCCCAGATCTAATTCAGATGTTCCTCCGAACACCCCTGAAACATAACACCCCATGTTAAACCAATCCTGAAACATAACATCTCATGTTATGTCCCGGGCAGATGTGATCATAGATTGGTAGCTGCTGACTGAGCGCCATTCTGTTCGCACCTGCCGGGGGTCTAATATGGATGTAGTTTCGGGTACCATCCCCCCGCCTCATGGGACTATTTGTCTCCACCTGAGCTGAGGCCACGCTGGTGTGGGGATGGGTACGCCTTAATAGACCCGTTGTCGCCTTCGTTATGAAGGGAATTCTGTCTCAGCGATCATCTCCCGGATCTGAGATAGGCCCTTCCTCGCCGGAAATAGATGGCGTTCATCTATTGGGCTCTTGGAGCAACAAGAGATTCAAGGCAGCGAGTCCCTATTTGCCACTCTGTTCCGAAAGGAACCAATACTGACTCTGCCAAACAATCTTCATGCTCTATCTGCTCGGTAGAATTCCAGATTGAAGGACTGGCGGATATACCCTACGCCTCGGGATGGTATCAGAGATAGTTGGCGAATATGTTTCCTTATTTAAATTCTGTCTTTATAATAGCTGCGGCCGCAAAGCCCCTTATTTTGCTAATAAGACATTACTTTTAGAATCAAGACCTGCACTGACTGCCCTATTACCAAAGGCGAGAATAAGGGCGCACCCCAAACGGATGCTCCTGAAAACCCTAATTCAGGGGATGAAAGGGCCTAACCCTACGGAGTGTTCAAAAATTTCCAAAATTCTGCCCTCCGAAAAATATAGCGGATCTTGCCCTTAGGTTGCCCCCCTAGTTCACTTGGCTGCGCGGATGTGTGGAAGACGAAGCAAAGCCCAGTAAACTAAATAGTGAATAAAAATGGCTTCCCCCAAAGTGGGTTAAGATCCAACGGTGGGAAAAACCCATTCGCCGTGAGGCAAATTTAGCCGGCTAGAAATAAATAACAAGCCTAAGGACCGGCGGCCCAACCAGAGCTTGGAATAGGCAAACTGTCATTAATACGTGATTGGACCAACGCAGCATCAAAAGAGGGGCAGAAGCCCGAGGATTTGTCAGTCAAACCCCATTTATCGCCGTCATCGGTTCTTAACCGAACGGGCGACCAAAACGGGCAACCTCATAAAGATGGGCGAACCACAGCAATAAAGTCATGGCCACCCCCAACCGTTGGATTCCCCCGAAAGGCAGTATAAAAGGAAACCCTTGGTGAAGAGGAAATGCACTCGGCTGGCCATCTTAGAGGAACATGGCAGCAAAAGTAATACCGGCAAATGGCCAAACCCCCCGGTTGCCCCAAGCCGTTCCACCAGATATGCGGATAGTCTGCTAGATACCCTATAACCTCGGTCACCTAGCGTTAAACAAACCCTAACCCCGGTCACCTAGCGTTACGCGCCCTGGGTACGAGCTTCGAGGTGGTTAGGTAACAACTGGCCAGTCTTTGCTGTTCTCCGAGGCTAGTAACCCTGGTGACCTGGTTAGGTACCACTCCCGGTGGCGGAAGAGAATCCCGAATCCAAATTTGGCAGCTACGGAAGGACACTGCCCCATTTCCATTTGTCCCCACATCTGCCGCACGCCGCTTCCAAAGAGGGGGTGCCATGAGTCCCTTGGTACGGGTCCGTCAACCGGTGATGGTTCCAACAGTGCATTGGAACCCCTCTCTGTAGGCCTCTTCTAGCGGATCTAGAACGGGCTAGAGATATCCGCCAGCAGTGAGGACTCAGAAATGTAGATATGGTTTCAGCGCTAGTTAGTAGCTCTTTGTGTTTTCCTTTCCCTGTAATGCCTTTGGCCGCAAAGCCTTATATGAATGTAGCAAGTTGCAATTTCAATACTTATAGCCAAGAATCAACAAAGATGGGAAATCTATTGATAAATAAAAGTTCAAGAACAGAGCCACCCCAAACGGATGTCTAGATAAAGCAGGGAAAACACAAAACCCTAACAGTTTTACAATGAAAACTAGCAAACCCAAAACATGGCGGAAACACCCCTAGCGGATGCGCCACTCTGACTTGATGCCCCCCGAGCCTGGTGAACTAAGAAGAACTCGGACCAGCGTCATCATCCGCCGGGGGGTCTTCATACTCCCAAACACTTAGAAAATATTTCTTGAGATAGCGCCCATTAATTGGGTTTCTGTGAACTTCTCCTTCCAAGTCTCTGAGCTGGTAGGCTCCCTTGCCCACAATACGATCAATGACAAATGGACCCTCCCAACGAGCACTCCATTTGCCCCGTCTGGGCTCATCAAGGGGTAAAGCTACCTTCCAGACCAAGTCTCCCTCGCCATAGGACTTGCCATTGGTCCGCTTATCATATGCCTTGGCGATCTTCTGTTTCTCCAGGATGATAGTGTCCAAGGCCTCGAGCCGCTTCTCGTCAAGGTCATCATGCTCCTGGAACATGGCCTGGACATAGTCCTCACCAAGCAGCTGGTGTTGCTCGCGAACTCTTAAAGAAGCTACATTAATTTTCAATGGCAGAACGGCATCATGGCCATACATCAACGAATAATGAGTAGTACCCGTGGGAGTCTTTTTGGAAGTCCTATAGGCCCACAGTGTGTTATCAAGTTAAGTGTGCCATGACCTTGGGTTATCCGCGAGCATCTTCTTCATGATGGATATGATAACCTTGTTAGTAGCTTCTGCTAGACCATTGGATTGAGCATAATAAGGAGAAGAATGCAGGAACTGAATACCATAATCCGCTAGCCAAGTCTGGGTTTTCTCGGCCATGAAACCTGCCCCCCTGTCCGCTACTATGCATTCCGGGATACCATATCTGCAAATAATATGTTGGAACACAAAGTGGATGACGGTGTCAGCATCACAGTTCCTTGTTGGAATAGCCTCGACCCACTTGGTAAAGAAATCAGTACCCAACAAAAGAAACTTGTGTTGTAAGGATGAATGGGGGTTAATCTCTGCTATGAAATCCAATGCCCAAC
This sequence comes from Potentilla sterilis, assembly GCA_963682095.1. Lineage (NCBI taxonomy): Eukaryota > Viridiplantae > Streptophyta > Magnoliopsida > Rosales > Rosaceae > Potentilla > Potentilla sterilis. The sequence goes on from OY821764.1 coordinate 38,428,134, forward strand.
CCCGGCCAGACCAAGGCTTGATAATGGGTTGTAAATGAATGTTTGGGATCCGCTGAACTGGTCCATGCTTTTGACATTCCTGACAACCCCGAGCAAAACTATGGTAGTCTTTCAAAACAGATGGCCAGTGGTATCCATATCTTCTAATGAGCCACCTCATTTTGGGTCCGGATTGATGAGAACCACAGACCCCTAAGTGTACCTCCCTCATAATCCGCTTGGCCTCAATGCCAAAGATACACCTCAATAAGACTCCATCCTCCCCTCGCCGGAACAATTCCTCACCCCTGAGAAGGTAATTAGTCGCAAAGTATCTGATTCTTCTTTCAGACTGTGCAGATGGGTCCTTCAAATATGCGATGATTGGTATCCGCCAGTCAGTGTCAATCGGCTCGACTGTAGCGACCAACCACTCTCCGCGGTCCTCCCGGCGGATGGCAAAAGATGGTAGAGTTCTGCGCTCGACCTTAAGGATTCTTTCCTTTACTCCATGGGCTAGGCTAACTCCTGTGGCCAACTGCGCCAACTCATTAGCTGCAAAGTTCATCTCCCTAGGAATATAGTCTAAGGAAACATCAATGAACCGGTCCAGCAACTCAATAGCCCGCTCGTAGTAGTGCAGCAAGTGGAAAGAAACACACTTGTAGACCCCCATAAGTTGATTAATGACTAGCATAGAGTCTCCAAGTATTTCAATTTCTTGTGCCCCCAAGTCTAGCAGTAATTCCAGCCCAATGAGAAGCGCCTCATACTCTGCCTGGTTATTGGTGCACGTCCACTCCACCTGAAAAGAGTAAGAATACTTGGTACCTGCTGGATTTTGGATACAAATCCCTGCACCCGCCAATTTACTGGTACTGCTACCGTTAAAGTGTAAAGTCGAAGGCTGGTACCGGATCATGCTAGCAAACTTTGGCGGTGCTGTGAATTCCTCCTCGATAGGATGGTGTAAAAGAAAGTCTGCTATCGCCTGCCCAGTCATAGCCTTCAGCGGCGCATATTGCAAGGAAAATTCTGAAACGGCTAACACCCACTTGCCAATCCTACCCCTTAGGATAGGTCTTGTTAGCATATACTTCACCAAATCTGTCTGTGCCACCACTATCGTTGTGAATGAAAGCATATAGTGGCGGAGCTTAACACCAGCAAAGTACAGGGCCAAACACAGCCGCTTGATTGGTGAATACCTGGTCTCTGCATCTAACAGCGTCCTGCTAATATAGGAAACTGCATATTCAATCTTCTTTCCATCCGCCAGAGTCTCATCTTGGGCCAACAGACCTGCAATGGAAATATCAGATGCATAAATGTATAATTTGAGGGGAATACCAGGCGTGGGCGGCCGAAGGACTGGCGGACTAGCCAAGTATTCCTTGATCCTGTCAAAAGCAGTTTGGTGCTCAGGACCCCATTTAAACACTTCTCCTGGTTTGAGTTTGAGCAGAGGAGAGAAAGGCGCAACTTTGCCTGCTGAGTTGGATATAAACCGTTTGAGGAAATTAATTTTACCCAGCAAGCTCTGTAACTCCTTGTTCCTTGGCTCTGGTGCATCCAACACGGCCTGTACCTTGTCGCCAGCTACCTCAATGCCTCTCTCATGCACCACAAACCCCAAAAATGTATTTGGCTGGGTTATTTTAAGCTGGTGCTTTCTCATGATAGTGAACACCCTTCGAAGATGATCAATGTGGTCTTCCTTTTTCTTTGATTTTACCACTACATCGTCAATGTTGACCTCCAGGATGTCCCCTAATAACTTACTGAAAATAACGTTCATTGCACGTTGGTACGTAGCTCCTGCATTGGTTAAGCCAAATGGCATACTAAGATATTCAAATGCTCATGTGAATCCGGGACAGCGGAAAGCCGTTTTAGGGATGTCCGGCTCGTATATAGGAATCTGGTGATAGCCCGCCGTTCCATCCATAAAAGATAACAACTCATGCCCCGCTACTGCATCCACTAACATATCCGCTATAGGCATAGGATAGACGTCTTTAGGTGATGCAGCATTCAAGTCTCTGTAGTCCACACAGACTCTAATCTTCCCATTCTTCTTCCTAACATGCACAATGTTGGATAAGCATTCCGGATAAAGAGTCGGTCTGATTATCCCAGCCTCAACCATGCTTTGAACTTCTTGTTTGACCGCCATTGCAGTTTCAGCATTCATCCGCCGTTGCTCTTGTTTAACTGGCCTGCATCCTTCCTTGATGGGAAGGCGATGGCAAGCCAGCTCTTTTGACAAACCCGGCATATCTTGATATTTCTCTGCAAAGCAATCCTTAAACTCCTGCAGCAACCCTATCAGTTGCTGTCTCAAGTCTGGTTCAAGGTACTGACTAATCCCCACCGCCATGGGCTCTGTTTCTGTTCCCAAGTTAACTTTCTCTACGGGATCACGTACCTTGGGTGGAGTGTCATCCAACACTGCTGGAGCAGGCTGAATTACTTGCACCCCTGTAAAAGCATCAATATCTTCTTCCTCAATGCACTCAACTAGTGCAACCCCTTCCCAGGCCATTTGCTCTAATCTATAGATAGACAACTGTTGCATTAATAAAGCAAAGGCCTCTGACTTCTCTTGTGAGAGGACGTCACTCATTGGATACGTCGGGAAGAAGCTCAATGGAAATTGGCCGGCTGTAATCCTCCATAGCCTGGGCAATTCCCCATTGAGACAATTCGTTCTGGGTCACCCCGATTGGATGCCCCCTATGATCAACCCCCTCGATTCTGAGAGGTCTCATGTTTCTTGTGTAATAGCTGGCCTCCAACTGGACGGCCGCTATGGAATAAGGACACTCATCCGCCTTGATGAGCACTGGTAAATCCGCGACTGGATCCCACATAATCATCTCTTGATGAAGAGATGAGGGAACTGCTAGTGCCTTATGGATCCAGTCCCTCCCCAGAATCATGTGATAGGGAGCGTCCGCCTCAGCAACGAAAAACCCTTGGTAGGCATCTGAAGGTCCTATCTTCACCTTGAGCATGACCACCCCAACAGTAGGAGTAACATTCCTCGAAAACCCCTTCACCTTGGAGACGGTATTGATGAGTTTCTCCTTTGGAATTTTAAGCTGTTCCTTGGTGGTGGTTATGTTCTCGAGCGTGGCGTTGGTAGCCACCAACTATTCCTGTTGTTGTCGCCAACAATTGTCAGAGTTCCTGACATGGGCAGCCATGCTATCCGCCAGTAGCCTCTGCTGTCCGGCGAGATAGTTGAAATTAGCAGTGAACCCCGTTTGCTCTGTCTCCATTCGCTTAACAGATTCACATAGATTAACGACCACATTGTTGGCCTTCTTCAGAATTTCATCTGTACGACAAGATTTGTCGATCAGCATCCTCAGAGTGTCCGTCACCTCTGTGGGAGATGCAGTCTCCCCAGTAAACGGTGCAACAGGTGACGCAGGCGGATCCGCGGACTCGTCCGCGAACCCCTCCTCTAAGAAACCAAATGAGGCTGCCCGGTTGGTAAGGCCAAAAGAACCATTATCAACCTGAGGAGCAGCCGTCACCTCTACTATCTCCCCCTCAGCCGCGACAACTGGTGCCGCGGATACTAGGGCCTGATTCTTCCTGTCTCGCACGACCTTGAGGGCTGCATCAATAGTTGCTTCATCCCCTAGGGTCCCGCCAAACACTTCCTTAGCTTCAGCGTCAGATAATCCCCTACAATCAGCTGTTCCATGCTTGATCAGCTCCTTATGGGAATTCTTCAAACAATTCATGGTTATCCTTTTGTAAGGATCCCCCTTTGTAGATCCCGCAATCTTGACACTGGTCCCACTGGGCGTGCCAAAATGTTCGTGGCGGATTTAGCACCCGGCGAACAGTCAACACCTGGGGGTGGAGGAAGCGTGCTCCTCGCGTGTCTTCTGTGTGCTTAGGCATGCCAGCACCTTTGGAGTGGTGCAACTCGACTGCGGACGACCCCTGGCGAGTCCTCTCGTCTACTCCCAATAGACTCTGACTTCCTGACCAAGCGACTGTTACGCGGGCGCTGACTAAGCCGGCGTACAGGGCTCAAACAAGACCTGAATAGAACTGGCTAACAGGATTTTCTTCTCAACCCCTCACGGATTGAGGGTCTTACTTTGATCCGGAGAAGCAAAGCAGAGCTAAACCAAGACCACGGGTGTGTGCTACCGGAGTAGCGGACTGACTCGATTGCTACCGGAGTAGCGGACTGACTCGATTGCTACCGGAGTAGCAGACTGACTCGATAGGCTCAGCAACCGCTCGACACGAGTGCGAGACGTGGTTGATCGCAGGTGAAGGCAAATTGCGTGAGTTACTCCGGAGAGGCTTTGCAAGTTAGCGTTGCGCTAGAACTTGTGTTTGTTTGTAGATGGTTGAGAACCCTTTCCTAGTTACAAAAGAGTTATATTTATATGATTCACGAAACCCTAAGGCTTGAAGATCCAACCTGGCGGATTCCGAGATTGACTAGGACTGTCCTTCCTTAAACAACTCTTAATCATATCAGTTAGGAATAAATTGGGATCTGAATTTCCCTTAACTTAGGGCACTCACTCCACACCGAATATTGTCCGGATCAAACTCAATCAAAGCCGAGATAAGCCAAATCGACTCCAAAGATAATCAATCACTGATTTGGCTTAAGATACCTTTTCGGAAATAGATTGCTATCCATAACAATCCCTAGTTAACCCAATCAGTATTTACACCTTACTATCCGTTAAGGTAACTCATATATTCCGTAATTGAATTACTACAAAATAACCCCAATCTGATCGGGTAGCAAATCAATACTTTCGTTCCAAGCAAACTTTCCCAAATGGAAAAGGAAGTGCTCATACTGGGTTCGGTTTAACCTAAACCCCTCTGGGCCTCGGGGTAAAAGCCCAACTGAAGTAAACTCCAATTGTGGCCCAAACACCTACAAGATACAAATAGGGAGACGTTAGTATCGATCATAGCGAGTACTAAGCAAGTTTGATTATATTTTTAGAACATGTGCCCAGATGTGTTATGGTCACATAAATCGATGCAAATCGTTACTTCAAGTCACTATCGATATCTTCCCTTTTGTTCTCTTAGAAAAAATAGACGTTGTGGTTTACAGTAACGTCACAGTTACAAGCACAACAGTGGTCGGTAACGTCACACCCCAATAAATATTCGGTACCGAGGCAATCAACCCCCCGGTGCGACATGCCGAGCATCGAGACTGCGCAGGAGGCTGTTGCGCGATAGGGGCGTGCGAGCTGCCGATGCTGCTGCGCAGGCTGTCGTGCGAGTGGCTGCGCAGGAGGCTGCTGCGCGGGACTATTGGAGGAGGCTGCTGAGGCTGCAGCGCAGGATGCCGAGGCTACTGCGCGGGACTATCGGCAGGGCTGAGCGGGCTGCTCGCGCTGTCAGAAGGGACTAGGGGCTGCCGAGAGGGACTGTGGACATGGGTGTGCTGTCGAGCGAAGGGTGCCGAGCGAAGCTGTCGACAGGGCTGCGCTGTCATGGTGGACTATCGGCAGGGACTAGGTTTGCCGATATAGAGGATGTGGGCGGTACACTGAATTGGCACCAGGGAACAATGAAAAAAAAAATTTAGATTTTTTTTTTTTTTCAGAATCAGGGTTTTTCTTCTTTTCTAGGGCTATTAGACAACAGGCTAAGAGCAAAAGTGCTTGATAACGTGTTGTAGGAGAAACAAAGGATAAGCAAAGCGTAATCTTATTGATTGATAAAGAGGCCTTTATATAGGCGTTACAACAAGAATCCCTGTAAATCTGGAATTCCCTATCTACTAAAGATTCTAGATATCTAGTCTATGAATGAGTTTGACGGAGTTGGAAGTATTAGAGAATACATCCTAAAGGCTACAGAAAACAATGTAAATAAGGATCCAAACTAGGAACGCACAAAAGAAGAAGAATTCTAAACTCCTGCACTAAAACAATAAAAACAAAAACAAAAAACCCCAAATTTAAACAATGTACTATGAATGAGTTCGCTCTAACAAAACAGTGTGTTTATAACTGCACATACATATACAAAGTATCAAAGACAATTTGAACCGTTACCAGCTAGAGGTAAGAGAGACACAAAAAAAACCACTATGAAGACAAACTTGGAAACATACTGTGCTTATACAGATACATACAGATACAGAGTATATATATATATATATATGCAAGCATTGAATAAAAAAAAAAAGAAAAAAAAAAGCTTGTAACAAGTTCCTATTCATTTTAAGAGCAATGACAAAAATAATGAATCATTTCTTGTCAAGAACAATATAAATCATTTACCCAATTCAAAATGATATCTTAATTACTTGTTATTAAAATTGCATACCTTATTCAAAAGATATTGTATCACTCGTTATCACTATTATTTGCTATATTCATGCAAATGTATAGCTAGAGTTTAAAAGACTAGCATATACGTATCTCACATAGGCAATTCAAACACTGAAACTATTCATTTACATGGACTCACGAATAAACTTTCCCACGAAAAAAAACCTAGCCTCATATTTTTGTAGTAGGCCAATCTGTTTTGTTGGGAACACTTAGGCTTAGTTTGGTATTGAGTTTTAAAGTAAATATTCACTTATAATTATCATTATGAGTTAATTATGCGTTTGGTAAGTTTTTTTATAAGGTACTTATTTATAAAATTTAGTTAAAAAAACCACGATTTTAAAAAGCATGTGATATGTTGCTAATTTAAAACTGTTCAAGGAAGGTTAATTCCGTAACTTCCGTGGTGTGTCTTGTCCTAATAAGGCTAGTAGTCTAGATACTTTATTAGATAGGGAATCCCTGATTACCAGGGATACTTGATGTAATGCCTATATAAAGGCCTCCTTATCAATCAATAAAGACACAGTCTATTATCATCTATTTCTCCTAGAACACGTTATCAGCACGTTGCTCTAGCCTCCCGTCTAATAGCCCTAAAATCCTAAAAACCCTGATTCCGAAATTTTTTTTCTTTCGAAACCCTAACCTACCGTCGGCCGCCGATTCTTCCCTTTGGCACCGTCGGCCTCTTCTCAGCAGCACCTGCGCTGCCCGCCTGCCCCCCCTCCCTTGCGTGCCATAACTTGCACGCATACCCGAAGATAAAAGATTGCTCGCAAGCCAAGCAAGCGACTTTTAAAGCCTAGTTCGTTGCTGAGAAGAAATCAAGAAGAATCGAAGAAAACAAGCTTCCCCAAAAGTCAAGTTTCGTTTGATCAAGCTTCACTTGAAGAGGTAAATATTTTATAAACGTTCCCGCTTCTGAATTTTCAATAGTTGGGTTTTGTTTTTCTTCCGGGACCTTTCCGTGTCCCTGCTTCTTCATCCCGATTCTATCTCTTCTCGGGACGGTATACGGGGATTTAATCACCCCGGTACCAACGTATTTTAGGATAACTGTGATGTTACCGGCCACCGTTATGCTTGTGACTATGATGTCACTGTGAACCATAACGTATTCTTTTTAAAAGAAAACAAAGGGAAGATATCGATTGTGACTTGAAGTCACGTTAAGTATCGATTTATGTGACCATGATATATCTTGGCACTGTTTTAAAAGAACAATCAAACTTGATTAGTATTCAAATGTACTAACGTCTCCCTGTTTGTGTTCTGTAGATGGCTGACACTCAGCGTCCAGAATTTGACCTCTTGGATGTCCAAGGCAAGGAATACAAGAGGTGGATCTCAGATGTAGAGAACACCTTCATTGGTAAAAGATTTACTGCCACCATCAACCCTCCTGAGGATGCAAGCTTACAAGCTTCTCCTAAACAGAAAGCACAAGCCCTGATGTTTCTCAGGCGCCATATCCATCCAATGCTCAAGAAGCAATACCTGAGGAAAACCGATCCCAAAGAGCTATGGGATATCCTCAAGGACCGCTTCGACAATGTGCATGACGCACAACTCCCAGACCTCATTTCCGATTGGGAGCAAATCCGCTTATTGGATTTTGATTCCGTCCAGGAATATCATCAGACTATGCTAAACTTGCAATCTGATTTGAGCTTTTGTGGGGTCGAAAAGACCGATGACGATATGATGGAGACGACTTTCACGACGTTCCCAGAATCTGCGTCCATGTTGTCGCATCAGTACCGCGATCTCCGTGAGAAAGGCACTATCAAAACCTTCAGTGATTTGATGAATGTGCTTCAAAGAAAGGAGCGGTACCATGAGTTGATTCTTACCACCAATAAGAGGCCTCGATGATCGAAATTCATTGCGGAATCTCATCAAGCCCGTGGTAAAGCTTCTAAGCAAAAGCATCAACCTCATGAACGTCAAGCACCACCACCACGTACGCCAAGAGCAACACGTGGCAGACGAGGAGGGAGAAGAGGCGCCGGCCGTGGCCGACAGCTTTCTTGGACAAGGGATGGTGGCGGCGCCGCCGCTCCTAAAGGAGGGAACCGGCCCGGTTCCGGCCCTCGACGTGGTGGCCACGCCTCAAGCTCTGCTTTGGCGCCTTGCTTTAAATGTGGCTCCATGAATCATCTTCAACTCAATTGCACAGCAAGTAGAGAGATTCAAGCCGCTTACAAGAAACACAAGCAATACATAAAACAACAAACAAACTATGTAGGAGACTTTGAGGAAGAAGAGTACGATGAAGAAGATACCAACTTCACCGTTGATGACTTCCAACCTACTAAGAAGCGTAGGACTCAGGAGTATGATACTCCGGATTATGAATAAGTATTTGACTTAGGTCATGAGATACATGTTCAAATTTGATTTTGATTGTTATTTTTGGCTTTCTTTAGTCATAATTCACGACTTTGTTCGATAAGTCGTTTGATTTAGAACATCCTTGATGTACTTTTGAGTTGTCATCAATAAAAATTCTCTTATTCAATGAATGATTTGAGATTTTTACATCCCTATGAAAGCATAAATGGTTCAATGCGTCCAATTTACAATGGCATAATTATTTTGAGTTCACCACAATTCTGGTGATGTTAACTCAAATCCGAACTAAAATCACAAAGATAAATGAGAGACTCGCGAGAAATCGCGTTGCACATTAGGCCAGCCTATCGGCAGGAGCTTGGCCGCGACTCGCCAAGCATCGCTCGCCAAGGCCACTCAGCCGATTGGCTGCGATTCGCCAGGCCTCGCTCGCCAAGGCCACTCAGCCGCTTGGCCGCGACTCGCCAAGCCTCGCTCGCCCAGGCCACTCAGCCGCTTGGCCGCGACTCGCCAGGCCTTGCTCGGCATGGCCACTCGCCAAGCTTGGCTCAACACCGAATCCGGTTTTTTGAAACCAACATCGATAGCCTATCGAACAAATGCAAATTTTACATCAATGGCTCGGCAACGACGTGTCTTCGGACTCGCCATGCTTCAGATTTAGCTCAACCGTCGCATCGTATTGCCTCCATGCCAGACCGGCACTCACCACTCGCCTTGCTTCGGCTCGGCGTTAGGGTAGCTTCGGCCTTACCACAGCTTCGGCTTTGGCTTGGCCCTGGCCTTTGCCTTGGCCTCGGCCTTGGCTCGGCCACGCCACCTACGACGGTGTCCGGTCTCAATCTCTGACCTAGGCCATGTTAAATGTTGGTATTCGGTGATTAAAATATGGCTTATCTCTTTCTCTCAAGTTATGTCGATGTCATGGCTATGTTATTGGCCTTAATGCACTTCATTTTGTGATGATCTATTGCTTCAGTACACTTACTTTAAAGTGTTCGCCAAAGTCTAAAGTAGACTATTGATTCAATTTACATTGGTTTTGTAGATGTATCAAGGCGAGATTGAGTGTTTGTTGGATTGTGCAACAACTCACACGATTCTGAGGAATCGGCAATTGTTTTCAGATTTTTCGCCAAGAGAATCGTCGTTATCTACGATGACAGGAACTGGACCCGTAATTAAAGGTCGTGGCACTGCTCAATTCTTATTACCAAATGGCACTGAAATTCGGGTAGAGGACGCCCTATATGCGCCTAAGGCGCCAAGAACCCTGCTAGCTTTCAAGGATGTGCGTGACAACGACTATCACCTCAACACTTATGTTGAAAATGGAACTGAATATCTGTTGATCACCTCCACTGAGAACTTGCGTACTCGCATTGTGGAGAAGTGTAAGCGTGTTCGAAATGGCATGTATTTCACAACCATTAGAGCCAATGAATCTCATGTTGTTGTCTTATGCGATTCAAATGCTTACAAGCTTTGGCATGAGAGACTCGGTCATCCGGGTCGTGATCTGATGATTCGTATTCTGAAATGCTCCCACGGTCATCCATTTTTCAAATCACAAAAGCACAGAGGGCACCTCGGCCTTGGTTCGGCCGCCATGCCGTCGATAGCCGCCTCTCGGCTCCAAGGAGAGGTTCGGCCTCCTCCTGCTTCTCATTCTTCTGTAGCGATGTCTAATGCTCATCGTTCGTTTTGAAAAGCTTGTTCACTAGCAAAACTTCAAGCAAGACCATCTTTTTCTATTGATAATAAACAGAATATTACGTTCCTACAACGAATACAAGGTGATATTTGTGGACCGATAACACCAGAATGCGGACCATTTAGATATTTCATGGTTCTGGTTGATACGTCAACGCGTTGGTCACACGTAGCGTTGTTGTCCACGAGGAATGCTGCATTTGCTAAACTCCTAGCTCAGATCATTAAGCTTCGGGCTCACCACCCGGACAATCCGATTAAGTTAATCAGACTGGATAATGCTGGAGAGTTTACCTCAAAGTGTTTTGATGACTATTGCATGTCAGTTGGGATTGAAGTTGAACATCCCGTGCCCCACGTTCATTCTCAGAACGGTCTTGCAGAAGCCGCTATTAAGAGACTACAGCTTGTTGTTAGGTCCCTTGTCATGGCCACTAACTTGCCGGTTTCGGCATGGGGATATGCAATATTACATGCAGCTATGCTTATTCGTCTACGACCCACAGATAGCCAACCATTTAGTGTGTACCAGTTGGTAACTGGTTACGAGCCTGATATTTCGCATCTGCGTACTTTTTGTTGTGCCGTATATGTGCCTATCACGCCTCCACTGCGTACTAAGATGGGTCAACAACGACGATTAGCTATTTATGTTGGATATGAAGCACCAACAATTGTCCGCTACATAGAGCCTATGACAGGTGATCTGTTTACTGCAAGATTTGCAGATTGTCACTTTAATGAGACATCCTTCCCGCCGTTAGGGGGAGATGGGGCCGCATCTGTCCCTAGTGAACGTCAGGAATTGACGTGGTTCTCTCCCAGTATGTCTCATTATGATCCCCGTACGTCTCAGTGTGAGACCGAAATACAACGCATATTGGAACTACAAAAGGTGGCGGATTTGATGCCCGACTCCTTTACTGATATTGCGAAAGTGACAAGATCAACCATACCTGCTGCGAATGTACCTGCAAGGCTCAACATTCCTCGCCATGCGCGAGCACGCGCCGCCGGTCTCGGACCAGCAGCTCTAGGTGCCGTCGGCAGCCTAGGCTCAGCACCTCCAAGTGGAGGGCCGGCGTCGACTTCGGATCCTCCTAGAAAGAGGGGGAGACCAATCGGTTCCAAGGACAATGTACTTAGAAAGAGGGCATGTGTCCAGGCACAAAGCGATCCGTTCATCATCGATACTGTGACACCGTCACACGAGATTGTCTCCGACTATACCTATGTCCAAGAATCAACTCTGAATCATCTGGGGGACGCCTCAGACTCACCGTTGATGTTGGAGAACAAGGAAATCTCACTAAACTACTTATGGATGCACAATCTTATGGAAAGGAATTCCATGTATATCGATGATGCATTCGCCTACGCCGTTGCTCAAGAAGTCATTGACGACAACGATATGGAACCCCGCACTGTTGATGAGTATCAACGTAGGGCGGATTGGCCGAAGTGGGAAGAAGCAATCCAGGCTGAACTAGACTCTCTAAAGAAAAGGCAAGTATTCGGACCGGTTGTGCCTACACCGCCGAACGTGAAGCCTGTTGGACATAAATTGGTCTTTTTCAGAAAGCGCAATGAGAATGGTGAAGTCCAGCGATATAAAGCTCGACTCGTGGCGCAAGGTTTTTCTCAAGGCCCTGGAATTGATTATGAGGAGACGTATTCTCCTGTCATGGATACTATTACCTTCCGATACTTAATCAGTTTGGTAATCTCAGAGAGACTCAATATGCAGCTTATGGATGTTGTAACAGCGTATCTTTATGGGGATCTAGATACGGAGATGTACATGAAAGTGCCAGAAGGACTTTCGTTACCCAAGTCAAGTGAACAAAAACCACGAAGTTCATTTGCTATCAGGTTGAGACGATCTCTATATGGACTCCGACAATCTGGTAGGATGTGGTACACACGGTTAAGTGATTACTTGATTGGGAAAGGATACAAGAATGATGAGTTGTGCCCTTGTGTGTTCATAAAGAGAACAAGTTCAGGATTTGCCATTATAGCCGTCTATGTTGACGATATGAACATCATTGGAACTCTAAATGAGATCAATGAGACGACAAGCTACTTGAAATCCGAATTCGAGATGAAAGATCTGGGAAGGACTCGGTTTTACCTAGGCTTAGAACTAGAGCACCGAAGTGGTGGAATCTTTATACACCAATCTGCATATGTCCGAAAGATGCTCAGACGATTTAACATGGACAAAGTTATGCATCCTACAAGCACTCCCATGGTCGTTAGAAGTTTAGATATCAACAAAGATCCCTTTCGTCCGAAAGAAGATGATGAAGAGGTCTTGGGAGCTGAATATCCATATCTTAGTACAATTGGAGCTTTGTTATACCTAGCTCAGTGTACTAGACCAGACATTACTTTCTCACTGAACTTGTTAGCTAGATTTAGCTCTGCGCCAACACAACGTCATTGGGTTGGAATCAAGAACATCTTTCGATACCTTAAAGGAACCCTTGACATGGGCTTGTACTATCGATACACTCATCAGGATTCGACACCTAGTTGATCTCTTGCATCCAACAGCACAAACCGTGGCTCGGATCGCCACCGGTCAGCCGCCAAGACTGGCTTTGGCTCAGCAGCACCCTGCCTCGCCACAACAAGCCGCGGCTCAGCCATCCGCCATCCTGCAGCCATATCCGCCAACATATCCGGACCCGAGGATGCTAAGTCGTGGTCCCGATACGGCTTTGGCGATACCCCCTCCTACTCAGATACACCAAATGATGTGATGGTAGGATTTGCTGATGCTGGATATTTGTCAGATCCACACAAAGGACGTTCCCAAACCGGTTATGTTTTTACCATTGGGAATACGGCGATATCTTGGAGATCAACCAAACAAACCTTTGTTGCTACCTCCTCGAACCATGCTGAGATTATTGCACTACATGAAGCAGTCAAAGAATGTGTTTGGCTTCGCTCAGTTATATCTCACATTCGAGAGTCTAGTGGACTTGAGTCTACTACGATGGGACCAACTTGCATATTTGAAGCTAATGCAGCATGCATTGAGCAGATGAAGTTGGGATACATCAAGGGTGACAATACTAAACACATTTCGCCTAAGTTCTTCTACAATCAGTAGCAGCAAGAGACTTTGAATATCCAAGTGAAGCAAGTCAGCTCAGAAGATTATGCAGCTGATCTGTTCACCAAGTCTCTACCCAAATCTACATTTATGAAGCATGTAAAGCGCATTGGTATGTGTCGCTTATCCGAACTCAAAGACTGATTGACTATCAGGGGGAGTTTTCGTCTAGACTTCAGGGGGAGTCTAGTTATGCATGTCTCACATACTTGTAGTTGGTGCGTTGTACTCTTTTCCCTTAGACCATGCTTTTATTTTTGCCCAAGAGGTTTTTGTTTGCTGGCAAAGGTTTTAACGAGGCAGGAGTTCATGCACCATTGAGGACGCGACACAAGGGGGAGTGTTCAAGGAAGGTTAATTCTGTAACTTCAGTGGTGTGTCTTGTCCTAATAAGGCTAGTAGTCTAGATACTTTATTAGATAGGGAATCCCTAATTACTAGGGATACTTGATGTAATGCCTATATAAAAGCCTCCTTATCAATCAATAAAGACACAGTCTATTATCATCTATTTCTCCTAGAACAAAAACACAATTTTTCCATATTTGAATTTTTTCAACTCAATACCAAACTAAACCTTATACAGATAGCTTATTCATATTAGGACGACATATACATCTCAAACTTGTGATTCACATCAAGTACTTTACAATGAAAAAAAAATGTAAAAATTTTTGTAAGCCAACAATTTGCATGTTTCTCAATGAAGTTGAGGCAACATTGTGATCGATCATAAAGAATGTGATTCTCTTATGAAGTAATACAATTGTAGATTTTACACAATATTAAAGCACTACTTATTACCTCTGAGTCTTTGAATTGGATGATAGGAAATTATTGAAGGCCAACTAAATGAACTGATTCTCAATGAGGTAAGGATAGATTTCAATTTAAGATATTGGAGGATAACCAACATGTGAAACATCAAAGGAGAATGTTATGAACAAGTGATCGATAATAAAAATAACTGACACTGCATGAACAAAAAGGATTAGATGATTGAAGTATTTAATGAAGTTTGGAATAACATTCGAAACAAATTACATACGACGCAAAAATGAGTTTACAAGTAGCACATATAAAGGAATAGTAGTCATAAAGTTTAAGTGGTCACACTTATTGTGGTACGATACCAATTAATGTTGTTGAGCGGGTCTTGAAATGTTAAATAGAAATTTGATATGATAGAACAAGATACCAAAAATATAAATTGATCTGTTAAGATCAGTTCCAATTTGAACGAACTGAAATTCACATGGTCATGTTAGTTGTAAAAAGCCGTGTTAGTTGTTACGTCTATTTTGGGGTAAATGCAAGGTTAAGTCAAGTCAATCGGCTCCAACTCGGGAATTTCAAGCTTCCTATTGAATCAAGCTACACCTGCATTATTGGAATTCAAGTGTGTGATCCATGTATAAGAGTAACTTACTTTGATCTGGGGTTATGCTCGAATCAAGACTGGTTATCGGAGAAGGGAGTTATTGGAGATGGAGTGCCAATTTTGTTGCACTCCAATATTTGATTTGATGCAGTTGGCTTTTGATTTGTGAATCGACAATGGTTGAACCCCTACTCAACACCACTAAATCCACTCCCTACTCAACACCACTAAATCCACTCTTGATTCTTTACAACCGCTGGTACAACAGATAGAAAGCACAATGCTGTTGTGATGAAGGCTTTCGAGTTGGAAAGTGTCTGGCAATTAGGGTTAGGCGATATGGGGAGGGTTTTGGAGCGTGAGCCATGGGAGTTCGACAAGATACTCATTGTTATGGCCCCAATGGGAACGGCGAAGTTAGTTACGGAAGTGGAGTTATCGACGGCAGTCTTTTGAGTGCAGGTGCAGGTGCAATTTCTTCGGCCTTTGCTTGGTCTTTGCTCGGAACTTCAGATCTTTTTGCAGACTAGGTCTTGTTCAAGCCATATAAAACTCTTTCCTTGCTCTATGTTTCTCACCCGCTCAAAACGTCTTAATTAGTTTCCTGGGACAAAAGAAAGCTTACTAATCAGACAATATGCCATTATGATGCAGGAGAATTAATGTATGTTTATGCGTTCATAAAATAATTAAAGGGATAATAGAAATGCAGGAATTACGAAACAACTGTCATTTACATAATAGAGATAAAATAAATGGCAAGAGAAAGGAACATTTGCACTTAACCAGCAGAAGGTAATCTACATCCGAGGACGTTTGAGAGCGAGGATTCAATTCCACTATCATTTTAGACAGTATCTCGCCCATGTCTTCTGATTTATCCTTACGATAGCTACTGTGAAATCGGAACAGTAATCACAAAGTTCAAGTTGTCTCTCTGAAATTTCTGTGTGTGTGTACTGTATAGGTGGTATAAGGCCTGAAATGTTATAGACTTACTTAAAATAATACGAAATTTGAGAGAACAAAATACGAAAATATAAATGATATATGTTAGTTGAGCCGTGAAGCCTAAAAATTTCCCTATTTTTATATCTCTTCCAGTCTTCCTCTATTTGAGCTTTCAATCTCCTGTAAAAAAAAATACGAAAAAAGCAATCTTCTCTTCCTCTTTCTCTATTGTAATTCTGTTTTATCTCCTGATTTGTCGAGTACATCGATCAATATTTTTGCATCTCATAAGGCAATTAAAAAGAGTAACCCCCTCAACTGAACGTACAAGAGTTTCAGCTTGCGCTTTTGACTTGTTTTTTGTCATTAATCTTTGTTCTTTTTTCTTTCCTAGCCTTGAAAGAGCCTCGACCTCTTAATTTCAGCACTGGTGTTAAGATCAGTGCCTTTTTTAACAAGTTGTACAAAGGACCCTCCTTTAAAATCTGATCATCTTACTGTTGAAACACATGGGATTCTAGACGTTTAGTATAAGTTGCATGGAGATGTTACTCACGTAGTTGTTCTTACAAAAGAGAGAAAACATGGTCGGCCACGGTCAATAGGAACCCGTAAATTGCGTAACCATGTACGTATCAAGTATGGGTCCTTCAAATTCAATGCACGATTGTGTGTCAGCCCCGAAGAGATCAACTCTCAAGTCAATATTGGAGCCAATACTCGGAAATTTCAAGCTTCCTCTAGCTAGAATCCCTTATCTGGAATTCACTTTGATCTTGGGTTATGTTAGCTTCTTGAATCAAGAAGGGTTACAGTAGAGGGTTGCATTCCAATCTTTGATGCAGTAGTATATGTGACTCGAGAATGGTTATAGTAGCGACTAAGTTTTTTTTTTTTTTTAATGAAAATAGTAGCGACTAAGAGCATCTTAAGCATTCTCTATTTTGACTCTTTAACTATTTTAAGGAGTCTGTTTAATTTTTTATCAAAATTATGAGCTCCACCAGACTCCTAAGTGACTAGCCATTTTAACTCTTAGTTATCTCACTCCTAAATATAGAGAGCGAGATGAGACTCTCTATAATTTGATATATTCATTTTAGATGATTCTATGTAATAAATAACTGTATTTAAGGTAAAAAAAAAAATTAAAATTTAATTAGTAATATAAGTTCAAAATAGTTAAAATAGAGAGAACTGATACGGACATATTTCTAAACTAGCTAGCCAAAATGACATTTTAGCTATTTTGGTTAAAATTTGACAAAAATATGGCTAACATTGCTAAAGTTGCTCTAAGTTGGTTATAAAATATTATCAAACTATCTTTATTAAAAGATAATAATAATAAACCAAACTATCTCACATAAATTAACCACCATATAGATCGATGAGAATATTTCATTAAATGTTGTGTTTATGAAATCAACAAAAGAAGATCTATCAAAGCCCCATCCAAAAGAATCGAGGAAAAAATAAAATGTATATACGTACACATAAGGTTTCTTAAAAAAAAAAAAAAAAAAACAGTGTCCACAAGGACAGTGCGTATTTATATTAACAGCATATCATTCAAATGTTTCCTTAAGTATCGCTCAGTTTCCTCTTTCTATGAAATCCAATTTCAGATCTACTTCGTGATAATGTGTTGGTACTTTCTCGACAATGTCATAATCATATGTTTGAACACCATCTTAGACCGGAAAACTGACACCGAAAATTTCGCAGGAAGAAATATGCATGAAAGGAATATCGATTTTAAGAATCGGACGTAATATTTCAAGAAAAACATATGAAGAATCGTGGAAGTTTCGTTGTGGACCTGTTGCTCACGTGAAGTGGTTATATAAAAAAGAAGCTGATGGACTTCATTTTTACAACTACTGAATTGAACTACACACAGCATCTCGTCAGTAACCGAGCTAGAGGAGCAAGGTAAATCTTTCACCCCTTTAGTGCTCTTACTGATAAACTTTCTTCGTTTTCTTTCATGTTCATTGCATTACATTTGCTGGTTGTAAATCGAGTTAAATGATCTGCCAGTAGTTTTCTTAACATTAAGTACTTGATTCGCCAGTTTCACTTCTCAAAACATTGTTTTGTAGGGTTTATCTGTATGAAGTATGGTGAAAATGATCTTTGTAGGGGTTTTCAGGTGAGTATTTATGTAAAAAATCCATATTGTACAATGATATTAAGTATATATAATTTTTTTACATGATCTAAGCGCATGATCTCGATATGAGTTGGATATTATTACTATTATATGCAGTTGGATCTAATTTTCGGTAATTCATGCTTGCTTATAATTTTTTATTTTTTTGGTAAGAATGCTCTCTCTAGAATCTAGAACAAAATTTCAAAGAAATATTAATGAGAACAAAATGGGAGAAGAGCAAAAAAAAACTTAAGAAATTTTTAGGATACGTTTAGAGTTTACTATAATATGCAGTGGCGGAACTAAGTTGTAATTTCCGGTAGGGCTAATCTAAGCTTGTTTATAATTTTTTTTGGGGACATTTCATTATAAATAAGCCCAATTTTTCATAAGTTCTTTTAAGATAAACCCACCTATATATATTTCTTTTTCATTCTATATCTCTTCAATTTTCATAAGTTCTTTTAAGAATAACCCACCTATATTGTCATTTTTTTTCTTTTTAAATTACACAAAATGCCACTAGTTAAATCTTACATTCATTAGTGATTAGTCAATTAGCAAATTACGTTATCATTAACTACCTTAATTATAGATTATTGGTTTCTTAACAATAGCAGTTTTTTTTTCACTCATAATTATTTCTAAAATTCTACATATGTAAACAAATGATCTTGAATTCAGAACCTTTTTAAATTTAAATCAAGGTCAAATATATTTTTTGATAATTTAAACTTTCTATTTTAAAGGTAGATTTTGTATATTTCAGTAATTTATTTGCAACCTGACTTAAAGATAGCGATTTAAGTTTTAACCTATTTAGTCGTTTTTTTTTATTATAAATTGCAACGTAAAGATTATATATTTATTTATATAGTTAACCTCAATTCTAGAAATTTATCATCAACCTCTTTGTTAGGTATTCAATCATTCCAAATACCTCTTTCATAGGTTGAATCTATAACTTATCCCAAAATGTATGTATCTATTTATTACGTAACAATTGGGAGTGAACAGTCATAAACTATAATATAGCAATACACAAAATGAAAAGTTCAAATTTATAACAAAAGGTTTACCAAAAGAAAATTCATGATACAATGATACGAAAAGAAAAGATTTGAGAAAATATATCTCATGAATAACATAACTTGTTGGTAGATTAAAAAATTTGAAACGAATGCTAGTATTAATTAGTAGTATATGTGTTTGCAGATGCTAGTGTATGTATCAAACAGAATTTTGGTCTAGCCTCTCACGGTTCGCCCCTGATTATATGTCAATACGAGTTAGGTTCCCTTATAATTCTTGAATTAATAATTGAGAAGATACAGCTGATATTGTTTGTTCTTAATTTGCTTAGATAAGGAGATTAACTATGAAGAAGAAGATTGCATTGTCATAATGGCACTGTCAATGGTACTGGAAATAATCGGAGGAGAAGTTTTTCAGCAGTTCTCTGGAAGTGTTACTAGGGCGTTGGACCGGAAAACGGCATTTAGAGACCTTCTCAAAGATATTAAACACGTACTCGAGAATTTAGACAGACAGTCTGGTGTCATTGAGCAGATACGACAGTATAACCAGGAGTTGTATCTCTCTAACACTGAAATTATTGATATTGTAACTCAATTGACCAGTGGCAAAGAACTAATTAACAAGTTGTCTGGAATTAGATTTCGTGTGTTGAACTTCTGCTGCACAAATGATTGTGGTGAGCAACTCAGAGATTTGAAGAGGAAGCTTGAAAGTCTGTTTGACAGCCTGCACTTATTGGAACTAAGGGATATCAAGGAGCTCTTGATATTGGCAAGGAACAACCGTGACGACATTCAGAAATTGATGCTTCTGGTGGAGAAGATAGTGCAGAAGAATGACGATTCTGAAGTGAAGGGTCTTCTGCGGAAGTTAGTGGACCAGAATTTGAAGCATTCTATGGGTGGCTCGTCCTCAACTTCAAACTCAAACTCAGGAAGTAGTACAGAAGATACAGGGAATGGCGTGGCACAAGGTGAAGTACAATTTCATTGCTTTCTAGTATTTCTGTATGATATATTAAAGTACCTTGAATCCCAAATTTATGTCAAGGGAGTAACTTTCTGTTTTAGACTGCGACAGATACTAAGTGCTGATGATATACATGTATAATAATAATGCATGGCAGCTTTTGGGTTGCTAATCAATGCTGTTATAGAAGTGAAGGAGAGCACTAAGATGTTTAGACCCCTCTTCAAACGTCTCAAATCCACTCTAGACTGCTTGAGGCCATTCATTGAAGAGAGGGCACAAGACAAGAAGCTATTGGATCGCCCAAAGGAGGAGCTGGAAAATCTTAGAATACAAATGGGGAATGGCGTAGAGCTCGTTCGCAATGGCTCAAGTGTCCGTCGATGGACAAGCAACAAAAAGGACAAATACACCAACCAAGTAGTTGAATTGGATGAATGTCTTCAAGGGTACTTGAGTATACTGCAAGTGGAGTTAGCAAGGGATGTGAGAGAGACCTCAGATTTGATAAGAAATATAAAGGAGGTGGTCAATAGAATTGAAGGGAGTGACTTTCAGGGTTCATGTGACATAATTGCACCTCCCATCTCTCAGGTTGAATTAGAGGTACTCAACATGCAGAAAACAAGGAATGTGAAGGAGACACTGATTTCGGAGGTCGTTAGAACTGAAGGGAGTAGTTTGGTATATAATCAACTTGAATTCAAAGGTTCTTGTGATGTACTTGGACCTTCATCCCCTACAGTTGGACTGGAAGAATTCCAGAAACGAAACTTGATCAAGGAGACAATGCAGAGAGAAAGTGTGTTTCCCAAGAGAACAGGACGGCCCGAGTGCCAGTTTTACATGAAGACAGGTGATTGTAAGTTCGGTGTAGATTGTAGATATCATCATCCAGACTGTGTTTTCGGCCCAACCGGTCTTCCTCTACGACTGGTGAGTTACTTTGTTACACCTCCAAATTTGGGAGGGGATCAGCTGTCGCAGCTAACCAGGTTGGTTAGTAGCACGACACCTGTCCTCTCCGTTAGTTTACTTTTTTTTTTTTCTTTAATTTCTGATTACCTTTTTTTTTTTTAGAAGTAATTTATGATTATCCTATTAAACAATCACTAAAGAAAAACAAAGGACGAAAAGACTGATCATCTCTCCTCTCCTCTCCTCTCCTCTCTAAACTAAACCTCCACAAAACTTAAGTCACCTGATCACTCTCCTTCACCCGTCCCAATATCTCCTTCCCCCGCAACCTTGTCTCCACGGGTCGTTCTGCATCTACGAAGCCCACCCCTTGGCCCTCCTCAAAAGCCTCAAGCCGCATTCGTCCGGGAAGTTGGCTATGAGTGGGAAGAGACTCGGGTGCCGTTTGGAACGTGGGATTCTCATAGCTTGTCTTAATTTCTACAATAGTCTGGGTTTTCACATACCTGAGTTTATGTTACGTAAGACATGACCCATGTTTGGGGCTGTGTTGGACTAAGCAACAACAAAGAGATAACAATGAACCCAGCAAACAGAACAACCACCAAATTCCAGAACTCAGCAAAACAAGAAACTCAATCATCTGCAAAATCTGAATCCCAGAGAAGTATTCAAAGAGGACTCTTCCTTATCAAAGCCAAAGATCTACAGTCTCATATCTGTCACTCGTACTCACCCAAAAAGCCAACCAAAGTTGTTCTTCCGATTCAAAAGCAAAGCAATTTGGGCATTGAAAACGAAAACGAGGCTATACTTCCGACAATCGACGAACCCATGATTGATTAACATCTTGATTGTTAACAAAACGAGAGCCCAGATTAACAATTTGAATCCAATAACAGAAACCCACAAAATTGTCTATAATTTTCTTATAAAAACTAACCAGGGAGGCTTTGAATTTGAGAGAGTAATTGATGGTGGAGTCAATAGCGAATTTTGCTATGTGGGTCAGAAGTCTGCCGGAGTTTTATCGGCGGTCGGGATTGGTTTTCTGCTCTTACAGCTTCACTATTCTCTCAGCTCTAATGTCACCCAAATCCGACGCGATTTCGTCTGGCCAAGTAAATCGACAAGAAGTATTGCAAGCCCAAGTAAAGAGACGACGACCCAGGTTATGATTTTGGGAGATTCCTAATTTCGAATTGTAGGTAGCAAATCATGATTAAGCGAAAAATGAGGTGAAAACGATGTGTGAAATTACGACTGATCTTGGCTTGGATAATCACAATTTTGGTGTCTCTATGTAAGACCATGCGGGAGGGGTATTTGGGCTTACGTAGTCCATTAAAATTAGTCATTGTTTCAACCAAGCACTGGATCAGTCTTAGTCTTATTTTTTTTCTGTAGGACAGTACTATCCCACCCAATCCCACGTAACAAACATCCCCGCTATGAGCCTATGATTAACCCATGTTAAATTTGCTATGTACAGTACACCTCATTTAGTTTTTGTAAGATTTTAATTTCCCTTTTACCCTGAAACAAAAACGAAAACAATGAAAAAGTTTATTGACAGTGGTGTTGCTATCCGAGGGAAAGAAACCTCTTCTCCAGTGACGTGATTTCTCATCATGATTTATCTAAAAACGGCAATTCCATCTCTTTATATTTCAGCTTCCAGTTAAAAGTCTTGGTCCAGTTAATTTTCACGTTTTCTTTCCTTCTGAACCTTGATCGACATGGCCAAAGACTTGAGTCGTTGTCGTCTTCAATCTTACAATCACCCAACATGAAAACACAGATGAATATAGAGAGAGGGAATGGGTTGAGAAGGCTCAGTTGATTCAATCCTTTCATGTCAAATTGAACGACGGTGAAAACATTTTGTTAGAGGGTAAAGCATGAAAAAAGATAGATTTTACAAAAACTAAAATAGGTATACATAGTAAATTAGGAGGTGCAGGGTTAAAATATCTGCGATATATCCGATATATCCTCATATCTCTTTTCTTCGGCCGACCGATATATTTTTGAGGATACATATCTTCTCTTTCACCGTATCTACGATATATATCCGATAACGTAAAATATCTCCGATATTTAAAATATTTGCGATATATCTCCGATATTTTAATGAAATATCTGTAACATTTTATAATAATTTTTTTTTCTCAAGATTTGAGAATGTTTAAGAGAAAAGTAATTGAATAAGTAATCAGTGATCACCTCGAGGGATATAAAAAAAAATGAGTACCCTGCATTCCCCTCAAAGGATATCCGGATGAGAGAAGTGACAGACAGTCTTGAGAAATATCGGTGAGGAGTGTTCTCATCGAGGAATATGTAAGAAAGTAAGAAAAAAGTAATCGCCTCGATTGCTCGAATAAGTAATCGTCTCGAGTTCTCGAATAAGTAATCTCATGACCACGGATCTAGAGAAGCTCGTCATGGTGCGCAAAAGCAGAATCGGCATGACAGCAGAACTAGATGTGCAATTGATGATCAAAGTACCCTATCAGATGTTGCTTCAGTTGCCTTAAGTTTTGATTTTATCAGTTTAGGTACAGAGCGTAGTGGGACGTCAAATGAATTGCATGAAGGCAACAATCAATTTGGTTATAATATTTATGAATATGGTCAATATGGAGAAGTGCATGATCAATCATATAGTTGGATTCATCTTTACTATCCCATTGTAGGGGATACCGTCGACAGTTCCAAAGAGATATATGATTATCATATTAATCACTACAATTCATACTATATGGGTCATCTGTTTTGGTCAGATTATTATACTTTCGTGGATCAGCGTGGAGAATTTGAAGCACCTAGAGTCTCTTTCTGGTACTAAATGAAGCAATTATTTGTATGTATTTATGATTTTATGTGTAAAATAAATAAATTTAATATTTAAATTAAAAAAAATCTTCCGGAGTATTCCCGATATATCTCCGATATCTTTTTTTTTTCGGCCGACCGATATCGACATTTTAATCCTTGGGTGTAACTAGAATCACTTGAGTTATTTTTAGTGATAAAATTTACTTTTTTACTTTTGCTTTGAATTTTCTTTGGTTCTATTTTTTTGTGTTGATCTTATCCGATTCTTAATATCTACATCCTTTGACTCTTTTTTTTTCCAACAGATTACTCTGTGTTTAAATGACGAGTATCTAACTTTTACGTTGTCTTAATAATAAACCTGTACAATTTTCAACAGGAAACAATGGAAAACTTTTCAGAACAATCCAATATGAGTCCTCCTCCTGTCGGATTGAACGTGCATTTGAAAGAATTGAAGAGAAAGCTTCTCAAACATCGGGAGTCATCAGTTCTTGTGGTCACTGGCTCCGCAGGATGTGGAAAATCCACATTGGCAAAAGCTTTTTGCCAAGATGATGAAGTTAAAGGTATCACTATTTTTTACTAATTTTCTAAATCCTTAATTGCAGTACTGTTTTAAAAATGTTAACATTTACTGATTAGCTGCAACCACATCTAATGAACTGTAAAAGTTTAAGTTATTTACATGCTAGTTATTTACACAAAGTGAAAAGCTACAAATCCTGTATGTAATGACCTGTTGTTTAAAATAATTTACTGTATAGATGCAAATAAACCTGACTCCCTGTTTTTGTCACATATGCTAGGCAAGTAAGCTACAACTAATTTTCTTAACTCTGTTTTATCTTTTTTAATTTTGTATAGTTGTAGAGACCTTAATCAAATGACCTCGAGTAACAACTTTTCTTGTATTGTATTTTTGAGTAGAAAATTTCAAGGACAATATCTTCTTTGTTACGGTTTCAAAGAAGCTGAGTATCGACCTCATTGTACCGCAAATACAATGTCAACTCCAGGATTATGAGGTACCTCAAGTTGAAAACCAAGTCACTGCAGTTGAGTGGCTGGGACAATTTCTGAAAGAAGCAGGACAGAATCCTTTACTATTGGTCCTGGATGATGTTTATTATATAAATGAATCAGAATTTACTGAGTGGAAGATAGAAAATCTCAAGATTTTAGTGACATCAAGATCTGAACTCCGAGGATTTGGTTCTCCATATTGTATAAATGCACTAAGTGATGAAGAGGCTATGACTCTATTTCGACGTTCAGCATTCCTGGAAGATGGTTGCTCTTATGTTCCAGACGATATCCTGAGAAAGGTAATTTTTGGAATCCCATTTCACAAAATTTATGCTTGTTTATGCTTGGAGAAGGTAAACTGTGTTTTGAAATTTGTACAAAGAAGAATTCATTTATCCACATCAGAGTGCAAATGGCATGTATACTTACTTGACTAATGAACCTAAACAAGGATGAAATAAACAGTAAATAGCTGAGCATTTTCTCTTCATGAACCATCGAGATGGTTTAGGGATGGATAGAAACTCAAACAATGACTTCATTTGGTTTAACTGCAGACAGTAGAGTACTGTAAGGGACTCCCACTTGCCCTTAAAGCCATTGGAAGATCACTGTGCTCCAAGTCAACAGATGTCTGGCAGAAAACATTGGAGGAACTGTCCAAAGGTTCTTCTATTTCTAACCGTGAGAGTGATCTGCTATCTTGCCTCAAACTCAGTTATGATGCCTTGGCTGAAAATCCTATTCTGAAAGAGTGTTTCCTAGACCTTATTCTCTTTCCTGAATACCAAAGAGTCCCTGTTGGTGCCCTCATTGATATGTGGGCAGAGTTATATGGCTTAGATGAAAATATACCCATCATGAACCTCCATGAGCTCACCACCCGGGGACTGACTAAATTTGTCGGCACAAGGTATGTGTGGGCTTCTAGGTTTCACTCTGTAAACTGCCGAAACAGAATTAATCTACTGCATAAGTATCTTAATCTGCTAAGGAACTTATATTTTATCATAACCAGGAAGGACATAGTGGAGGTGGATGGCTGCTACAGTACACTCGGGTTTACCATTCACGATCTAATGAGAGAGCTCGTAATCCATGTGACTAGTCAGAAACCGATAGAAGAAAGAAACCGACTGAATATAGAAACTCTTGGAGGCAAGCTTCCTCACTGGATCAGTGATCTTCAAGAACAGAAGTATCAGCCTATGAAGGCTCGCCTAGTATCAATTTCAACTGGTTGTTCTATATCTCCTGTTCTTCATACACACATTGATACTCGATCACATTTAGTTTCTCCTAACACTCACCTGTCGTTGAATGTTGTTTGCAGACGAAGTATTTTCACAAAAATGGCACAACATGCAACTACCAGAAGCTGAGGTTCTAGTTCTGAATTTTCAAACGGAGAACTATGCATTACCTGAATTTGTGCAAAACATGAGAAAGTTGAAGGTTCTAATTGTCGCACATTGTGGTATATTACCTGCTCTCTTGCCTAGTGGTCGCTTACCTGCTGAGTTGAGTAATTTTCAACTACTGAGTTCATTGTCAAATCTGAACACAATCAGACTAGAGCGCATTTCCATTCCTTCCATATGCTCGAACTCCATAAAATTGAAGAGCCTACGAAAGATATCCCTATCAAACTGCCGCATCGGTCAAACTTTCAGCAATAGTTCCATCCAAATTTCAGATGCATTTCCGAATCTGGTGGAAACAAAGATTGACCACTGCAATGATCTGGTGGAATTGCCTGCCATCTGTGATCTTGTTCATCTAAAGGAGCTAAGTCTCACCCACTGTGAGTCTCTAGTAGCTTTGCCTCCAAAGTTCGGAGAGTTGTCCAAACTAGAAACTTTAAGGCTAAAATCATGCAGAGCCTTAGAGATGTTGCCAGGATCGATTATGAAGCTCAGTAAGTTGGAATTTCTTGACCTATCTCATTGCGTCCGCCTTAAGGAGCTTCCTGAATGCATTGGGGGACTGAGCAATTTGAAAACAATCGACCTGAGACAATGCTCAAGACTGCAAAAGCTGCCACTCTCTGTTTATAATCTTAAGCGGCTACAGAAAGTGATATGTGATGAAGAGACCGAGAAGTTATGGTTGCCCTTGTTGCCCGGCCTCAAAAACGTACGCATTGAGTTGAGCTTCCCCAAACTACAATTCTGAACCCTCTTCTAGTCAATAAATTAGAACAATGCCTGCGGCAACAATAATTGTCAATAAGTACTGGTTTAATGACAGTAGAAAATATGGTTAGCAGTTGTGTCATTGGTAAATATCTTATATACATTTTTGGACCATTATCAGAATACTTGTCAATAAGTGCCGGTTAATTAATCATTATCTTATGTACATATATGAACCATTATTACCAAGCGGTTAGAATTAAGATTGTCCGATACCTCAAAGCATCAATGACTAACAAACACAGACTAAACAGATGCACTTTGTGATAGGAGCATAAAATGCTATATTTATAATGTGTTTTGCCCTCATTTATACTATGCTTTAACCCTTAATATCGTAAGATAGAGTCATAATATAGTTTAGTGTCGCTTTGGTAGAGTTTCGGAAAAATGTGCTTAATTGTCAGAAAAATGACTAAGTATAGAAATCTGAGGAAATAATGCAAAATATGTCTTTTTTGTGATTTTGAGGCTTGTGCTAAACTGACCTATCCTTTTCCAAATTTGATGAAATTTGGTATGCATATAGTTGGCAAGTTAAAGTGTATTGTGTCAAAATTTCAAATCAATCGGAGTTCGGGAAGTCACCCAAAAGATGGCTGCAACTTGACAGTTTGAACAAAGATCACCAAGGACTACCGGGATTTTCCTGAGACTATGTCCTGACTTCCGGAATTTCTGTATGACGCATCACTTGGAATCAGAAACTGTGCCATATACCGTTGGAAAGCCCTATGAGTCTAGTTTCTCTGGAATTTGGAATCGCATCAATCGGAGCACTGAGGAGGGAGGTATGTCGGATTACTGGAGCAAGGTCAATTCTGCCGAGAAAACTAAAGTTTCCCAGTTGCAACAGGAAAGCTCTCCTTTGGATTTTTGGAAGCATGCATCGGCTATAATGGACCTAAAGACTTGTTGGACATGTCCATGCTATGTCATTGATGTCAATTGAAGTCCAAGATCAGAATTGAAGTTCAAGAGTGCATAGCTTTGCCGGCAAGGAAACATAAACTAACTAGGAAAATGAATCTTCATTCTTTTGTGTTGCCGGCAACCCTAGGGTTTTTTCCTTTATATAAAGCCACCAAAATCTCAGAAAAACCTGTCACATTCTAAAGCAAAAACCCTAGCCAAAGCTCTACCAATTTTCAGCCAAAGATCCTACATAAAAACACAAACCAAAAACCCCCACCACCACAAAAAACTTCTGCCGATTCTCCACCCTTTATCCAGCCGCCACCGAGCCTCATTCCACCAAGGATCAACAAGAGTAGAAGTCATCAAGATGTCTGCAAAAGTGTGATGCACTCTTTTGGTTTGTAATAGTTTTTATGTAGTTATGTGTAGTTTTGTCTATGAAACTCATGTGTATGTTTGGTTATTGTGTTTTCATGTCTATGTGAAAAACGATTGTGAATTTGGTTTTATAATGATGCATGTTAATTTTATTCTTATGAGTTTAATAAATATTTTTAAAGATAAGTTTCGAATTGCATGCTAACCTATAATGAAAATATGAAGTAAAAAAGATAGGATTAGTTCGACAAGCATGCTCACTTTGATTCTATAAATTCGGTCTTGGTTTAGTCCTTAAATCTGTGTGCCTCAAATATTGGTACTTAGCATATTAGCGATGTGTTTTGAGTATTAGTCTTATATCTGTCAACATAAATAGGACTAGAGTGGTTTAAACAACTATGCATGTTAACAAGAAGTGGTGACGCCTTGCTTGATTGATGTGTTTCCAACTAAAAAGATTTCGTGCTTAATTGGTTAATTGGTCAATTTCTACGCTAAGTGTCTTTAATCGATTAGCTAAAGATTAGGATTATACGCTAAGTTAATTCTAAGTATTTTCGTGAAGTCTAAATAACTAAGATAACTGCTAAGGCCCTAGTTAGGTTGGAACTAAATTGAGTCTAGGATATTGTGTGCTCTTGCCGTGTCATGTCTTATGAATTTGCTATGTGTTTTGAGTGCTTTTTCATGCTAGTAATTTGTGGAGGAATGTCGACCAAACGTGTAAATAGTAGCTTAAGATTTTAATTTCATGCTTTAATTTCGTGTATTAGTTTAGGGGCAGCCTTGTGCTACCGATCTCTATCATCCCCAATGTGACGTTTTGCATGTGTATATGTATATATTTTTGTCTAACATTCTCATGTTTCAGGTACCTTTAATCCCCGGCTAGAACGATCCCTACTTGCTTATACTACTAATGATCTTTTGTAGGGTTATTATTTGTGTGAGCCTCGCGGTTCTCATCACTTTGCAAGCTATAGCTCTTCGTGGTGGCAAAAGTGCTGCGATTATAACACTCCCTCTTTCTCTCCATCTTCATTATCTGCAACAATTACCATCTGCAGCATTTTTCCAGTTAAGCATTTATTCGCTTAGCAACTCCCAAGAGTAATGCACAAAAAGACAGTAATATTACCATCAAAATCATAAATGTAATGAAATATGGAGACTGAGGAACGAAATGAATATATAAAGGAAGTAGTATTAGTGTATTACCATCAAAATATCAAAAGACTTTACTGGTCGTTCTCTCTTATTCTGAACTATGTAACAAAAGGACAAAAAAAAAACAGAAATCAAAATAACAGAGGCTGAGTATAGGTATCCACACCAGCAGGCAACATAAAAGAGATTGTTATATATATATATTTTTTATGACAGTATGTAGGTAAAATGTAATAGCATATATAGAAACAAAATAGTTGAAATAAATGTGCCAGTTAAATAGTTTGAAAGGGAAAGGCATATTATAGACTAAAATGCATCAATTCTTCCTCATTCTTGACCATATAAATACACATCAAAATTTATACCAGAGATTAAAAGGCCAGAAGGGCAACACAGATCAATCATTGGTTTGGTTTACTAAAAGGCCAATAGTTCTTAATATACCAAACCTAAATCCCTCATTTTCCCATCATCTAACCCACAACTAAAAACTAAATACATACTAATTACCAGCTTAGAATAAATCACAATCATTTCCAGTAAGATGATTACCAACAGTGAACTTAAAAACCTCTAAAATTATGAGGCAAAATTGCAAGGAGGTGTAGAAGAATCTAGTTACGTTCATATATATGTCTGGTTTTATGATATTGTAAGACGTATAATCATTTTAAATTGCTAGACCAGGATGGAATGCCAAATATGGTTAAGTACATTAGTTATTTGACTTTAGCCTTTTAGATCAGCGTATTTTTTGTAGCTTTTCGATATGTTCAAGAGAAAAGGAGAAATCAAATAACATTAAGAGAAGCCATTTTACCTTTGTTGATGTGTGCAGAAAAACTGAGAACAGCAAAATAACTGACTTGAATGGAGCAGAAATAAGTGGCCAAATGTTTGGGTAAAATGTTCAATCCCCCGTCTCCAAGTCTCCTTCTCTTCCCTGCTTCCTACATAAGCAAAAGAAACTGATCATAAACATATCAGAAAAGCAATAGCAACATATATCAAACCAACATGATTAGGAAACAAAGGAAATCTTCCTGTTACAGTAATATCACTTGAAATTCAGTGGTATCCACTTCCGTCCCAATCATAAGCTTCCACGATACTCTTTTAGGCCACGTAGTATCCACTTCTGTTACACAAGCATACAATTATAGTTTGAATTATAACACAAGATCAGCAGAAATATAGTTGACTATCTTTCAAAGATGCAATCAGTTATTGCATGTAGTTTAAGATATGAAAACTGAGCTTAAAATCACTAAGAATCGACAAGAGGCTTACTATTTCTTGCCATCACAAACCTTGAACAAAGTACTCTTTTTGACCAATATCAAAACATAGGAAGAAACATGCAGAGGGTTCAAGTGTCTAACACTTTCATAAAAAGAAAACTGCTGGGCTCAACAAAATCACCAAATAAATCGTTTTACTTTTAAACGAATCATACCCAATAGCTTAAAACGATTTTTCCCTACCTCAAATGAATTCAGTGGTGATTAACTTCCTTTAATCTCTCGAACCTGCTCCAAAGATGCTTGAATCCCCTTTTTCTCTTCTGTCTAGAATCAAAGGTAAATGTTCCAAACTCAAACACTTGGTCAAACTTTACAAAGGATGCCAAAGATTACTTCTTTGGTCTCAATCTTTCCTACAATTAAATTGTGGGACATAAAAGAACTCTCCATTGCAAGATACCACAACCAGTCATCATATATTTTACTGTAATGGCCGAACCAACCCACTCTAAAGTAAAGCTGGACAAGAACCCACAAAACCAAAAAGAGAAAATAACATGCATGTAAAGAAATAAGAACATGGTCAGGTATAGCAGGTGTATCTCAAATTGAATCTCAATCAGACATTGCGAGGACTTCTGGGTGTTGGATTATGTATATGAAAACAGATCAAAGTGAAGAAAATGTTGAAAGCTTCTGGATTGGGTTCAATTTGTTGTTTTCTAATACAAGGAATCAGAGAAGTTAAATAACAACAAAACTGTACTTGGATTTTTGCATGCAACGCTGAATACAGAAGCTTGATGAAACAAGAAGGAAACAAGAATTTCACGAAGACTTCACAAGAAGCCAGTTATACCTTGACACGTGTACCAAACAGGGTTACAAGTGTGCAGAAATTATTTTTGTTAGACCATAAAAAGAAAAAGAGAAGCAAAGGGAACGTCCTTGATTTGGTCTCTGAAAAAGGGAACCTGGGATGCAATATCCAGATATATGTTGCTGGGAAGAAAAAGAAAAGGATTTGATTTCGATGAATGGGCGATGGGAGGCAATCGGGAACAACTCGCTTGGCAACTCGGCTAAGAATGCTGGAGCCTGGGATGAATCACTTATGTAAACATGTTTAGGTACTTCTGTGAATGTGATGAGTATTTAGCAGCAGCTAAACAATTCATTTGGTTATTATGGCAGTTTAGCCATGAAGGGCACACTTGGGTAGCGCTATATGTGCAGAATTACAATGCCATGAAGTCAGCCAATCCGCTCAGTATTGCCGATTGTGAGGGTGTTATTATCCCCGGTTAATATATCTATCAAGGAGCAGAGACTTTAATGGAACTTTCTACGGCTCTTAGGAGATGTTAATTATGACCGCAACAAGAATCCGGAACTAGAGACCATATAAAGTATATACAAAGTTATCTGTATGTCCATTCAAAAGAAAGAAAAAAAGTCATCTGTATGTCTATGTTGTGTAAGTTTATGCATTCATCAAGTAAACGGATATTATAAAAGCAGGAATTACGAAACAACTGTCATTTACATAATAAGGAAAAAATAAATGACGAGATAAAGGAACATTTACACTAACCAGAAATTAATCAGAATCCGAGGAAGTTTGAGAGCGAGGATTCAATTCCATCATCATTTTAGACAGTATCTCGCCCATGTCTTCTGATTCATGCTTTGCGAAGCCCCAACTCCTAAGTAACTCTGCCCCAGGTCCTCCTCCTCTGGCAATCCCAAACTTGCGAAGATCACCCAATCTATTCTCCAAAAATGGCAACACGGCACTGCTAGACCGTAGCCTAGCTGCCATAGGGATGGAATGGACATCAAGTGATCCCCTTGATGAGTATCCAGTAACTGGGGTGCCCAGAAGCTGACCATGTCGGCCAACACGGTCCCGAAGATTGAGGGAAAAGACAAAGGTATTGGCAGAGCTAGGACATTGAGCCACTGAAAGATGGCTAAAGATTGGCCTTGTTAATGCAGCATGTACCATACCCTCGACTTCATTAATTGATGCTCGCTGACTTCCTGTTGAACAAACCAGCCAATCAGAAGAATTAAGCATCCAGTCGTCAAAAAATCCCAGTAAAACTTTTCATAACTTTTCCCTATACAAATTTCATTAAGTTCTCGACAAATTTGTTCAACAATTTCCATAGTCCCAAACAGAGACAAGCCTGACATATTCTCATGATCTCATCAGTAAGTTTCACCAAGCAATGGCTGCAGTATCATCATAGAAGTGACACTGATTTACAGCAGCAATTTGAATGGTTTTCTATTTGAATGTACTAATTACATTTGTATGACAAGGCATATGGTTCTCATGTCGTGAAGACATGCAATTGCTACTTTTATATACGATATTTAAGCGCTTAATAGAATCTCGACTGAATAAGAACATTGATAAAGTGGGGAAACGTATGTTACAGGGGTTTCACACATTCGGATCGAAATATACGAACAAAGTTATAAGTAACTATTAAAGTTGGGCAAATAATATGGATGTAGTTACTGACCTTTTGATAAGATAATTGTGTATAGATTTCTGTTTAAGATATTGGAGATAACTAATATAACAGAAGGAGATAACTAATATAACAGAAGTAATGCGAGAGAACACATATAGATAGCAAAGCAAAACTTTGTTTAGCAACAATAACATGGATTTCAGTTTTGTAGAATATATAACACATCTATATGTTTTGTTCAGAGTTAGGAAGCCCAATACTTACAGGGATATAAATTGAAAGTATATTTTCCACCTCATATTAAGCTAGAAAACTAATTTAGAATCTAAAGTTGTTCAATTTAAATTTTAGTTTGATAAAAACTCAATATTAACGTGGTTTAGTTATAAAAATTCACATTTTCTTCAAATTCATATCAACGTGTTTGTGTACGTAACACAACTAACATGCATGAGAAAAGTCATGCAATAAACCCAAAAACAACTAACAATAAAGATAAGTAACATCGCAAACATATTTTTGTGGTTTTTCTTTCTTTCTTTTTATCACGATAATACTTTGATTTAAGCTCCAAAATATATTTTAAAAATTCAATATTTTTAAAGAAGAAATTATTAAAAATTATATATATATATATATATATATATATATTATAACTAGTACATAAAAAAATTTATCCTTTATTTGATAAAATTAATTTTCATCCAAGAAAGAAATATATGTAATTTCGTCCAAAAGAATTTCAATAGAGATTTTTTTTTTTTCAAATGTTTAATGGACTATATGCTATATATGGTAATTCTAACCCATAAATAAATTTAATGTAGTCATGTAAGGTAACTAAATAATCATGTTGAAATTTGTTTGGTATGATTGCTAACTACATTATTACTAATGAATGTGGTATATACACATTTCCATTAAGAGGATAAGATTATTGAATAGGTAAGAAATTATCTCTAATAAATTGATCTTGATTGAATTTTAAACAGATTTTGGAATGACATGATTGTTTTTTTATTTAATAATGACATGACATGATTGTCTCTTTATTTAATGATGACATGACATGATTTTTTCAATCGGTGATGTGTCTAGATGACATGACATGCCACCTAAAATTGAGGCTATAAATCTTCGGCTTTATTGAGGCCATAAATCAGTGGCGTTATGAGATAACTGCAGTATATTATGAAGTTAGGAAAGGACATTCGAGATGAATTGTATGCATGTACAACTGGAGGCAATGTATGCCAGAAGAACGAGTTTAGAAGTAATACACACAAACATAGCAATAATGTTGCGATGGGTACTGTGTAATCGGAATAGCAATCACGAAGCTCAACGTTGTCTCTAGTACTCGTAAATTTAGTCAAGCCGATCCTGAAATGTTCCAGACTTGTGGGTTTTAGATCAGTTCGTATTTGAACAAGAACGTTTACCCACACTATAAAATCCATAATCTTACTGTTGAAACAGCTCTGAGTCTAGTAACTGGATGTGTATATTACTTTTTACCAAGATGGAATGCGGTCATTGCGGTGGGGTCTGAAAAATTTGTGGCTCTTCTTAAAAACGAAGAAGAGTGGAGTGGGCGTCTTTCCTTGCAGCTCCAAGTGTGATTGCTTTTGCAAATTAAAAGTAGTACGCTTTTGGTCGAATTCACAGTGGAAGTCCAATTCTTATCGCTTTGGGGTGATAATGGACTCATGGTACGTTGATTAGCTTGCCTCTTTGTAAGATTCTGGTGCAAATCACTTCTTTTGCCGTATAAGTTACATGAATGATTGGTGACTAGCTAGCCCAGAGTTCTTTGTCACAATCTGGCCATAGAAGATTGCAATAGTTCTCTTTGATGATGGATAGCTGTACTGGACAAGTCTGAATCATGAATGAGCTAGAGAGAAATCCCGAGTTCCCAACATAACTAGTGGATCAGGTAAGTATTTATGTCCTGTCTGCCATGAACTTTGCTTCATTATTAGATCTTTATTGCATTTTAACTTTTTACAGGCAAGGAATAACAACCCAATTCTCCTAACATCAATTCCATATATGGGAAACCATTTCTGAAGTATCAAACTCTGTGACTCTTGATTTTAAGGTTTTTGTGCCTCTGATGATTTGAATGACCACTCTAGCATGTGTTGGGTTCTGTTAAAGCCATTGACGGTGAATGAATATTGAAATGATATCACAACTCGGAAGTTCTGATATATGCTTTGCGTTAGTTAAAGTTACTGATTTTGGTGTTGGTGTCAAGTTCTAGCAATTATGGCACTATCATTTGCCCTAGATTTAATTGGAGGACAAGTATTTGAGCTGTTGTCTGAAAGTGTTACGCGCGCGGTGGACAGGAAAGCTGCGTTTGGAGAGCTTCTCCAAGATATGAAGTACACATTGAAGTCCTTGAAAAGACAGGCCATAGTGATTCAACAGATACAAGAGTATAATCTGGAACTGAGTCTACCAAATGATGAAATGATTGCTCTTGTAACACAAATGACAGAAGGAAGACAACTTGTTGATAAGTTGTCTGGGATTAGATTTCGTTTGTGCAACTTCTGCTGCATAAATGGTCTGGCAGACCAACTAAAAGTATTGAATAGTTCTCTTGAAAGTCTGTTTGACAACCTGCAGTTGGAGCAAGTAAGGGATGTTAAGGAGACCTTGAAATTGTCAAGGCAAAACCGCGATGATCTGGAGAAAATGAAGGTCATGTTGGAGAAGATAATGCAGATGATTGATGATCCGGAAGTGAAGGATCTACTGAAGAAGTTAGTGGAGCAGAATACAAATGGATCAATGAAGAGCTCCTCCTCAACCTCAACTTTGTGCTCAGGAAGTTGCACAGAAAATGAAGGGAATTGCGTAACACAAGGTAAAGTTCTTGGATATATTATCTGCTCCCTATGACTATGAGTACCTTTGTATTGCTTGTGTTCTTATTTTGGTGTTTTTTGTTGGGGCCAAGTGACAACAATGTTGCTGGATTCTAATCAACAGTCTCTAACTACCTCACCGGGTATATGTTTAGATTGAAACATTGACATTTGTTCTGATTTTGGATATTGCTGTAATTTTGGCAGTGCCATCATCAAAAGCACTAGTAGAAGCAGCATTTCAGGGGCTACTTAATGCCGTTATAGAAGTGAAGGAGAGCACTACTATGTTTAGACCTCTCCTCCTACGTCTCAAATCTACACTAGACTATTTACTGCCATTGATTGGAGAGATGGTACAATGTAACAAGGCATTAGATCGCCCAAAAGAGGAACTAGAAAATATGAGAATACAAATGGAGAATGGTCTAGTGCTTGTCGAAAAGTGCTTAAATGCTCGCCGGTGGACTAGAAACAGAAAGTATCTATACACCAACCAACTTTTTGACTTGAACGATTATCTTCAAGAGCAGTTAAATATACTGCTAGTGCAGCTAGCAAGGGATGTGAGGGAGACCTCGGTGTTGATTAGGACTATTAAGGAGGTGGTCAAGAGAGATGAAAGGAGTGACATAGCAGAAAATCAACTTGAATATAAAGCTTGTTCATATGAACCTCCATTGCCTACTGTTGAACTTGAAACAAAAATGCAAGGAAGAAGGGATGCGATGATGGAGACATTGGTGTCTGTAAAGAATATTGAGGAGGGGGTCAAGGGAACGGAAGGGAGAATTATGGTAGATGAAGTATCTGAAACTCTGTCGCCTACTGTTGGAATTGAAGTACTAAACATGCAGGGAACAGAGGATGTGATTAGGGAGACACAGGCTTCAACAGAGAATACATATGTAGAGGTCAATCGAATTGAAGGGGGAGCTGAGGTACAAGCTAAGTGTCAAATTTGTTGTCTCTCTTTCACATAAGTGGTAAAACTATTATCAACAGCTTTAAAGTCTTTAGTCCATTTTTATGCGTTCCAGTCTTGCTCTACTATTATATCAAAGAACTTACACATTTACTACCTCCTAATACTGTACTTAATAGAGGGGATTATGAGCAGGGTACTTATCATTTAAGCTTTTCTCAAATGAAAACTTTACTCTCAAGAAAATTAAGAATAGTAAATGTGTTCTATATTTCAGTTTTAGCACATGCTGTTAAATTGTTGAGTTATGAACATCCAACTTATTACCAGAAAAATATGCATAACTTTTAACTTTTCGTCTGCATCCTTATCATCTTCTTCTTCTGCTTCTTCTTCTTCTTTTTTTCTTTCACATAAACGCTTGTTACAGAAATGTCTTTGGGTATCTATTACATCTTTCACTATGTAGTCTAACTTTCACAATCTGTTATAGAAGTGTATGCTGTACTTTATAAGCTTGAGAGTACTCGTGTGTTTTGGTAATTTTTTTTTCCAGGCCCAGCTTGGCTCCATTGCATCTTTAGAGAGCCAGCAGCAAACTGAGGGAATCAGAAAAGTACATGGAACATTAGGTTACTGTGATTTGGAAAAGCCAGTATCTAAAGAGAGCTTTTCTCCATACCTTCCTAGAAGTCTTATCCCTCAAGAGTTCAATGCATTGAAGAAGGATAATGTATTTCCTGAGAGACCTGACACCCCCGATAAGGAGTACAAAACCAACTGGATAATGAGAGAGCCTACTTTTAAGGTATTATATGACACATTGATTTTGCTTAGCATGGCGTGTGACTTTGATTTTATTTCTATTTTGTAGCTATTTATGAATATCTAATCAGCTCAAACCTGATGTAATTGTGAATTGACTAGTCTGTAATTGATGTATGAAATTTGGAAATCAGATGTTTACAAATTAGCAAATACATCTTTCTGAAGGTTGAAGGCATGAAGCTATATGTACAGCTAATGATTATTTTTTTTAGGGTAACAGTATATGGTGCTTCTATATAACTTGACCCGATTTTAGGGGCGATCCTTTTTTGTCGCTTTCAGTAGCTGATGTAAAACTTGTACGTTGACAAAGCACACCAAAGCTTATACTGATTTTTGTTTGAGAAGCCAAAATATTGACATAATGCTATTTCTGTTTGTGGTGAAAAAATCTATAGGTTGAGATGTATCAAGTTGAAAAAGATCATTAGAGCTAGTTTTTGGATAAAAAAAAACGATGATGATACCTTGTAAATATTATTGAATGTCAGACTTGGG
Organism: Potentilla sterilis; assembly: GCA_963682095.1. Taxonomy (NCBI): domain Eukaryota; kingdom Viridiplantae; phylum Streptophyta; class Magnoliopsida; order Rosales; family Rosaceae; genus Potentilla; species Potentilla sterilis. Next base: position 38,466,476 of record OY821764.1, read on the forward strand.
ATTGTAGTCTGTCAAACTGTCAAACTATGAGTGCATTATACATTTGAGTCTAGTCATATGTATTGAATTATAACAACTCAATCATGTCTTAGGTTCACCGTTCAATGTGCAATGAACTCTGGAACTTGTTGGAGAGAATTTCAAAGATATTTCCCGACATAGAAGCAGCAAGACGTCGTTGCTCAACGGGAATACAGGCTCTATGCATGTTGAATCGTGCAATTGAGAAAGCCAAGCAGCTTGTTCAGTATTGCAGCGAGTCTAGCAAACTATACCTGGTTTGTAACCTCAGATGATTAATTTTAACATAGTTGATGGAGTGAAAGATTTTTGCTTTATGTGTCAGCTTGATAGTTACCATTCAAATAACTGTAAATGAAAATATGATATAAGTATGAATAAAGTTCTTGTTGGAATAGCAGCTTTGATTGCTCTATGTCTCATCATGTTAAACTTAATGATTACTGGCCATCCTGCCTGAATAAACACAGGGGCTTCTAAGATGATTAGCTGAATCTTTTTCCCTCTTTCAAGGAAACCTACACAATTTTTTCTTCATTAGGCAGTCATCATCTATGATCCTTAGGATACGCTATGTCTTTAAAATCTCTTTTCACGAGCATACTCCAATGCCTATGGACTAATTAATATGCTGAAATGTGATCAGGCTTTTTTTTTTTTCTTGTCATATGCTGGGTGCATTCTGTTCAATATGATCTCGGTAGCCCCTTGTCATCTTATGGTTGATATGCCTATGGACTAATTAATATGCTGAAATGTGATCAGGCTTTTTTTTTTTTCTTGTCATATGCTGGGTGCATTCTGTTCAATATGATCTCGGTAGCCCCTTGTCATCTTATGGTTGATATTTCCCTCTACTCACTTGCAGGCGTTTACAGGGGATGTGATAGTCTCAAGATGTCAAAAATCAAGGAACTTGTTGGAGCAAAGTTTGTGCCAGATTCAGAGTTCGGTTTCAGTGATTTTACAGGCAGAGGTTTGTCACATTTCTACTCAAAAATATAGATTCCCTTTTGATATTTCCCTTCTCCCAAAAGCTATTCTCCCTTTAATGGGGGAAACTGAACACAACTTTGGATGTTTGGATTCTGTATTTAGAAACAATGACAGCATCACCTCTTTTTGAGTTGCTCTACTTTCTCCATATATTTCCTTTGTTCCTTTTCGCACCAGTGTAAGTCTTTGTTATTTAGTTGAGCTGATGAGAAGTATCACTGGCAGATCTGTAAAATAGTTGATGATCTCAAGGCTGCAACATTTAGACTGGATCCATCTGAAGAAGAGGCTGGGAAGGTGGTCCGAGAATTGCTCCACCAAAGTGCTTCTGCGTCAAGTTCAGTAGAAGATTTCGAACTCAATGCTCTTCAGCTTGCATCTGTGAGGCTCCATATTACCTCATCAAAGGGAGTATTAATAGAGAAAAGATCTCTTAAGAAGTTGCTACAAAAAGTTGGTGACAGTGACCCTCGAAAAAAGCAGATCTTGATATATTTCTTGTATCTGTTCAATAAGTATGGAAACTTAATGCTAGAAAAGCAAACAGAGAATGCCCCTGTTTGGCAACAAGGATCACTTGTTTCTGAGAATTCTGGCAAAGCCTTGGGATATCATCAGTCTGCTGAACCTAAACCTCACTCTGGTTATGGGGAGTATGAAGCGCCAAGTAACATGTTGCTTAGAGTGGAACCTCCTGAGGAATATTTGTGCGGAATATCTTCCAGATTGATGTATGATCCTGTTGTCATTGCTTCTGGACGAACATATGAAAGGATGTGGATACAGAAGTGGTTTGATGAGGGAAATGATACATGCCCAGAAACTAATACCAAACTGGCCCACCTTTCATTGACTCCAAACATTGCCATAAAGGAGTTAACGTCTAGGTGGTGTATGAAGTATGGAGTCACCATTCCCAACCCAAGTATGCAACCAGAAGCACTTAGCTCGTGGGAAAACTCTTCGGCTTCCATTGCTAGTTCAGGCAGTTCTTTGGATGATCTACAAATGGATCTCAGCACCATGTCATTTGGATCCTTAGATACTAGTTTCAATTTTAAAACAGAAGATGGCTCAGGTCTGGTGCAGATTGATGATGATTCTCTGAAATACCAATATGCTAAAAAATGTGAAACAGATTTGGATTTTCTATCCAATATTAGTGAGCTCAAATGGGATTCCCAATGCATGGCTGTGGAAGATGTTAGAAACCATTTGAAATCCAATCCTCAGGCTGCTTATGATATGTCCTCTAAGAATTTTGTTACACCTCTCATCAAGTTCTTAAAGGATGCATATGATCAGGATGATGTAGAGGCTCAGAGAAATGGATATAAATTATTATCTACCTTTGTGAGGAAAAGCAGGTAATTCCAACTTATTGCTGAGAATCACTTACTATTAGTTGTGTAAGTTGTGGGATCTTGGGCTATGGATATGCTTGTTCCAAAATGTTATGACAACTTTTGGGAGTACTGAGTCCAGAATAGGGAACAGATCTTTTCTCTAGCTGACATAACGTACTTAATTCTTTTGAAAATGGTTTGGGTTTTAAGCTTTTAGCGGTGCACTTTTATGCTGTTTTAACTTTTAACTATGGAATTGCATAACTTTTGAATCCATATTGGAGGTTTTTCGTGTATGTGCCTTTTGCTTGTTATTACTCTATTGTTGATTGTGCTCTTGCTCTTACACATGGGTTGGTGTGAAAAATAATTATCTCTTTCTTGCTACCCTAATGCAGAAACGGAATATCTTTTTTATGTGAAGACATATATAGTCTGTTGGTATCTTCTCTTGATTCAAAGGTCAAGGAAGAAGGTCTTGCCATAATGGAACTTCTGTCCGTCCACCAGGATTGCCGAGGAAACATCTCATCATCTGGTGCACTTACATCTCTTCTAAAACTTCTCGACTCCCAGATCAGTAGTACACAAGAAAAAGCCCTTAAAGTTTTGTACAACTTGTCCTTCAGTAGAGATATTTGTTCAGAGATGGTTTCTTTGGAGTGCATTCCAAAATTGGTTCCTCTCCTTCAAGACAGTGCTCTTAGTGGACATTGTGTCTCTATACTGAAACATCTGTGTGATTCTGACCGGGCCAGGAATTCTATTGCTGAAACTGATGGACGCATTGCTTCTGTTGTTGAAGTCCTAGACTCTGGCAGTAAAGAGCATCAAGAGCGTGCAGTTGATATCCTCCTTTCTTTATGCTCTCAGCGCATTGACTATTGTCGTTTGGTCATGGATGAGGGTGTTATTCCTGGTCTTGTTGATTCATCTGCCAATGGGACAGAGAGAGCAAGGATAAACGCAAAGGAAGTTCTACGTCTCTTGAGAGATATTGATTATGTCCCCGAGCAAGAATCAGCTGAACCTGAGCCTCAGCCTGAGGCGCCTGGAGATGAGCTACCTAGAGACAATGGAAATCATTCAAACGGGAAGAAAGCATCAAAGGCATCACATCTTTTTGGAAAGATATCATTATTCTCAAAACCGAGTTCTCTTTCACCGAAAAAGAAGAAATGAAGCCTATGCTTTCAGCTTGTATCTCTGCAATGTAGGAGTCACTGATTTGAACTGCGGAAAGAGAATCATCATTGACATAGGTTAAGTATATATAATTGGGGGTTGATGGGTTTTTGTGCTGATACTGATCCAACATAGTTTTTATCAGGTTTCTAGATATTAGCCAAGGTTGTGAGCTTTTAGTCTTCATTCTTAAATCATAATGTAACTTCTTCCATTGTCAGATACATACTCATGATTCAAATGTATAGTATTATGCAGATTGATATGTATTGCCTGGAAATGTAAAATACTTTATGTACTGAATATCTTTGTATCAGGATTTCAGGACTCCTTGAAATTTTGACTTTTAGTACTCAGATACATGGTTGACCGAGTCACGTATTCATCCTTCTAAATCATATCTCGTGCTCTATAACCTATGGCATATTCCATTCTAAACTGATGGAGACAATTAAAGTTGAACACTTGAACTCACTGACAGATGAGTTGACTTGTGAAAGTTATAATATACTATTTGTGAGTTTGGTCGGTTACTGTAGCTAAGCATCGGTGAAGTTACCGTGTTGCCTTCAATTCGTTAACTCAAGTATAAAAGCCGATGATGACGTCAGAATTCATGTCGCTCGCTCTCTCTCTCTCCGTCGCTTCCTGAAGCTTCTAATCTGCGTTGTGCCTGTAGAGAGTGACAGGAATCCAAACACTATAACAAGTTTTTCCACCAGCCCCAATCCACTCTGCTCAGACTGTCCTCTCTCCCTTTATTTATTTTGTGAATTTGGAGTTGCTTTCTTCGTCTCTGATTTTCTTCTTTCTGAATCAATTGCAATCTCAGTAGCCCATCTCTCTATACCAAAGTAGTTGAATCCCAACCGTGTCATAGATTTCTCTCCATTAAAGCAGTGGCTTATTCGGCATATCGTTCGGACTCATGTGCCTTCCAGAACCCCAAGTCTGCCTTGCGGCGGCAAAAGGATTAGGGAGCTGGGCGATAATAGCTACTCCGCATCCCAAAGGTTCCGGCGTTCTCTAAATCTGTGTCTGTCTGAATTGGTTACGGTTAGTCTTTAATTCCCATGATCAAGTTAATCAATTCTTCGATCCTCGTCTTGCAGAGATGAACACAAGATTATGGATTGATCTGAAGCCAAGGCAAGAGGGGACGGGAACAAGCTCTATGTAATTGGGTATTCATGTAAGTTTCTTGACTTTTTGGTTTTCAATTTGAGTTTTGATTCACAAATCCTTTTCATTGCTAAATATATCTGAAGTTCGTTCTTCAAATTTCTGGATTGTCTGAAGTTTGTTTGTCTTCTTTGAAATCAAGGGGATAGGTCACTAAAATAATAATGCTTATGTTTGTTAATGAAGCTTAAGAATTAGAGATAAATTGGAGATCAAAGATTGAAATAGATAACATCAGCTACATTAGACATAGTACAGTAGGGTTACAAAGAGTTACTCACAGAATCAGGGATATACTAACTGACTAAAGCAATTAACTTCGTTTCTTTCCTCTCCTTTTTTGCTTACCTACTTACTATAGCTCCTTTCTTTCCTGAGTTTAGCAACCAACATAAACAAAACAAACTAAAAAAATATTGTCTTTTTTGCTTTCTTAATTTCTTATACGAAAGAAAACATAAAATCTATCAGTTGGCTTATGTTGTTCTTCTTAGAGGGTACTGACATTAACAGGCGGATATGATATATAGTTACAAACAGTTTGTAACAAATATAGTTTCGCAAACATATTGAAGTTCTAGGGTTGTTGGCTTGAAGGAGGTGACAAATATGAATAAATTTCCACCATTTTTCGATCAATTTTCATCCAATAAGCATTTGGACTGTAAATCGTGATACAGTAGTATATAATGAAGATATACGACTCCTAAATCGACTAAAATTGGATTAAAATAGTACCTTACAAAGATCTCATTTTTCGAAGTTTTTTCTTGCTCTTTGGGTAGCTGGTGTTGGTTGGATCATTTGGTCAGCAGAGTTGCAGTGAGTTTTGTATGACCATGGTGAATTGAATTCGTTCCTTAGCCGTCTACTTCATTGAAAACCTGCAGATAATTTCTCTAAAGGTCAGTGAAAGTCTCTATGAATTTTGGGTCTTTCTGTATTTCTCTATTACACCTCATGATTTTACTCTATTACACCTCATGATAATTTCTCTAAATATTTTTCCTTTCTTTTCGTTCTCGGGTGAGCTCGAAGTCCGCTGTTCTATCAACAAGGTTATGCTTTTTTCCTTTTTAAGTTTCCAATGTTATAGATAGATATTTATTGATATTAATCCTATTTCTGTTAATTTAGAAGAGTGAGGTTTGCTCTGAAGCATAATTGATCAATTTCATTTTTCTTTTTTTGGTGGTCATTACAGAAAGCAATGGGATAAGATGCTGATCAAGCATGAACAGTTACATGTGGACAAAAACAATGGGGTTGAAGTTGGCCGGACAATAAAGAAGTTTCCACTGTTGACACCAAGAGAATATGTATTAGCTTGGAGATTGTGGGAGGGAAAAGACAAGACATTCTACTGTTTTGTCAAGGTAATTGATATAAAAATATTATCTCTTTTACTCTTATGTAAAAACAACCTGGGTAGATTTTATTTTGCATGTTGGTACTCCATGATGGGCTTTTGATTCTCTTTAGGACTTATCTACCTCTGAAATCATGTACCTCATATTATCTTTTTCATATTTTTTTGTGATGACAGGAATGCGAACATTCTAGGGCACCACGGCAGAAGAAGTATGTGCGTGTTAGTACTTTCAGATCTGGTTGGCGCATCAGAAAAGGTAAGTTGTCGTATTTCTTTGTTTTTATAAATGTTTGCAGTTTGTCGATATGAGACTGTAAGCAAGGCACTATAGTTGTGCTTCATGTAATGGTGGTGGATAAAGGAATGATTTCCTTAACACTTAAAGGCTTAATTGGTTGACATTTTGGTAGACTGTTTAAAACATCAACTTTTACGTGTTAGTTTGAAGAAAATAGAGGGCGATGTAATCTTTGGTTCCCTGCCGAGTTTCTGGACCAGTTCTATTAGCAAGGATACGACTATTTTGCTGCCAAGCATTTCAAACTTATTTCTTTTACTTCTTTTGTGATGATGTGGGTGTTCGTAAAGCAATTTCATTCTACTTTAATTGGATTTAGTTTATTGCTAGCACCAAATTGTTACTTAGGTCTCTTTCCTGTTGCTGCTGTGGTATCAATTGGAGGGGCTGGGTGTGTATATGTTGCAATTCAGAAAAGTGAATCATTATGCTAGCAGTAATTCATATTTACATATGATGTATGTAATGTTTATTAAAGAGTACGGATTTGTTCCAAGAATTTCCATTGTGTGTGACCAAGACCTTTCAGTAGAGGAGAATGATCAGGAACAAAACGATTGGAGTGAATGTGGATGATCAGGAACAAAACCCCCAAATGAAGTGAATGTCATGAATGGTTTCCATCACATGGTCATGTTCTCCAAACCATTAGAGCTGTTCTCCAACCTCCAAGCTCAATTTAGTTGCTTTATTTTAGTTCTACACGCATCAAAACAAATGGTGTGCTTGGTTGAATTATTATGAAGGAAATCACCGTCAGGAAATTTTGTAAGTTACTTATAATAACAGGTCTATTTCTGTTATAATTAAATCTTTGTTCTTTGAGATATTTGTAGTAGTTAATTGACAGAGTCGAAACTCTTCTGAATGACATGTTTTAAATTGGAAGTCCTGATCTGTAAGCTGTTGCTGGACGAAGAAACTGTGAACAACGAATCCACCAAACAAAACCAAATTCGGTTTCTCTGTGAAACGGTAATCCCATTGGACATTGGGTTATTCTGTTTTTGCTTTTGGTTTATAAAATTAGATTCGTTTTTTGTTTCTTTAGATTATGGAGTTTGGGATATTGGTCCACTGATTGAAATTTAAGTAGTGAAATTTTCCTATGATTTTTGGCATAAACTTGAGCATCAGATCGAAAACCAAATTAAAGATGAATCATACCAAATTTTGATATTTAAATTTTGTTTAATACAACATAGAGTTTACTTCTTTACTGTTTTATTATTCTTCTTTTGATGAATAATTATCAGAGTTTTTTCCTGTAACTTTAGGGATAAAGTAGAGGTAAAATATGTTTTCTCCATCTTAAAAGAGAAGTGTTCTCTGTGCAGGTAATTTGATTTGTACCTGAGACTTCGTTATCGTTCTCAATCACATTGCCTGTGATCACTTAGAAATTTTAACCCCGATGAGGTCACAAACCTGTTACGGTGTACTTTGGTAAATAAAGTAAGCTCAAACAAACTTGGCGTACCAAATTCCATGTATGATTTAATTCACATCTAAAATCACATTATGTATTACTTTACATTCAGTTCATATTGATTTTGAGTTACTACGTATTAGTATATTTCCTTTGTGCAGTTGAGTATACCAATTGAGCATAAAGAGGATTAGTATGAGAATGTGTAGGAACTAGGAAGAATGTGTTTTGTTTTTAAGGAGTTGAACTGCATGGTTTTGGTGTCTCAAATTTATACTACATTCCAATGTTAAATTTGTCTATCAGTGACTTGCTTCTGTTGTTCTTTATTTTGGCATTTTATTTTTTCTCTATTTTCTTTTCTTATATAGGTTTGTAGTTTCATGTATCATGTCGTAGTTTTTATCTTAATGAAATTATAATTGTGATTTGGTGGAGTAATCAGAAATGATGGAGGAGATTAATGATAAGTAGTTGTTATACACTGGAAATGATCATTTGATTTTTCATCAACTTTCTTTTCCTTCTTTGCGCCCCATCTGTCAAATTTAGGATGCTTGAATTATTGGACAAATTTCTCCAAGCATCCGTGTTTATTGGTGTGAGGAATGAAAGACATTCTTGAGAGGAATATGCCTATTTCCAAGACTCAGCATCATCAAACTGAGTCTCAAAAGAGATCTGACCAAAGGAAGAGGAAAAAGAGAGGACTTCCTAGCAGAAAGGATTAGAATAAACAAGTTGTGATAAATTAGCTATATCTTCAATGCTTCATACTGGAAGAATATATTGTTATGGTTGAAATCATGCTAAACACCTACACTATTGTAATTTTGTTTATAAATTTTGTGTATATTACAAATTTATCTTTTTATACACATACATTGTGCTTTCCTATATATAGTGGATGCCCTTTGTCCATTTATAAACAAAACATACCCATGGAAAACAATCAACACAAACACCATATGCTATCGAAGACATTAACGGAAGTCCGCAGCAACGCGCGGGCACCATATCTAGTAACATCTATTGACTCCACATCCAAAGAACCATTCTTCTTAGTTCTTACAACCTGATCACAATTTAAACTTATTTTTTTCTCCAAAAATTAAGTTTTTGTGTAGTTGATGAACACAATTATCTTATTGACGAAATCAAGTTTTCTTCTAACTACACCTTACATATAAGAAATTAAGAAAACTCGAATATGGACGAATTTGAACCATATGAGTCCGGAGCTCAAAAGAGTTCATGAGCGAAATTTTAACATTAAAACTCATTTTAATACACACGCACCTTGAATGGATAACTCATTTTGTTTTAATATTTTTTTAATTTTATAATGATTTTTATGTATTAAAAAAAAACGATATGCAAATGTTTCACTTGCTTTATTAAAAAAGAAAAAATGTTTCTATTTACTTAGCCAAACATATCTTCATTTTCTGCATGTATGTAGAAACCAGTTTTTCTTCCTAGAAGAGGACGAGGATGTAAAACCAAACCGTCTACAATACCCACTAGGTACATAAACCCAGTGTGCTAGATTATGGAATTACTTGGTTCTATTCCTTAAACCCTCTACGTTGGATTAATGAAATTCCTTTCGTTCCAATTAGTCATATAACTCATATGTTTTTATTTGACGAATCATATATATTAAGAATACTAGTGCATGTTGACAGATTGAACAATGACTTTGGCATGGTGATGAGTGATGAGTGACCGATGAGGTGTGATATGATGACGGGTCTTACAAACTACTTGTAGACGTTTACATGGAAAAAGTTAAAATTAAGTGAATTTATAATTGGGATAATGATCATTTGCACAAAAATGAGTTAAAAATTGATCATTCCAATGTTTATTGCCCACTCCAATGAATCTTGGCAAAAATACATAATTACCCTATATTAAACCCTAATATCCTCTTTTCTAATCACCCGATCCGACCTCACCTCTCTCTCTCTCTCTCTCTCTCTCTCTCTCTCTCTCTCTCTCTCTCTCTCTCTCTCTCTCTCTCTCTCTCTCTCTCTCAACCACCAGACCCTTCTCCACATCCTCCTAGCCCCACGTGCCCACCGCCGGCTCCAACCACAAGCACCCCAAGACGCGCGGCAGTTACACATGCGACCGCTACGGCCAGCCCAAGCGCAGCCACACCTGCCACGTCCCCCGCGCCTCCTCCGCTGACTGAGACCAGGACTTCACTGTGTGAGAGAGCCACACGTAGCCATGGTCATGTTCTTGTGGCTGTGTGCTTTTGAGATTCTATGCTTCCGCAATTTCAATTTCATAGATTCGAGTTTCCCCTAATTTTAAAACCCTAGTCTCAAACCTCTGAATTTTATGCCATGTCCTGTTGATTAAGCCGAGCAGTTCTCAAATCGGAAATCATTCATTGAAGCCCAGCCTTCCTTTTCAAGTCATCGTCTTCTGTCTTTGCGACTGTCGTCGCTACTTCGGTTGCGGTGTGTGAAGAAGAAGGTGCTTTGAAAGTTGATTCGCGTTTGACGTTCTATGGTTTAGGTTTTGACACTTCGACTGGGCTTGGGTATTCTCTTCTCAGCTAGCTTCAGGTCATCAGATTTTTGACAATTTCTTTTCTATTGGCATCACTATTCTTGGATCATATAATTGGAGCTGTGGTCCTGGCTGCCCTGCCTTGCATCATCATTTGTCTATTATTTTTTCAAATTGAAGTTTTAAGTTTGAAGTTGAAATTTATTCTCTTTTTTGGACTGGTGATGCTGGCTAGATGATCTGGATTTCAATTCAATTGGTTCACATCAATACCGTGCCCAAATCTGCTGTTATTATCAAGTTATTAATGAAATCTTAGTACCAGTATAATGTGGATGTTTGGTGATTAAAGTTTTGCAACTTCATGCCTGGATTACTGGGGGTCAGTAACCTGGTTACTGGGGGTCAGTAATCTGATTACTGGGGGTCAGTAACCTGGTTACTGGGGGTCAGTAATCGATTACTGGGGGTCAGTAACCATGGTTACTGGAAAATATGGAATCTGTAACCTGATTACTGGGGGTCAGTAATCGATTACTGGGGGTCAGTAACATGGTTACTGGGGGTTAGTAATTGATTACTGGGGGTCAGTAACATGGTTACTGGAAAATATGGAATCTGTAACCTGATTACTGGGGGTCAGTAATCGATTACTGGGGGTCAGTAATTGATTACTAGGGGTCAGTAACTTGATTACTGGAAATCTGTAATCTGCAAATTGCTTACTGGGGGTCAGTAACCGTCGTCCAATAACCTAATTATAAAAAAAATAAAAAATAAATAAAAATCCGGCAAAAATAAAAAATAAAAAAAATTGGTGACCGGAATCCGACGACTCCGGCGACCGGCCATGAGAGGCCGGAGGCGTTGGGTGACCTTTCTGCAAAGTTTCTTTATTTTCCACTTTCTCAGCACATTATAATTCAAAAATCTGTTAGATAAGATAGAATGACAAAATAGGAAGAAAAAAACTAAAATTGTACTAGGATTGAAAAAGATTTGTTCAAATGAGCAATAGAGTTGTAATCTTATGTTCAATAGGGGGGAAAAATAAGATGGTCATTGGAATGGGTAATGAGATGGTCAAATTAGTACTAAATGGGCATTTTCTATTTATATTTTGGGGAAATTCAACAAACATTATATATGCATCATTAGATCATGCATGAAAATTCACAAATAATACAATGGAGTGTGCCTACTTGTCTACACTTCATCATTAATTAATTAACATGGTTTTTTTAAAAACGTGCATTAATTCAACTTAAAAAAAAAATCAAGTGATAAAAAGTTGGGTTTTTTTTACCAATAACTACAATTTTGTGTTAATATTTACCACTAGTAAAATTCTTTTTTCAAATTACCAATAGCAAGATTCCATCTAAAACTAACAGAATCAGTTAACTCTTAAATTACAAAATTACCCGCAGTGAGCCTAATGCTACTGATCCTCAGAACTCAACTTAATACTACTGACCCTCAGTAGTTCCGCCGTACTCTGCCGCGCTTTAATACTATTGACCCTCAGTAGCTCCGCCGTCCTCCGCCGCGCTCCAATACTACTGACCCTCAGTAGCTCCGCCGCGCTTCAATACTACTGACCCTCAGTAGCTCCGCCGCGCTTCAATACTACTGACCCTCAGTAGCTCCGTCGTTCTTCAATACTACTGAGTCTCAGTATCTCTGCCGTCCTCCGCTGCACTTCAATAATACTGAGCCTCAATAACTCTACATAAACCCTGTGAATTCTAATCTACCCCTTCCCAAATTCAAACTCAAATCCCTAGATGGATCTCCTCTGAGCCTACTCCGACAACCAAAAAAATTACAGATCTCACTCCTCCACAAACCGGCCTCCACTGATCCAATCCCAACCACCAAATCCCACCACACCAAATCAAAAAAACAAACAAGCTGAGAGAGAGAGAGAGAGAGAGAGAGAGAGAGAGAGAGAGAGAGAGAGGCGGTGAGGTGGGGGACTCAGGGACGAAGCGGCTCGCGCCTTCGCCGGCCTGCCTCCCGCCTCCGGCCTGCCTCCCAGCCTTGCCGCTCGTCGCCTCTAATCTCAGATCAATTAGGTTAGGGTTTGGGTCTGGGTTTGTGGGTTTGAGGAGCAGATGGAGAGAGAGATCAAGAACTCAAATCCCTCGGGGAGGAAAGAGATTTTTTTTTTTTAAATATATATAGATGGCATATGTTGTAATTTTTAGATTTTCAGGGTTAATTATGTCATTAAACATTGGACAATTTAACAGTCTGTTACTGTTAATTCCTGTTGGTGGTATAAAAAAAATTAGGATTTGCTATTAGTAAATATGAGCACCAAATTGTAGTTATCGGTAATTTTGTATAAAAAGTTTAATACGTTGCGGTGAAGGTGTTTTATTTCCTGTTTAGGTTAATCTTATAACGAATACCTCTTAAGCAAGCCCATTAACATTATTACATAACCTGGTATATGGTGGGCCTAATACTACGCATAAGGTGCTGAAGAACTTGACAATTTTAAAGTGCCTTTCATAAGTAAATGTATATTAATGCGGTTAGAACTCAGAACTACTGATTACAAAAGGATTGAGTACATATGGCGCTCTAGAGTAAACTATATCAGAAGAACATAACTAATGAGAAGAATAATCATATTATCGAGTTAATACATTAACTTGCAAGCTTGTAATACTTGTCATATTAGTTACATATCAAACTTGTGATTTATATAAGTACGTTACAATAAGAAAATGTGAATTTTTTAAGCCAACAATGTGCATGTACGTTTGGATGAAGTTGATGCAACATTTTTATCGATCATAAAAAATGTGATTGTCTCATGAAGTTATGCAATGTATTCCCCTGACTTTGAATTAGATGATAGGAAATCAATGAAGGCAAACTATATATACTATTTCACAATAAGGTAGGGATAGATTTCAATTTAAGATATCGGAGCATAACTGATTTGGGAAACATCATACAATAATCTCATAAAAAATGACAATAAGGATAACTAACATTGCATGAACAAATAGATTGAATGATTGAATTATATGATGATGTTTGGAACAAAACATTCCAAACGAATTACATGTGTGTATAATTCAAGGCGCACAATGTACGACACAAAGAAATAGTTTTGTAAGTAGCACATATGAATAGTAATTAATTTTGACGTTTTAAGTCATGCTACATAATTTTGTGGTATCCGGTTAATATAGTCGAGTCGGTGCTGAAATTAATTTAATTTAATTTAAGAGAAAACTAACGGGTTGAATTGTAAAAACTTATACAAATAATGCAAAAATTTGAGATCCCATCTGAACAAATTGTACAAGGCTTACCCAAAGTAAAATCGTTTAACCCTCAATTGCATGATGTTACAGTTGGAAACTCAACATGAAATTCCTATGGTCTATGGAGTTTTGTATTCCAAGTGTGCAGCTTTTTTCTGTTTTTAGGAATGGGGCGGGTCCAATTTTCTTTCCTTTTTATGTAAGTTTCCAAGAAACCTGTAAGCCGCGTTACCGTGTTTTTTGGTCGGCGATTACTTCCATAAATATGTACCTGGTAAACTCCCCGAATTGAAGTCAAGTCAATTTCCCATAGTTTGATCAAAATGATTGATCCATGATTCCATGTATAAGAGTCTCACTTTGATGTTGGGTTGTGTGATTTCTTGTATCAAGAATGGTTATAGTAGAGGGGAGTATATTGGAGATTTGGAGTGCCAATGTTGTTGGCTTGTTGCATCCGAATCGTTAATGCAGTTGGTTTTTGATTGGTGAATGAAGAATGGTTATAGTAGGAGAATTTATGGGAGGGGCTGCTCTTGGAGCAGCATTTGGCATTCTCTTTGATGCGGTTAAGGAGGCAATGAAGAAATGTGCAAAGTTTAAACCCCTACTCAATACAATTAAATCCAGTCTCGATTCGTTACAACCGCTGATCCAACAGATAGAAATGCACAATGCTGAATTGAATCTCCCGAACGAGGAAATAGAATCATGTCTGAAGCAGATGGAGGAAGGAGCTGAGCTCGTTCGCAAGCTACTCAAAGTTTCCAAGTGGAACTGCAGGAAGCCTCGTTACACTGATCAACTTGTTAAGTTGGATGGATCTCTTAAGAGAATGTTGGATATACTGAAGGTGCAGGAAGCCAGGGATGTGAAGGAGACCTTGATTTTGGTGAGGAGTATAGAGACTGTGGTCAAGCGACTTGAAGGGAATGGTTTGGTACAGAGTCAATTTGAGATCAATGGCTGTTGTGCAGTGCCTGATTATGAACCTCAGACGATTACAGTGGGAGTGGATGCTCCTTTGAAGGAACTAAAGAAGAATTTTCTTAAGGATGGGATGTCATTGTTTGTACTGACTGGTCCGGGAGGAAGTGGGAAAACCACATTGGGAAAAGCGTTCTGTCAAGATCAAGAAGTTAAAGGTATGTAGTTTTATATTCTGCTCTAATTGGTGAAGTTCTATTATGTGCCTTTGCAAATTGTAATTGCAGACTTGAAGTAGTAGTCTTGAGTCTTGATATATATCATTATAATTGTACTGTAGGAATGTTACTTATAGCTATCAAATGCTTGAGTTAGTTTTTTTTTTTTTTTTTTTTTTTTAAAGATCTAAGAGTTTCATACCTACTCCATGTCGTGACTTGAACCTAAGACTTGATAACCTACTTATTAGGTAATAGTACTCTTACCACTTGAGCTATCAAATGCTTGAGTTAGGCTATTCTATGACAGTTAAAATCTGTTGCATCAATATATTTGTATTAGAGGAATGCTGCTTGAAGTCTTGAATATATCAAATGTCTAGCTTACGCCTACATTAAGAAAGTTAACATCAACTAATAAAGCTGTTAACACTACTAAATCTTCTGCATTAATTAGCTACTGATGCGCCTATGATAATGCATCAGTTTAGATATTGTGCACTAGTTATGCTATTGTAATTATTGTAGACCAATATGCCTTTACTACTGATTGTAAAACTGACTGTCCATACTCCTATATATTGTACACTATGTAATTGTAAAGATTAATGAAATCAGATTTCTACAAAAGCTGGTAGGAATGTAATTCATCTCATATATAAGTTCAAAGGCTGTAAATCATGACCCGTTTCTTGATTCTTAGTAAATTTAATTGGATTCAGAATTCATTTGAACTTGCATTTCAAATCCTAAAAGATAATTCCTCTAAAAGAGGCCCCAGTTTCTCATGCAATGCCCTTCCCCACAGCTGATAAATTCATTTGTTCCTTGTATCCTTGTAATCATTTGTCTATTGCTTTCACTCATTATGATTTTCTTGTGTTGTATATTCGTAGATATATTCAAGAAAAATATCTTCTTCGTTACTGTTTCTAAAACGCCCAACTTGAACGATATTGTTCGAGAACTGTGTCAACTGAAGGGCTTTCAGGTGCCTTTCTTTCATACCGAGGTAACCGCAGTAGGCTGGCTGGAAACATTTCTAAGGGAAACAGTTCAACATCCTCTATTGTTGGTCCTAGATGGCGTTTGGTCTGGATCAGAATCCCTTCTTAACAAGTTTGCAATCAAAATGTCAAATTACAAGATTTTGGTGACATCAAGATTTGCATTTCCAAGATTTGGTTCTCCATACTACTTAGAATCACTCAAAGATGAAGATGCAATGACTCTTTTTCGTCATTCCGCATCTTTGGGAGATAGGAGCTCTAATATTCCAGAAGATCTTCCAAGAAAGGTGTGTGTCTAATCTATGACTCACAATAAGTGTTCTTATTTATGCCTCACAAGTAGGGGATTGCTTCATTTTATGCAAAACGTAACATCCATCTAACTTCAGAAAGAAGAGAAAAGAAAAGTGAACTTTACACTTGATCCCTTATTTAGTTTGAACAACTCTAATTGCACATGTAATGCAAATAGAACTACTGATGATTATTTGATGAACTGAACTGCAGATAGTCGAGCGCTTAAAGGGATTCCCCCCAGCCATTACAATGGTAGGAAGGTCACTTTGCGGGAAGCCTATTGAGATTTGGAAAAATAGATTGATGCAATGGTCCGGAGGTTCTTCTATCCTTGATTCGGAGAGTGATTTGCTTGACTACCTCCAAGCCAACTTAGATTTCTTGGACAAAGGAGAAATGACTATAATCAAGGAATGTTTCATTGACCTTGGCTCGTTTCCTGAAGACCAGAGAATCCCTGTTGCTGCCCTCATCGATATATGGGCAGAGTTATATAAGCTAGATGAAGACTGCATGTCCATTGAGAAGTTATATGAGCTTGCTTCCCAGGGTCTGGCAAATCTTGTATGCACAAGGTATGCATGCTTATAGAACTATAGGTCTTGTCTGATATTCTTACACGGCTTCATTATGACCAATTACTTGTCATAACTTTCTTTTGCCAGTATGTTTTCCTTAAAAGAAAAGGTTGTCTTCTAACAAATTTGGTTCTGATAAAACCAGAAATGATAACTGGGAGGTGGATCAATACTTCGGCGAACATTTTGTCACGCAACACTATATGCTTAGAGAGCTAGCTATTCATCAGACTCGTCAGGAACCAATAGCACAGAGAAAAAGGTTGATTCTAGACATATGTGGAGACAATGTTCCCAGATGGTGGACAGAACAGAAGTTTCAACCTATTAGTGCGCGCTTGTTAGCTATCTCAACTGGTTGGTTGTTCATTTCTCTTATTTGGATAGTAGTTGCACACACTCAGACAGATGCTAAGACTTGTCTAGTATTTCAGCATTCATTTGCCATGTACTCACATCATATATGTGCAGATGGAGTGTTCTCAACAAAATGGCACAACATGCAACTTCCAGAAGTTGAGGTTCTAGTGCTCAACTTTCAGACAAAGAACTATGCCTTACCCGTATTTGTGGAGAAAATGGATAAACTGAAGGTTCTAATAGTCACAAATTATGGATTCTTACCGGCTGAGTTAAGCAATTTTCAACTCCTGGGGTCTTCATCAAATATAAAGAGAATCAGATTAGAGCGTGTTTCAATTCCTTCTCTAATCAATGACTCCATACAATTGAAGAGTCTGCAGAAGATATCTTTATATATGTGTAACGTAGGCCAAGCCTTTAGCAATTGCTCCTTCCAGATTTCATATGCATTTCCAAATCTAGTGGAAATGAACATTGATCACTGCAGTGATCTGTTGGATTTACCTTACGACCTTTGTGATCTTATTCATCTAAACAAGCTCAGTATTACAAATTGTCATAAGCTATATGCCTTGCCTGAAGAAATTGGAAAGCTCGTCAATCTGCAAGTTTTGAGGCTAAGGTCATGTACACACTTGTTAGAGTTGCCAAATTCTATCAGGAACCTCAAAATGCTAAACTTTCTAGACATCTCTTATTGCTACAGTATTAAAGAATTACCTGAAGATATTGGAGAGTTATGCAGTTTGAAAAGGCTCCATATGAGGCAGTGTTCAAAATTGCAGGAGTTGCCCCCATCAGTTTTATGGCTCAAGTTGCTAAAGGAAGTGGTATGTGATGGACATGCAGAAAAATTGTGGGAACCTTTCTTACCTTATCTCAGAAAGATACACATAAAAGTGGCCAAACAGAATTGGCACCCCTGCACGAATTGGGCTAATCTTGTAGTCACAAGGTATGTATGTAAGCTTTTCTGTTTATCTAGTTTCACACACTCACACACAAACACACACAGATAATCTTGTTGTCACAAGGACTAGTTTCTGATTTCCATTATTATTGTGTATGTCAATTTAAGATATCTATTGTAAACTATGATGTCTGTGATGTTGATCAATTCATCAATACCAGGATGGAGAAGACAGAGGTAGTGGACAACATGGTTAAATCGCAGATAAACACAGTTCAGACAGAGTTACAAGCAGAGTTTAAGGCTGAGATAAAAGTGGCCAGAGATGATTGGTTCCCCACCCAGAGTCAGGCTAATGTTGTTGTTACAAGGTCTCTACCAGTTAAATGGCATATCGAGACTATTAAGACAGAGTTACAAGCAGATTATAAGGCCGAGATAAAAGCACTCAGAGACGAGTTTACAAATAAACTTGATGTCATTACCGGTTTACTAGTCCATCTCATAGAAGTAATTTTTTTGTCATATATTTGGTTTCTGTCATTGTAGTGATCAAACAGTGCTTTAATAACTGTCTGTATATGTTTACTGTTTAGGGAAAGAATGAGAAAGAATGGGAAGGGAAGGACATCCAAGAACGAATAACAAGTGTTTTCGGAGACAATGAGAGTGAGACTGCCAAATCAAGTTTCTGTATGGATAGAAACTCAAAGAAGGTTATACACCAACTTCAAAAGGGCAATCGGCTGTGCCCTCTCCCGCCTGAGGAACAGATACGACGCGGTTAAGTGCATGGATCAGTAATCCAAACTCCAGGTATGCTTTCTCATTTCTGCATCATTTGCTGACATGCAAAAGTATATCACCATAATATCGTTGGTGAATCATTTTGTCTTCATGCATGAAAGACGGTGGAACTTGGAAATCTTTGATGCACCAAAAGAGTGGTTTATAGACTTAATGACCTCGGGTACATGGTTGAGTGAATCGGTAAGTTTATCCCTACATTGATAACATGTGAAAGACGATGAAACGAGTGAACTAGTGAAGCATTCTAACGTAATTTACGATTTTATGTACAGCATGTGGATGTGTTCTTGTATACTGTTCGCAAGATTGCACATTTTCAGTCCCAGTCTTCCTCTCAGTGTTGCACCATCTTGGATACTGTGTTTTGGGTATGAATAGATGACTTTTTGTATAGACTATAATTCTTTTCATTGACATATAGGCATGAAACTTATTGGTTTAAGCAACTTATGTCGATCCTTGATTTTTATAGAGTTGGATGAATGGGAGATGGGAGGAATTCCAGAAGAATCCGAAGTCCTATAAGTGGGATTCAGACCTTAGGGACTATCCACTTGGCAAGTCGCCTAAATATGCTCGAAGATGGAGTGAAGTTGATCATGTAAACATTTATCATTTCTAATGCAGATATGCCTAACTATTAAGTAGCAGACTAGCAGTTAACTAGCTTAATCTGTGATTATATTGGCAGTTGTACCTTCCGATCAACATCAACAACCAGCATTGGGTGGCTGTATGCGCGGACATAACACGAAGAAAGTTAACTGTATACAATTCTATGCGGTCTGCAGCTCAAGATGAGTTCATTTGTGACATATTGAATCCCATGGCGACAATGTTACCATCATTACTCGTCCAGTCGGGATTTTACGAACACAAGCCGGAGTTGTCCCCTCTGACTACTCCGTTTAAAGTGGTACATATAGCAGACAACATCCCACAGCAGATTGTCAGGTGAGTGTTAGTAGATGTTCAACGATCGTAGATTTTCATTTTATGCTCTCCAATTGACCTAGTTAAATGAAATTTGTGTTGCTTACAGTGGCGATTGTGGGGTCTTCATGCTCAAATACATAGAGTACTTGAGCTCCGGACTACCGTTGAGTTTTGCACAAGCAGACATACAACTATTTAGGAAGAGAATGGCATTCGAGATGTTTGCCTTGACAATGGTAAGTACATGCATGAATTAATACAGTAACTAAGGGTAATGATATTAGTGTACCACTTAACTTCTGCCCACTCTCACATCGCAGTGTATATATGATTTGCAGGTGGTGTCTTCTCAACGAAATGGCACAGCTAGCCGACTGGGAGAGCGACCTCCCACTCCCAGTGGGAAAAAATAAAAAATAAAAAAGAAAAATCCATAAGAAGTCAATTAGAGCGTAAGCACCAATGGGGTTATCTGCTGACCAATTGACTGAAAACTGAATTTAGAGGAATGCAGCGGTTAAGTATTGGTCATACCAATTGATGGGACCCACCAGTCATACCAATTGAGTGACTAAAAATTAGTCGGTCGATTAGTATGACCAATTCAGTAGGCTCTACAATACTCTCTGATGCTATTTGATTGCAACCGTTGGATCTTTACAATGTTCAAATCTCAAATACAAATAGCTAATTGGCAATCATATTAACTTTTACTGGTGTATTGTGTAAGACGGAGGTAGTAGTTGCCAATATTAGAGGAATAGTATATTAGTACTACCAATTTGGTTGGTCAATTGGTAATTGGTCTTAGCTCATGGATGCATTTGCTCTTACAAAGTGGTATAGACTGAAAAGAGCAAAACCACCATCTTCTGCTAACTCTCCTCCAGCATGAGTCTAAATATGCAAAATCTTGTTTTATGTAGCTTTTGAGAATTTTCGAGAGAAACTTTTATGATCTGTAACTCTAGAGTTTAAAAACAGATGCTAGCCAGTCTTCAATTCATTTAAATCCTTGATACAAAACAGAGTTACAACACATTACAATTGTCCAAAAGGAAAATAGAAAAATAATGGTAAACAAGACAACCAAACCTAAGTCAAAAAAATCTAGCAACCAAGATATACTCATCTTTGTCAGTTGTATTCTGGCTTTCATATATCCCTTGATTTCTCACTGATAATTACTTCTTTTCTTCTTTTTTTGGGTCAAAGCACTAGTCAGTACTAATAGATTGCTTTTATACACCTTCCATTTCCTGTTCAAGCCATGTCACACTCCACCTGCTCAAAACTTAGTTTCCTGGGATAAAAGAAGCTTATTACTCGGTCATAAAATGATGATACAGGCACATTAATGTCTGTTTTTGCTTTCATAAAGTAAACGGATATTCCTACTAGAAAAGCAGGAATTACGCAACAACAGTCGTTAACATAATAGATATAAAATAAAACTAAGTAAATGACAAAAGAAAGGACATTTAGACTAACCAGAAATTAATCTGAATCCGAGGACGTTTGAGAGCGAGGATTCAATTCCATTATCAATTTAGACAGTGTCTCGCCCATGTCTTCTGATTCATCCTTTGCAAACCCCCAACTCCTAAGTAACTCTGCCCCAGGTCCTCCTCTGGCAATCCCAAACTTGTGAAGATCACCCAATCTATTCTCCAAAAATGGCAACACGGCACTGCTAGACCGTAGTCTAGCTGCCATAGGGATGGAATAGACATCAAGTGATCCCCTTGATGAGGAACCAGTAACTGGGGTGCCAAGAAGCTCACCATGTTGGCCAACACGGTTCCCGAAGATAGAGGGAAAAGGCAAAGGTATTGGCAGAGGACATTGAGCCACTGAAAGATGGCTAAATATTGGCCTTGTTATTGCATGCTCATAAGCAGCATGTACCATACCCTTTACTTCATTAATTGATGCTCGCTGACCTCCTGTAGAACAAACCGACCAATCGGAATAATTAAGCATCCAGTCGTCAAAAACTTCCAGTAAAACTCTTCATAACTTTTCCCATACACATTTCCGTAAGTTCTCTACATATTGTTCAACATTTTCAATAGTGCCAAACAGAGACAAGCCTGACATATCTCATCAGTATGCTTCACCAATGAATGGCTGCAGTATCATCATAACAGTGACATTCTAGCAAGATCTTTTCTTTTCCTAAGAAATACAGTCCAAGCACAAAAACAGTTCTTTGTAACAACTTCTACAGAAGAGACTTATCTAGATGCTTTAAGGTCTCTCAAGCATCTAGGCAGATTTTCTAACAGCGTATGACAGATTCAGTTTTCTAGGTTTTCTTGAAATCCACTTAACCAAAGTCGCATATGCACATGCAACTTGATGCCTACAGCATGGACTATATTGCATGTGCAGATAGCATGATGATTATCCTGAATTAGCATGCAAAACATTTCCTAGGAGATTGATGTAATAAATATAACTGATCCGTTGAAAGCTTGGAAACAGTACCAGTTCCAAAGGCGCCGAGGACAGTCATGGATTCGACTGATTGTGAGTCTACAACCTGCTCTGAAACCTCTGGTGTCAGGGGCTGCAAGTTGCGAAGATAAGTTTGCTCGACCTGGTTTCCTGGATTTTACCATGCAAAATAATTAACCAAATTCATTGCTAATAATTGACATGAAAATCAACTGGAATAATACCAGTTAAAGAAGGTGCTGGCATTGCAGCATCCAGAATAGCGACCATATTCTGTCTAGCCTGCCCAGATAGGATTTGCACAACCTCATTAACAGTCAAAGCACCAGAAGCATAGGTAGAGTCTGCATTGGGCCCAAGCGGTTCCATACGAAAAGGCATGCTAACAGAATGTAGGGTAGCAGCATACACTGCACTGCAGTGATAACGGTTTTCATCTTTAATGCTGAGAAGCTTCGATGCTTTGCCTATGAAATCAAGTTGACAGAAGATAAATACAAGAAAGTGTAAGAGAAGCTAAAAGAGTATTGACATGTACCACTAAACTTTTGTTCAGAATTTTTTTACAACCTAGCCTCCATATTAAGTTTGTTAAATACCTTGTTTTATGCTGATTAATTGGATGAAACCATATTTCCTAGAGGAAAAATAAAAGCTCCAGAAACATAATAAAACAACAGTCTGGAGAAAATAGATAAATGCAATGTATCTTACTTCTACTCAGTGAAGGTAGCCCGACTGGAACAATCAGTTTACATAAAGATGATAGCTTTGAAAATGAAACTGCATCATGAAGCTTCTTGCTGACTCTATGCTTTTGGCTTATGGAATCTATTGCAGCGCCAGGACCCCGTACAGCATAGAGCAACACAGGAACATTTGTGTATTCATCTGCAATACTCTCCAGAAAATCAACTGCTATCGGAGAGAAACCTCCCGAGTCATCAACAATGAACTGGAAACCCTGTCAAAATGCACCAAGATTCAAACTTTATAAATCCAATTCATATTGAAAATTATTTTGGTGAGTGGCTACCAAAAAGGACTATTCAAATTTAAATATGTAACCAGCACTACTATGTACTATTTCTGCTGTTCATGTTCTAATGGCCAATAAAGATGCTCCAAGTCAATATTAACCTAGGCACAACTCGCCACCCAGTTAAACATGGCTCAGAGTTTAACACTATACCGGTCATCAACATGCATCAATCATAATCCATCAAACCAGGTAATGAATTTAAATATGAATTTACCTGAATATGGTCACACTCTTCTACGAAAAAGCGAAGTCTATCACTCATTTCTTCTCCATGTAAACCCCCAGTAAAGGAATCCCTTCCAATCCCAAAATTGTCAAATTTGTGAGCATCTATCCACGATCCACTTAATTCATATAAACTCTGGGGATGATAGTGGGATTTTGAATAGTCCGTCCAGTATTGAACATCATTTTCTAACTGTTCCACAATGTCCCTGTTAGAAACTTCTCTTCGAGAACCATTCTCCCCTCCACTGACACCATTTTCAACAGTCGAAGAATTCTCCTGCTCTTCCTGGTACAAACTTTGCAAGAACAAATTTCTCCTGCGTGGTTCAGACGCTTGAGTAGAAACATTACCATCCCTGCACAGTGGTCTAGAGACAATAAACTCATCTACACACAACTAAACAAAAAAAAAGAGATGTAAAATAAACAACTCAACATAAACGAAAACTCAAAGAAAGGGCCTCACCATGTCATAACACTTGATGCTACGGATGAACCCCCATTGTACAAAGTTCCAGATGAACTCATAGACCCAAGGGAACCTGCCACAACCCCAAAACAAACTAATCACTGTAATGCCCATACATTCTAAACAACAATACATAATCCCAATCAAGCAGGCATTAAAAATCCAATCTTTGCAATTTCCATACATTACTATACACAAACCCAAATCTAACCGGCATTAAAAATTCAATCTTTACAATTTCCACACATTCTAGGCTTATAAAACCAGAAACCCAAAACAAGTATAACTACCTTGAAGGTCGACAGAGATCAGCCGAGGAGTGTAAGTAGGAACACCCTGTTGATTTCAATGTACAAGTACCCAAGTAAACCAAACTGAAACCCAAAAAAGAAATGGTATCAAAACAGCTTGCAAACATTATCACACACCTGGTGAGTTTCACCATAGCGGTAGAAAACGTCCATGTTCAAAGACTGGTTCTTGAACACTGCGTCTGCTTCAGGGTCTTCAGCCAACTCAAGTAGCTCATTCTAAAAAAGCAACATAAGAACATGAATTAGAATCTCTGAAACTGCACAAGGAATTCGAATGTGGGGAGTTTGTGGGTAATGTGTACCTGGAAGTTCCAGAAATGAGAGCCCATGAAGTTTGCGAAGCCTCCAACTTGGAGGGTGACGATCTCCCTCATACCTTAAGATTTGTGAAGAGTGGCGGGAATGGAATTTGGAGCCAAAAAAAAGTCAAAGCAAGTTGTTGTGGGTGAGGCTAGTAACTAGTGTTAGAGTTCTACTTAGCTACTGAGATTGGGTTTCACGATTAGGGGTGGGTCTGTAGAGTCGGTGAGGGAGTGTAGAAGAGAGAGCAGAGAGGAAGAGGGAAAGGGTGTCACTGTTGCCGCCGCTGTTGCTTGTTTTCGACTTTTCTCTTCTTTGTTTTGGCTCTATTAAATTGGGTCAAAGATTTGTGGGTGAGCATGAGAACCCAATTGAGTTGGGCAATGAGACCAACACTTCAAACAACAACAGAACTACCAAGAGTCCAAGACTCTTCATTCCAAACGGACAAATGGAATGTTAGGGATAAGAAAAGGGACTCGAATCCTCTGCTGGGCTCTTAAAGGAGCCGAGCTGATCCAACAGCCCACCTCCCTCCTGCAAGGCCGGATGGAACTCAGATCAACTCAAGCCAAAAAGAAAAAGACAGGAGAGGATCCGGGTTCTAAAAAAAGGAATAAGTGAAGCATAATGACAATTAGTCTAGTCAGCTTGACAATCGGCTACCAAATTAGCTTCTCGGTACATATGAGGCCATGAGAGATATGCATTACATCTATCCACCACTTTGAATAGGTTCATAAGAGTTAGCATTGCAGATTTATTTGGTTTATTCATTTGGAGATTGAAGGTCATGCTTAGAATATCTTCACGGTACTAAATTCAAGCTCGGAGAATCTTACGGAGCATTAGTGTGGATGAAGCTAAGGCCAAGAATGTAATAAAGTTGTCAATTGTGTGATATACAGCTTCTCTTATTTGTGGAGGATGATACTGGATTGGCTTAATCAAATACTAGCTGAGGAGTTCAGTAATTGAGTCTTGAAATGAAATTTGATACTCTTCCTACCAGATTGTCGTAAGTTTAATGAGACTACAATGAACAAATTCTTTTTTATTCGCAAAAACTTTCCGTTTTATGTTAAGAAATGATATTCTTGGATTGAATCAATTACGCAGGACTAATAACACCTAAAACAAGGGTGAACCTAGAATTGTAATTAGATAATAACTTTTCATCATTATAGATATGAATTTGTAAGTTGTAACACATTTCATCATACTTCTTCACAACTTTGGCAATATTTTAAGCAACTGGAACCATAATAATAATTGGTACCACAATTAAATCGTGAAATCTTGGAGATTTTAGCGTGTTTGATGAATAGTGATGAAAGGATATGGTGAAAAACCAAGATCCTAGTTGAGGTGTGACTAGGGCACGTTTTCCTCACCACCACTGATTGTGCTCCCAAGCACTATACAGAACGTCCAGAAAACCCGACAATGAAAACTTAAAATATCAAATTATCAATGGTTGACATAGTAGAGAATCAAAATAGGAAACTATTTGGTACTTAGTCACCAAAATACGAATAAAGGTTATCTTTTGGATAAATTTCAACTTATTATTAAGCAAAAGATTCTTGAGAGTGACTGATTTGTGTGGATCTATAATTGTTTTCGCATGAGCTTAGCTGTGAGATTAGGTTAACCTATGAATAGATAATGTAAACAATACAAGCCATTAGTTTGGCTGCTTAATGGTACTATTTTCAAATTTGTTTTAATGCTTCTTTTGATTTTTACTTATTATTAGAAGCCTTCTGAGCATGACACATTTTTATTTGGAGACAGATTTTGCATAATTGCAGAACAATAATTAAGGAAACAACAAGGAATTCTGCTGAAGATGATAAGCAATTGGAACCTTAGGATCTGAATTTGGCTGCCTATAAGATTGAAAGTAACGCTTACAGTATCACCTTGAAACTTTCAGGTCCAAAGACCCAGATGCCATCTAAGTTTGAGTACTTGTTCATTGCGAACAAAGTTTCACTTCTCAAGTTCAGATATTGGAGCATAAATTATTAATTAGTACCAGAGAAACAAACCAGAAGAATCAATTAAACTGATTATTAAGTTAAGATACAGTCATGTTTTACTTCCTACAATCAATAGGTTATAAGTGGTCATTACATAAACCTGTATAAATGAAGCAGAGGGAAGAAGCTTCTGCATAACAATGGCTAGTTCTTGTCACCTCTCTCTAGTTAAAGTAGCTAGTGCCTCCTTCGAAAACCTTGAGCTTCAAGTCCCTCTCTCTTTGTTAAAACACTGCTTATTATAAATATGCTCATAAGATCAGAGAATATGATATATCCCCATGTATATATTTGTATCTGCAAAATTCAAGGGCGACTACTATATGACTATACATCTCCACTGGAGTTGTGTCTTGCCCCTTTCCAACTGTAGCCATCTGATTTCTGATCATCTTCTTCCGTTTCTGTGCTCTCACCTCCTGTTGTAGATTGACCACCTTTGGCAAACTCCATACCAAGGAGGGGACCCTGTGGAGAACCAGACTGTGAAGTATTTGCCTTGGAATTGTCTCCACAGTGTTCCTGGTTCATCCATAAACCATTGGCTTCCGCAGCAGAAGAAGCGGGTACCTTTCGGACGTGAAGTCTGTATTTCTGCAATGGCAGAATCATACAAATAGTTTAACAAACCATCAAACATGAGTAATAATGAGGTTATTCAAAATTTCAATTCAAATGCCTACCTGCAAATGGCTTTTCACTTCATCATTGGTGAGACCATCTACCTGCATAAGCTCTCTTATCTGTTTAGGAGTAGCTACTGCAAAACAGAATGAAAAAACAATTAAGGTGCAGGCACAAATGGAATTTGATTCAAACAATTAGAGTAAGGACTCAATTTCAAGTAGTTTGGCCAGAAGCATAAACATCAAGGGACTACATTCAAGTATTGTGTTGGTATTTTGACTATATTCTAACACTGTCATCTTCTTTTGTACAACTCCACACTCTAAGCTAATCAGAATCTTTTCCTTTGTTGAAATTGGTTCACAAGAATAAGTGCATGATTCTTCCCACTAGTTTCACTTACTCGAGCAAATTCTAACTTGAAAATGACCAAAGACCAAGCAAAATCCCAAACATCCAAGTTCAAGTTCAACTTCATAATATCCAAGCAAGCTATATCAATTTGCCTCTAATACTTTCTAGTCACAATGTCTAACCTTGTGATCCCCCAAGCTGTTGAAGCGCATCAACAAATCGGCGATGAAGCTCAGGCGACCAGCATCGCCTTTGTTTCCTAAAACATTGCTGCTGCTGATGCTGCGACTGCGACTGCGGCTGAGCCTCAATATGTAACTTCACCAAAGATGGACCAGACCCTCCTCTAGTAGTGCTGCTCTTAGAGTTCCCATTGTTAACTTCACACATTGGAGTCATCAGAGAAAGGCTTGGCACCTGTGAAACCTCCTTGTCTTCCTTCACATAGCTTCCCTTGAATGGCACAAATGCCCCTCCCCTGCTTCTCTTCCTGCTCATCTCAATCGGATTCTCAGGCACAGACCGATCATCATCCTCATTTCTCTGCCACACCACAAAAAACAAAAACCAATTAAAAAATAAGTTCAACTTTCACAAATTAAATCCAAATAAAGTCACCATCTTTAGCTTAAAAATTAGTAATTTACCAGTTTGAGCTCTGATTTGCTGTAATCAAAGTTAGTGCTCCAGAGCTGAGCAGAGCTCATCCAGCTCTTCATATCCCTATTCTCCTTTTCCGAAACTACCCCTCCATTCTCATCCTTCTTAATCGGTATGAACTCTTCAATCACCACAGCCCGATCTTCCATTTCCCCACACAGCATTACTTCCTCTTTCAATCTCTCAATAGCTACACAAAACCCAACAAATAAATTACCAAAAAAAAAAAAAAACCAAACTCTACAGACCAGAAATCAAACCTACCATCTTTCAATATGACCATACAAAGAGGAAGCTCCCTCTTGAAGACCTCGATCTTCCTCATTTCATCTTCGAGTCTCTTGTTATATTCTTGAAGCTTTGACGACCTGTTAACGCCGTCTTTAACGGCAGAGAGCTGCGACAGAAACTCGGAGATGGACTTTGGTTCGAAGACAACGTTGGAAGAATCTAAGCTGAGCTCCATGTTTGATTTCCTGTTCTTTGTTTTTGGGTTCAGATAAACCTGATAAGGAACAGAGACAGAGAGAGAGAGAGAGAGAGAGAGAGAGAGAGTTTGGGTATATATATGGGTGTAAGGGAATTTTTCAGATTCAGGACAGCAAGATTCACTAGTAACTTCGCCGGGTCGTCGCGTCTCTGAGTCGACCCGGGCGAGGGGACTCAGTTTTGTAGTGAGTCGGGCCGAGTGGGGAGGGTGTGGGGGAATCTTTGGTATCCGTACTCTTCACGCGGCGAAAATGCAATTCATTTGTGTTTTTACTATTTTTCGGGGGCTTCTTCAATAAGATTCGTTAGGTAGGTGAAAACAAAATTACATAATGGATGAAAAGGGCACGCATTAGTTGGCCTTAGATGCCAAAATATTGGGGGCAATTTGGTAATTAAGACGGATATTTTGGACATCAAAATGCAAAACAAAAACTTCACATTGGTTGAACACGAAATGTTGATAAAATCATGTTTGTAGTTTTTCACATGTCTAAAAATATTGGCCGGGTGAGCTACAGGTCCGAGGCCGGGAGTAATTTAAGTTTGGTCCCTCCCCAAGGGATGCTTTTCACAAGTTGGGGTTCGAACCAATTTAGGTTGAGTTTTTCTTTCTTTTTACTCTTGTACATGGTGTTCTTTACTTGCAATACTGATTAAAATCGTGAATATGTGGTAATTCTGAATCACATGATAATTATTTTTCGATTTTCCATACTTAAAGTCTTTCAAAAAATAAAATATCAATAATTCTTCACTATCTAAATGATTTGGTTCATCTTAGGTGCGGTGCGTTGTTGTACAAGAGTGTCGATATCAACATTTTTGCCGTGTGTGGCCACTTGACATTGGTTATTAGGCTATTACTTTTCCGAGTTTTTTTACAACATTTCTAATTCGGTGCATTTTTTGTCCAAAAAAATAGTGTTTGAACCCTAATGGCATGATCTTATTTGTTAGTTTGATAAATCTAAACCCTATGACATACCACTTCTCCAGCCTATTTCCATATGCCATTTAAGGTCAAGCACATGAAACTCCCACTAACCCAACAAAAGAGAAAAAGAAGAAAAGACTATCAATATATACTTGGAGTTGGCGGTCAAGCTCTCCTTTGACCGTTGAAAGCCCGGCGCGTAACACCGACCTCTACTATTTGGACCTTTTCAATCTGAAGAACTAGTTGGTAGTTTTCACTTTTCACCAAAGACGTAAATGGTAATTAATCCTTCCAAGTATACTCTCGTATGAATATATCGCAGATTCCTTCCTCTTGTTTTTTACTTTCTAGTTTCAACTAGACGGGTAGCAGCCTTGGGTTCGGTAGGGGTATTTTTCTTGGATACTAGTTAGAGGCGTGTCAAATCGCACCGCCGCCGACAGTGAAGAAATCCGGTGGCGACCATTAATATACAAGAAAGATAATTATTGAAATTTTTGCTGGTTCCATATCATACACTCATTCTGCACTATTCAAACTTCAAAGCATCTAGAATATCTTCCACTTGTGATTCACTTGATTATGAACCATACAAAATATAAATAGGTACATTAATCTCTTATTTTGTAAGGATTTGAAGAGTAATTATTTGTGATCATTTGAGTATCCAGATCGTGAGTTCTATTTGAATAGAAATCAGCTGAATAAAAAATATTTTTTACCAGAGTCATTCATTTTCTTTCATAAAATCAAAATCATAACATTTACATGTTACAATTCCTCGTTTGTGGTAAAAAAAAAAACGTCATGCACAATGAAAACACATTGCAAGTTTTCTCTATATATATGATTCAAGAGCTAGCATATGTATGAAAATGAAGCACCAAAAGTCCAGAACGGTCTTCATGTGAAAGATTCCTTCAAGCAAAAGGAGACCTTTCTTTTTCAAGACTCTTGGTGCCCTCATCCATTCATCATGGCCTCACCTGCACCACTGACCAATGCATCGTCACTACCAACCATCCCCTGACACGTGGGTCGCTTACATTATTATTATCACCCAGCGGTGAGATTCCTCTCTCGTCTCCGATTTCAGAATTTAATGGCTCGGAAAACTGGCTCTGGTAAATCCGGCGATTCCTCCTGTCAAGATTCTCTCCACTGTGCGGCCGACACGTGCCCCCCACAGCATCCAGAAGCACAAGAGCTGAAAATAAGGATAACAGAGTGATTCTCTCTTTTGTTTTGTTTTTTCTGTTTCGTTTTCTATTTTCTGGCAAAAGATGCCCTTCATTTGCAACCATCAATGGTGTGGTTTTCTATTATCTGTAGAATTCCTTGTTTTATTCTTTGGCTGCTGGGTTCTGGGATAAACAAGAGGACATATGATTGATCAAGATATATAGTTGGATGTCATTCACCTAATTACTTCATGATTTTTTTTAGCATGATTCATGTTTTGCATCCTATACACTTTGTAAGAGGATATGGATTCGTAAATATGAATTCATACTAATAAATTCGATATATTATGTTCCGAAACTTTTATAAAGTGGTACGGCACGGAACATATTTTAATGTCAACAATTGTACATCTTCCATTTATTTTTGGATAAGAATTAGTTAGTGGTTATAAGAAATAATGGAATTTTATCCGTTAATATATGTGATTGAGCAGCTTATAAGATGGATCTATGCTTAGGCAAATGTAGAGTAGTAATCAACTGCATCAAGTATATATGCTTCTAAACTCTTTCTTGACGGTATATATATATATATATATATATATATATATGACAATCTGAAAGTGATTTTTGAAAGGACGAAAGCTTGATCATTGATATTGTTCTATTGAGTAGAGCACGTTTGAACTCAGAACGTACAAAAGAATATAGTGATAAGGTGTTAGATCCTTAGTACTTTTGAAGCCTCACCCCACTTTCAAAAGCTAGAAATAGAGAAGTTCTTGGAAACATATTAATGTCTTGATTGGGTTTTGGGATAAACAAGATGGCCAATGATGATTAAGAGAGTTAGAGAAGATTTACCTTAACTAGTTCATATTTTGCATCCTAATACTAGTTTTGCATGCTCATATATCGCAGAGAATATGAATTTATACCAATGGTCTGGTGAATGTGGTGGTACGGTATGGAATGTGGTTCTTACTAAATGCATTTGTAATTGTAGAAACAATTGAGTATCTAAATCATACTATGTCTGTCTAAATTAAGATAGATTCACTGATCTTCACGATCATATTCTATTTTGTTTAGGGAAATGCGGATTAATCAAGTATATATGCCTATTCATTTGGAGTTTATAATGGTCCAAAATATACCATAGACCACATGACCAGTTTGAAAAAAAATAATTAAAAAAAAATCTATAAAGCAAGAAAAGCATGGAATTTGATAAAATTGTCCAAAGGCTCTCAAGTTAGGGTACATCTTGATAAAATTTACAAGATTGCATTAATATTCCGACTCTTGGATATTTGAAAAGATAAATTTTGTTGGTAAGAAATGTACTCGAACTGTATGCATGGAACGGATTAAATATATGAAATTTTACTAAACTAACCGTTTGCGAAATTGCAAACCGGTTTAAAGTGTGTATGATCCAAATTATTGACTTAAAATTTTGGGTAATTCAGATTAATCTTATTCATTGAGTTAGTTAGCAATTGACATGAACGTGTTAGACCGCGCTCACGAATGTGTAAAAAATGTCTATCAATTCTTTGGCCAAGCAACGAGAAAGAGCTGCAGAACAAGCGCAACTAGATAATGGATCATAATTAAGCGGGTGGCTGCAGACGAGCATATCATGTCTCATCTACGTGTTTTCCACTAGCTTTGCTTGGTTTTTCTTGCCGGACATTATGATGGCCTCTCGGTACTATTCCTAGCATCGCAACAAAGGAGTCTTCTTCTAGTACGCTTCTCTACTTTGCTCTAATGAGAGGCCAAAAAACAAAAAAAATAGGAAAAAAAAAACTAAAACGCCGTCTGTGGGAATCGAACCCACGACCACGTGGTTAAAAGCCACGCGCTCTACCAGCTGAGCTAAGACGGCTTATTTGCTATTACTCGCTTTTAGGTAATATTTAATGCTGTGTTGTTTAATTGTGCTCACATACTTGCTAAGCTGGGTAAGTAAAAGAAGCCGGATGTTTCTGTTGCATGACTTTCAGGACTGCAACATGTTGTGACTTGAGGCGTAAGAATCTGATCATATATGTTGCACTCCGACATGATATATCGCTCGTTTTGTTGTTATTGATCGGGGTTTATGTTAGGATTAGTTAGTTATCCTTCTATTAATTAGCCTTCTAACTATCTATATTAGCTGTTAATGAGCTGTCAGTATTAGCCACATGTTTTGTAGTGTGTGGCTGCTCTATTGAGTATATAACCTCATTCTGTTACTGTAATGTTCAGTTAGTTACAATCAATAAAATCATAATCTTCTTTTTCTCTCAAAGCTTGATTATCTTTTATGGTATCAGAGCAGGTTACCCACGTTTTTAATGCAAGAACTGAATTGAGTTTTCACAATTGTACACAGGGATTTGAAGTAAAAGAGAACTTCATTTTTATGCTTCATTGGAAAAATCCAAGTGAACCTTGTACAATCATCAATGAACAATACAAAGTACTTGTATCCATCAAGAGATAGATGTGGAGATGCACCCCAAACATCTCACCCCAAACATCTGAGTGAACAAGTTCAAAAGGACTACTACTTCTGGACTGAGACTTAGGAAAATGAAGTTTGTGAAATTTTCCTAGCAAGCAAGACTCACAAACTGAACACTCACTATCTGCAGTAGAAGATATACTATTTTTCATAAGCATAGTCTTGATGACTTCATTGGTGAGATGACCTAGTCTCTGATGCCAAAGAGATTGTTTGACCTTCTGTCCAAGATTTGCAGAGTGATGAGTGACATTTGCATCTTTATTCTGAGAAGTAGGAGACAATTTGAAAGAAGATGCTGATCCTAGATTTGTTGAGTCTGAAACTGAAACATTTGAGCTCTTCTGAGACAATACATGAAGCTCAAAAGGTATTGGATATAACTCTTGCTCACTCAACCCCTAAAAGAGAATCTTGCCATGCACCTTGTCCTGTATTATGCACATAAACTCATCAAACCAGATAGAACAATTGTTCTGCTTACACAATTGATATATAGAGAGTAAATGTGCAGCTAAATCTGGAATGTAAAGAACATCATGAAGTTTAAGAGATCCCAGATTAGCATCACCAATTTGTACACCATCAATTGTAGGATAAGAGGTGACATTTGTGAGCATCTGCATGTTGTTGGTCATATGATTTGTAGCTCCTGTGTCAGCTAACCAGAATTGAGGAGTCAGATTGGTTGCTGCCACCATTGTTGTTGCTTGACCATTGCTTTGATCATTTTGTTGTCAAGGAAAGCCAATCAGAAAATAGCATTTGTTAGCTGAATGACCAGATAGATCACAGTACTGACATTTCTCCTGATCAGAAGCATTGTTGTTACTCTGATTAGCATTTGGGAGACCTGCAGGTTTTGGTACTATGACTAGTTTTGTTGCACCACTGACATACAATAGAAGACCTAGTATTGTTGTTGTTATAGTAACGTTGACCTCCATTTCCATTGTTTCTGCCTCCACCAAAATTGTTGATTCTATTACCTCTGCCTGCATTACCTCTTCCTCCATTGTTGTTGTTGCCATTACCCTTTCCAGCATAGAAGCCACTCATTTGTGGATGGGAGACCATAATGTACGCAGGCATGGGGGAGAATCCATATGGCATGGCTGGAATAGGCAAATATGGAGTCTGAGAGGAGACATGATATGATGAAGATGCTGGAGTTGAAAAACCAGGAGGAATAGCTGGAGCTGTAAGGACAGGAGATGTCGAACTTGAAGAGGCATTAGAGGCTGGGACTTGACTGGAGGAAGTAGAGGCTTGATTTGAGGTATTTGAAGCATTCAAGTTTGCACTTAGCAAGCATAGCTGTCAAAAGACCCTGAATTCCTGACATCTCATTGTTGATGTCCATCTTTGCTTCTTTTAGCATAGTCTTAAGCTGACTCAATGGAGCACTAGTGAACTGAGCTCGAATAACAGTCTTAATAGCAGAATACTCTTATGGAAGACCATTCAAAACAGCAAGCACAACATCATCATTATCAACAGTAAAATTAACAGTTTCTAATGCGTCATTGGCTGCCTTAACTCTATCAAGATAGGTCTCTATGTCATCATAGCCCTTTTTCAAACTCTGCAAATTAGCTTTTAGCTGAAGGATGTTTTGCTCGTTTGCATCAGCAAATTTTAACCTCAGACGAGTCCATAAATCTTGAGCAGATTTACTCCCAACAGCATAGTTCATTGCTACACTACTCAAAGTCTGTCCAATCATATGAACAATGCACTGATCCTGAGCCATCCAAGCAATATACTCAGGAGAGACAACAGAAGATGATCCCTCTACAAACTGAGAATGACAAGGTATGGATCCATCAACAAATCGAAACAGGTTCTGGCCTTGAAGAAAAGATTCCATTCAAAATAACCAAGTAGGATAATTTGAATCATCAAGTTGAACATTAGGGAGAAACATTGTGGCTTGTGATGAAGAACGAGAGAAAGTTTGAGAGCTAGTCATGGTTTGAGGCAGAAATGGAGGCAAGAGCTAGAGATTGGAACAAGATTTGGTTCGAGA
Source organism: Potentilla sterilis (assembly GCA_963682095.1). NCBI lineage: Eukaryota > Viridiplantae > Streptophyta > Magnoliopsida > Rosales > Rosaceae > Potentilla > Potentilla sterilis. The sequence continues at coordinate 38,501,826 of OY821764.1, forward strand.
TTGAAATCGAAGGAAAGGATATAGAATATAAGCAGAGATATGAACTTAGATTGAAGATTAGCACAAATCTTCACAGATCTAGGGTTTCAGATTTCATCAAATAAGGATTTCAAGTCGAACTATACAAATCGAGTATAGCGAAGCTAATCAATCAACTATATAACGCATATCAAGTGTAATCACAGTCAAAAAATCACAGTATAAATCAACTTGAGCATCAAGAAAGTAAGAACAACGCTTCAAATCAAAGAGCATTGAGAATCAAAGGCTTATCTGATGAAGTCGAGCTGCAATCGAAGCAAAAGAGATGAAAAATCTTGAAGATTTTAAGCAATTAGGGTTCCAAAATCGAACCGAGGCTCTTGATACCATGAAAGAAACACTAGAGAGGCTTGAATGTCTACATCTTGTATTCAATTGTTGAAGGAGAACAATACATCTTAAACTATTTATAGGTTAGGGATTACAAGTAAATGTTTAAACTATATTGCTGGCTCAAAAGCAAGGGAGAGTCGACTAATGCAATGCATTGAAGATGAATTTGTTTGAAACCAAATATAAGATTCTGAAGGATATTGAGAATTTGAGATCACTAGTAATCATCTGGATAATATGTAAGCATCTGGCATATGTAAGATTTGTCTCTGTTGCTCAATTCTAATGAGATTGCCTTGACATGATTTACTGGCCCTAAAATATCTAGTCCAGGTCTATTGATAATCTGTATGTTTACACAAAACAGTTTCAATATTTAACTTCAGTGTTGAAATTATGCATGATGATTTGATCAGTTAGTTCACCCAAAGACAACTGTCTACTGGGGTGAACTAACCGATCAAATCAACTCCATTGTCTACCGCGGGAGAGTATGAGTCGTAATTTTAACTGTGTGCTCTCTACTTATCCCTCCGTCATGTTAGTTATTTTATATATGATCTACAAGTATATATGGATATTGGGAACTTAGTTGAACTCAGGCGAAAAACCAATGGTTGTGTTGAGAGTGGCGGATGTCCTCTGGCGGATGTCCTATGGCGGATGTCGAGTGGAGCAAGAATGGCGAGAGCAAGGAGGTCTCTGTAGAGACAGAAGACAAGCTGGTTGATACCCACAGTGAGGGCTACTTTGGTAATTACATGATAGCCTCCATTGAAGAGCTAAACCATTGCCATGGCCGCGTGAACCTTCCATACATCTCCCCCAACTGCAACAACTGCTGCTGAGGAAGAAGCCCCTACTGCTGACATCTCTCTCTCTCTCTCTTGCTTTCTGGGTCTGAGAGAGAGGGATGGATCTTAAGGAAGATGATTGCAGTTTGTTTGTTGGTTTAAAGAGTTATCATTTTATCTTCATCTTTTTCAACATGGTATCAGAGCAGGTTCTATTGGCCTAGCTCTTGATTTTCCTTTCCTTCTTCCTCTCCCCTTCTCTGTCCGATCCAAATCGTGGATCTTGGCATGAGAATTTGGGGAGAGGGGGAGTTCAGTAAATTGTTCATCTCTTCTCTCATATTGAAGAGATTCATTGTTCATGATACATGGCTTCCGCACCCATTAATCACGTGATTATGATTTTGATCTACAACATCTATTTGTAGAATCATTTCCAAAATCATGTGTTCCATAAATCATATTCCATTTTCTCCTAGGAGTTTGTTCATCTGCTCCAAAATCATTCCATCATCATTTTCTGATTTCTTCTTCCTATGCTTTGGAAGAGAAATCTGTTGTCCATTATCAAGTTCTGATTTCTTTCATCCTATTTTGGAGGAGAAATCTGTTTCGAGGTTCTAGCGTAGCCTCAATATTTCCGATGTTGGACTATCGGCGTTTTAGTTTGGCCTCCTTTTGATTTCTTTATCTGTTTTGGAAGGAATCTGTCTGTGTTCTTCCTTCATGATGGAAGAAAGGCATGTTTAGAGGTTTTCATGTAACCTCAAGCCGCCTGTGACGTTAGGCCATCCATTCATTAGTCTGATGCACTATCCTTGACCATTTGCAGCAGCTTCATCATCTGTAGCCACCACAAATCCAAAGCTCACTGCCATCACCCGCTCTCCATCTACTGCAAGACCTTCCACTCCAACCTCTCGTCCATCAGTATCACGACCCTCAACTCCTTCTAGAACCCGTAGTGTTCCAACTAGCTCTTCTATTGAGAGACCTCGGTCAGTGGCAAGCTCAAGACCCTCCACTCCTAGTTCCAGGCCACAAATTCCTGCAAACTTGAGTTCACCAGCTGCTCGAACACCTTCTCGCCCATCTACCCCCACTCGTCGGAATTCATTGCCTTCCTTGTCTCCAGCATCAAGTCCTTCTCCCTCGGCTGGCCGTCTTCGCTTGAGGGGGAGTGTTGAGAGTGGCGGATGTCCTCTGGCGGATGTCCTCTGGCGGATGTCCTATGGCGGATGTCGAGTGGAGCAAGAATGGCGAGAGCAAGGAGGTCTCTGTAGAGACAGAAGACAAGCTGGTTGATACCCACAGTGAGGGCTACTTTGGTAATTACATGATAGCCTCCATTGAAGAGCTAAACCATTGCCATGGCCGCGTGAACCTTCCATACATCTCCCCCAACTGCAACAACTGCTGCTGAGGAAGAAGCCCCTACTGCTGACATCTCTCTCTCTCTCTCTTGCTTTCTGGGTCTGAGAGAGAGGGATGGATCTTAAGGAAGATGATTGCAGTTTGTTTGTTGGTTTAAAGAGTTATCATTTTATCTTCATCTTTTTCAACAGGTTGTTTAACTCGTGAGAGTATATAATGTCTGTGTTGTGGCATGCATTGTGTTACCGTGTTTAATGATCTATCCTTCTGATCGACTTTAGGTGGAGTATGTTTAAAATTGCCATATTTCTGTAGCCTCTCAAACGGCAAACCATAGATGTTTGATATTACACACAATGTTACCAAGACTAGTATCTGTACGTATATAGTCATGTTTGAGGAAAAAATACAGTCAAAGCCAAGCCATGTTGATCTCATCAATTGGAATGCTTGTTGATCTCATCACCGGCCATAGCTCTATGCATGCCTCCTCAGTTGAATCTGATCAGTACGAGATGAAAATTTAAGATATGAACAAGAAAATTTCACAAAATCATTTACATACAACTCATGGTGAATAGAACTCACTCTCAGACCTTTGAGTCCTGGTCAATTTCTCGGTCCCTATTTGAGAGCCATGCATCGATTTGTGCCTCGCACACGGCCAATTGGTTCACCTCCGCAGTGGCTTTCTCCAAGAACTAGTTCCTCAGATTCTGGCTACCAGCAGAGTTCACCTATATCATCACTTCCGAATCAGTTTGCTTCCTCAATGCAAAGTCAAGTTGCATCAACTTGTACCAAAAATATAAACGAAGTCGCGGACAAACCTCATTCTTATAGTCGCCTACTAGATACGAGTGTCGCCGGACGAGCTCCAGGACGCTGTGTATCTCTGCCGGAGATGGTGGAAGCCTCGCCATGATTACTGGAGGGTTTACTCTGAAATCTGAGGAAGAAGAAAAAGAAGAAGAAAGCGGCAGAGTCGAGAGGTCCCACAGGAGGCGACGAAGCGCAACAAAGAGGCGACGAAGCGCGACGAGGCGATGAAGTGTGACAAGGCTCAAAGAAGAGGCGACGAAGCGCGACGAGGAGGCGACAAAGTGTAACAAAAACCTCCAACCATGACCGATGAGCAGCAGCTGGAGATTCCCGTCAAGTTTAACCTCTACGAATTAACCAAAAGAGGTAATATTCTACGAAACGGTGAGATAGAGGATCACGATGATGGTGTTTATGATGATTCAGGAACCCCCGAAGCTGAACAAGCTATCATGGTCACTTGTATATATGCAATATATATGATCATTCCGGCAAGAAGGAGCGGGAACTGTTTGGGCCTAAACTGACATTTGTCCGAGATTGTGGATCGAGGCCCATGAAGTTATTCATTAAAGAATAATCTGATATATATTTAATCTTTCATTCTTAGAAAGGAGTTGGGTTTCCTTTAGAAATCCGAGAAAGAGGTGGTTTAAGGTATTTGAATCCTGATTGATCTCCAAATCTATTATGCTGCTTGATACGCAAGTATTAGGGTTTGACATTCTCTATATAAAGAACTCTTGACCAACGTAGAAAGGGTTCACAACCATCAAACAAACACACAAGCTTTTGCGCATCGTAAATCTTGCAAAGTCTCTCCAGAGCATCTTACGCGCACTGCCTCCACAAACCGCAAACAACCACCATCCAACCTCGCTGCAACCTTACGCCCTCCACCGGTCACTGTATACTTGCACGGTTGTCGAAGTGTGCCTTGCATTAGTGTCGAGAATTCGCTAAGACATATCGCTTCCAGCACCCGCACATCGTAGCCGCAACTTGCCACCATACATACAGAGCCGCACCTTGTCGCCATACATACAGAGTCGCACGCTCGCCTCGTGTCTGCGTTCGCTGAAGCACCCAGTGTCAGTCGCTACACCAGTAGCAAATCGAGTCGTTACTCCGGTAACAAAACATAAACCAATCTACTATAGGTTGGAGGAGAACTATTCCCCGCGATCTTGAATTATTGCTCTGCTTTGCATCACAGGATCGAAGTAAGATTACTCAATCTGCAATAGGTTGAAAGAAAATCCTAATATACTTTTGTTAGGTCTTGTTCGAGCCTCTTACGCCGGCCTAGTCAACGCCCGCGTGACAGTCGCTTGGTCAAGAAGTCAGGAATTGGGAGCAGATAGATACACTAGCCAGAGATATACTCGCCAGAAGTACGCTCGCCAAAGGTCGTCCGCATCGAAGTTGTACCTAACTCAAAGGTACTGGCACACTCGCACACATCACAACAGGACTGAAATTGACGTCCGCCACCCCACGTGTTTACCGTTCGCCTGGTGCTAAATCCGCCACGAACATTTTGGCACGCCCAGTGAGACCAGTGTCAAGATTGCGGGATCTAATCCATATCGACGAGTGCTCCCTGCAATAAACCTGGACACAGGTTGTTCACCTCGCACAACTCATCTGAGTGTAGAGGTTTAACAGAGGTAGAAGTAGGCCTCAAGTTTGGAGGTGTGGCGACCAGTGTTCTAAAAGGCGAGCTAGGCGAGCGCCTAGGCGCTAGGCGAGCCAAAATGAGGGAATTTTGCCTATAATCGAGATATTCCACATTTTGGGCTTCTGGGCGAATTAGGCGGGCCTGGGCGCTGCTGGGCGGGCCTGGGCGGAAAAAAAAAAAAAAAAAAAAAAAAACCAAATTTTAAACCCAATTCTCAGAAGCTTTAATCTATCGCGCCTCTACTCCCCTCTAGACTCTAGAGTCTCTCTCCGCCTCTCCGCCTCTCCGCACCTTCCTCCGATCTCCGTCCTCAACGGCCGTCCGTGCTCCGGCCGCCGCCGCCGCCGCTCACGTCTGCTCCGCTGCCGCCGCCGCTATTCAGGTATGCTCCACTGAATCTGTGAATCTGGTTTGTACTATGAATTTGGTTTGTACTGTAATGTGAGATTGATGATTTCACTGGTTTGTACTGTGATTCTGTGAAGCCTGTGAATCCTGTGATTGCTATTTTGAATGCTGACTTGCCATTATTTATAATTAGTTTTGAGGTTGGTTGAGTTTACAAGAATTGGATATTGGGGTTTTTCATGCAGTGTCGGGTTACAAGAATTGGATATTGGATGTTGAATTGTTGTAGTTTAAATGCGTTACTGATTCGATTAGTGGAGATATGGCGAAAAACTAGAGGTTCGACTGCTGCAGATGAGATGTTCTTGCTGTGGAGATAATTGGTGGAGTTTGAACTTACCGGAAGACGGGAAAGTAATTGAGAATTGAGCTGCAGTATTGTTACGATGGTGGTTTTTAGTTTTAGGTTTTTTTTCAAACTTGTTGTCTATAACTAAGGAAGGGAGTCTGATATTTTGATGCTTGGCTGGTTTTCATTTGGATTTACAAATCCTACTTGCTTTCAATTGTTTGTCGGACTTAGAGAATTGGAATCAGAAATATCAACCTTGGTTTGGGTCATGAGAGTAGGGAGGGAATGTCTCGTTGTTCGTAGTGATTTGATCGTGTCATATCCTTGAATTAGGTTTGATTTTACTTTGTTATGTTTTTACTTTTGATGGATTGTGTTATGTAATTTGTCACTTATTTCATTTGAGCTATATTTTGGTTGGGATATTATGACATTTTATTAATTTTAGTCTATATTTTTGCTAATTAAATTATAGCAATATTTTAAATATTCATTATTTCACATATATAAATATTTATATATATATTTAATTAATATCGCCTAGAAAACGCCTAGAAAACGTCTAATTCCGATTAATCCACGCCTAGTCGCCTAGGCGCTAGAAGGTGCCTCTACCGATTAGTGTCGCCTAGCGCCTTTTAGAACCTTGGTGGCGACTAACATTGAGGATCTTACGGAGGTCGTCAATGTTGGCAAGGGGGTTTCTGAAGCTCCAGTAGCTGCTGGTAGCCAGAGTGAACCCGCCGGCATTCTGAATAAGAATACGGCTGAAGCCTCAGAATCTTTAGAGATTTATGAGGAGGATAACAGTGCGGTCCTTGTCGTTCCATCTCCCGAAGATGTAATGAAATCTTTGAACTTGATGCTGGCAAAGTCAGCATCAACCGATGATGTTCTTCAGAGGATTGAAGCTAGTTTGAAAGAGCTAAGGACATAACAGATTGGGAATTCAGCTGACATTAAGTGGTTGACGAATCAGCAGAACAAAAGCACCAACCAGATGGTTTCTCATACTAAGGACTTCAATGAGAAAGTGAAGATACAACAGGAGCAGATGACCAAAACCTCGGCTGCTATTGGACACCATGTTTGGGGTTGTCGAGGCCAAGGTCAATGTGAAGGTCTTGGCTGAAACGGAACAACAACCTGGCGAGTCAGCCATGGATTATCTAAAACGCTTCAAGCTGCAAATAACCAAATGCAAAGATAAGCTTCCAGAGGATACTATAGTGGACTTAGCCATTGCAGGGCTAGATGAGGAAGTCCAGGCTGGCTTTCAGTAGGTTTATGTTCCTAATATGGCTGATCTGACCAATAGGATGGCCGACCAGCAACATTAGATCACCCGGATGAAGGAGAAGAGAGAAAGGAAGAAAGGCGTCCCTATATCTTATTATCCTGGCTCTCTGAAACCTAAAATAGGCGTCCCTTCTGGCTCAAAGACGGTTGCAACTGTACATGCCGAGTCATCTCCAAACCTAACTTGGGTTGAGGAGGAAGAAGAAGAAGGAGTCGCGGTTGTAGAAGTAGTTGGTCGCCAGCAACTACAATCAAAGAATTTGAGACTGGCCAAGGACAAATCAAGATTGTGACTTCGGTGCCGACTAAGTCTGCCTTTGATCATATACTTATAATGCACACAAGGCTCCATAGATCTTACATGAACTATTTAACCTGGGCCGGCTTAAACATGATGAAGGTTTCATTCCCAATCCAGATTACATGGCGGGTAAGAAGTATTGCAGCTTCCATAACATGAATAACCACTACACTAAAGATTGTGTCAAGCTCAAGGATCAGATCCAGACATGGATTAATGATAGGGTCATGAAGATAGAAGCTCCCAAGGAACCTACTTGGACATAATCTAAGCCATTCCCCCATGTGAACACGATAGATTTTGTCTCCAATCCATGTCAACAATTAGGGTGTGGCAAGTGCATTTCCAAGTTTGCACATTATACATATGATGCAAATAAGGCCCCACAGATTTGGAAATTCTTGATCCAGGAATAGATGATCAAGCCTGCTACCGCTCGCCTACCACAAAAGGAGACAACGCCGGGCGAATCCTACCTTCAGGTGTGTTGCGTTAATGGACCAAATTCAAGAATGGTTGAATGATGAAACTTTGAGGTTTGCTAAAGAAGCGGTGGCTTCTATACCTGAGTTTTGGGTAAATGCCATCGACGAGAATAAGTCATAAGAGAAAAAAATATGTGTTGCAGACTTGCAATCATTAAGCCCATAGAAACTGCTATAAGCCTGTAAGTTTAGCATCTACAAACTTGTTGTTCACACATTGTATATCCGACTACACACAAACATACGATATATTATTTTCTCTAATGGTGCACCTATTGACACGCCACATCTTCTTTGTTCTCCCTCCTTACTCATTTCACCCTTTTATTTTAATTTTAATATTAAATTAGTAGGTTCTATTCATACCTCTCAAACTGGCATTTAGACCTCTCTTATTTTTCAACTTTCAATTTGTCAACTCATATGCAATTACCAATAAAGTCACATAAAGTTAAATAAATTATTTAGAATGCATAAATACTTAAATATACTCTAGCATAATTTATTTTCTAAAAATTGAGTTACATGGTATAATCTTTACCTTATTTCATGCCGCTCTGTTTGTTCAAAAATTTATCTTCTAGGTTCATTAGCCGATTATTATTAAAGAACAAGTGTATCAATTATATGTTATGCAACAATTTACATAAGACCTGTCACGAGGTTGTTCATAATAAACTGAGGGTTTGGTAATTAATATATTTTTAAAATTAAATCAAACTGAGTGTTTCGTTTTTTGATTCTTCAGAATTTGAAAGTGAAATAATCTAAAATTAATGGAGGCCTAACTATTTATTTTAGAGGTATTAGTATAATCTTCTAAAAAAAGCTTTTATTAATTTAATTGCCTAATGAGTATTTTGGGAAGATTAAGGAGGTGTAAATAGTATTTTAGCTTTTTGTAAAAGTAGATTGGAGGTATATTGAGTAAGGATTACAAATATATCTAATTAAAAAAGAAAGTTTTTAAAGAAAATCTCTAAATTAATTTACACCAATAAAAAAGCAATAATAAAGTTTCTGTTCAAGGAAGGTTAACTCCGTAACTTCCGTGGTGTGTCTTGTCCTAATAAGACTTGTAGTCTAGATACTCTATTAGATAGGGAATCCCTGTTCGCCAGGGATACTTGATGTAATGCCTATATAAAGGCCTCCTTATCAATGAATAAAGACAGAGAGATTTATCAATCTATTTCTCCTACAACACGTTATCAGCACATTGCTCTAGCCTCCCGTCTAATAAACCCTAGAAACCCTAATTCCGAATTTTTTTTTCGAAACCCTAACCTACCGTCGGCCGCCGATTCTTCTCTTCGGCACCGTCGGCCTCTTCTCAGCAGCATCTGCGCTGCTCGCCTGCCGCTTTGTACCTTCGCGTACTACTTCTCCTCTGCCTCTAGGCAGACAACCCGCTCGCCAGCAGCTCTCCCTTGCGTGCTACTTTTTGCACGCATCCGCCAGACGATCAAAATTGCTCGCAAGCCAAGCAAGCGATCCGCGAACCCTTATTCGTGGTTGAGAAGAAATCAAGAAAAATCGAAGAAAACAAGCTTCCCCAAGAGTCAAGTTTCGTTTGATCAAGCTTCTCTTGAAGAGGTAAATATTTTCATAAACGTTCCCGCTTCTGAAAATTTCAATAGTTGGGTTTTGTTTTCTCTTCCGGGACCTTTCCGTGTCCCTGCTTCTTCATCCCGATTCTATCGCTTCTCGGGACGGCATACGGGGATTTAGTCACCCCGGTGCCAACGTTTATTGGGGTAACTGTGATGTTACCGGCCACCGTTATGCTTGTGACTGTGATGTCACTGTGAACCATAACGTATTATTCTTTTTTGGAAAGAAAACAAAGGGAAGATATCGATTGTGACTTGAAGTCACGTTAAGCATCGATTTATGTGACCATGATATATCTTGGCACTGTTCTAAAAGAACAATCAAACTTGATTAGTATTCAAACATACTAACGTCTCCCTGTTTGTGTTCTGTAGATGGCTGACACTCAGCGTCCAGAATTTGACATCTTGGATGTCCAAGGCAAGGAATACAAGAGGTGGGTCTCAGATGTTGAGAACACTTTCATTGGTAAAAGATTTACTGCCACCATCAACCCTCCTGAGGATGAAAGCTTACACGCTTCTCCTGAACAGAAAGCACAAGCCCTGATGTTTCTCAGGCGCCATATCCATCCAACGCTCAAGAAGCAATACCTGAGGAAAACTGATCCCAAAGAGCTATGGGATATCCTCAAGGACCGCTTCGACAATGTGCATGACGCACAACTCCCAGACCTCATGTCTGATTGGGAGCAAATCCGCTTACTGGATTTTGATTCCGTCCAGGAATATCATCAGACTATGCTAAACTTGCAATCTGATTTGAGCTTTTGTGGGGTCGAAAAGACCGATGATGATATGATGGAGAAGACTTTCACGACGTTCCCAGAATCTGCGTCCATGTTGTCGCATCAGTACCGCGATCTCCGCGAGAAAGGCACTATCAAAACCTTCAGTGATTTGATGAATGTCCTTCAGAGAAAGGAGAGGTACCATGAGTTGATTCTTACCACCAATAAGAGGCCTCGAGGACCGAAATTCATTGCGGAATCTCATCAAGCCCGTGGTAAAGCTTTTAAGCAGAAGCATCAACCTCATGAACGTCAAGCACCGCCACCACGTACGCCAAGAGCAATACGTGGCGGACGAGGAGGGAGAAGAGGCGTCGGCCGTGGCCGACCGCTTTCTTGGACAAGGGATGATGGCAGAGCCGCCGCTCCCAGAGGGAGGAACAGTTTTGGTTCCGGTCCCAGGCGTGGTGGCCATCCGCCGAACAATGCTTCGGCTCCTTGCTTCAAATGTGGTTCTACGAATCATCTCCAACGCGATTGCATAGCAAGCAGAGATATTCAAGCCGCTTACAAGAAACACAAACAATACATAGAACAAGAAGCACACTATGTAGGAGACTTTGAGGAAGAAGTATACGATGAGGAAGATACGAACTTCGCCATCGATGACTTCCAACCTACCAAGAAACGTAGGACTCAGGAGTATGATACTCCAGACTATGAATAAGTATTTGACTTAGGTCATGAGATACGTGTTCAAGTTTGATTTTGATTGTTATTTTGACAGAATAGTCAATAAATCACGACTTTGTTCGATAAGTCGTTCTATTTAGAACAACCATGATGTATTTTTGAGTTGTCATCAATAAAATCTATCTTATTCTACGAATGATTTGAGATTTTTACATCCCTGAAAGCAAAATTGGTTCAATACGTCCAATTCTCAATGGCATAATCATTTTGAGTTCACCAAAATTCTGGTGATGTTAACTCATATCCGAAAAAAAAATCATCACAAAGACAAAAGGAGAGATCCGCGAGCCGCGATACGCCATCCGCGAGCCACGATACGCGAGCCGCGATACGCGATACGCCATCCGCGAGCCACGATACGCGAGCCGCGATACGCGATACGCCATCCGCGAGCCACGATACGCGAGCCGCGATACGCGATACGCCATCCGCGAGCCGCGATGCACGATCCGCGATCCGAGATCCGCGATCCGTGATCCGCGATCCGCTATCCGCCAACTTGGTCGCGATCCGCCAGGACTCGCTCGCCATGGCTATTCGCCAACTAATCCGAGATCCGCGATCAGCGATCCGCCAACTTGGCTGCGATCCGCCATGCCTCGCTCGCCAAAGCCCATAAGCGCTTGGCCGCGACTCGCTAGGCCTCACTCGCCATGGCCATTCGCCAGCTTGGCTCAACACCGAATCCGTTTTTTTTTTTGAAACCAACAATCGATAGCCTATCGAACAAATGCAACTTTTGCATCAATGGCTCGGCAAACAAAGTGTCTTCGGACTCGCCATGCTTCGGATTTAGCTCAACCGTCGCATCGCATTGCCTCAATGCCTGACCGACTCTCACCACTCGCCTTGCTTCGGCTCGGCCTCTGGGTAGCTTCGGCCTTTGCCTTGGCCTCGGTCTTGGCTCGGCCACGCCACCTACGACGGTGTCCGGTCTCAATCTCTGACCTAGGCTATGATTATCATTGGTGATACTCGGTGATTAAAATGCGGCTTATCTTTTTCTCTCAAGTTTTGTCGTTGCCATGGCTATGTTATTGGCCTTAATGCACTTCATTTTGTGATGATATATTGTCTCAGTACACTTACTTTAAAGTGTTCGCCAAAGTCTAAAGTAGACTATTGATTCAATTTACATTGTTTTTGTAGATGTATCAAGGCGAGATTGAGTGTTTGTTGGATTGTGCAACAACTCACACGATTCTGAGAAATCGGCAATTGTTTTCGGATTTTACGCCAAGAGAATCGTCGTTATCTACGATGACAGGAACTGGACCCGTAATTAAGGGTCGTGGCACTGCTCAATTCTTACTGCCAAATGGCACTGAGATTCGGGTAGAGGACGCCCTATATGCGCCTAAGGCGCCAAGAACCTTGCTAGCTTTCAAGGATGTGCGTGACAATGACTATCACCTCAGCACTTATGTTGAAGATGGAACTGAATATCTGTTGATCACCTCCACTCAATCTATGCGCACTCGCATTGTGGAGAAGTGTAAGCGAGTTCGCAATGGCATGTATTTCACAACCATTCGAGCCAACGAATCTCATGTTGTTATATTATGTGATTCTGATGCTTATAAGCTTTGGCATGATAGACTCGGTCATCCGGGTCGTGATCTGATGATCCGTATTTTGAAATGCTCCCACGGTCATCCATTTTTCCGATCACAAAAGCACAGAGGGCGCCTCGGCCTCGGTTCGGCCGTGCCGTCGATAGCCGCCTCTCGCTTCCAAGGAGAGGTTCGGCCCCCTCCTGCTTCTCATGCTTCTGTAGCGATGTCTAATGCTCATCGTTCGTTTTGCAAAGCTTGTTCACTAGCAAAACTTCAAGCAAGACCATCTTTTGCTATTGATAATAAACAGAATATTCCGTTTCTACAACGAATACAAGGTGATATTTGTGGACCTATAACACCAGAATGCGGACCATTTCGATATTTCATGGTTCTGGTTGATGCATCAACGCGTTGGTCACACGTAGCGTTGTTGTCCACGAGGAATGCTGCATTCGCTAAACTCCTAGCTCAGATTATTAAGCTTCGGGCTCACCACCCGGACAATCCGATTAAGTCCATCAGACTGGATAATGCTGGAGAGTTTACCTCAAAGTGTTTTGATGACTATTGCATGTCAGTTGGGATTGAAGTTGAACATCCCGTACCCCACGTTCATTCTCCGAACGGTCTTGCAGAAGCCGCTATCAAGAGACTACAGCTTGTAGCTAGGTCTCTTGTCATGGCCACAAACTTGCCAGTTTCGGCATGGGGATATGCAATATTACATGCAGCTATGCTTATTCGTCTACGACCCACGGATAGCCAACCATTTAGTGCGTACCAGTTGGTAACTGGTTACGAGCCTGATATTTCGCATCTACGTACTTTTGGTTGTGCCGTATATGTGCCTATCACGCCTCCACTGCGTACCAAGATGGGTCCACAACGACGATCAGCTATTTATGTTGGATATGAAGCACCAACTATTGTCCGCTATATAGAGCCTATGACAGGTGATCTGTTTACTGCAAGATTTGCAGATTGTCACTTTGATGAGACATCCTTCCCGCCGTTAGGGGGAGATGGGGCCGCATCCGTCCCAAATGAACGTCAGGAATTGACGTGGTTCTCTCCCACTATGTCTCATTATGATCCCCGTACGTCTCAGTGTGAGACTGAAATACAACGCATATTAGAACTACAAAAGGTGGCGGATACGATGCCCGACTCCTTTACTGATATTGCGAAAGTGACAAGATCAACCATACCTGCTGCGAATGTACCTGCAAGGCTTAACATTCCTCGCCATGCGCGAGCACGCGCCGCCGGTCTCGGACCCGCAGCCCTAGGTGCCATCGGCAGCCTAGGCTCGGCACCTCCAAGTGGAGAGCCGGCGTCGACTTCGGATCCTCCTAGAAAGAGGGGGAGACCAATCGGTTCCAAAGACAATGTACCTAGAAAGAGGGCATGTGTCCAGGCACAAAGCGATCCGTTCATCATCGATACTGTGACGCCGTCACACGAGATTGTCTCCGACTATACCTATGTCCAAGAATCAACTCTGAATCATCTGGGGGACGCCTCAGACTCACTGTTGATGTTGGAGAACAAGGAAATCTCACTAAACTACTTATGCATGCACAATCTGATGGAAAGAAATTCCATGTATATCGATGATGCATTCGCCTACGCCGTTGCTCAAGAAGTTATTGACGACGACGATATGGAACCCCGCACTGTTGATGAATGTCAACGTAGGGCGGATTGGCCGAAGTGGGAAGAAGCAATCCAGGCTGAACTAGACTCTCTAAAGAAAAGGCAAGTATTCGGACCGGTTGTGCCTACACCGCCGAACGTGAAGCCTGTTGGACATAAATGGGTCTTTGTCAGAAAGCGCAATGAGAATGGCGAAGTCCAGCGATATAAAGCTCGACTCGTGGCGCAAGGTTTTTCTCAACGCCCTGGAATTGATTATGAGGAGACGTATTCTCCTGTCATGGATACTATTACCTTCCGATACTTAATAAGTTTGGTAGTCTCAGAGAGACTCAATATGCAGCTTATGGATGTTGTAACTGCGTATCTTTATGGGGACCTAGATACGGAGATGTACATGAAAGTGCCAGAAGGACTTTCGTTACCCAAGTCAAGTGAGCAAAAACCACGAAGTTCATTTGCTATCAGGTTGAGACGATCTCTATATGGACTCCGACAATCTGGTAGGATGTGGTACACACGGTTAAGTGATTACTTGATTGGGAAAGGATACAAGAATGATGAGTTGTGCCCTTGTGTGTTCATAAAGAGAACAAGTTCAGGATTTGCCATTATAGCCGTCTATGTCGATGATATGAACATCATTGGAACTCTGAATGAGATCAATGAGACCGCTAGCTATTTGAAATCCGAATTCGAGATGAAAGATCTGGGAAGGACTCGGTTTTGCCTAGGCTTAGAACTAGAGCACCGAAGTGGTGGAATTTTTATACACCAGTCTGCATATGTCCGAAAGATGCTCAGGCGATTTAACATGGACAAAGTTATGCATCCTACAGGCACTCCCATGGTCGTTAGAAGTCTGGATATCAACAAAGATCCCTTTCGTCCGAAAGAAGATGACGAAGAGGTCTTGGGAGCTGAATATCCATATCTTAGTGCAATTGGAGCTTTGTTATACTTAGCTCAGTGTACTAGACCAGACATCGCTTTCTCTGTGAACTTGTTAGCTAGATTTAGCTCTGCGCCAACACAACGTCATTGGGTTGGAATCAAGAACATCTTCCGATACCTTAAAGGAACCCTTGACATGGGCTTGTACTATCGATACACTCATCAGGATTCGACACCTAGTCGATCTCTTGCATCTAACAGCACAAACCATGGCTCGGATCGCCATCCGCCAGCCATATCCGCCAAGACTGGCTTTGGTTCATCCATCCGCCATCCTGCAGCCATATCCGCCAACTTATCCGGACCCGCGGATGCTAAGTCGTGGTCCCGATACGGCTTTGGCGATACCCCCTCCTACTCAGATACACCAAATGATGTGATGGTAGGATTTGCTGATGCTGGATATTTGTCAGATCCACACAAAGGACGTTCCCAAACAGGTTATGTTTTTACCATTGGGAATACGGCGATATCTTGGAGATCAACCAAGCAAACCCTTGTTGCTACCTCCTCGAACCATGCTGAGATTATTGCACTACATGAAGCAGTCAAAGAATGTATTTGGCTTCGCTCAGTTATATCTCACATCCGCGAGTCTAGTGGACTTGAGTCTACTACGATGGGACCAACTTGCATATTTGAAGATAATGCAGCATGCATTGAGCAGATGAAGTTGGGATACATTAAGGGTGACAATACTAAACACATTTCGCCTAAGTTCTTCTACAATCAGCAGCAGCAAGAGACTTTGAATATACAAGTGAAGCAAGTCAGCTCAGAAGAAAATGCAGCGGATCTGTTCACCAAGTCTCTACCTAAATCTACATTTATGAAACATGTAAAGCGCATTGGAATGTGTCGCTTATCCGAACTCAAAGACTGAATGACTATCAGGGGGAGTTCTCATCTAGACTTCAGGGGGAGCCTAGTTATGCATGTCTCACATACTTGTAGTTGGTGCGTTGTACTCTTTTTCCTTAGACCATGCTTTTATTTTTGCCCAAGAGGTTTTTGTTTGCTGGCAAAGGTTTTAACGAGGCAACGGTTCATGCACCATTGAGGACGCGACACAAGGGGGAGTGTTCAAGGAAGGTTAACTCCGTAACTTCCGTGGTGTGTCTTGTCCTAATAAGACTTGTAGTCTAGATACTCTATTAGATAGGGAATCCCTGTTCGCCAGGGATACTTGATGTAATGCCTATATAAAGGCCTCCTTATCAATGAATAAAGACAGAGAGATTTATCAATCTATTTCTCCTACAACAGTTTCCAAATAAAATCATAATATGATTCGGTTCTAATTTTTTAATTCTTTTTAAATAAGTTTTATTGTTCATCTAATTCAATACAAATGTCAAAAAAAAATCATAGATTAACAACTTTGATTAATGAAAAACAAAATGATTTTTATTTAGAAGAAAAAAAAAGAGAATGATTTTTGGGTTTAAATCTTTATTTTCGATGTTTCACAAGTTATTGCAGAGATATTAAGTTTACACTAATGGTTTTTTTTAATTTTTTTTAATGAAGGCAATACCAATATATTACTCATGTCAAGATGACCATTATATATCCACCTGCTATCACCTATTTCCAAGATAGTAAAAAGTTTCGTGGTGTTACATGATACATAGGATAGACCACCTATATTTGAAACTACCGCTCACAATGAAAGTGAGTCTATAACTATGAAAAACATAGTATAGGCACACATATTTGAATGTACTAAAAACTAATGACAGGAGAATAACCTAATTAGACAAAAACTAAAAGATAAGAGTTAAGACAAGCCCAACATCACGTTAGGACGAAGTCCAACTTACTGTTGAGACAGACCCAATATCACGCTAAAATTAAAAGGTGAAAAATCCATAGAATGAGCCCAGCTCCAAGCCCAATTGGCAGACTCAATTCGCTACCCTCCTCGCTCGACGACAGGTCGTCCTTCACCATCACCACGCGCCGCCGTCTAATATGTGTAGCCCCAATCACGTATAGCAATCCAAAGCGCCGATGCAACCCGAAACCGGATCAACACCATCGAAGCACACAAATCAGACCACAGTCCAAACTCCGACCTTAAAGCACAGCCCCTATGAAGCCAAGCCACCAACCATCCTTGTACCAAAAAGCACCGCCAGATCTGAGATGAAAACACCATCGAAACAAAGGAAAAGCTAGAAAACCTTGTCGCCAGTAGGAGCTTCGTTTAAGTCTCATCCCATGAGCACTCTCACACCCAATTTGAATCCCGTCCGGTAGCAAGCACAAGGTCAGCAAGGCCAGCCCGGCCGCCGCTGAACGAGCATGGTTTTGTAAACGGAGAAGGCCGACTCAAGGGCTTAGGGTTTTTCTTTGGAGGCCTACAAAAACTAAATGATACAAAATTGTTAACACTAATGGTTTTGTAAATTAAATAACGAATTAAAGATGATGATCAAACAAATAAAATAAAAAAAATTTGATTAAAAAAAGAGATAAATTCATATTTGGGTGGAAAAGATTATATAATGTTAATATTTAATGAGAAATTAAGGACTTTAATACATAATTACCCAAAACTACAATTTTGTGGTGATATTTACCAATAGCAAGACCTAATTTTTTTATACCACAAGCATAGAATTAATAGTAACGGGCTGTTAACCCATCCACTATTTAATAACATAATTAACCTTGAAAATCCATAAATTACAACCCATGCCATCCACCCTTGAAATCACTCAACCCCCAAAAACCCAGGTTCTTCTTCCCTAGGTCCCCATCATTACTCTTCAGCTCCAATAGCTCTAACCATGCTCTGCCTCCCCTCAAGTTCCACTCCGGTCTTCTTGCGCCGCACATGGCGGTGCCGCAGCCGTGCTTGAGCAGCGATATGGATGTCGGCGACGAAGATTAGCAGAGTGTTGAGTCGGTCTCTGATGGGTTCTCCGATGAGGAATCGAAAGGGCCGCCCCGCCTTCGCCGAGCCCGAGCGTCCCTCCGCCAACGACGACCTCCACGACCTCAACCACTCCTCCTCGCTGAGCCCGATCCTCCCTCCGCCAACGACGACCACCACCACCTCAACCACTCCTCCCCCGAGCCCGACAAGATCTGCTCCTCCCCCGAGCCCGACTCCGACTTCGATCTCCTCATCCCTGAGCTGGACTCCGACTCCGATCTTCTCCTCTGATCTCGTCACCCAGATCTGACCTCCTCACAAGTCCCGCGCCGCCGCCTCCTTCTCCTCCCTCTTCTGCCTCATCTTCGGCCCCATCGTCAAGCCTCTCCAGGCCCTCGGTCAGTTCCTCGGCTAAGGGTGAGGCTAGGAATTAGGGTTTTATAAGGAGAAACTCAATCTGGCTTTGTGTCATGATGCCACTGACGGTCAATATACGACGAATCTTGATTTTCTGAGGCTCAGTGGCATTAAAAGCGCGGCGAAGGACGGAAAATGTTGATTTTTCTAAGGCTCAGTGGTATTGGAAGCGCAGCGAAGGACGGCGGAGTTTCTGAGGCTCAGTGCTATTGGAAGTGTGGCGGAGGACGGCGGAGTTTCTGAGGCTCGGTGGTATTGGAAGCGCGGCGGAGGACGACGAAGGTTGGTTTCTGAGGCTCAATGGTATTAATTTATGAGACTCAGTGGTATTAATTTCTGAGGTTCAGTGGTAATGATTTCTGAGGGTAATTTTGTAATTTATGAGTTAACGGATTCTGTTAGTTTTGGATGGAAACTTGTTAGTAGTAATTATAAAGCAGTCTTGCTAATGGTAAATATTAACACAAAATTGTACTTTTGGGTAAAAAATTCTTTAATTAATTAGTTATTTATTTATTAGATTTGGATTTTAGAAAATTAGTGTACTTTTTAGTCATTTTGCAGTTGGGTAATATAGTCTTTCAGTAATTGAAATCTCTATAGGGTGAACAAAAGAGATGGTGGTGGGGGAGAAATTTTTCAGTGTGACGGGAGAACCACGTAGCAGTGCCTAGTGGTCCTCCCTACCAATGAAATTTCAACACGTGAAATTTTATCACAGAAATTATAAATTTATGTATTTTAGTTTTTGTAAAATGACTTTAATCAATCTTTTAGAGTTTAGGGTTTAGGCTTTAGGGTTTAAGGGTTTAGAGTTTTAGGGTATTAGGGTGTACGGTTTAGAAAAACAAACCCTAAACCTTTTTTCTAAACCCTACACCCTACGCCCTAAACCCTAAATCCTAAAATCATAAAACCGTAAAACCCTAAACCCTAAACTCTAAAAGATTGATTAAAGTCATTTTACAAAAAGTAAAATACATAAATTTATAATTTATGTGATAAAATTTCATTTGTTGAAATTTTATTGGTAGGGAGGACCACTAGGCAGTGCCACGTGGTTCTCCCGTCACACTGAAAAATTTATCGTGGTGGGGTGGCAATAGACGCACCCTTACTCTAATTGCATAGCAAAATTAAGAAATATCAGATTTTTTAAATACTTTTTTTTATTTTTATCCATAAAGTGTACAAGACCTTCGAGCAAAACCAGACAAACTAAAAAGCGAAGATGGAAGAAAGAGGTGACACCATCAAAGATTGAGAAAGATGCCTACAATTAATTTCACGACAAACATGATAAAAGGAGATAGAAAGAAAGAAAATGACGAACAAGCTCCTTGAAGTTTTAAATCAAAAACTTAACTACCCAAAGATGAAACTGTCTTAGCTAAAAATGCATTTTCAAATATTCAAATTTGGAAAGAAAAATAAATTATGCTCTTCCACAATCATATGCATACACTTTAGAAGTTGTCACATTATCACCTCCCTCGTGACATTTAAATATAATATTTGTCTATCATCATTCTATATATATAATTTGGGAGACATACCAACATAAAAATAACATTTCATCAATTTGGTTTTCAAATATAAGTTGACTTTGAGTATTTAATTTTTCCTTAAGTTCTCAAGATCACTCCATCAAAACGAAAACAAACCAAACCAAACTCAACCCTTATATTTATTGAAAAAAAAAAGAAAAAAAGACTCAACCCTTATATCATATGCAAATTATTAATTACTCTTCCGGTCTAATTTATTATTACAACTATTGCGCTAAGTTAGCTTATGAGTAAAAACTAAAAAATATGGCAAACTTAGCACATTGATGCCTTACACACGACTTTGGGTTAGACAAGATAGATGAGCTAGGTAGGTAGATGGATCTACAATGGTGCATTATCTACAATAGCTTGACAAAGAGAAAGACATATATAGGAAGTTCAACATCGTCGTCCTCCTCACTCATCATATCGCCTACAAAGTCACACACCATTATCACTTTGCTTACGGAAGGAAACGCTTTATTAACCTTATGCTGCTCTCTATCTATCCCTCGTCGTGCAACCGTCCAAAATTGCAGGTACGAACCATAAAAGGAGGAGGGGGTTAAAGCAGTACTACTCTAAAGCCTATTGAAAGGGAGCAGATAAGAATAAGAAGCAGCTGGATGATCATGAACCCAATCCTTGGTGCATCTAAAGGACATAGTAATCCTCTACTTTGTCGACTTGAGTGTACGTGTTTGTCATATTATGAAATCATGAGAAAACTTTTACTGAATACCATCGATGATGGGGTTGGTTAATTTGTATGTTGTACCCCAATTAAGGACCCTCACTAGGCAAAGCGATGTATGAGTACCTTTCATCCGGATGGATATCCCTCAAAACTAAAGTACTAGTTAAAAGGACTATCACTATTCTTTTTAAGTATGGAAGCTGCTCAGATGAAGTTGTGGTAAGCAAGTTTGGAGTTGCCATTAAGAAGCTGCAGGCGTCAACACATTCCACTGAATATCCTCTCTACCGTACTGGCAGAGGATCACCCACCCCCCTTCACTTAGTTGACTTCTCTGTCACAACTCAACACCACCCGTCCGATCCTCGATCTCACTTATCTCCCCAAAACTCACATCATCATCCCACACCCAATTCCCCCTACCAGCAAAACCAGGGGCAACAGAGTCATTTCACTCTTTAACCCAGCCAATCAGAATCGACAAAACCAGACCAAAGCAACCAGCCGCCAGGAAAGCCATACTGTGCTTCTGACAGCAACGAACCAACCTCTTAAAACGACGTCGTAGACCCTGCCAAAGAACGTAAACGACGCCGCTTCTTTTGTCTCACTCCCCCATGCCACCTCGCGCAGTAGATAATATATCTCATTGGTTCCATCATTTCCCTTCTCTCGAAGTCATCCTCCTCCTCCCACAACAACAATAATATCACTCACACCATTCCAATCCCATCTCCGATCGCAAAAAAATAAAAGAAAATAAACCAACCCTCCTCTCCCGACATCACTCCTCAACTCAAGATCCGTACTAGACTCTTGTATCGTATTTTTCGCTTCGGCTAGGATAACGTTGTTGTTGTTGTTGTTGTTTGTGGAGGTTTTTAGTCCGAGTTGCGCGGCGATTAATGTGATTGAGGTTGTTGGGATATTGGTCGTTTGGAAATGGATCGGGCGGCGGTGACGGTGGGACCGGCGATGGACATGCCGATCATGCACAACAGCGAGAGGTACGATTTCGTGAGGGACATCGGGTCCGGGAACTTCGGGGTGGCCAGGCTGATGACGGACAAGCAGACCAAGGAGCTCGTTGCCGTCAAGTATATCGAGCGCGGTAACAAGGTCAGTTGAGGAGGGAGGTGTTGTAAAATTGTAACTGATTTTTTTGGGAGCATCCATTTATGGAAATTACGGTTGGTGTTTTTTCTTTTTCTTTTTGGGTTTCTATTTTTAGCAGTTTGATCGCTTTTGTCTTTATTAGACGCATTTATTTCGTAATGGTGAGGGATTAACTGTATTCCGAACGGGTGACTATGGAGTTTTTAACTTTTTTTTTAATTCTTTAGAGCATATTGAGTCTAATTGTTATGAGATTAGGTGAATATGGTTAGTGTGTAGTGGATTTCTAAAAATGGAATTGATTTTATTGGTTGGTAATGAGGTTTGTGTGAGTGGAGTGAGATTTTAGGAGCAGTGTTGGTTCTGACTGTGGTGCTGGGTGTTTTTGCAGATTGATGAGAATGTTCAAAGAGAGATAATTAATCACAGGTCGTTGAGGCACCCCAACATTGTTAGGTTCAAAGAGGTGAGTGTGCTTTACCTTGATGGTAAGGTTTCGGTTTTGGTCTGAGGTAGGGTAATTGGCTGCTAATGTGGTTTGGATTTGACTATGTATGCAGGTTATTCTGACTCCTACTCATCTGGCCATTGTAATGGAATATGCTTCTGGTGGAGAGCTTTTCGAGCGGATATGCAATGGAGGGCGCTTTAGTGAGGACGAGGTCCTTATTTAATGTCTATAATTGCTTTTTCTCTTGTTTTCCTTACTGTTTTACGTTGCTGATATGTGTGGTTTCTCTTTGTTTAGGCTCGCTTCTTTTTCCAGCAACTTATATCTGGAGTCAGTTACTGTCATGCAATGGTATGTACGGTTTTTATTTAGGCTTTTCTTGCCTTTATATATTTTCCTTGGGAATGGGGTGGCAACTTATTTGGATTTGTTCTTTTCCCTTGATGAAGCAAGTATGTCACCGTGACTTGAAGTTGGAAAACACTTTGTTGGATGGAAGTCCAGCTCCTCGCTTAAAAATATGTGATTTTGGGTATTCGAAGGTATTGTTCTTTCTTTTTGATTTGTTACTTCGGTTGGAAGTCCAGCTCCTTTTCTGTTGGACAATTACATATCTGGTGTATACTTTCTGTTCAAACTTTTAATGGATCAAAATGAAGCTCCGAGCTAGTCAAGATAAACTTCTGATATAATACTTGTTTCTTTATCAGTCTATGAATCACTTTAGCTAATCCAATCCCTCTACCAATGGTTTTCTTGTTAGAAACTTAAGGCCTACCTGATACCTGTCTCACCATTTCTATATAAAAGACTGTGCATGCACTTTGATGAGATCCTCTTTAGCTATTTACTTTTCTCTCCATGAGACCTAATGGATCTGCTATTGCACCTGTATACTATCAAAATCGAGTTAGGCAATTATACTCGATCATTTGTTTGCATTTGTCGGATCATGATTATTTATGTATCTGAAAATTGGTATTTTGTCAGTCTTCAGTGCTTCATTCACAACCAAAGTCTACAGTGGGAACTCCTGCATACATTGCTCCAGAAGTATTACTGAGGCAAGAGTATGATGGAAAGGTACAGTTTTTTGTTTTTATTTTAATTTTATTAGAATTCCCTTGATTGTTTGAACCAAGAAATTCTTTGGTTATTTGCTAGCATTCTATTCTGGGGTAGTCCGCGAAGCTGATTTTGCAGTCTGTATCGAGTTTTTCCTTGCGTAGAATTTTAGCGTAGTTTGGAACTTTAAAGACTGCAATCTATAAAAAAGCTCCATATTTAAGCATCTGAGATACACCGTCCCACCATTTAGGCGTTTCTACTCACTTCAAACAGTACTCTAGCATGTGAAAAATTGAGGGTTAACGACTTTTCTCATTAGATTTACTGTTGTTTTGTTACTTATATACATGGCAATCCAAAAGACTGGTCACTTTGATGGCTCGTACAAGTTCATACTGCAAACGAGTGTCCGACAGGTTACAGAAAAAGCAGTTACCTTGCCTTTGGTCTTGTTAATATGGAAACCTGGATTAGGGTACTTACATGTAGTCCTCCTTTTGACCTTTTTCATGAAGTAGCATCTCTCAGAATCAAAGCTAGTGATCGCCTTCGATAGCCAAACAAGATTTACCAATGCACTTGACAATTGAATCTCCTTAATGTGATTCAGATGTTAATGTTAATGTAATATGGGAAGTAGTAGACATAAATATTCATTCAATGACGATATTAGATGATTTTTCCTACATTTTCATTCATGCTTCTGCATTGGGATGAATCATGTAATAGTTACCAAGCTTCATTTTAGGTCCAGATTTAATGTAATGTCCATCTGCTAATTTTGTGTGTACATATAAAGTTCATGTATTAACTTGGAGCTTGATTACACTTTTATAAGGCTTCTTATCTTGCATGTCCCCTTGCTTGAAATCATTCATTTTTGTTCCTCATTTTGTATATTGGCGAAGTTTCAACTGTTTTATATGAGTTCAGCTAATGTATTTCTATTATGTTACAATGTCAGACTGCAGATGTATGGTCATGTGGGGTTACTTTATATGTGATGTTGATGGGATCATATCCTTTTGAGGATCCTGATGAACCAAAGGATTTTCGGAAGACTATAGAAGTATGTCATTTGGCCTTAACACCACCTAAAGTTTCTTAGTGTTAAATGTATGACTCAAGATATATCATCTACTGTCTCTTCGCAGAGAATTCTCAGTGTCCAGTATGCCATTCCGGATTCGGTTCCATTATCTCGTGAATGTCTTGAATTGATATCGAAAATATTTGTTCCAGACCCTGCTGCGGTTAGTTGATTTTTCCTTTGCTCTACCAGATAACTTTTTGCATCTATTACAATGGTACACATGTCCAACAAAATAATGGGTGTCTGGTTTTCGAAATTTTGCTGTCGTTGAAACAATAAGTTTCAGACGTTCTATCTGAATATGTTTCTTCTCTGCATTCATGCGCCTTTGAATTGGAATTCACGTAATTTAGGAATAAACTGTCTTTTCAATATTGCCAGTTGTCATGGAAAGTGCAGTACATAGTTCAAAATTTTGGGATCTGATCATATGGAGATTAGAATTCATCCCAAGGTCAACAAAAGTTGCCATAACCACCTTCAAGGGATGTTAAAAACTCAAAGTTGGATTCCCTGAAAGTAAACAAACACAATGGGTGGTTGATAACATTAATCTGAACGTGACCATATAGTTAGAATGCAAATATTACGCTACAATTGTAATTTTCACCAGTTTCCCATTATTGACCACTTGATGCCAGCATCATTACTATTAGACTTGTTACAACATGAAAGTACACCAGAAGATTAGACATTCTACTGATTGCAGAAAATTTAATGTTCTAGTTCATTTCTTCCACACTTATTTTGTACTTAATAGTGTCCATGTTTTATGCTTGTATCAGAGAATCACCATTCCTGAAATAAAGAACCACCCGTGGTTCTTGAAGAATCTCCCCGCTGATTTGATGGATGAGATGACGATGGGCAACCATTTCGAAGAGCCTGATCAACCGATGCAAAGCATTGATACAATCATGCAAATAATTGCTGAGGCCACTATACCAGCAGTTGGAATCAACAATCTTGGCCCGTACATGAATGACAGTTTTGACATGGATGATGATATGGATGACTTAGATTCGGAATCTGAACTAGATGTTGATAGCAGTGGGGAAATAGTCTATGCAATCTAATAAAGGTATGTGGATGTAGTCAGAAACAAATTCTACAGTTAAGTTTCCTTGTCAAAAACTAGAGAGAATGTGGAAGAGTGTGGTAGAATAGCATAGATATTTCTATAGAAAAAGTTGCTATGCTATTATCATATGCTAGCTCCCTTGGAGTATCTTACTGTCATATAATCATAACATGTAGTTCTATACCTTTGATCATGTGTGTTACTGGAATTTGATTTTAATGCTATCAGAGGTAATCTTCAGCAGACACAAGGTGATTAATACATACACCCTTCCAGTAGTCATTCATGTTGAATTCTGTCCAAATGAGGAATTGGTTATCTAATTTTTTTTTTCTCCCCCTAAACCTTAAAAAAGATTTTTTTTTTTGTATTTTTTTTTTCTATCACTCCATTTTCTTAATCAAAGAAGAAGAAACAAAAGGAGGGGGACAAAAACCGAGACCTCCTGATATAAAACACACACACACACACACACTAATTTGAACTAAATTGAGGCAAAGCTCTAATGTCGCTATTACAAAATGTACTGTAAAAGGTCGAGTCTCTTCCCATCGCACTAAATCAAATCATGACGTATGGTCTGTACATTGAACTCACGATCTCACAACTCACTATCTCACTATAATACGAAAGTACTCAGTCCGTGAGTCAAATTCCAGACCTTCCACTTACAGGAGTTGCCACAGTGCCAGTAAATCAATTAGGAAATTTGTTGATTTTGTTTCTTTTTGAAAATGCAAGTAGAAGGCCATCAGCTTCTAAGACTCAAAAGATAGAAGTGGGTGAGAAATAAAATGCAGCGCTGATAATACACACTTCTAAGACTCGAGTGAATTTATGTTGCCACCAATGTCATGACTCATCGCAAACAAACTGAAGGCCATTCGGTACCTAAATGCCGGTATGTCTTTGTCTTCGAAACTCAATTGCTGCCCGGAGCTCAAATACTCAACAAATTTAAGCATGAACACTCCGCAATCTCCGCTGTAAAAATGCAGATGTACGTGATGAGTAAGTTCATTATTTGGATATCAAAAAATTGGTGCATGATCGACAACAATACGTACAACAGACTTATATACTGCGACAACTTGCTCACCTTTCCGATTGCTGTGGGATACTTTCTGCTTGGCGCACAACCTGAAATGGTATATTCAGAGGGGACAACTCAGGTCTCATTTCATAAAACCCCGACTGGATAAGCAATGATGGGAACATCATCGCAAGGGGATTCAGTTTGTCACAGATGAACTCATCACAAGTCGCTGATTGCATCGAGTCGTATATGGTGAACTTTCTCCGCATCAAGTCTACACGTACTGCTACGCAATGCTGGTTGGTAATGTTCACCGGAATGTACAACTGGGCATGTTAACATGACAAATGGAGTTCACTAAAACAGCTATCTTATCGATCATGCATGACATTTACAATAGAAAATTTAGAAGATTTACTTACATAATCAACTTCACTCCATAGTCGGGTGAATCGAGGCGACTTGCCAAGAGGGTAGCTCAAAATATCTGAATCCCACTCATAGGAGTTAGGGTTATTCTGGAAAGAAGTCCATCGCCCGGTCATCCAACTCTGCAATAATTAAGCAACCTTATTAAGCTAATTAACTATACTATTTCATGCAAGAACATAAAAACTTAAGCATAAAAGTGATGATGCCCTTACCCAAAACACAGTATCCAGAATTGTGCAAGATTGAGGCAAAGATTGGAGATGATAATGTGGATTCTTGCGGACGAAGTACAAAAAAGCATCTACATGCTGTACATACAACATTAGCTAGGTTACAGAAGATACAGTATTATGATATATATTCGACTCCCAACCCCACAGAAAAACAGAGAAAAAAGAAAAGAAATTAAAAGACGTTTGTTTCTTTCAATTGTAATAGGGTTTATGATATTTGTTCCTACCGTATCAGTCAACCACTCGCCTGGAGTCATCAAGTGTTTGAACCATTTCTTTGAAGCTACAGAGATTTCTAAGTCGCGCCCTCTTGCATAATAAGAAAACGATTAAGCCACAAATCATATATGGTAATTAATACAAAATCTACAAATGGTTCATGTTTGAAAAGTTCTGCTAGGGAATTAAAAATATATTGCTAGGTTTGTAACAGCAGCTACAAAATAAAAAAAGACATACCCATCGTCTGGATCACCGATCCATGCACGAAACTGCCTCTGTTTTTCTTGCACTTGCACCTGATCTGTTGATAGGAATTGAAGTTCTTGTGTAAGCTTGAAGTCTTCAGTGATGGTATCAACGTCCATGCCATGCCATTTAATTTCCTTTGTGCGCTCGGAGCCCTTCTCATTTTTATTCTATATATAACATGCAGTTACATTAGCTGAACTGTATCTTGGCAAAAATATATATAGGTGTATCTATATACAGTATAAATTATTGTATAATTTGAGAATAGTAGAAATATAATGTATTAGCTAGTGTACGTTACTTGTATGAGGGTGACAAGTCCTTGGCTAATATTTGTGAAGTCTCTCTTGACTGTCTCAATCTCAGCTTTAAATTCCTCACGTAAGTCATCAATAGCCATAGCCTTGCTCCTCTCCATCCTGATCATCAACACCGAGTTCATTAGAAGGAGATTACTTACTTTGAGCTGTTGAGAGAACAGTCTTTACTGTACAAAAATTAGGAGTGCATACCTTGGGACTACAGAATTAGCTAAAGTCGGAGTGGCGAGCCATTTCAGAGAAACAAGGTCCATGGCGTCTTCATTATTTGATAACTTCAAATAATATGAAGAACCGAAACTAGGGAATTCGATTCTTGAGGTCACCACAAGCTTGTAATTTGGAATTTTATTCAATTCAATGAATTCTACAAGCTTCTGAAGTAGTGATTCTGATCCAGACCAAACATCATCCAAAACCAACAACAAAGGATTTTGCCCCGCTTCCTTTATAAACTGTTCTAGCCACTTCCCTTCACTTACATTATTCTGAAAAGTACAAGCTTCGGAACTCATTTGTTGATATAATTGGTGTATAATGTAGTCCAAACTTGGTCGTTTGGAAACCGTCACAAAAAAGATATTCTTTTTGAATAAATCTGTCCGAATACAAATGGGTGAGAGGCATACCAGAGAAATACACATCATGCATGCATGTATTATATATGATCCAAATGTAGAAATATGAAGTATATGATGTTTAGGGTTTAGATACTATACGTACCTTGGACTTCGTCATCTTGGCAAAACTGTTTTGCCAATTCGGTTTTTCCCCATCGTTCATTTCCGGTTACAACGAGCCTCGACACTCCATCCGTAAAGAGCTTCCTCTTTAGCTCCCTTAAAGGCACATCCAGTCCAACGTGAATGGACGATGCTTTGATTACAGTATCATAATCTGAAGCATCATTTGGAATAATCGATGACACATCCTCCAGAAGATTCGCCTTCAAACTTGCAGTTTGAGTTTGTCTGCGTAACAGATCATCTAGATACACCAAGAAAACATTCGTACAATCTACCGTCGGCATATTAGTCCTTCCAAGTCGCTCAGTCATCACCGTTAAATTCCTTGACAACTCCAAGATCTCGTCCTGAATCCTCGACTCCAAGATCTCTACATGGATTACGAGACCTTTAACCAATTGAACGATCTTCCCACTGTAACGACATTTTTTGATGAGGTTCCTGTTCCACTTACTGCTACCAACTCTCAGACACTTGTTCAGGAGCGCTCTTGCTTTCTGCATCCTCCTTTTTAATTCCATGTTTTGATCGTCTACCCGGCCCCGTTCGATCTGTGATTCTATATACTCTACTCTATATGCGAAACCCCGTACGATGTTATTAAAACGCAGCGTTCTTAAGCACAATGACTTAACTCCGTCGTACACAGCGTCAGTTATTTTATCTACGACAAGACCCACAAAAAGACCCAACGTAAAATCCGCCATAATTCCCCTGCCTTATAGAAGAAAAGAAAACGACACCCTAAGTGGTGTAACCCTTTCTGCCTGAGAGAGCAACAAGTCTCTTGACTTGATTTATTGAAAAGCTAGATAATAGAAGCAGGCGTAGGGAGGAGCGGAGGACAAAACCTATTCCATTTGCCAAAGTTAAAAAAAGTACTACTGAGGTACTGGCCTCTAGAGTACTAAACTGGAAATTCGAAAGACCAAGTAAGTTTCAGAGTTAGCTAAGATAGTAGCTATACTGCTCTATGAGAAAACTATTTATTCCTTTTTTTTCTTCTTAAAAAGGAACATACTAGTCTCGCCACACTTCCTAAGGCCAAGTAGTACCACCTCCATCGATCAGCAACACATAGAAACAACTCCCCCACTAATCATTATTCTTGAACAATCTTGGCGGGAAACTCTACAATTCAGAGAAATGGCGTGTGTTTTGGCTGCATAAGAAACAATATATAACTCGGACATTCGTAAATGTGAAATAAGAAACCTATAACAAGAACAAAAACACAACAAACAGAAATGTGGCACAAAGATTTACGGCGTTTTACCTGATTGTTGGCACAAAGATTTGCTCGTGGATCGATCCTAAGGGTTTCTACGTACTAGGGATTTTTAAGACAAGAAACTCAAGAAATTAAGCGAATTACAAAGATAAAGATCCAAGCTTTCTCATAATCACACCTGATACTCAATCATCAGCTCCTGATGGCTATTTATAACATTGAAGAATACGCGTTTAACAATACTAACGCGTCGATCAGCCATATATTGGCGAAAAGATAAATTGTGTAATTAGAACAATTACTGAAATTTCCTGGAACGTATACGTAAAGGTGAGATTAATCCAGTTTCCAGTTTCCAGGAAGCATTAGGCAACTACGTACCTACTAGTTGAGAATTGAAGTAGGGTAGAAAGGCATTGGCTCTAGTGGTTATGATTGATTTACTTCTTTTCTCTGTTGCCTGAATTTCCTCCTGTCCCTTGGTCGGTCTTCCGGATATGTTTATAGGCATTTTAGAGTCATTTGGTGGAAAATGGTTTTCAAATTTCTTTCTTTTATTCAAGTGTAAGTGGTGTACTGGTATTGCCTAGTCAACCATATTTTGCCATTTGCTTGAAGAGTTTGTCTGTGACCCCAATTGAAGAAGAATCAAGTGTACACCAAAGTTACACACATCGCTCTCTACGTGAGATAGAGCTGTTATTTATAGTGCGCAGGCCAGACATATATATTTGTTCATTTACTTTACCCCAAACGGCCAAACCGTAGAAGATCCAGCTAGACAACCTTCATTTAGAGATCAGACCATCAAATCTAGACAGAACTGGCAATATCCGATACAAGCAACAATCTTTATATCAATTTTTGCAAGGATAGTGTACTTCATTACTGTTGTAAATTCATCTGGATCAATATAAAGAGATATTCATACAGCGCAAGCTGATTGATGTGACAGTTCTCTAGTTTGCGCAAGTCTTTCTAGGAATTTTCTTCATACCCTCATGTATATGATACCATCATTTACAAATTTGAAGACAAATTTTGTTGTCATTGTGGTAAATAAAGTAATTGTTTGGATAATTGTAATTCTGTTAGTAGTAATTATTTCACCTAAGACATATTTATAAGTTTATAAACAAATAGTTGTCAATGTAGTAAAATGGTTTAATTATATGTAAATATATAAAACATATGTTGTAAATTTGTTGTCAATGTTGTAAATTTAGTATAGAAAAATGATAAATTTTGTCCAGATAGTTGTAAATTAAGGGTATGGTATACTTCAAGATACTATAGACGACCCCTTCTTTCTAATCCAAATTATTTAAGATGAGAGACATGGTCGAAGGCTTTGCAAGTAGATCGGTCAATGCCTGACCTTTTCTTGTAAATTTCTAAGTAAAACAATGAGTTTCTTGGATAGTACTAAGAATTTTCCTTTGCATAACGAATTAGAAACAGGTGGACTCAGGACTTCCTACTAGGCTCGGGTCCTGAAATCTTCCTTCCATAAAGTGTCCTGCTATCTGTGGAAATTGAAGAGGAGAGGTCAGAGGAAGGATAGTGAAGTTTACTAAAAGAAGAGGAAGGAAAGGCAGGGCTGTGTTGCATTTGGCATCTTTGAAAGTGTGTGTGAAACTGTGAATCCGCCTCATATTGTCTCGAGCATTATTTCTTTAAACTGTGGCGGGCTACAATTGAACTTGCAGCTACAAGACAGAAGAGGTCAATGTGTGTTCCCTACTTGGCTTTCCCGGGAGCCACATTAACAATAAGTTTAAGGCCAATGACTACAAGTCTACGTGACAGAAAGAAATGTCGTTACAAATTTCAAAAATCTGTCGCAAAGTATAAGACCAACATAGAAAAGAAAAAGAATATTGAACAAGGCAAGTGTTCCAACATCAATGCACAGAAAATTATAGATCCAGTCTCAGAATTTGGTGTTATAAGGAAATTGGGGCGACGTCTCCTCGAACATGTCAAGTAAGTAGCAGGCCGCGTGAAGAACCTTATATTGGCCCAGTACGTCGTGGTTGTCAATGTTCGGGGCCACCTTCCAAGTTCCATCCTTTAACAAGTAACAACTGGCCCGTTGGCAGAAAAAGTTGAAGCCCAGATGTGATGAGTAGAGGACTCAGAGTACGTCTTGTTTATTTATTTAATTATTTTTAATGAGGGTTGCTGTGGTTGACAGTCATATTGCCACCTGAGAATAGAATAATACAATATTATGTGTGACAAACATTTTCTTTTTGGCTTAAAGCCTTAAACTATGAAACTTTCACACGCTTCTTCATTATTTGATCGAGTCATAGGTTGATCATAATCCAAGAAGTTTATAATCCCAGAAATGGTATATTAATTACTATCCAATTTCAGGACCCCGTCGTATACAGCTGGTACGAAAACTAGGGGGAAGAGATGTAATTTCTTATGGAAACGTACAACAAATGCTTGGTAATAACCTGCCAAAGTGTGATAGTTTTCAATCAAGTGAGCAAGTTAGTATTAGCAAGCTATGTCTCTTAATTAGAAGATTCAAATATATCCAAAGCTTATTCAAGCCACAAATTCCAGACGAGGGAACCTTTATATCTGAAAAAAAAAAAAAAGTGCAAATAAAATTAGAAGTCATCAAGTGCGCCAAGAGGAAAATACAAAATGGTTATAGGCTTGTAGCAATCAATTTCATCTGATTCTGGCGTTTAACCATCTTTGCATGTACAAGCAACAGCTGGTGTCACTACCAGAAAAAAAGTCTTTGCCGACAAAAAAAAAAAACCGGCTAACGAAATAATTTTTTCGTCAGCTATTCCCAAGAATAGCCGACGAAAATTTTTGTCGTCGAAAAAAAGAAAAAATCGTCGCTAAAAATGAAAAATCGTCGGCTATTCTACAAGAATGGCCGACGATTTTTTCTTTCGTCCCTAAAAAATATTTTCGTCGGCTATACCCCTATAATGGCCGACGATTTAAAGTTTTCGTCGGCTATACAAATTTTTGGAAGTATGGCCGACGAAATAGGCATTTTCGTCGGCTATAAGTCTTTATATTTTCAGATCTGGACAGCAGCTGCTCATTTAAAAAAAAACGGGAGAAAGAGTGAAAAATCGGTGGGTATTGTTGAAATCCGTCCTCTCTTACATTGTGGAGCTATATATAGGTACGTACATGTGTATATATGTTGATTTTGAGTTTTAGTTGAGTTGATTTTGAGTTTTAATATATATAGTATTTTTGATTTAGTAAGTGATTTTTTGTTTTGTTGTTGTTTTAGTGTTAGAATGTATGTATATATGTTGATTTTGAGTTTTAGTATACTTGAGTTGATTTTGAGTTTTAGTGATTTTGATTTATTAAGTGATTTTTTGTTTAATTTGTTGTTGTTTTAATTAGTGTTAATTAGAATGTATGTATATGTTGATTTTAAGTTTTAGTTGAGTTGATTTTGAGTTTTAGTTTAATTATGTGTTTTAATTTGATGTTATATATTTTAATTAGTGTTAAAATATATATATATATATATATATATATATATATATGTTAATTAATAGTTGTTGATAGTGTAATTAACTTAAAAAAATAGTCGATATATAGTGTAACTTAAATAATGGTTGTTAATTAATGGTATATATATATGAGTTGATGTTGATAATAATATATATTGTAATATAAATGTGTTAATTAATTTCTTATTAATTAAAGTTATACATATATATATTATTATCAGGCTATATATGGATCGGGATAAGAGTTGGATTTCGCGTCCAAGGCATGACCGACGATACACTACAGGAGTTGTGGATTTTTTGCAGTTCGTCGAGGAAAATGCAAACGGGAATTACCATTATTGCCCGTGCAAGAAATTTAAGTGCCGCAGTGATATGTGTCGATTTCCGATTAGGACAGTATGGGAGCACCTAAAGAGTAATGGGTTTTGGCCGAAGTACACACGTTGGATATATCACGGTGAGCCATCATTAGATGGATCGCATGATCATGGGCAGTATTTTGAGGCAGGCAGTAGTAGTACATCCAACGATCCAACAATGGCATTCGTCAACGACGTGTTTCCTTTTGAAAGCGGTGTACGTGGGGAACAATATATGCAGGACCCGGTGCAGCCGTTCCCAGAAGTTGTCAACACTACCGCCTTTGACAAGTACAACAAACTGATTGCATTGCAACAGACCCCTATGTCTTCAAGTTCTGAGAAGACAGTTCTTGAAAGTGTGATGGAGGTAATGAGGATTAAAGTCGAGACAAAAGGGAGCATCAGGCAAGTGGATGAATATCTACAGTACACTTCTTCGTTGTTGGAGGAGGGTCATCGTAATCCTACCAATCACCGTAAGGTCCGAAGTATCCTCAAAGATCTAGGACTTTCCTACATTAAGATCCATGCATGCGCATTTGACTGCGTTCTCTTCTGGGGTAAAGATGCAGAAGGGAATGACCTTGCTAGCCTTGACGCATGTCCGATATGTCAGTCTGACCGATATAAGTTGACCGGAGCAGGCAATAGGAAACCTGTGAAAGTGCTTCGGTATTTTCCGTTGAGAGATAGGCTCGAGCGGTTGTACATGTCAGAAACCACCGCAAAAGCTATGAGATGGCACGGTGAGCGGGACGCGGGAGACGCAGATATCATGACACACATCTCTGACGGAGCGGCTTGGAAGCATATAAACAATGAGTTTCCTCATTTTGCGTCAGATGTCAGAAACGTCAGGCTCGGGCTCTCAACCGATGGGTTCAACCCTTTCGGCACCATGAGTCTTTCATACAGTATATGGCCGGTGGTTTTGGTACCTTACAACCTTCCTCCGTGGATGTGCATGAAGAAGGAATATAATATGTTGACGTTGTTGATTCCAGGGCCTGGTTACCCAGGGAACTGTCTCGATGTGTATATGAGACCATTGATTGAAGAGCTTAAGGTGTTGTGGGACGTTGGTCATCCCACTTTTGACAAGTACAAGAAGGAGACGTTCCAGATGCATGCCATGGTTATTGGTACCATCAGTGATTTTCCTGCTTATGGGATGTTGTCGGGCATCGTTGTAAGGGGATACAAGGCTTGTCTAGAGTGCCTCAGCGATTTTGGGAGCACCCCTCATTGCAACAAGATATGCAGAATGGGTCATCGTGTGTTCGTTCAGGCGGATCACCACTGGCGTTACGAGTCCGCCGCATTTGATGGAACCGAAGAACACGGCCGTCCTCCCAGAAGATGGACAAGAAGAGAAATTTTAGCAAAGCTTAATGAGTACGATTTTGGGCCCCTCAGCAATCATCTCGATATTGTAGCGGAAATACCTGAAAGGCCTGAGGAGTACAAATTCTGGACACATCGGAGCATATTGTGGGAACTCCCGTACTGGTGTGAGTTGCTGATCCGTCACTTCCTAGACGTTATGCACATAGAAAAAAATGTTTCTGAAAGTGTGGTGGGCACAACGCTGAACTTGGAGGGGAAGACGAAAGACGGTCCTAAGGCTCGCACTGATCTGCAAAACATGAATATCAGAAAACCACTATGGTTGAAACAAGGGAAGAGAAAAATGCCTCAAGCTCCTTACACCGTCAAGCCTGAGCATAAATCAGAAATTTTCCATTGGATAAGTCGGGCCAAGTATCCTTCAGTCTTTGCTGGAAATATAGCCAAGTGTGTCAATAGACAATTCAACAATCTTTACGGGTTGAACAGTCATGACAATCATATCCTGCTACAACGTCTCTTCCCTGTTTTCATTCGACTGTTCCTTCCCCGTCACGTTGTGGAGCCGTTAGTAGCGTTGGCAAGATTTTTCCAGAAGGTATGCATACGAGAAGTGAGAAAATCTGCCCTCCGCGAAATGCAACAAGACATCGTTCATATCATGTGTAAATTTGAGATGATATTTCCTCCAAATTTTTTCGACATCATGCCTCACCTCATGATCCATCTTCCTCGGCAGTTGTTGCTTACCGGTCCTGTGCACTTCACTTGGATATATCCGATGGAAAGGTACGTATTTTACACCTTCTGTTAATTTCCTCATCAATATATGTGATTTACTATTAATGTACTATCATAACACTTTAAAAACTTGATTTATAGGCAACTTGGACAATACGGTGATTTTGTCCAAAACAGATCCGCACCTGAAGGATGTATAGCTGAAGCATATATTGCGCACGAGTGCGTCACCTACATGAAACTGTATTTAGGAGCGTTACAGGAAAGCATACCGGAAGATGTACCTTCACAGTTCAATCTTTCCATACTCTCCGACGATGTTGTAGTCGGTGGAAACATGCCAGTTTCCTACAAGTTGAAAGATTACGAGGTAGCCATTGCACATTGGTGGGTACTAATCAACTGTCCTAAAGTTCAGTTTTGGAAGGACATGCATCTACACTGTCCTGCAGTAGCAGGTGATCTCGATTACCACAACCGGACATTCGCAGAGTATTTCGACCGCTGGGTACGTAACTTCACCACTATTCTATACGTGTTTATATATTATTGTGTATAATTATTCATATTTATAGTTGATATATTCTGATGGTTGCAGATGGACCTTATTAAAGATGATAATCACCCTAATTGGTCGCACGAACTTAGACTTCTTGCGATGAAGCCGGTCTATTCCAAAGTTCATGCGACGTGCAAGGTGAACGGTGTGTTATTTCGATGTGAAGAGAGAGACCTCAGACTGAAAACACAAAATTCAGGGGTTATGGCACATGGTGGGGATGATGGAGTTGACTATTACGGTGTTCTCCATTCAGTTGTGGAACTGCATTATGGGGAAGGCATGAAAGTGCACATTTTCAAGTGTAGATGGTTTGACACACGGCTGCAGAGCATTAAAACCGATCAGTACGACATAACTTCTGTGAACACTAGTACATCATGGTATGAGGACGACCCGTTCGTTTTAGCCACATGGGTGAAACAAGTGTTTTATCTTGATGATCTCGCCAAGGGTGACCCGTGGAAAGTAGTCAACACTATCCACCATCGCAACATTTACCGGGCGTCTACACTTGGAATGGCTGAAGAGAACGAGGAAGGGGGCACCGCGTATCAAGAGCCCAACTCAAACGGTATTCCTGACTCCTCTTTTATTCGCCTAGACACGCCGGTGCGAATTCGACGTGAAGAGCCACTGCTTGTTGATATTGATCCAAATGAAGAAACTAACGAGGACTCTAGTGGTGAGGAAAGACATAAATTACCCCTATCGAGCAATTCAGAAACCGAAGAAGACTCATCCGATGATTCCGATTACAATCCGACGGATTAAGTAATTTAAATGATGTAATCCTTTCATTTGTAATCCACTCATTTCTAATGAACGGGCGTGGGGATGAGCCTCCCAGCTAGGCTGGGTTCCAAACCCCTTAAAAAAAAATTGAAATATGTTAACTGTTGGGTTTCTGGTTTTTATGTTCAATTTTGGTTATATGTTAACAGGACATCTGAATAGGAGAGGTGTAAAACCACTGAGTATTTTGTTTTTTTTTTTTCAGAGAATAGCCGATGAAAAATGCAATTTTTCGTCAGCCATAAGTTTTTTTTAAAAATAAATATTTTATTTTTGACCGAAAACGACAAAAAAATAGCCGACGAGTACTAGGTTTGATTTCGTCGGCTATGATTAAAATAAAAAACAAAAAAAGAGCAGCTTCCATTTGCTATCACTATCGACAAACCATTGCTTCATCCTTCAAATGCAAATGTGTCGTGAAATAAGATATGACCGAAATATTGAAAAACGTCTACCGTTGAAAAATGAGAAGATTCCGACAAAATCTGTGTGTCGAATGTTGCGGTTAGCTGTTTTTTACTTCCGTTTTCCTATGGGTAGCCTGACGGTCGGTAAATATTTTGAGAAAAATTTTTATACGATTAGTTGCGTCTCATCCATTTGAAACTATTATCTGTTGAAGGTCAGACAAAAAAACGTCATTTAGACTGGCCAATTACTATTTCTAAGCGTTTAAAGGGTTGACTCACCCGGTTGACCGTCCCGATCGAGCCTTTAACGTTGTCAGATGTAGTTGGATTTTTTTTCATACATGTATTTAATCTTAACGGTGATATCTGACGGTTGGCATAGATTTTCCAAACTTTTAGATTCAAAATCGTAACATATGCACTAATGTTCCTTAACTTGTTTACTAAGTGTTTAAGTGAATGTATAGTTTCAAATAGTTACTATACGTAGACTCTTCAAATGCAAATGTGTCGTGAAATAAGATATGACCGAAATATTGAAATACATCTACGGTTGAAAAATGAGAAGATTCCGACAAAATCTGTGTGTCGAATGTTGCGGTTAACTGTTTTTTACCGCCGTTTTCCTATGGGTAGCCTGACGGTCGGTAAATATTTTGAGGAAAATTTTTATACGATTAGTTGCGTCTCATCGATTTGAAACTATTCTCTGTTGAAGATCAGGCAAAAAAACGTCATTTAGACGGGCCAATTTCCGTTTTAAAGCGTTTAGAGGTTTGACTCACCCGGTTGACCGTCTCGATCGAGCCGTTAACGTTGTCAGATGTAGTTGGATTTTTTTTCATATATGTATTTAATCTTAACGGTGATATCTGACGGTTGGAATAGATTTTCCAAACTTTTAGATTCAAAATCGTAACATATGCACTAATGTTCCTTAACTTGTTTACTAAGTGTTTAAGTGAATATATAGTTTCAAATAGTTACTATACGTAGACTCTTCAAATGCAAATGTGTCGTGAAATAAGATATGACCGAAATATTGAAATACGTCTACGGTTGAAAAATGAGAAGATTCCGACAAAATCTGTGTGCCGAATGTTGCGGTTAGCTGTTTTTTACTTCCGTTTTCCTATGGGTAGCCTGACGGTCGGTAAATATTTTGAGGAAAATTTTTATACGATTAGTTGCGTTTCATCGATTTGAAACTATTCTCTTTTGAAGATCAGGGCAAAAAACCTCATTTAGACAGACCAATTTCTTTTTTAAAGCGTTTAGAGGTTTGACTTCGTAGTTTGACCAAAGAATAGCCGACGAAATATTTAAATTCGTCGGCTAAACTCTTGCGATCCGCGCCTTTTCATTGTCCGCCGTTGGATGGGGGAGATCGGATTGTTGCTGAGTGCGTAAAGTATAGCCGACGACATTCAAAGTATAGCCGACGAATTTAACAATTCGTCGGCTATTATATGAATGGCCGACGAAATTGATGATTTCGTAGCCTACCAAGCAACCATTCTTGGTTCTGTACGTGTAACAAGATCAATATCAGACAACTCGTATTGCTTCCACTCTAAGAGGGTCTCCAACAGTTCTTGTAAAATTTGAATTTTTATATTTTACAAGAAAAACACTCTTTTTTGGCTCCAACAGTCTCTTGTAAACTAATCTTTATGATACAAAAAATGGGAAAAAAAAGTGGAGAATCTCTATATCTATCACCACGCTATAAATGTAGTGAAGCCACAAACTTAAACGGTTTTAGTCGCATAAACCTTAAGCGACTATCAATTTCTTGACTGAAAACAGAAGTTCCATTATAGAGATGGGGCCAGGGTAGCCGAGAGTCAACTTGCACATTGACTGACTATTCGTTATTTTTGTAGTAAATTACACAGTAGCACCTGCCCAAATTTAAAAACACAAATAACTCACTTCTAATAATTTTTAAACAAAAAAAGACATAAGTCTGACCCAAAATCGAGTGGACTTAAAACGGATTGAATAATTGAGGTTGAAATGCCTATAATGTAACTGATTTCGCCAAAATTACCATACTGCCACTCCACTAACTGACAAGTTTCTCTCTCCTCCTTTTTGAGTTATTTCCGGCAATTTCAAGTTTTCTGGTCAAACCGTCGACAATTTGGAGAAGATTCAAACTACAAAATTGTTCTTCATCTCATGGGCTTTCATTTGAGTATAGTGTTGCATATATTTTGAGAAATTTTGAAATTTGAAATTTCGAATTTCAACCACCACGAGCCACGCACAGTAGCAGTAGCAGGTTTTGATCGATGAAGAAGTTTCATGAAGCAGTAGCAGTAGCATGTTTTGATCGGTGAAGAAGTTTCATGGAGTAGTAGCAGTAGCAGGTTTTGATCGGTGAAGAAATTCCATGGAGCAGTAGTAGCAGCAGCAGCAAAAAAAAAAGAGATTGAAGAAGTTCCATAGAGCGTGATTAAGTAAAGCCGTGAACCTTCATGTGAGCGATTGACACAGTAGCATCAAATATCCTTCTTCTTCGTCTTCAATCGGTGAGTAGCACAATAGTACAAATTTTGATTTGATTTGATATATTTTTTTTTTTGAAAAACTCCACAGTAGCAAAAACTGGACTTGTATGAATCGATTTCGATAACAAATTCACTAAATTGACAGGTTTTGTGGCACGTTGGAGGTTGTACTAGCTAGCTTTCTTTCATGTGAAGTAGCACTAGCAGTAGCAGTAGCAGCCAACGAAGGAGCTGCTACTGAGAGAGGTGACGAAGCTGAAGGAGCTGCGACTCAGAATGATGCAGCTAAAGGAGATGCTACTGAGAGTGGTCATGCAGCTGAAGGAGTTGCTATTGCGATTGGTGATGCAGCTGAAGGAGCTGCTACTGAGATTGGTGATGTAGCTGAACGAGTTGCTAATAAGAAGTATATAAAGAATTGGATTGCAATTGCTTTACGGAAGAGGATTTCAAATTTCATTCTTCTTCTGGTATAAAAGAGGGGTAAAAATGTCAAATTGTTAGTGACATGTGGCATCTTAATAGCATCTTGAACTAATTTGTAAATTTTAGTCATAAATTGCTCAATTGAATATGTAAGTGAGTTATTTGTAAAATAAATTATTGTCATGTACCTACCTGTCGTTGGTTATTATTTTTGTTGGGATTCATAGTGTGGTGTCGTTTTCTATTTCGCGTCTTTTCAGTTTCTCAGCGTTGGGCCTGTGCTTTTGTTTTTGGGTTTTCTTGTAGCGGGATACTCGATTTGGACTTTTCTGTGTAGATGTAGGCCCAGTATACACGTTTATCAACATGGTACATAATTATGTCGTTACGTTCCAATTGCATTTTGCTGCCATATTACTGCAGATGTGCCTTGTGTATTTCATTACAGTATTCGCGAAGATAAACTCATGGCTAAACTCATAAAAGCATCTTTCTCATAAAAAATTAAATAAATAATTAAAAAAAACACACATAAAATGCACGATGAGACCAGATGAATGAAATAAAAAATCTAGTTTATTACTGAGAACTAGCCTTTGCCAACACATGCATGGCTGTGTAGATTAATTTTAAAGAAAATAATTCTGATAAGAAAAATATATGAAATATGGGAAGTTATCTGTAAAATATGGGTAGTTATATCTGTAGATAGTGGGATGAGAAGTAGTTAGAGATTTTTTCCTTTTTTTTTTTTAATTCAATTTAATATTTTATTATTTACAATAATATCCTTTACAGATTAAAATTTATTTTAATTTAACCTATGTTCCAAGAGTAGCTATGTTATTTCCCGTGTGTTTTGACTAACAAAGTCTCTTCTGTTAATAATAGTATAGAGAAGAAAAGTATAGATAAGAAATGCGGTCCAAACTCTGAAAAATGGTGAAAATTCAAATACTCTCTTCTAAATCACAACACCCATAATATGTGTCTCATGTTGTTTTACAAAAGCAAAGAAAACAAATAAACACACGACGGAAAAAGGGCGAGAAATGAGCACACATACATGACCACATGTATAGAGGAATGAAACCTCTCCTCAAGTCTCCAGTCTCAAGTCTCAAGAGTAAAGCTTTTGATGAAGCCAATCTAGGTTGATATCCTCTTTCACCACCCTTATTCGTATGATGTTGGTGAGCCTGGACAAGTAAGGTACCCATAACATTTTTGTCTCCTCATCACATATCACATCAGTTAAGCTTTCAAGTTTCACAATTGATTCAGGCAGTTCTTGCAATCTCGAGCACTCCCTCATGTTGAGCTTTTCTAAGCAGCACATTTCACCAATATGTGCAGGAAACTCCTTAATGCTGTAGCAGTTGGATATGTCAAGGACCTTTAGCTTTTCGAGTTTACTAACTGAACTCGGCAACTCTGATAGGTCTGTGCAGGACCTTAACCTCAGAAGTTCTAAATTGACAAGCTCTCCAATCAATTTAGGCAAGGCAGATAGCTTATGACAGTTGGTGATACTGAGCTTCTTTAGATGACTTTGGAGACAGATGTCAGCAGGTAATTCCACCAAATCATTGCAATAGTCGATGTTGATTTCTTGAAGGTCTGGGAATGCCTCAAAAAATTTGCTGGAACCTTTGCTAAAAGCTTGCCCCATGTTACACATGAAGAAAGATATCTTCTGTAGTCTCTTTAACTCTATTGAGTTCTTGGTAGTGGAAGAAACCGAAATCCGCTCTAATCTTATTCTCTTTAGATTAGATAAAGAACCCAGCAATGTAAAATTACTCACTTCAGCTTGTAAGAACCCATAGTTTGTGACTATTAGAACCTTCAATTTTTCCATTTTCTTCACAAATTCAGGCAAGGCATATTTTTTTGTGTGGAAATTCAGAACTAGAACTTTAGCTTTCGGTAGTTGTATGTCGCGCCATTTTGATAAGAAGTGACTATCTGCAAACGAAATCATAGATGTATGAATATGTGAGTACACTAGGAAAAACAGAGCATCAATAGGAGTGCATGTAGACATACATATATATGTATGCATGTGTTCATATGTATCTGTTAAGGAGAGATAGAACAACCTGTTGAAATAGATACTAGACGAGCTTCTTCGAAGGGCTCATCCATCTGTTTTTCCCACCATTTGGGATGCTTGTTTTCACATATGTCTATAATAAGTCTTCTTCTCAGTTTTATTGGGCCCTCATCCGTCTGGTGGATAGCCAACTCTCTAAGAAGATCATGTTGCGTAACGAAGTGTTCACCATAGTAGCCATCCATCTCTCCCTTCTCATTTCTGGTTATAATCAAAGCTAAGTTACTTCAAAATAATATCTAGAGCAGCAGCTAGTTGAGAAGTGTATGATGAAGACTATTGCATACCTCGTGATTACAAGATTAGCCAGCCTCCAGTAGGTGAGCTCGTAGAGTTTTGCAATACATGAACTATCTTTATCTGCTGCCCAAATATCAATGAGGACTGTCCACATATCAATAAGGACAGAAGCAGGAATCCTTCGGCCTTGAGGAAATGAAGCAAGGTCCATGAAACATTCCTTGATGATGACATTTTCTTCACCAAGGGCATCTAAACTACTTTTGAGGCAATCAAGCAAATGTTTTTCAGACCTAATTACAGAAGAACCTCTAGACCATGCTTCTACTCTATCTTCCCAGACCAAAATATCCTTGCCGAAAAGTGATTTACCGACCACTTCAATGGTAAGTGGAAGTCTCTTACAGCAGTCCACAACCTGCAGTTTAGTCTCATAGATAAAGATAAGAAACTATGAATTAACAATATGCTTAATAATTGTTATAGAAGGTCTAGTTCAGGTATATATTTATGAAGTAAAAGTATGGTTAAACTGTCATATGTATGGATTCTTTCCATACATATGACAGTTTAACCATACTTTTGAACAGAAACAAAAGCCATACATTAGAAATGGGGCAGCCTTTTGACAGATACTACAGCACTACTGTTTCAAATGAATTTCAATTAGAAAGCATGAATGAGTTTAATTTTATCCAATAAGACATTAAGATTCGACATAATAATCATAATCCAAGCAACTGCTCAATGCAAGATCTATGGGTCGAAGACAATGAAGTTATTCAATGAATTACATTCCTACAGCTGGATTATATTTCAGTATCATCAGTGTTAACTGTCTTAAAAAAAAAGGCTTAAACTTGTGCAACAATCCTTCTAGAGTTCTGACGCAGCAACAATCCTTCTAGAGTTTTTACTACTAGTTCTACAGCATTTTTCACTTAGAAACTCTAAAAACTTAAGCATTTAGAAGATAAAAAAGAAACAGATATCATACATATATACCTGTCACTTCCTTATGTTGACAAAAGGCTTTTGCCAAAGTGGTTTTCCCAGATCCTGGATGACCAGTGATCAGAGCCATTGACACCCAATCCTCCAAAAGTTTCTTCTTCAATTCATCCAAACGTTTCTCCAGTCCAACTGTAAATGATGGTGGTTCAGGTACTCCAAACCACCCAACTTTAGCTTGATTTTGCACTAGGCCATTCTGTCGCATATCCTTCACCATCTCCACAATAGTCTTGAGTCGTATTCAAATTCCCTATTTGCATACCCATATTCCCCATTTGCATCTCCATATTGTCTATTTGCACACTCATACTCCCCATTTGCACACTCATATTCCCCATTTGCACACGGATATTTGTGGTGTTCCCCTCAGTTTTACTTGCTATATCCGAAAGGTTAGCTAACTCACTTGCTGACCTCACCCCCAGTAACATCATCTGTGTATGCAGAGATTCATCGAGTTCTTTGAGTTTGTTCGTGTATTTAGGTTTCTTGTACCAACGGGCAACCTCCTTTAACTTATCAACAAGCTCTCTGCCATCCATGATCACTTTTGTAAAATCTTTCAATTCCTCAGC
This sequence comes from Potentilla sterilis, assembly GCA_963682095.1. NCBI lineage: Eukaryota > Viridiplantae > Streptophyta > Magnoliopsida > Rosales > Rosaceae > Potentilla > Potentilla sterilis. The sequence goes on from OY821764.1 coordinate 38,546,368, forward strand.
AGGGCGATCCAGTTCTTGATTCTTTTTCTCGATCTCTTCTATCACCGGCTGCAATGCCTTTATCTTGATATTGATTTTCTCGAGGAGGGGTTTAAACTCCTTTAACTTTTCGATCCCCTGCTGTCTGATAAGTTCCTCAATGTACTTATACAGCATTGATACTGCTAGTCCTACTCCAATAGCAGCAACATCCACAACCATCTTGATTCTGTCAAAGCAAAACCCAACACCAAAATCAGTAAACTTTTACACAAAGCAGGTTAGAAATTATAAGAACAGAAATAAAATAAAAAACTTCAGAACCAATTCAAACTCACGGTACCAGTAGGTGGTGATCAGACAGACACTGCCCAGAACTCTACAAGTCCAAGTTTTGAGATCAATAAGAGATACGCTTTACTGCTTCAAGAATACGGTTTTTCATAAGCCGGAAAATGAAACGCTTCTCCTAGACTTCTAGAATCTGACTTCAGCCTTTTGATATTAACTGCTGACTTGAGAGTGGAGATTAACTAATGTCACTCATATTACTCTTACAATCATTGACGACAACCCACAAGACGACCATTTTTGAGAGCCAGCTACCCACTACAGTAATGATAGGAAAGCCACTCGTACCGATTTAGGAGAGGACAAAGACTTGACTTTTTAATGAATCATCGACCGCAAGCTTTGTTCTTATCCAGTTTTTTTTTTTTATCTCATTATCCAGTTATTGTTTATCATTGAAGACTTGGATAAACCGATAAAAACTTGCAACGCTTCAAGGAAAGCCTTTTTTGCGTTGCTTGATTGCTTAAATACTAGCTTATACTTGAGCTTTCTTCTTTGGATTCATTTATTTTGACAGTAAAAGATCAAAACATCACATATTGATGCCACCAACATCCACAACCACCAACACTATTGTTTCTGCCTAAACCCGATGGTCTAGTAGATACTTGATGAATCCAACTTGATCTCCTGCAATCCTGCTCACTAAGGGGAATACCGGGCGGGCCGGTCTTCTCCTCTCCGATGCCTAAGTTAGTATAGTTGGAATATATATAACCAAGGCACGTATGTAAGCAGGGAGAGAGATAAGTTACCTAATAAAGAGGGTAGTTGGGCCCTTATATAGGTGGTTGGGGGTAAGGGCTGGCCTTACCCTTCGATGTGGGACTGGTTCCCTTCTGTTTGTACCTTCTGGTGCCCTCTTTGGCAGGCTGGCGCCCCCGGCCCCAGGGTCTCTGGAGGCAGGATAGAGTGCTAGGCTCCGAGGCCGGGTGCTGGTGATCCGGTCCCGACCCTTGGGCCGGGCCTTAGTGCACTTGCTGCGGGTCTGTGGGCCTGCTGTAGCCTCTCTGCGGCTACTGTCAACAAGTCCCGGGGGTCTAGTAGATACTTGATGAATCCAACCCGGGTTTACGAGAGTCCATGCCGGAACTGGTCCTGATGCGCGGCAACCCAACCTGCTTCTGGGTTGCAGGCCGACTCTCCAGAATTCAGGGGCCGCAGCAGAACTTCATCCGGGATACCCCACGTTTTCCGGAATGCTGCAATCTCTCCAGGGGTCATGCTCCCCTCCGGTTCATCACACACCACAGCATACTTCCCTCTGCCAATGGTGTAGCTCGCACCCGGAGCATCTGCAAGACGCACCCCGTGCGGTATTTCAGTCTTCGAGGATTCAGCCCCGGAAGACGAAGACGAAACCCTGCTCCCGGAGCAGTCGGCGACTTCGGTCTCCGGAGATTCCGAATCGAGCCAGTCATCCAGCCTCTCCGCATCATCCACGAGGGGACCCCTGGCAGCCGATTCGGAAGCCCGGTCAGAACCTGAAGATGACATTTTAACCTAGGGGAAGAAAGCAAAACCCTAGCGCTCGTCAGCAACAGGTTACAACAGCGCCTTCTACGGCCTCTCCCCAAGTTCGCCGCAGAGCAGTTCCGTCAGCGACAGAGATCCCTCCCCCCCCCGCCGCAAAACAACAAAGCCAAAAACAAGAACAACACCGGGGCAAAGAAATCAAACAAACTTACAGATTAGTATGCTCAACCGAGGACAATCCGCCCTGGGAAAGCAGCAAGCAATGGTAGGAAAACGGATCTCGTGGGGCAAAACGGCTCAAAGTGATCGCCGGATTCCTCTCTTTCTCTTAGTTTCTCCAAAGTAAGAAAGCAACAGCAGAAAGGAGAGCAGAAGAGGCCTTTTTATAGAGGGGACCAGTGCCCTAGGCAATTGAAATCCCTCCAAAACAAGTAATCACAGCAACTCAAACGCCTGCGAATCCAGGCCCTCCATCTCAAGACCGCCCCCTGCTGGCACGTGTCCCAGCATTGGTAAACTGCCCATGCCATCATAACTGACGAGACTGATGGACTTCCTCCTTAAATGCATGTCAGCCACTTGTCCCACACGCTGGCGACAGGAAGGTAGGAGCGGGAACCAAGGAGTCAGGCCCTCCCACTTCCCCAGATTCCACGGTTGCACGCCATCTTCTTCGCATATCTTGAAGACCTCTCACCGGTGGTAATCATCCAACCGCTTCGAGAGCACCCAACTGGATACGAGCCATCCGCCCGGCACCATGGCTTCTTCGTTGCATATCACCGGAGGACTCGTCTCGATATGGCATGTCGCCCGGTCGAGTTCCGCCCGGTCCGTAGCAGTTCACGGTTATGATCATTCAACCGGCTGCATGGCTTCTTCGTTGCATATCACCGGATGACTCGTCTCGATATGGCATGTCGCCCGGTCGAGTTCCGCCCGGTCCGTAGCAGTTCACGGTTATGATCATTCAACCGGCTGCATGGCTTCTTCGTTGCATATCACCGGAGGACTCGTCTCGATATGGCATGTCGCCCGGTCGAGTTCCGCCCGGTCCGTAGCAGTTCGCGGTTAGGTATCATTCAACCGGCTGCACGCCACCCTGCTGGAGACCTCGTCTCGATATGGCAGAACGCCCGGTCGAGGTCCATCCAGTTGCATCTCTCTTGGGGGACTCGTCTCGATATGGCAGAACGCCCGGTCGAGATCCGCCCACCGGTTACGACGCATCCAACCGGCTCGAGAGCATATTCCGGGAATAGGATCCACCCGGTCCCATGGTATTTCACTGGGGGACTCGTCTCGATATGGCAGGACGGCCGGTCGAGTTCCACCCGGTACCATGGCTGACCCCGGTCATGAGAACATTCGACCGGCATAGGGCTTTATACACCCGAGTGAGTTTATATCTAACCCATGTACGCTTGTCCAGCAGGATAAAAACCCTGCATCGCACCAGCTGCGGCAAACGGGGGCTGCACGGCGAGCCTTGTCACTTCAACGCCACCCCCAGACCCCCTACCGGGAACATAATTCACCCGGCCCCATGGCATTTCACTAGGGGACTCGTCTCGATATGGCAGGACGCCCGGTCGAGTTCCGCCCAGTACCATGGCTGACCCCGGTCGAGAACATTCGACCGGCGGGTTTTATACACCCGGGCGAGTTTGCATCTAACCCATGCACGCTTGTCCAGCAGGATAAAAACCCTGCATCGCATTGAAAGGCGATCAACATGGGGTTACACGGCGAGCCTTGTCACCTCAATGCCACCCCCCCCCCCCCCCCTTACCTCAACGCTTATTCAACACAAGCTGAGAAGAACTAGCAAGTGTTCACCGGTGCTTCAAACAGCCCGCAACACCGGGGTAATCTCCCTGCAGCTTAGCAATGGGGAACTCGTCTCGATATGGCAGAACGCCCGGTCGAGTTCCCATACTCCTGGACTCGTCTCGATATGGCAGAACGCCCAGTCGAGGTCCAGTACTAAAGTTCACCTGGGACCCGTCTCGATATGGCAGAACGCCCGGTCGAGGTCCCATGAACTTCACCCCGTCCGCTTTGGCAGATCGCCCGGTAGAGGCTCAGTGAACTCCGTTTCGGCAGATCGCCCGGTAGAGGCTCAGTGAACTCCGTTTCGGCAGATCGCCCGATAGAGGCTCAGTGAACTCCGTTTCGGCAGATCGCCCGGTAGAGGCTCAGTGAACTCCGCTCCGTTTCGATTTGGCAGATCGCCCAGTTGTGACCCAGTGAAGCTCCGCCTCGTACCGATAGGGCAGAGTGCCCGGCCGAAATTCCGTGCACATTTCTTGCATGGCGGATTTCAACGCCTCATTATCATCCCATGCACAAATCTCTTGCATGGCGGATCTCAACGCCTCATTATCATTCCATGCACACATCTATTGTATGGCATCATGGCATCATGGCATCATCTCATACACTCTCCGGGTTCCACCCGGCTCCATGCTCATAGCACCACAACACTTAAGCATATTACTGCTTATATTACAAACGTGCTTATAAACTATTGCTTCCCATCAGTAACAAGTACTCACCTCGGTCACGCCCAATCTTTAACGCGGACTTGGGGGACTGGGCACCGGTAGATTGGTAACCCTGCGGGCCTGCGGGACAAGAGCAAGACAGATTTAAGTCTCCATTCAAGATTGCACTTGACCGAGAACTTGGGGGACTTGTTGACAGTAGCCGCAGAGAGGCTACAACAGGCCCACAGACCCGCAGCAAGTGCACCAGGGCCCGGCCCAAGGGTCGGGACCGGATCACCAGCACCCGGCCTCGGAGCCTAGCACTCTATCCTGCCTCCAGGGACCCTGGGGCCGGGGGCGCCAGTCTGCCAAAGAGGGCACCAGAAGGTACAAACAGAAGGGAACCAGTCCCACATCGAAGGGTAAGGCCAGTCCTTACCCCCAACCACCTATATAAGGGCCCCAACTACCCTCTTTATTAGGTAACTTATCTCTCTCCCTGCTTACATACGTGCCTTGGTTATATATATTCCAACTATACTAACTTAGGCATCGGAGAGGAGAAGACCGGCCCGCCCGGTATTCCCCTTAGTGAGCAGGATTGCAGGAGATCAAGTTGGATTCATCAAGTATCTACTAGACCCCCGGGTTTAGGCAGAAACAACTATGATAGACCTTCTTGCTATGTACACTTCCATGGTCAATCTAGGGAAATTACAAGACATTATGCGTTTATTGAAATTTCTCTTTGGAAATGAACAAGTGAGACTTGTTGTGTGTACTACTCGTTACTACATAGTTAGCTTTGATGGTCAAATTAACTTGGATATCGATACTCGTTTTGTACAATTGCTGTTGAATTCAAATTCAATAGTAAATTTCAGCTTTCCAACTGATGTGTTATTTCCCACCAGTGAAATCTAAATTCAACAGTAATCATAACCGACCACATAAGCGGGACTGTGTTGAGCACACAATCATATCTCAGTTCCTTAATAAATCATCGGATATGTCCGGAAAATTCAGCTTATAAAGGTTCCTCTAGCCCAAATCACACCAGCATTGCTGCAACATTTACTAAGTTGGGAAAAGAAAGGTCTCAGAAATGAGACTAGCCAGTGGAGCCAATTCAGGTTGATTATCTTCTTTCACAACCTTTATGTGTATGTTCCTGAGATACGGTAAGAAGGGCTCCCATAAAATTTATGTCTCGTCATCACATATATACTTCCTTCAACTGTTCAAGATCCACAACTGATGAAGGGAACACATTCAATCTCGAGCACATTCTCATGTTGAGCTTCTTTAAACTGCACACTTCTCTAATGTTTTCAGGCAATTCCGTAATGCTAAAGCAATTGGATATGTCAAGCAAGTTCAACTTCTTGAGGCTCCTAACTGAGCCTGGTAACAAGTCTGTACAAAACCTAAGCCTCAGCAGCTCTAAATTTCCTAGATTTCCAAAGTCTTCGGGTGAGGCTAAGATTATACATTTAAAATTCAGTGTCTGTACATAAATTCCACACAGAGTGGCAAAGTTAAGCTCATGTGTCGACCAAAAAAATGAAGAAGTTGAACTCATTGTCTTGTGATGTGTGAAATTTGAAAGCTAATTAAGCTTTAGAGAAAAAGAAGAAGCTTGTATTAAAATGTTCTAACAAACTCTACTATTACAATATCAGAATGAGATTATATACTCATGTAGTGGCCAATTGAAAAGAGACAAGTGGCAATATTAACAGCTCACTAACAGCAAAGCAATTGAAAAGAAACTGGTTTTGAGTCATATGTTCATTTACTCGTATGAAAGTGTTATTAGGTATTCCAAATAATATTGAATTTCGAAAAGATAGAAACCGTGTAATCTCGATTAATAAACAATAGTTTCTAAGAAATTCACCTTTTTCCTCGCCATTTCCTTCATTCTCTGTACTGGTTTCCGAAGCTGGGATCTCCACTGAATCCCTTTCATTCTGCACAAGTAACTTCTTCATTATCTGCTTCATTTCTTCAAGATCATTGTGGTTTTGCCTTGACCATTTCAAGATCTCCTTCACATCCCTTGCTTGCTGCAACCTCAAGTTTTCCAAGAGTCTTTCCAGACACCTATTCAACTCATCAAGCTGCTCGGCACAGCCAGTAGTGCAGCAGTAGGTGTACATACCAAGACTAGACAACCTGCAAATGAGTTGTGTGCCTTCGATCATTTGTGTTTCAAGATCATCTACACCGTCGTTTGGGAGACTCAGTTCCACATTGAACTCTCCTATCTCTCGAATGACTCTGGCTTGTCCTCTTAATGACTCCAATGTGCGTTTCATATCTTTGAGGCTGTCCTTCCACGCCACCTGCTTGTCCACCGCTCGCGAAACACGGTCATACAGCACTGCAAATGCTGCTCCTGCGATCAAGTCCAGTGCCATGATACAGTACTCTTCGTCTGCACCTAATAACTGAGATCGGGATTTTTGGAAATGTAGTTTAGTACGTGGTGATCGAGAACAAGTGCCAAATTGGGCAAATGAGTTAGCAGGAAAAAAAAGAAAAGAAACAGAGATGCATATAGAAAGGCCGGCCAATGCAACTTTGTTAAGTACTTGTGTAGTTGTGTTCTTTTTATAGTAAAGAGCTTAGGGATACAAAACATTATTAGCTACTCAAGAAAATGAGTGATGATCCAGAGAAAGAATATATAATTATACGGACGCAGAAACTGCATGACAACTTCCAACAAATTTCCCGGAGCGAGAGATGCAATACTTCAATATTTTCTTTAGCCACTTGAGATGCAATAATTCAAAATGTCACTAATTTCTTGCATCCACATTCAAATTTTGACTTTTTCATTTTTTTTTTCCGACTTACGAGCTGAGTATGATAATGATATTTAATACGTAACAAATACATAATATTGCTAGAGGGATATTGTAATAAAATGTACGAACTACGAAATGACAGATAATATTTGCGCTAGTGATACTGGACAATTGGTACGTACAGTGCTTCAAGTGGTTAACAGATGATTAAAATCTCTTATTTTTCTAAATTATTGGTAGTTTCTTATTTAATTTTCTGCCCTCACTGCATGCCTTCTAGAATTGTTCTTCTACGTGAGCCAATCTAAACACACAATAGTCCAAATTCAACTATTCAGCATGAGTGCCATGACAGTTTCACAGAAACTTCGATTCACGTAGTGAGAAACATATGTATATGTAGACGTTTTTTTGGTATACGCATGTCAATGATGCCATATGCAATAATGCATACTATAACATGACATAATTATGTTAAAAAGCTATAAATTAGCTTTTTCACAATATCATCAAGTTTGGTATGCATTAATACATATAGCATGGTATGCATTAATACATATAGCATGGTATGCATTAATGCATACCAAACTCGATGATAATGTCAAAAATCTATAAATTTAGGACTCCGGTAGGCTAAAACTTTTTCGTGGATAATATTTTTTTTTTTAAATTTTAGTTAAATTTAGCTTGAAATATATTCTATGATTGAAATTGCTCTTGTGGAACAAAATATAACGAGCAACTAGTACTTAACCCTTTGATATTCTTTCATTTATTTATTTTTCTTTGATTTGATCCTCCATAGGAAGGATCACTTTCATGCCTAAAAAGAGAAAAAAGATATAGTAGTCCTGACTTGAGATTATATAGGTCATAAATCATATTTAGTAGGTGAGCTTGACCGAAATCAAATTCTAGAATTATATATATATATATATATATATATATATATATATATATATATATATATATATATTCTACCTAGAGTGAATTTTTGTTTTGAAATTAATGTGTGAAGTTTCTTTTTTGACACATTTTTCCGTCATATTTTCATTTTTTCACCGTTCAGATGTTTGAACCTGTTTCTGCACAAACCCTGGGGCCTGGTAGAGACAGATGAATCCTCGTATGATCTCCTGCAAACCTGCTTACTAAGGGGAATACCGGGCGGGCCGGTCTTCTCCTCTCCGATGCCTAAGTTAGTATAGTTGGAATAGATATAATTTGAGCACGTATATAAGCGGTAGGAGAGATCAGTTACCTATTAATGAGGGTAGTTGGGGCCCTTTTATAGGTGGCCGGTCGTGAGGTCTGGCCTCACCCTTCGATGTGGGACTGGTTCCCTTCTGTTTGCATACCAAATGGCAGCTCTGGTGACCTCTTTGGCAGGCAGGTGCCCCCGGTCTCCGGGCCCCTGATAGTAGGATAGACTGCTGGACCCCGAGTCCGGGTGCTAGTGATCCGGTCTCGGGCCTCTGACCGGCCCCTGGTGCACTAGCTGCGGGTCTGTGGACCTGCTGTAGCCCATCTGTGGCTACTGTCAACAGAACCTAATATATAGATCATTCATGCAAAATTTCAACTAATTTGGTTACCGTTAAAGTATCGAAATTATATTACATTAATAAACAAACTGAATTTGTTAAACCTGAACTGTTCGTTTAAATCACCACAACGAAAGGTCAAACGATTATCAAGTTAGATGAAATTTTGTAGAAAAAATCTATACATTAGGTTCTAACATCTGAACAGTGGAGATGTGAAAATATAACAGAAAAATGTGTCAAAAAAAGAACTTCGTGTTCAAGGAAGGTTAACTCCGTAACTTCCGTGGTGTGTCTTGTCCTAATAAGACTTGTAGTCTAGATACTCTATTAGATAGGGAATCCCTGTTCGCCAGGGATACTTGATGTAATGCCTATATAAAGGCCTCCTTATCAATGAATAAACACAGAGAGATTTATCAATCTATTTCTCCTACAACACGTTATCAGCACATTGCTCTAGCCTCCCGTCTGATAGCCCTAGAAACCCTAATTCCGAATTTTTTTTCGAAACCCTAACCTACCGTCGGCCTCTTCTTAGCAGCATCTGCGCTGTTCGCTTGCCGCACTGTACCCTCGAGTACTGCTCCTCCTCTGCCTCTAGGCAGACAACCCGCTCGCCAGCAGCTCTCCCTTGCGTGCTACTTTTTGCACGCATCCGCCAGACGATCAAAATTGCTCGCAAGCCAAGCAAGCGATCCGCGAACCCTTATTCGTGGTTAAGAAGAAATCAAGAAAAATCGAAGAAAACAAGCTTCCCCAAGAGTCAAGTTTCGTTTGATCAAGCTTCTCTTGAAGAGGTAAATATTTTTATAAACGTTCCCGCTTATGAACATTTCAATAGTTGGGTTTTGTTTTCTTCCGGGACCTTTCCGTGTCCCTGCTTCTTCATCCCGATTCTATCGCTTCTCGGGACGGCATACGGGGATTTAGTCACCCCGGTGCCAACGTTTATTGGGGTAACTGTGATGTTACCGGCCACCGTTATGCTTGTGACTGTGATGTCACTGTGAACCATAACGTATTATTCTTTTTTGGAAAGAAAACAAAGGGAAGATATCGATTGTGACTTGAAGTCACGTTAAGCATCGATTTATGTGACCATGATATATCTTGGCACTGTTCTAAAAGAACAATCAAACTTGATTAGTATTCAAACATACTAACGTCTCCCTGTTTGTGTTCTGTAGATGGCTGACACTCAGCGTCCAGAATTTGACATCTTGGATGTCCAAGGCAAGGAATACAAGAGGTGGGTCTCAGATGTTGAGAACACTTTCATTGGTAAAAGATTTACTGCCACCATCAACCCTCCTGAGGATGAAAGCTTACACGCTTCTCCTGAACAGAAAGCACAAGCCCTGATGTTTCTCAGGCGCCATATCCATCCAACGCTCAAGAAGCAATACCTGAGGAAAACTGATCCCAAAGAGCTATGGGATATCCTCAAGGACCGCTTCGACAATGTGCATGACGCACAACTCCCAGACCTCATGTCTGATTGGGAGCAAATCCGCTTACTGGATTTTGATTCCGTCCAGGAATATCATCAGACTATGCTAAACTTGCAATCTGATTTGAGCTTTTGTGGGGTCGAAAAGACCGATGATGATATGATGGAGAAGACTTTCACAACGTTCCCAGAATCTGCGTCCATGTTGTCGCATCAGTACCGCGATCTCCGCGAGAAAGGCACTATCAAAACCTTCAGTGATTTGATGAATGTCCTTCAAAGAAAGGAGAGGTACCATGAGTTGATTCTTACCACCAATAAGAGGCCTCGAGGACCGAAATTCATTGCGGAATCTCATCAAGCCCGTGGTAAAGCTTTTAAGCAGAAGCATCAACCTCATGAACGTCAAGCACCGCCACCACGTACGCCAAGAGCAATACGTGGCGGACGAGGAGGGAGAAGAGGCGTCGGCCGTGGCCGACCGCTTTCTTGGACAAGGGATGATGGCAGAGCCGCCGCTCCCAGAGGGAGGAACAGTTTTGGTTCCGGTCCCAGGCGTGGTGGCCATCCGCCGAACAATGCTTCGGCTCCTTGCTTCAAATGTGGTTCTACGAATCATCTCCAACGCGATTGCATAGCAAGCAGAGATATTCAAGCCGCTTACAAGAAACACAAACAATACATAGAACAAGAAGCACACTATGTAGGAGACTTTAAGGAAGAAGTATACGATGAGGAAAATACGAACTTCGCCATCGATGACTTCCAACCTACCAAGAAACGTAGGACTCAGGAGTATGATACTCCAGACTATGAATAAGTATTTGACTTAGGTCATGAGATACGTGTTCAAGTTTGATTTTGATTGTTATTTTGACAGAATAGTCAATAAATCACGACTTTGTTCGATAAGTCGTTCTATTTAGAACAACCTTGATGTATTTTTGAGTTGTCATCAATAAAATCTATCTTATTCTACGAATGATTTGAGATTTTTACATCCCTGAAAGCAAAATTGGTTCAATGCGTCCAATTCTCAATGGCATAATCATTTTGAGTTCACCAAAATTCTGGTGATGTTAACTCATATCCGAAAAATCACAAAGACAAAAGGAGAGATCCGCGATACGCCATCCGCGATCCGCGATACGCCATCCGCGATCCGCGATACGCCATCCGCGATGCGAGATATGCCATCCGCGAGCCGCGATACACGATCCGCGATCCGACATCCGCGATCCGCTATCCGCCAACTTGGTCGCGATCCGCCAGGACTCGCTCGCCATGGCTATTCGCCAACTAATCCGCGATCCGCGATCAGCGATCCGCCAACTTGGCTGCGATCCGCCATGCCTCGCTCGCCAAAGCCCATAAGCGCTTGGCCGCGACTCGCTAGGCCTCACTCGCCATGGCCATTCGCCAGCTTGGCTCAGCACCGAATCCGGTTTTTTGAAACCAACAATCGATAGCCTATCGAACAAATGCAACTTTTGCATCAATGGCTCGGCAACGAAGTGTCTTCGGACTCGCCATGCTTCGGATTTAGCTCAACCGTCGCATCGCATTGCCTCAATGCCTGACCGACTCTCACCACTCGCCTTGCTTCGGCTCGGCCTCTGGGTCGCTTTGGCCTTACCACAGCTTCGGCTTTGGCTTGGCCCCGGCCTTTGCCTTGGCCTCGGTCTTGGCTCGGCCACGCCACCTACGACGGTGTCCGGTCTCAATCTCTGACCTAGGCTATGATTATCATTGTTGATACTCGGTGATTAAAATGAGGCTTATCTTTTTCTCTCAAATTTTGTCGTTGCCATGGCTATGTTATTGGCCTTAATGCACTTCATTTTGTGATGATATATTGTCTCAGTACACTTACTTTAAAGTGTTCGCCAAAGTCTAAAGTAGACTATTGATTCAATTTACATTGTTTTTGTAGATGTATCAAGGCGAGATTGAGTGTTTGTTGGATTGTGCAACAACTCACACGATTCTGAGAAATCGGCAATTGTTTTCGGATTTTACGCCAAGAGAATCGTCGTTATCTACGATGACAGGAACTGGACCCGTAATTAAGGGTCGTGGCACTGCTCAATTCTTACTGCCAAATGGCACTGAGATTCGGGTAGAGGACGCCCTATATGCGCCTAAGGCGCCAAGAACCTTGCTAGCTTTCAAGGATGTGCGTGACAATGACTATCACCTCAGCACTTATGTTGAAGATGGAACTGAATATCTGTTGATCACCTCCACTCAATCTATGCGCACTCGCATTGTGGAGAAGTGTAAGCGAGTTCGCAATGGCATGTATTTCACAACCATTCGAGCCAACGAATCTCATGTTGTTATATTATGTGATTCTGATGCTTATAAGCTTTGGCATGATAGACTCGGTCATCCGGGTCGTGATCTGATGATCCGTATTTTGAAATGCTCCCACGGTCATCCATTTTTCCGATCACAAAAGCACAGAGGGCGCCTCGGCCTCGGTTCGGCCGTGCCGTCGATAGCCGCCTCTCAGCTCCAAGGAGAGGTTCGGCCCCCCCCTGCTTCTCATGCTTCTGTAGCGATGTCTAATGCTCATCGTTCGTTTTGTAAAGCTTGTTCACTAGCAAAACTTCAAGCAAGACCATCTTTTGCTATTGATAATAAACAGAATATTCCGTTTCTACAACGAATACAAGGTGATATTTGTGGACCTATAACACCAGAATGCGGACCATTTCGATATTTCATGGTTCTGGTTGATGCATCAACGCGTTGGTCACACGTAGCGTTGTTGTCCACGAGGAATGCTGCATTCGCTAAACTCCTAGCTCAGATTATTAAGCTTCGGGCTCACCACCCGGACAATCCGATTAAGTCCATCAGACTGGATAATGCTGGAGAGTTTACCTCAAAGTGTTTTGATGACTATTGCATGTCAGTTGGGATTGAAGTTGAACATCCCGTACCCCACGTTCATTCTCAGAACGGTCTTGCAGAAGCCGCTATCAAGAGACTACAGCTTGTAGCTAGGTCTCTTGTCATGGCCACAAACTTGCCAGTTTCGGCATGGGGATATGCAATATTACATGCAGCTATGCTTATTCGTCTACGACCCACAGATAGCCAACCATTTAGTGCGTACCAGTTGGTAACTGGTTACGAGCCTGATATTTCGCATCTGCGTACTTTTGGTTGTGCCGTATATGTGCCTATCACGCCTCCACTGCGTACCAAGATGGGTCCACAACGACGATCAGCTATTTATGTTGGATATGAAGCACCAACTATTGTCCGCTATATAGAGCCTATGACAGGTGATCTGTTTACTGCAAGATTTGCAGATAGTCACTTTGATGAGACATCCTTCCCGCCGTTAGGGGGAGATGGGGCCGCATCCGTCCCAAATGAACGTCAGGAATTGACGTGGTTCTCTCCCACTATGTCTCATTATGATCCCCGTACGTCTCAGTGTGAGACTGAAATACAACGCATATTAGAACTACAAAAGGTGGCGGATACGATGCCCGACTCCTTTACTGATATTGCGAAAGTGACAAGATCAACCATACCTGCTGCGAATGTACCTGCAAGGCTTAACATTCCTCGCCATGCGCGAGCACGCGCCGCCGGTCTCGGACCCGCAGCCCTAGGTGCCATCGGCAGCCTAGGCTCGGCACCTCCAAGTGGAGAGCCGGCGTCGACTTCGGATCCTCCTAGAAAGAGGGGGAGACCAATCGGTTCCAAAGACAATGTACCTAGAAAGAGGGCATGTGTCCAGGCACAAAGCGATCCGTTCATCATCGATACTGTGACGCCGTCACACGAGATTGTCTCCGACTATACCTATGTCCAAGAATCAACTCTGAATCATCTGGGGGACGCCTCAGACTCACTGTTGATGTTGGAGAACAAGGAAATCTCACTAAACTACTTATGCATGCACAATCTGATGGAAAGAAATTCCATGTATATCGATGATGCATTCGCCTACGCCGTTGCTCAAGAAGTTATTGACGACGACGATATGGAACCCCGCACTGTTGATGAATGTCAACGTAGGGCGGATTGGCCGAAGTGGGAAGAAGCAATCCAGGCTGAACTAGACTCTCTAAAGAAAAGGCAAGTATTCGGACCGGTTGTGCCTATACCGCCGAACGTGAAGCCTGTTGGACATAAATGGGTCTTTGTCAGAAAGCGCAATGAGAATGGCGAAGTCCAGCGATATAAAGCTCGACTCGTGGCGCAAGGTTTTTCTCAACGCCCTGGAATTGATTATGAGGAGACGTATTCTCCTGTCATGGATACTATTACCTTCCGATACTTAATAAGTTTGGTAGTCTCAGAGAGACTCAATATGCAGCTTATGGATGTTGTAACTGCGTATCTTTATGGGGACCTAGATACGGAGATGTACATGAAAGTGCCAGAAGGACTTTCGTTACCCAAGTCAAGTGAGCAAAAACCACGAAGTTCATTTGCTATCAGGTTGAGACGATCTCTATATGGACTCCGACAATCTGGTAGGATGTGGTACACACGGTTAAGTGATTACTTGATTGGGAAAGGATACAAGAATGATGAGTTGTGCCCTTGTGTGTTCATAAAGAGAACAAGTTCAGGATTTGCCATTATAGCCGTCTATGTCGATGATATGAACATCATTGGAACTCTGAATGAGATCAATGAGACCGCTAGCTATTTGAAATCCGAATTCGAGATGAAAGATCTGGGAAGGACTCGGTTTTGCCTAGGCTTAGAACTAGAGCACCGAAGTGGTGGAATTTTTATACACCAGTCTGCATATGTCCGAAAGATGCTCAGGCGATTTAACATGGACAAAGTTATGCATCCTACAGGCACTCCCATGGTCGTTAGAAGTCTGGATATCAACAAAGATCCCTTTCGTCCGAAAGAAGATGACGAAGAGGTCTTGGGAGCTGAATATCCATATCTTAGTGCGATTGGAGCTTTGTTATACTTAGCTCAGTGTACTAGACCAGACATCGCTTTCTCTGTGAACTTGTTAGCTAGATTTAGCTCTGCGCCAACACAACGTCATTGGGTTGGAATCAAGAACATCTTCCGATACCTTAAAGGAACCCTTGACATGGGCTTGTACTATCGATACACTCATCAGGATTCGACACATAGTCGATCTCTTGCATCTAACAGCACAAACCATGGCTCGGATTGCCATCCGCCAGCCATATCCGCCAGGACTGGCTTTGGTTCATCCATCCGCCATCCTGCAGCCATATCCGCCAACTTATCCGGACCCGCGGATGCTAAGTCGTGGTCCCGATACGGCTTTGGCGATACCCCCTCCTACTCAGATACACCAAATGATGTAATGGTAGGATTTGCTGATGCTGGATATTTGTCAGATCCACACAAAGGACGTTCCCAAACAGGTTATGTTTTTACCATTGGGAATACGGCGATATCTTGGAGATCAACCAAGCAAACCCTTGTTGCTACCTCCTCGAACCATGCTGAGATTATTGCACTACATGAAGCAGTCAAAGAATGTATTTGGCTTCGCTCAGTTATATCTCACATTCGAGAGTCTAGTGGACTTGAGTCTACTACGATGGGACCAACTTGCATATTTGAAGATAATGCAGCATGCATTGAGCAGATGAAGTTGGGATACATTAAGGGTGACAATACTAAACACATTTCGCCTAAGTTCTTCTACAATCAGCAGCAGCAAGAGACTTTGAATATCCAGGTGAAGCAAGTCAGCTCAGAAGAAAATGCAGCGGATCTGTTCACCAAGTCTCTACCTAAATCTACATTTATGAAGCATGTAAAGCGCATTGGAATGTGTCGCTTATCCGAACTCAAAGACTGAATGACTATCAGGGGGAGTTCTCATCTAGACTTCAGGGGGAGCCTAGTTATGCATGTCTCACATACTTGTAGTTGGTGCGTTGTACTCTTTTTCCTTAGACCATGCTTTTATTTTTGCCCAAGAGGTTTTTGTTTGCTGGCAAAGGTTTTAACGAGGCAACGGTTCATGCACCATTGAGGACGCGACACAAGGGGGAGTGTTCAAGGAAGGTTAACTCCGTAACTTCCGTGGTGTGTCTTGTCCTAATAAGACTTGTAGTCTAGATACTCTATTAGATAGGGAATCCCTGTTCGCCAGGGATACTTGATGTAATGCCTATATAAAGGCCTCCTTATCAATGAATAAACACAGAGAGATTTATCAATCTATTTCTCCTACAACACTTCGCACATTAATTTCAGAACGAATAGAAACTATAAATATTCACTCTGAATAGAAAATATATATATTACCTGCGAATAAAGTCCGATCGCAAAATAATGGTCAAACAATTGAATATATACAATTAGCTCCCCGAGATGGGGGTCTAATTAATGATTACTCTTCGACCAAAAAATAATATTAATGATTACTCAAAGACCATGCAGTTTTGAAGAAAGTAACAAATTATTCGCCCAAGACTACCTAAAGCCACCAGCCAATTTCACTCAGCTCCTGCATTTCCTTTTACGTACTATGCATCCAATAATCTTTGGATTACTGTCTCCATATTCCTGATTAAAGCCAAGGTCGTCTGGTTGGTGACGTTACTCAATTTCTGCCCTTTTAATATGTCCAGTAGTTTCTGAAGAGATTTATCCAATATTGCAAGAAGCTGGTTGCCGTACTTGTGCTTTTTGTGTATCCATGCACGAAGCTAGCTTGGATCGTAAGAGGTGCAAGGCCTCCTCCACAAGCTTTTTGAAATTTTCTAGCTCTTCTTTTGGGCGATCCAAGACCTTGGTATATTTTGCCTGGATATCTTCGATCATTGGTTGTAGAAATTCTAGCTTGGAGTATTTGCCCTTCACTTTGTATAGCGCATCAAACAGTTCCTGTAATATTGTTCCCGCAGCAGCCCCCGTGGCACAAGCGATGCCAAACCTATATTTGCAATACCAAATAAATTAGTGAACTTTGATTGTTTCGACCGCATAACAACTTTTATATACACTGTTGACTCATTTTTAGCTAATCTTGAGTTTGGAAGCTCAAGCCAATCCAAGGAGAGCAAGAGCGTACTTATATGAAGTAGTGAAATACTCATATGTCTAGAATGTTTGAAATTACCAGATGGAAATAAAAAAGAAAGAACAAACACAGAACAAGAAGAACACCAGGATTTAACTATAGTGGAAATCTCATAAGAGATCAAAACCACTACGAGACTGTAAAGTAGTCCACACTAGAAACCGAATCCACTAATGTTGATCAAGAGTTACAGATATCAAGTTGAGATCAAAATCGTAATCTCATTACAAGCATTTACACAGCTAACTTGACAATGAACAGTAAACAGATTGACAGACTAGTGTAGACAGCAACTCGGTTTGATTACCTTTGAAACTTGGCTTCCTACAGTCACAAATCACACAAGTGAGAGATGACAAAGGTTGCAATTCAAGAGAAGAAATCGAGAGGTATAAGAGTTCACAAGAACTTCTGTTAAATCAAGATGTGCTCACAAAAGCAATTTTCTCCAAATGCATACTGCCTATAATATATAGAGAGAACTCCCCCATAGATTGCGCCATGATTTGCTAATCTGATAAGATACAGAAAATTCAAACAGGAGAGAGAAAGGCTTATCAAGAGGTTAGCAATATTAATCGAATATCTCATATGAAAGTCAAACAAACTCAATTAAATAACTTCCATAAACATAGGAGAGCAAAAAGGAAACAGATTCATATTTACAGCAATTTAGGAAATTGCTCAGTACACCCATTTTGGTCTTTCCTAGTAGGACCAGGAAAGACATGGTTGTGTTGAGTTTCAAACAAAAGCTGATCCAGCTTCTTACAAACTCCCCCTTTGATGCTCGACACAACCTGTAAAGATAAAGCTGCAGTAACCAAGCAAAAATATATACAGATAAGGTCTTTGAAGGAGAATGAATCAGTTTCCATCATTTTTCTCTTCTCCTTCAAATCAATATAAAACATTAAGCAATAATTGTCTTAAAAACCAGATAAGTAAGCAAATAAGAATAAGAATCTGATGCTTATGCATCTTACAACCAAACCGAGTTTAACAAAAATTGAAAAAAGTGTTCAAAAACGAAATAAACAGAAAACAAAACATGAGAGGCAGAGTCAGCAGGTCTTTTCTTTTCTATTACTCCCCCATTGTGAGAGCATCATCCCAACTTTTGGTAGCTTTAGCACCCCAGACCTGAGCAGTAGCAGCAGCAGCGGCCACTTCTTTTTCTTGCTGACGTTTAACAGCTTCATCCCATAGATTTGGCTTTGGAGAAGAACTCGAGGGACCTGGACTTGAAGAGTGCATCAGACTAGGTACAGGAGAAGGAGAACCTCGTGAAGTAGAAACCAGCATGATCTGGATATCAAGAACAGTGTCAACAAGAAGACCAATGGTGGAATTTAATCGGTCAAGGCGACGTTCCACCTCCAAAAATTTTTGTTCCATCCGATTTCCAGAGAACTCTTGAGAGTGATGAAGACGAGTCAATGCGGCAAGAACATGATCAGGACCACGAAGTTGAGGATTTGCAGGAGGATTGAGTGCACGAAGAGCATCAAAACGAGGATCATCCAAGTTGACAGTGTGAGCATTGATATTTGCACGCCTCTCAGCATCACGACGACGTTGAAGCTCACCAACACGAGTAGGATAAAATGTTCGAGCCATAATCTAAACCTGCACACTGAGAGAGACACGTGAGTTCTGAAGAGATAGAATGAAACTTTGGATGTGAGAAACGATGAACACAAGAGGAGAATTTATAATGAAACAAAACCAAGAGTCAGATCCTAGAAGGAAGAGAATATGAAGAGATTCATAATAAATAAACTCCTAAACCGAAACAACTTCTCAGAAAGGATAGAAAATCAAGTAAAATGCGGAAGCAATAATTATCAGAGAATACCAAGAGATTTTCTAACCAAACAGAAACTTTAACCAAGAAACACACATAGTTAGAGAAAAGTTAGCAAGTATCAAATCAGAAAAACAATATTTTCTCTCAAGAAAAACTTTAAACCGTGACAGAAAAATTGATATCAATATCTCGTCACTCCCCCTTATATCATAATACTGTTTAACAATTTTTTTAGGAAGTCACATTTTTGCATCTTGATATAAAATCAAGATCAGACTTCAGAATCAACCAACAAGAGAATTAGATTCAGTTTCAGCTTTTCTCTTACCAAGTCGATTAGGTCATAACCAAAATAGTAATTACTTCCCTGAGAGAGACCTGAATAGAATTCAACTTTATTACTTCTTTACATCCCTGAAAGGGATCTGAATCATATTCAACTACACCACTATCAGAGTTTAAACAGATTCTTGAGAGAAAAAATATTGAAAGTCTGAAAAGATACAAAATTAAGGAGTTAGATGTGACATAGAAGTCAATTAATTTACATTGGACAAACTGATCACCCCAAGGGCATTTCTAAGAGTCAGAAACCTGTCAGCATCAAGAGCTTTTGTAAAGATATCAGCAAGCTGACTTTCAGTTTGAACAAAATTCAATTCCATAATATTTTTCTCAACTAAGTCACGAATAAAATGATACCGTAATTCAATGTGCTTAGTTCGAGTGTGTTGAACAGGATTCTTTGAAATATTAATAGCACTGGTATTATCACAGAACAAAGTGAGAATACCTTGTTTCAAACCATAGTCTTCAACCATATGCTTCATCCATAGCATTTGTGTACAGCAGCTTCCAGCTGCTATGTACTCAGCTTCAGCAGTGGAAAGAGAAATGCAAAGCTGCTTTTTGCTATGCCAGGCAACAAGATTGTTACCAACAAAAAAACAACCTCCAGACGTGCTGCGCCTATCTTTCATGTTACCTCCCCAATCAGCATCAGAAAAACCAGCAATTTCTGCATTTGTATCACGAGTATAAAAGACACCACAAGTTAATGTGGTAGAAACATATCTAATAATCCTTTTTACAGCTTCAAGATGTGATTCCCTTGGATCGGCCTGAAACCTTGCACAGACACCAACACTAAAACAAATGTCAGGTCTGCTGGCAGTAAGATATAGAAGACTACCAATCATGCTACGATAAAGTTTTTGATCAACAGATTTGCCATCTTTATCCTCAGTTAACTTTAAGGTAGTGCTCATTGGAGTGACAACAGTTCTCTTTTGCTTCATATCAATGCCAAATTTCTTTACTAAGGCTTCTGCATATTTAGTTTGACAAAGAAACATACCAGTGTCAAGTTGAGTAACTTGTAATCCAAGAAAATATGTAAGACCACCAACCATAGACATTTCAAACTCAGTTTCCATGATTGTCTGAAATTGTTTTGAGAGCTTTTCACAGGTTGATCCGAAAATGATATCATCAACATAGATCTGTGCAACTACAATGTGTTTATCAAATTTTTTAATGAAAAGAGTTTTGTCAACAGAACCTCGTGAGTAACCTTTATCCATGAGATAGCTAGACAGTCTGTCATACCAAGCCCGAGGAGCTTGTTTGAGACCATATAAAGCTTTCTGCAGTTTATACACATGGTTAGAAAAATGAGGGTCAATAAAGCCTTTAGGTTGTTCCACATAGACTTCCTTATCAATTTTACCATTTAGAAAAGCAGTTTTTACATCCATTTGATGTAAATGAAATTTAAAATGACAAGCAAGAGAAAGAAGTAATCTGACAGACTCCAGTCTGGCCACAGGAGCAAAGGTTTCATCATAGTCAAGTCCTTCAACCTGTGAGTAACCCTGTGCAACCAACCGAGCTTTATTCCTTATAATGTTGCCTTTCTCATCACTTTTGTTTCTGTAAACCCACTTGGTTCCAATTACATTGCAATTTTCTGGTCGAGGAACAAGATCCCATACCTTATGTCTGACAAACTGATTTAATTCCTCTTGCATGGCACAAATCCAATCACTATCTGTCAAGGCCTCAGTGATATTTTTAGGTTCAATGGAGGACACAAAGCCAATGTTACTAATAGCTTTAATCTTTACCTTGTTAGTAGTAACAAAACTCAAAAACACATTTGTGTCAGCCTCAGTTCTATTTATAGCATTAGATGACTCAGGAACAGAAGTAGATTTAGTTCTGGTTAGAATACCTCTACTAGTACCTCCAATAATATCCTGAAAAGAATGATCACGCTGTACTTGCTTGAAACCAGTTCTATTTTTAAAAGCATCTCCATATACAGAATCATCATCAGACAGTTCATTTGCCTTCTCAGTTTCTTCAACAGAAGATGTAGACTTGCATAAAGGAAAGACATCATCTGAATCTGCAATATGTCTAACAAAGAAATCATCAATTGCAACATTAATACTTTCCACAATGTTCTTTGTTTTTCTGTTGTAAATACGATAGGCTCGACTATTTACAGAATAACCAAGAAAAATTCCAGGATCACTCCTAGAATCAAATTTTGCTAAATGCTCTCTGTCTTTATAAATGTAACAAGGGCTGCCAAAAACATGAAAGTGAGCAACATTAGGAGTTTTTTCTTTCCATAATTCATATGGAGTTTTATCTGTTCCAAAACGAAGAAAAACTCGGTTGCTTGTATAACAAGCAGTACTGATTGCTTCAGCCCAAAAAATAGGTTTAATACCTGCAAAGTGAAGCATAGATCTTGCCATTTCAATTAAAACTCTATTTTTTCTTTCAACAATACCATTCTGTTGAGGGGTTATGGGAGCAGAAAATTCATGTAGAATACCATGTTCATAGCAGAAATTTGAAAAAGCAGTGTTTTTGAATTCTGTACCATTATCAGATCTGATTCTGACAATCCTATAACCAGCATTTCTTTTCTCATTTGAAATTTGTAAGCTAAGACCAAGAAAAGAATCAAAGGTCTCACTTTTATCCTTGAGAAACAGAACCCAAGTAAACCTTGTAAAATCATCAACAACAACGAGAACATAACTTTTACCTCCATAACTTACAGGTTCAGCTGGACCAACAAGATCCATGTGTAACAGTTCCAAGGCATGACTTGAACTAACAGCATTCAAAACTTTATGAGGAGTTTTGGTAAGTTTACCTAACTTTCAACCACTGCACAGTTGCTTTGTTTTACCTGACAACTTAGGTAAACCTCGTACACAGTAATTTGAAGATAATTTTACCAAGTTCTGAAAGTTAACATGTCCCAAACGTCTGTGCCAAAGAGTAAGAGTTTCCTCAGCAGAAGCACTTAATAGACAAGAAATATCATTAGACTGTTTATCAGAATAGACATGATAACAATTATCAGAAGCTCTAATTCCACTCATAACACAGGTATTGTCAAGGTCAAGAACATTACAACTTTTACTGTTGAACCAAACATTATTATGATCATCAGTTAACTGACTGACACTAATTAGATTAGCAGTCAATCCTTCAACATAATACACATTTTTTAACTCAGGAATATTTGGAGTTTTGACAGTACCCTTACCAAGAACTTGAGCCCTTTGGCCATCTCCAAAAGTAACTTTACCAGTAGGAAACTCTTCATCAAAACAAGTAAACCAACTAATATCACCAGTCATATGTCTAGAACAACCACTATCTATATACCAAAGAGTAGGATTTCTAGTAGTTAAAGCAGTGAGTGCAACAAGACAGGTACCAACAGTATTATCATTATCCAGAATAAGTTCAGAGAATAAACAGACATTATCAGATTGACTTGAATTTTTCGAGCAAAGATTTTGAAATTGGCAAGTCAAATCTTGAATCATTTTCATTTGAGTTTCCATCTGTTTCTGCAAAGTAGCAAACTTATCAGATTCAACAGGAACATGTGATTTTGCAAAAGAGGGACAATTAGGTCTGATATGACCTGAAATACCACAATGATGACAAACTGGAAAAAACTTAGTTTTTTCAGAAGAAATAATTTTTACCAGTGGTGGTGCCACAGACTTATAGTCTTTACCAATTTCAGGACAAGATTTAGTTGACTCTTTTACAAAACAGGTTTCATTTGAAATTTCACCAGAGAAACCAAGACCAGCAGTTCTAAAATGAGACCCAGATTGAAGTAGCATCTTCACAGCTTCTGAACTTCCTTCAAACTTAGAGAATTTTTTGTGAGACTCATCTAACTTGATCTGCAAACAATTCATGTTATCAAGATAATTATCTCTGTCAGATTCACAAGACAACAGATTATTTTTTAAATCAGCAATTTCCTGTTTCAAGGAAAGTTTTTCAGAACCCCAATCAGTTTGATTTAGCTCATCTTGTAAATCCTGCAGAGAATTTGTAAGCTTGCAATTTTCATCATTCCACAATTTTTTTGATGAATCTAATAAGGCTTCTGATTTTTCAATTTCAGCTTCAAGAGTTTTATTAGAAAGTTCTAGCTGTCTCATTTTTAAGTTCATGCCTTCTAAAACATCACACAATTGAGAATATTTATCAAGCAAATCATCATAGTCATTAGTTTGAAAATCACAGTCACCATCTTCTGAGTCAGAAGAAAAAGAAGCCATAAGAGCCACATTTTTCTCAGTAATGTCTTCTTCATCATCACTCCAGGAAGTTTTTAGAGCATTTTTCTCACGAGAATCCCTGTATTTCTTATTACCACAGTCAGCAGCTAAATGTCCAAAACCACCACAATCATAACATTTAGGTTTAGAGGAACTAACTTTAATTTCAGATCGATTACCTTTTTGATCAGAGTGAGAAAATTTTCCTTTTGACGAAGAACTATTTTGCTCCTTTTTCGAGAAAGAGTCAGAAGAATTTCTTGAAGAAGAATTTTTCTTACTTAAGAATTTTCTGAATTCCTTGGTTAATAAGGCATATTCAGAAGCACCAAAATCCTTTTCAGCTTTATCAGTTTTAATAACAGATTTAAACGCAATATTTTTAGAAACCTTCTTTTCCCTAGAATCTTCCTCTATTAACTCCTGTTCAAAAGCTTTAAGATTACCTATTAATTCTTGTAGGGAATAGGTATCAAGATCATGAGCTTCTGAAATAGCAGTCTTCTTTTCCCTGTAGCGTCTAGGAAGAGATCTAAGGATTTTCATAACAATATCGTCTTCAGCAATGGCTTTTCTTGGATTTACACTTTTAATAGAACTAGTGATAGAAATCACTCGTTTATAAAAATGATCAACACTTTCATCGTTTTTCATCTGTAAAGAATCAAACTCGTGTAAAAGCAATTGTAACTTATGTTTTCGGATTTTAGCATTTCCTTCATAAGAGGTTGCTAATGTATCCCAAACCTCTTTTGAAGTTTCACAGTGCTTAATCTGTACTCTTTCATCCTCTGAAAGAGCAATAAAAAGAGCATTCATTGCTTTATTCTCAGCCTCACTATAGGCAATTTCCTCAGGAGTCCATTTCGAAAAAGGAGTTTGAATGAAAACATTTTTTTCTTTTTCAACAGTTGGATGAGTCCATCCATGTAAAATACACTGCCAAGCTCTAGAGTCCTGTGCAGAAATAAAGGCTTTCATCATGCCTTTCCAGTCCTCATAACCTTCACCCTTGAAGGCAGGAGGAGTATTTACTGAGGTACGTTCCATCTAATAAAAGTCCAAGGATCTCACTTAAAACAAAAAGTGACTTGCTCTGATACCAAATGAAATTACCAGATGGAAATAAAAAAGAAAGAACAAACACAGAACAAGAAGAACACCAGGATTTAACTATAGTGGAAATCTCATAAGAGATCAAAACCACTACGAGACTGTAAAGTAGTCCACACTAGAAACCGAATCCACTAATGTTGATCAAGAGTTACAGATATCAAGTTGAGATCAAAATCGTAATCTCATTACAAGCATTTACACAGCTAACTTGACAATGAACAGTAAACAGATTGACAGACTAGTGTAGACAGCAACTCGGTTTGATTACCTTTGAAACTTGGCTTCCTACAGTCACAAATCACACAAGTGAGAGATGACAAAGGTTGCAATTCAAGAGAAGAAATCGAGAGGTATAAGAGTTCACAAGAACTTCTGTTAAATCAAGATGTGCTCACAAAAGCAATTTTCTCCAAATGCATACTGCCTATAATATATAGAGAGAACTCCCCCATAGATTGCGCCATGATTTGCTAATCTGATAAGATACAGAAAATTCAAACAGGAGAGAGAAAGGCTTATCAAGAGGTTAGCAATATTAATCGAATATCTCATATGAAAGTCAAACAAACTCAATTAAATAACTTCCATAAACATAGGAGAGCAAAAAGGAAACAGATTCATATTTACAGCAATTTAGGAAATTGCTCAGTACACCCATTTTGGTCTTTCCTAGTAGGACCAGGAAAGACATGGTTGTGTTGAGTTTCAAACAAAAGCTGATCCAGCTTCTTACAATGTTATTACTGTATTCAAGTAATTTCGGATAATTAAGTCGAAAGGCTTACCTTTCAAGACACCGTTTTCTTTAACTCGCTCCAGCGCCATCTCCATACTTGTCACCAAAATCCTGGTCTCCTCCACATTTCTTGCTTGCCTTTGCACTGCGGGTTTATTTAGCAGGAGTCTAGTAGACGCTTCCAGTTCAACAAGTTGTTTACTGCCCTCTACTACAGAAAGCAACGCCTCCTTCGCATCAGGGCCGGCCTGACTTTTTGGGGGCCTTAGGCGAAAAAAAAAATGGGCCATATGTTCAAAATCTCTTTCAATTTATATATGTTTTCATGTTCAACCACATGAATAAAATGATCATAATCACTAATGTAATACAAAAGTCATCAGATTGATGCTTTTAAAAAACTACTCTTCTTGCATTTTTTGAAGCAAAAGGAAACAACGTGATAACTACTCTTCATTCTTTTCTCCAACTCAATCCAACTAGTCATGCAAACAACGTGATAACTACTCTTTTCATGACTTACAAGTCGTGCACTGATATTTTTCCAATCTTTAACTCCATCGTTTCCAAACTGACCCACAAGGTTCTTGTTACGATCTTGCTTGAACAACTTACAACAAAAGCAATATACTTTGTGCAAGGAAATTGAGTACACTAACCATCGACGATCTTGCTTATCTCCATTTGGTAAGATACGAGTGTACTGTGAGGATGTGAAGTGTCAGCCTGAATCGTCAAGAGGAAATATTATATCATCAACTCGTTTAGGGCCTCTTTCAACTAAAAATTCTCTGGCATTGTTTTTAATCATGTCCCAATTTGCTGGATCATCAACATCAAAGGAATAAACAATATCTTCACTTGCTTCTTCGGTAGGTTGAACCTGCTCTTCACTTTCTTTTTCCCCATTCACCAGTTCATCTTCACTTTCTTTTCCCTCATTCACCAGTTCATCTTCACTTTCTGTTTCCCCATTCACCAGTTCATCTGCTTCTTCCATAGCTTGAGTTGCTCCATCATTCTCATTCTCATTCATGACTTGATTATGTTCTTCATCCACAGTTCTCTGTAATTCATCATCATTAGCATTCATAGGTTCCTCTATTGCCACATTATTCCTTGAAGTCTCTCCCTTTTTAGTAAGAAACTTATCGAGAGATCCCGATTGAAGTTTCTCTAATGCTTTTCTCCTCTTCCTCTCTCTGGCTTTTTGTGCTCCGGAACGACACTTTCGTATGGGAGCCATACCAAACCACTGAACCAGTTTGCACAATTGCAAATTAAATCAGTAAGATTGAATACCTAATTTAATAAATCAATAACTCAGACTCAGTATATGAAGATTAGAAGATAGAAGACAATCTAAAATCTTCATAAACAATTGAAAATTCATATATAAGTTTAACCAATAATCATAGTATCTGAGATTCTGAGTATCATACCTGAGGAATGACTGAATGAGGCTATCAGGCTATGAAGTATGAAGCTATATGAGGAGATTTTGATCGAGAGTCACTCATCAATTCGTGCGGGAGGAGGGTAGCTATTGAAGTCGACGGTTTTTTTTTTTTTCATCGTCTATTCGTTTTGGGTGTGATGGGAAACTGAATCATCAATTGATTCCTTCTTGAATACGTACTGTGGCTGATCTACTTTCTATAACAATTCATTTTTTTTTCAATACAGCAAAAAAAAAAATTTGGGGCCTCTCAAATTTGGGGCTCTAGGCCTGTGCCTACTGGGCCTATACCCAAGGCCGGCCCTGCTTCGCATCCTTAGGCTCCTGCCTCACGTTTAGTTTCTCCACCAGCGTTCTAAGAAGCTCCTCTATTTGCATAAGTGTTGCTGCTTGTGTTCTCGCTGCGAGTAAGTGAGTAACGTCTCCTGCACATCCCTTACCTCCTGAACCTTGCTTCAGACTTTCCAACAATATCTTAAGCGATCGATCGATTCAGCCCAACAAGCTGGTTGCTGTTGTTAGGAATATAAAAATGGTCATTTTGTAATTTGCAATTGCTATGCCTATAAATAGGCTCTTTCACTCTGTTAGAATTAATTTTCGGTAACAATGTAGTCCTAAAGTTTGCTCTCCTTTTGTTTTTCAATAAATCCATGAATGTTATCATGGTATATCATGGTATCAGAGCTTCGGCTTTTGATCTTGTTGACCTCTTCATGCTGATAGATGCTTCCGTTCTAGTTTAGCTTCCGCTGTTATCAGGTTCATTAGTTTTTCAATTTGAAATCCCCATTTTCAAACCCTAACCCCAAATTCTATCTCATCTCTGGATCCTTAACAGTCTTCGTATCCAATCTTTGTCAATCTGATCTTTCATCGGCGCAACAACCACTGATTTCTTCGGTTTAGCCACCGACCTGGTTCGTTTCTTCTCCTCCGGCGCTAGAATATTGTAGCCCCGTGACGAGGAGCTGAGCAAGCTTTTGGGGAGAAACGCAGCTAGGGACAACAAGAAGAACCGTATTCTGTGGCTCCAGTCGTGTTTTCATCTTTCTCGATCTGGCTCGGCTCCTTTCCGGTTTTGGTACATCACGCCGACGGTGCGTCACAAATCAAGTCAGTTGTAGCTCCCGTCCTCGTGCTAGGCCCGTGACGTCGAGGGAGGGGATTGAGCAAAATGGAGTCGTTTATCGTAGTGGACATTTCATCGAATACCTGGTGTGCATTATGCTTTACTGTGATTCTCTCATCTTATACTGCTAAGTGATGAATTTTGGTGACATAAGGTTGATTGCTGTTGTTTAGTGTTTTCCTACTGCTAAATTGTTGATTTACTGGCCCTGTAACAAAAATATGGTGTTGTAATATGGAGGCGGTGACCTTTATATATATAGTGGTGTTGTATTATGGAGGTGGTGGCCTCTGTAGTGGTGTTGTAATATGGAGGTGGTGACCTCTGTAGTGGTGTTGTAATATGGAGGTGGTGGCCTCTGTAGTGATGTTATAATTGGAGGTGGTGGCCTCTATAAAAAAAAATATTGCAGTGAAGGTGTGGATGGAAACATTATGCAGCAGTGAAGGTGTGGATGGAAACATTATGCAGCAGTGAACACTACCAGAAAAAACACTTTTCCCGACGAAAAAAAAAAAAACGGCCGACGACCTAAAATTTTCGTCGGCTATTCCCAAGAATGGCCGACGATTTTTTTTTTCGTTGGTAAACAAAAAAAATCATCGGCTATTCCCATGGCTTGAGTTTAACCAATAGATGGATCACCAAAGTATCATTGTGTCTCAAAAATTGAATCATGATAGGGCATTAAAGCTATCATCTTATGTATCATTATCTTTAGCGTATGAGAGCGTTACTCCGAAACTTTGTTAAAGATTAGGCTTCCATATCATGAGAATAGCTAATGAAGGATCATGAGATCGAGGGGGATCATATGCAGTATTAAATACATAAATGGTGCTTCTATTGACTTGGAGGAAGATTTGGGTGACGTTAATGTCATCTTTAAGCCTTGAGTATTCCTCATGACGCTACCAAATATTCTTTTGGTAATCTTTGATCCCAACAGCTTCTTTGCTCAAAAGAAACGATGTCCATGACTTACTTGCATATGGATCATCAAAACATGTCCAAAATTTCGGACAATGTATGGAAGAGTCTACATGAGTCGCCGATTCAAAGAATCTGAATCATAGTATATGTGAAATACATTCACAATATTGACTCATAAGTTGTGCGCATTCATTAGAAGCGTTACATAAGAAATTTTTTCAATTTTCACAATGAGTTTCAAGGTAATAAACGTTGGTACGAATATTTTTTAAGTAGTGAGCAAGGTTTGATTGCTTCTTTATGCAGAGATAGCATATGTGACTTTGAATCATAATGTTATAAGGCATGAAAATTGTGAGCATGAGAATGCTCTATGATTATGTGTGATGATCTAGTCATCATAGTCACAATGGATTTATGAAATCCATGAAGATGAGCTACACACTCAATGTCTCTATGATACATTCATAAGAGTGTAGAGATAAGGTTTTATGCCAAGTCATATAAACCAGAATATATACTCAATTCCGATAGAGTGTATTACATGGCTTGTAGTATCACAAGATAAAACATAGGCATGCTTAAAGGCGTAGTAAATACATATGTTAACCCTCAATGATAGAACCGGAAAACAACCAAATGAGCCAACATTGATACTATATAGACATAAATGTCTAAGCCAAGTATCCAAGACCGAGGCCATGGGCTAGCTATCGGAGGCCGAAGCCAAGCTAGAGTGGAAGCCAAGCCGAAGCAAGGCAGGGGAGGGCCGAGGTCAAGCGTAGGCACGTGCAAGGCTAGCCAAGGCCGAAGCCGAGGTAGTGCACGGGCAGGCCGAGGCTGAAACCAAGGCGTGTCGAGGCAAAGGCAAAGGCTTATGGGGCCGAGGCTTGATGTTGGAGTCGAGGTGATGCGAGTTGCCAATGGCTAGCCGAGGCCGAAGCTAAGGCTTACCGAGGCATAAAGAAGGGACCTGTCGAGGCTGAGGCCATGCAAATGGGCCGAAGGCATGCCGAGGCTTGTGCATGGGCTTATAGGGCCGAAGGGCTACGGGCCGGCCGTGTGCAGGCCAACGCCGAAGCCGGGGCGAGGCTAGCCGGGCCGTGTGCGTGCCAAGGTCCGGAGACTGAGGCGGTGGGTTGTGGCGGAGCTGTTGGCCGAGTGGTGCTCAAGCCAAGCCAAGGCCGAAACCAAGGCTAGGCAAGGCGTGCTTGGGTGTGCGCAAAAGTGTTGAAGCCGAGGCCGGGCAATGCGTATGCATCCGCGCATGTACGCAAACATGTCTATTTGTTTCTTGACTAGCATAAGCTCGTTTATTTTTGTGATTTTCAGAGTTAACATCACCAATTAGATTGATGAACTCAAATCAACATGTCATGTAAATGTGTAATGCAATTCATTGCATTCACATATAGCTTTTTATGGAATCAAACCATGTATACATCAAATGTCAACGGTTACATCGAGGTCTGGACCATAAAGAGTGTATCGACTAAGTAACATTAGTCACACATGTGAGGTCTATGCCTTCACAAAATAAACGGATTTGTAGTCACTTTGACTATGAAATCGAAAAATCCGTAATCATGAGGATATACTCTCATCTTCTTCCATATATTTTACAATTAGTGAACTGATGTAGAACATAATCAATGACATGTTTTTTTTTTTTTTCAATGGCCCTTATCTTTTTTTTTCTTTATGACATGGGTGTTTCAAGGCGTAGCCTCTCCCTCTTTTTCTGAGCGCATTTTGGGGTCAATTTTTCTTTTTCTCAAAAGAACAAGAGGGAAGGTATTGAATTTAGGTCGAGACTAAGATTATGGTAACTCAATTCAATATCTGTTGTGATAATTTCCGTCACATATCGATGTTACAGCGACAATTTCCGTCGCACATCATGAGTTTGTCCTTTTGTGACTCCCTTAGGATCGTCACAAGCATCGACAATATTCTGTCGGAATCGTGATAAAATAGTCACGAAGAGTTGTGGTTCACAGTGACATCGCAGCCACAAGCACAACTTTAGACGGTAACATCACAGTTACCCCTTAAATACTGTGATACGCTGGGGTGGGTGAAACCCCTTTGTATCGTCCCCAGAAGCAGAAGAATCGGGATGATGAAGCAGGAAGTTTGAAAGTTCCGGAAAAAACAAAAGTCCCAACAATTTAAATTGCAGAAAGCAGGAACTTTAATTAAATCTTACTTGTTAGTTCATTAAATGAACAGTGTTGTAAATTGTGCTTGAGGACTCGGTTCTAATCCTTAAGCAAATTGCAATAGTAGCTTCAATTCTTGAACGAAATGCGGAAAATTGCTTCTCTTCATCGTGTACAAATCGTCATAATAGGTTGACGAATAACGGATTTTCGATCGAAAGGGCTGCTGGGCTCGATAGGAGGCCTAAAAGCTGATTGGGCTGGCAGAAGCCCAAACCCGACTTGGGTCGGGTTGTGTGAACCGGGTCAGCTGGATCTGAAGCAGATCGAATCCGGGTCGAGCCACGTCGTCAGGTTCGGCCGTGCGTTCGTCTGCCGCAGAGGGTGGCGTGCGGGGCGGCGCAAGGCTGCTTCGGCTATGGACTGGGGCGCTGCGCAAGATGACGGCGGCGCTGGGTTTCACAGGAGACGACGAGCCTCAAATCCTAGTCGTCGCCTGCACTTGGTCGTCAAGCAGAGGCCGGGGTGGCTGGAGGCAGCTTTTGAACTGGACGTTGAGCGACGCTGGGAAACCAGATGGAGGAGCGTCAACGAGGTGCAGGGCAGAAGTCAAGCCGATCGGAGAAGGGTGCCCAGAGTAGATTTCTGGGTGCCCAGAGATGTTGCATGCTATGCCGACAAACCTATCGTCGGCAGAGGAAGATTGATATTCTTTTTCCGACAAAGAGGTTGTCGGCAGGAGAAGATGTCAGGGTTTCTATGCTTTGCCGACAAAACTGTTGTCGGTAGAGATAATTTCTGAGGATTTTTCCGACAAACTGTTGCAGGCTGAAATTAGGGTTTCTGATTTTTTTTTAAGACTATTAGACTGAGTCTAGAGCCACGTGCTGATAACGTGTTCTAGGAGAAAAGGAATAGATGCAAAGCGTAACCTTTATTGATAGATAATGATGTCTTTATATAGGCATTACATCAAGTATCCCGAATAATCAGGGATTCCCTATTTACTAAGGTAACTACTAATCTAGCTGGACAAATAAATGTAATGGAATACATTATGGATCTTGATTGACAAGATTATGGAGATAACCAAAATAGTGCAGCAAGAATGAAGTTCAATCTCTTGGAGCTGTGATTGAGTTTTCCCTTGGCGCTATAAAAGGGGTCCCTATGCACACTCAAAGACATGTTGAAATCAAGTGACTAATCCTTCTTAGTCTTCACAAATTGAGTGCTGCATAGAAGACCTTTTTTGTGCTTTACTTTCAGTCCCTTGTTCTTTATCAATGACTGCTATCAATACCGAACAAGGTATCCATCTATACTCTTGAAATATCTTTGACATACGTTATTATGATATTGTGATTAATCTTGTATGATTGATTATGTGTTTATGTATTGTGTTTTGTTTCCGTGATTTATTTACAACAAGGAAAGATTTAACCTTTATTCAAATACAACTAGAGTTGATGTTGCTCACACGTTCCTTCACTATTAGTACAATGGAGAACCTAGTGCACTTTGCACTAATTATCTAGTACAACTTACAGAACAAAGAACAAACTAAAGAAATATAAAGACAGCAACAACAACAACAAAAAACAAACAAATATGTATAAGCATTTGAGGAGGAGACTAGTCTCCAGAATGAACTTCAAGGAGCCAATTCAGAAGCATAAATCTTTGTGGCCTTGCAATTTTTTTTTAAAAAAAAAATTGTAGTCATAAAGTTATATTTTTTTCCACCAGCTGATATGTGTCTGTTTCTGAGAAAATATTCTTACAGACCTTCTTCTCTTTATTAAACACATAGCAGTTCCTCTTAACTGTTCAAGATCCACAACACTGCACTGTCTGATATTGAGCTTCCCTGGATGTAGAATTTCAAATATCATCGGCAGTTCCTCAGTCATCGGTGTCCTTTGAGACGAATCATTCCAGCATTGCTGCAACATTTATTATTTTGAGAAAATAAAGTCTCAGAAATGAGGCTAGTGGAGCCAATTTAGGTTGATATCTTCTTTCACAACCTTTAAGTGTATGTTACTGAGATACGGTAAGAAGGGTTCCCATAAAATTTCTGTCTCTTCATCACATGTCACTTCCTTCAATTGTTCAAGATCCACAACTGATGAAGGCAACTCATTCAATCTCGAGCACTGTCTCATGTTGAGCCTTTCGAGATTGCAAAGTTCTCCAATGTCATCAGGCAATTCCTTAATACTAAAGCAATCCGATATGTCGAGCAAGTTTAACATCTTGAGATTCCTAATTGAACCAGGTAACTCTGACAAGTCTGTACAGCATCTAAGCCTCAGCAGCTCTAAATTAACTAGATTTCCAATGTCTTCAGGTAAGGCAGAGAGCTTATGAGAATTGGTGACACTGAGTTTCTTGAGTTGAATAAGCTCACATAGTTGTAGAGGCAACTCCACCAAATCATTGCAGTAATCAATATTCATTTCAACAAGATTTGGAAACGCCTCTGATATATTTATGGAACCGTTATCAAAACCCTGGCCAATGCTACACATGAATAGTGAAATCTTTTTCAAACTTTTCAACTGTATAGGATACCTGCTTATGGAAGGAATTGAAATCCGTTCCAATCTTATTCTCTTTAGACTTGGTAACGAATCTACTAGTTGAAAGTTATTCAACTCAGTAGGACTGGTACTGTGACTTGTGAGTATAAGAGTCTTCAGTTTATTCATTTTCTCCACAAACTCAGGTATGGCATAATACTTGGTCTGAAAATTCAAAATCAAAACCTCTGCTTCTGGTAGTTGCAAATTCTGCCATGTAGATGAGAACTCTTTGTCTGCATATATATGGTATATGATGTGAGATGGGGAAGAATTCATATATACCATTGATAACTTAGTGTGTGATCCTATTGGCATGTACACATATGTATCAATGTGAATCATATATTTGCTAAAGGCGAGATGTAACAACCTGTCGAGATTGATACAAGGCGAGCGATGAGGGATTGATACTTTTGTTCTTTCCACCACATAGGAAGGTTATCTCCACATATGTCAATCATAAGTCTCATCCTCTGTTGTAGTGGTTCCTTATGCATCTGTTGAATAGCCAACTCCCTAAGCATGTCATGCTGCGTAACGAAGTGTTCACTGTAATAGCCATCGTTATGCTTATTGTCCTTCCTGCTGGTTATGATCGAAACCAATTTAGTTAAGAAACTTCTTCAAAATACAGATATGGGTGTAAATATTTGAGAAATCAAAGAACTGAAACAGAAGCCTGCATACCTTGTGACTACCAGATTAGCCAAACTCCGAGAGGCAAGTTCATAGAGGTTCACAATGGATGAAATGTCTTCATGTATACCATATAACTCTGACCACATATCGATGAGGATAGTAGCAGGGATTCTTTCATCTTCAAGAAATAATCCAAGGTCTATGAAGCATTCCCTTATAAGAGGCTTCTCTTCATTCAAAGCCTCTAAGCTACTTTGGAGGCACTTAAGCAAATCAGGTTCAGATTCAAGAACAGAAGAACCTTTAGACCATTCTATTACTCTTTTTTGCCAAATCTCTGTTGGCTGCCCGCAGAGTGATCGTCCGACAACTGTTATTGCAAGTGGAAATCCCATACAATGTTCTACTATCTGCAAAGCAGAATTCATGTAGTCATTTACTATTCGAGTCAATCATTACTCAATTGATTTGTGTATGAATTCTTGGCAGAGAAAGAGAGCGTAGTATCTCATCATCCTTTCCTGTATTAAATGCATATATAGTTTGCATTGCAGACTAAGAAAATCACCTTTCTTGAAAGATCTTCTGATATGTAAGAGCTCCTGTCTCCTATGGATGCTGCATGGCTAAAAAGTGCCATTGCGTCTTCATCGTTCAAACATTCTAGATAATATGGAGAACCAAATCTTGGGAAAGTAGACCTTGATGTCACCAATATCTTGTAATTTGTCATTTTGAATTCATGAAACTTCTCAAGAATGAACTCCGATCCATCCCAGACATCATCCAGGACCAACAACATAGGATTTTGTCCTCTTTGCTTCAGAAATTGCTGCAGCCAGCTGACTGCTGTTACTTCACTTTGAAAATCAGGGACTTTGGCACCCGTTCGATTATATAGCTCTTGTACGATTAGGAACAAGTTGGGCTTCTTTGAGACAGTAACGAAGAAGACATTTCTCTTGAATTTATCTATGCAAATAAAAGACGAGACAGAATCACTAAGAGGTACTTCGAAGTTGTCTGCAGTTGTGAAAAGGATGAAACATACTCATGCAGATGGCTGCATGGTCATAAAATTGAATTTCTTAACTCAACTGGAAGCCTAAATTATTGAAAGTTTGAAACACTAGGAAATGCTCTTATGAAGCATGTAACATGCTTGTCTTACTGTCTCTTTGCCATATTGAATAAAAAGCTTGACAGTAACTATTCATCAATAGGACCCAGTATTTCTAGCTAGCTACAGATACATGACTTGGAGATAGCATTCTTCAATTAGGATACCAAAATTTTGCAATAGATATTTGTAATTTTGTATAACATCATTAATATAGCATACCTTTGATTTCTGCATCCTGGCACAACTTTGTTGCTAGGGTAGTTTTGCCACATCCTCCGGGAGCAGTAAGTATCACCATAGAAACTCCATCAGTAAAAAGCTTCATCTTCAATTCCCTCAAAGGCACATCCAATCCAACCGTAACTGTTGGAGGCTCAGGCACAGCACACCAGCCTTGAATTTGTTCAGACTGATTGTTCTGTATTACACAATTCTCTTCAATCCTATGTACCACATTCTCAACGTGCCTCACCGAAACCAATGCCTTCTTCACATCCCTTATGCCCTGCACCTTCAATATCCCCAACAGCCTCTGAAGTGCCTTGCTCAACTCAACAAGTCTGCTGCCATACTTATACTTCTTGAACCTGCTCGCTTCCGAGCACTTTTGGATAAGCTCCACTCCTTCCTCCATTTTCACTCTAAGATTCTCTAGTTCCTCCGCTGGACCATTCAGTTCCTTCTCACACTCTTCCATCTCTTTGATCAG
Organism: Potentilla sterilis; assembly: GCA_963682095.1. Taxonomy (NCBI): domain Eukaryota; kingdom Viridiplantae; phylum Streptophyta; class Magnoliopsida; order Rosales; family Rosaceae; genus Potentilla; species Potentilla sterilis. The sequence continues at coordinate 38,582,568 of OY821764.1, forward strand.
TGACTGTAGAGAGTCCAGAGTGGATTTGATATCTCCGAGTTGGGGTTTGAAGATCAGTATCTGGTCTTTGATTTGCTTAAACGAATCACACAGCGTCCAAAATGTCAATGCTAAACCTGCTCCGGTGATGATTGCCACTGTCATCATACAACACCACCAAATAGAGACAATAAAATCAGAAAAACTTCAATTACCCAGTAAAAGCAGAAATTAACATTACCAAAAGAACTAGAAAACCATGCAGGCATACAAAACTCAAGTTTGCTCTTACTTGCTGAGATTGATAACCGAGATCAAAGTACACGTAAACAAGATTGTATATTGCACTACGAGTAGAGACAGTGTTGTTTTTGAAATCTCCATTTCTGTGCACATATTGCCATTCTTCTTATAGTTTGCCTATTTACGCGTTCCTGGTAAAATAAGAGAGAAATGGCGACCCTGGCGCCACGAACATGCCAGGTAAGATAACAAGGGCCGCGTCCAAAAAAATTGGAACTCTTCGGGCCTGACATCGTTTTTAGATTCTTTATTCCATATCCTAACTTTTGTGGCCAGGAAGTTTCTGGCCCATAATCTCCCATATTATTATTTTTGGTATGGAAAGGTCTTCCTTTTTTTTTTCTTTTTGAAAAGAAAAAAAAGAAAAAGAAAAAGAGGTGATAATAATTCTGGGCTTAATATGAATTATCCAGAGAATCATGTGCAGCACCATCGGTGGTACATCAAAAACTATTGCATACTAGTAAAAGGCAGAATAAGTATTCGTGCACTCTTGGTCATTCATAACTGCTTATATATATATATATATATATATATATATATATATATATATATATAGAGCTATAGAGGAGCTGTCATGTATCTATATTAATGTCCTGTAATTTTGGTAATTCACATGATATATGTAGATGTACATTGCACAGAATTGTAATGAAGATCTTCTTGCATCTGTTACTGTTAAGCATGCTTGGTCTCTAAACCGATTAAAAGTTTGTAATATTGAGACGACTAATTTTGACAACAACATTTCTCTTAAATTATGACACGTTCGCACGCTTCTTCCTTATTTGCACGTTTCTTCCTTACTTACCCAAAAACTAATTTTTAGAATATTAGCGTATTAAAAGTCGATCAGATATTGAAGAAATGAGTTCTAATATTGCTGCTTTTTAATTTCATATCACAATTTTTTTAAAAAAAAATTACAAGGAAAATACCTGCTGCCGTAGCCCCTATGGCACTCCATTATTAGTCTATGGTTAACTTTCCCAATTGAATTCAATTTCTATTTGAGTTGTGAGCCGTTTCTCCTATGAATCATCTCAGGGGTACGTTTTAGAGATAAGAAGATGGTGAGACGTACAACAATTAAATATATGAATTTATTTTTATTCATTTATAGTTGTTGTTGTTCAAATCTACATGCTAGCTGCCCGGTATTAGTTGATTTAGCGGCATCAATCACCTTTGTTAGGTAGGGTGTATGTGTACATGTACACTAGCTTATGACTATTCGCAAGAAATGATTATACTTCTAATGTTGGAGTAGGATCAAGCGATCAACTGTATATTTCGTGTCAAAGTAAGTAACAGCTATGAATAGTCATTCACTATCAAGGAAGGGTAAACCTGTGGAACTCACTATGTAACATATGATGCATTACATTTATGGTATGATCATTACGTATTCCACCTCGTAGAAAGTATAGACTTCAAGTCAGAATAGATGATGGCAAATACCATACAAAACTTCTACCGCGGGGTACACGGGAAGGAGTTGTAAACAAGTGAAATCCAATGCACAAAGTTATTTGATAATGACGAATGTTTTAGTACAGTATAGTAGTCTTCAAAACTAATAAGAAGATAAACAACTATGATCATAGAATTGGAGGGTACGTTTTACAGAAGGACCAAAATAATGTTCGTACGAAGGTTCAACTTTCAAAGGGTTCGCAAGAACAAAAACTCTTAGGGAGTTAGAGAGACGATGGTGATCGATCGAGGACCTCCTTATCACCCTGGCTTGCAATCTACTTATTTCATTAGAGAACAAATTTCTTAAGCCAAGTCATTACTCCGGAAGAAAGCAACTAAACATTTGAACATGGCCACACGTTTGTCAATACTTTGCACAAAGATATTTTAGTTTGTCCCTTTGAATACGCAATACATCTATATTTATCTTGTCAAATGAGAACTTCATCTGAAACAACAAAGAATTTTCGAAACAGAAAAACATACGAGAGATTGGTCCTAATTTAGAGCGAAGTAGAGAAAAATTAAGAAACCCCGAGAATTGGTGAAGTAATTAGTTGTACGTACGTAGACCCGGCCGTCGCATACAGAGGGTACGTAAGAAACTATAGGGGAAAGGCTAGGATAGAATTCCTAATGGAAACGTATAACAAATGCTTGGCAATAACCTATAACTTCCAATCAAGCGACCAAGAGGAAAAATAAGTCAAGTCAGTCAACAAATGCGCCAAGAGGAAAATACAGTACGCACGTTAAGTAGCAATTAATCAGTTTCTTCTTTCTGGCGTCCAAACATTTTTGCATGCAAAAGCAAAAGGTGGTAGAGAGCAGCGAACATATGCAGCACCAATCTGCATCAAACTATGTACTTACATAATGCATTATACCTTAGCATCGACATAGTGAAACTCAATTGTTTTCATGTTTGCATTGTGCAGAACTTTTCGTTTGCTTTCCGCTAAAATTAAACGATGCGTTTGATTTTTGAGGACTACTATACATAGTCTGTTTGAGCTTGGTGTGGTTCAGTTGCTCCAGTTCAAGAGGTTGGCAAGGACGACGTTCTTTTCACGTAGAAACACCACAATATCAGAGATGGCCAGTACAATTAGATGTTCGTATAACGAGGAGGTTTAGGACTTTAGGGTAGTTTACTAACTAGTGCATGTCCCGGAACCTTTTTAGTTATCGTCTGAGAGGTTTGATGTATTGAATATCAGGCTATGAAAACAAATCAGACTTGTGCAACTTTTCTTCATCTGGCAGTTACTAGTTACTACCTTCGCGACTACTAGGGAGTGCTAGCTGCTCTTCGAAGAGATAGACCTGCACTTCTGCAGTTAGCACTAGTACAGTGAATTAACCTTCTGGATTGTTTACAACAGTAACAAACACGAACCGAAAATTTGTATCCCTTGTTTTACTCGGAACATCAAGACAGCACTATATATCGAGCAGCCCCTCAATCCCTCAATACAAACCAAACCTTTTTGACGAACATCGAACCTAGACAGACCATGCATGATCTCTGCTGAATCATTTCCAGTCTAAACGCGCCTAGACAATAATCTTATGGGGACTAGAATTCTCTTGGTTAAAATTCATGTAGACAATAATAGCGCAGACTCGGAAAAACCCTTCAGTAATCTCCATCAGTCTAAAGTTTGGCCATCAGATACTGAAATTTCCCCGTAAATTTAATGTCAAAAGTAAGAAGTCACCGATGCAAAATGTATCAAAAGAAAAGTTGTATAATACATTACACATACTACAATCATTTTTTTTTCGAGAGCTTGTAACCCAGAATTAGGATTCTGGAAGGCTTGGCCCTCACGCCTGCTAACGAGATCTCAACCTAACTAGTTGTTATTACATTCTTCTTCACACCACTTGCTACATAGGCCAAGTGATTGGCTACATAATTTACAGAAGGTTTACTTTCTGTTTATTAGAAACATAAATCCCACTAGAAATAACAAACAAAAGCATTAAAATGTAGAATATCATAGGCGTTGCTGTGTGTCAACTCTTCTCAAGGATGAGCCTTGTGTGAGCAATATAGAGAAAACGCTGGCACAACTTACAGAGGCACACTCCAACAATTACTAAGGAACCATTGCCTTCAGGATGGAAACGTATGGAGCCAATTCAAGTTGATATCTTCTTTCACTACCCTGATATGTATGTTTTGGAGAATGGGTAAGAAGGGTTTCCATAACATTTCAGTGTCTTCATCACAAATCACATCCTCCAAGTGTCCAAGATCCAACACTGATTCAGGCAACTCTTGCAGTCTTGAGCATTGTCTCATATTTAGCGTTTCTAAGCTGCACATTTCACCAATGTGTTCAGGAAGCTCCTTCATACTAAAGCAATCAGATATGTCGAGAAAACTTAACATTTTGAGGTTCCGAATTGAGTCTGGCAGCTCTGACAAGTCTGTACAAGACCTAAGCCTCAGCACTTCTAAGTTTACTAACTGTCCTATTTCTTCAGGTAAGGCAGATAGCTTGTGAGAATTGGTGATACTAAGCTTTTTCAGGGGAATCAGGTCACAAAGCATGGCAGGCAATTCCACCAAATCGTTGCAATAATCAATGTTTATTTCCACTACATTTGGAAAAAGATCTACAAGTTGGAAGGAACAGTTGCTAAAAGCTTGACCGACTTTGCACATAAATAAAGATATCCTTTCCAAATTCTCCAACTTTACAGGGTCCTTGCTTATCGAAGGTACTGAGATTCGTTCTAATCTAATTCTCTTTAGTTTTGATAGAGACCCAAGTAATGGAAAATTATATATCTGAGCAGGTAAAAGACCATAATTTGTGATTATCAGAACCTTTAATTTATCCATTTTCTCCACAAATTCAGGTAAGGCATATTTCTTTGACTGAAAGTTCAGAATTAGAACCTCTGCTTGTGGTAATTCCATGTTGGGCCATTTAGCTGAGAAGTCTCCATCTGCAAACCATATATATTGTCAATCACCGGTATATAATACTATTCACGTCTTACTATGTGATGTATATACATGTAATGTGCCCACTCAAATCTTAGTATGTGATGTATATGTACTTGTGCACCCTTGTGTGTGTTAGCATCAGTACATAAATAGTAAAGGAAGATAAAAAGGGAATCATTACCTGTCGAGATAGATAAAAGACGAGCATTGATGGGTTGACACTTCTGTTTTATCCACCACTCTGGAAGATGATCTCCACAGATATCTATTATTACCCTTTTTCTTTGTTCTATTGATCCCAGACTTGCCTCATAGATAGCCAGCTCTCTAAGAATGTCATGCTGTGTAACAAAATGTTCAGCATAATAGCCATCCGACTCCCTGCTGTCCTTCCTGTTATAGATCAAAAACAATTCGCTTAATGGATTCCTTAAACAAACAAATAGCAATTTAAAATTATGACTAGGAACTAGCCATGGATATAAAGGAATGACAATATCTGACAAGAGAAACATGAAACCCTATATACCTAGTGACTATAAGAGTAGCCAAACTCCTATTGGTGAGTTCCTGGATGTTTCCAATGCAAAGCGTGTCTTCCTCTATCTTATATAACACTGACCATATATCACTGAGGACAGTAGCAGGTATTCTTTGGTCCTCAGGAAATGAACCAAGGTCTATGAAACATTCCTTGATGACAATATTGTCTTTTTCCAAGGCATCTAAGCTGCTTTGGAGGCAAGCAAGTAAATGATGATCAGAATCAAGTATGGATGAACCTTTAGTCCATTCAATTACTCTTTTTTGCCAGATCTCCAAAGGCTGCCCACAAAGTGATCTTCCAATCACTGTAATGGCAAGAGGAAATCCCTTACAATGTTCTACTATCTGCATATGAAGTTTCCCAACAAATTAATTTACTATTTCAGCTCAAAGCGCAGAGTTTAAGTCCCTGAAAATGATCTCAATGGTTCTTATGGAAAACAAAAACATATAATAGCAATGGTGTCAGGTAGATGAGGACATGAATTAAAACTACTATATGCTTTTCACACATAAGCATAAATGAAAGTCGACATTCACACTCATTAGCAGGTTGGCATAGTAATGAAAGTGCGGACTTGTTCTTTCAACATGTGCGTAGATGCAACACCAAAATAATATATGCACAGCACCAAAAGATGACAAATCTCTTTGCCCTTTCACATTAATAAGAACAATATTTTTTGCAATGTAAACTATGAAATTCACCTTTCTTGAAAGGTCTTCTGGCACATAAGAGCTCCTATCTCCCAAGGATGCTGAATGACCAAACAGTGCCATTGCATCTTCTTCATTCAAGGACTTTAAATAATATGGAGGACCAAATTTTGGAAATGCAAACCTAGATGTCACCAGAATCTTGTAATGTGACAATTTCAATTCCTCAAATTTCTCAAGAAGGAATTCGGATTCAGACCAAATATCATCCAAAACCAACAATAAAGGATCTGTTTGCTTTACAAATTCTTGTAGCCAATCGACTGCAATTTCTTCATTTTCGAAATCAGGTACCTGGGAACCCTTGCGTTGACAAAGCTCTTGCACAATAATATTTAAGTTGGGCTTCTTTGATACAGTTACAAAGAAGATATTGTTCTTGAACTTGTCTTCCAAAACAAAATGCAAGAAAAACGTCAGAACCACATGATTTTTTCAACAATGCCAAAAGAATTAAAGAATAAAAGGGATGTTGAGAAAATAGTGAAGAGCGTAAATTCATCATATCTTATTTGGAGCCCTAACATATGCTAACAGAAATATATGTGTGTGAGGGAAAATAGTGAAGTCCGTAAAATCATTATATCTTAATTGGAGCCCTAACATATGCTAACAGAAATATATAAGTGAGAGTGAGGCTATCTTTTTGACGAATCATATCCTAATCATGATGTAATAATTACTGCTTAGCTACCCTTTCAAAGTAATAGTTCCATTTAAGTGATTTAACAGTTGTGGCAAACATATTCCAAAAGACTATGACTGTTGAGCATAAATCCATGGAAAGACTGAAAAACCAGATATCAGAAACAGTGAAGGCCTTCCACAGGAATATAGCAAATAAGACCAGGGTCTGTTTAAAACAACCATCATCTAGCCATTCAAAATTAACGCGACACACGTATTGTACAATATTATAGTTACAGCAACAGCTAGATTAGGCTATGGCTGATGTTAACTCTCATGGAACAACTTAAAACTGTTGGTACTTTTGACATACTACAGATACAAAAAGAAATTCCGTTAAAGTTTGATAACGCCATTGCTAGTTTACTACCACTATAGCATTTTAAATTCTGAGGTGAGAGTTTATTACTTGGAAGCAAATAGAAATGTTTATATCATGTACAATACCTCGCACTTCTGCATCTTGACAAAACTTTGTTGCCAGTGTAGTTTTTCCGCATCCTCCTGGAGCAGTGAGCACAAGCATTGATACCCCGTCCTTGAGAAGCTTTACCTTCAACTCTTTCAAAGGCCCCTCCAGTCCAACTGTAAGAGGTGGTAGTTCAGGTACTGCAGACCAAGCTCCAATTTTTTCAGATGGATTATCTTGGACTAGAAAATTCTCATCAATCTGCTGGAACCTAGTCTCAATATTCTTTACTGTAAACAATGTTTTCTTCGCATCTCTTATGCCATGCACTTTCAGTATATCCAACAGCCTCTTTAGAGATTGACTCAATTCAACAAGTTCGTTTGCATATTTATGTCTCTTGTAAGCATTCCACGAATGTACTTTGGAGCACTTGTGAATTAACTGAACTCCGTTCTTCATTTGTATTGTAAACTTTTGTAGTTCCTCCTGTGGGCGATCCATTTCCGTTCCATACTCCGGTATTACTTCGATCAGTGGTCGTAAACAGTCTAGTGCTGATTTGATATCTACAAGATGCATTTTAAATATTGAACTCTGCTCAATCGCTTCACTGACCACATTGTACAGCTCCACAAATAATGCTCCTAAATCTGCTTCTCTAACACGCGCTGCTGCCATGACTGCTACACCCAACAAAAAATGTGAGGACTTTTAATTGTTTATGAAATGGTAAAGCTTATGACAAGAAAACAGTAAACCAAAACAGTCGAGGTAAAACAACAGAAAAATGAACAATGACATACTTTGTTTTATACGACTATGATCATACGAGATAGAAATCCAAATCAATACTTCCAAGATTTATAAAAAAAAAAAAAAACAAACAAACAACCTAAGCTTCTTCAGTGAATGGAAAAGAATACGTTGCTAGTGTATTTATAGATGATCATCTGATCATAAAGTTTGAAATTTCCGATTCAATTGCCTGTCCAATAAGTCCTATCCTCTCATTTATCCATTTATGAGACAAGTAAAAAATATAGTATTTCAATACAATTTCCAAACTGACTTTAAAAATCCGATATAAACATCTAGTGGGCATAAAGCTTGTATCTTCAACCAAAATAAGAGTCGTTAACTAGAAACATCACTTTCTTTATTAATAACTGAAACTAAAGATGAACGTATTCGTTGGATTAGGCAGACTGTTCCACTTGGCGTATTGAAAGGTAGTGGTTGAAACTAAACATGCTTTTTCTGTTTCAGGGATTTCACAAGAAACTACCCAGAAGAAAAGAATCAAAGAACACAAAAAGTCCCAACTGAACGCAATAATTCTAGCCGGCGCCACAACTCATACGCAATCACTAAATAATCAAGATAGTTCAGGAGAAATATACAGAAGATTAGCCGGCAATAGCAAAAGTGAGTTCAAGACAGTTCAGATCTAGTTGCATGAACCAGGTTCAATGGGAGTAAAATTAAACGAAAATGAAAGGTAATACATACCGTTTCGCGGATGGTTAAAACCAGAGGTTGAATAAGGTTGGTTGATTTAGACCTTAAAAATGGAGGTACGCTCTTCAGTCGGCCTTTTAGACACCTGAGCCTGCTCTATTCGCATTTAAACTAGTTATTTCAGTCCTTTGACAACACATCAGGGACGGTAGAGTCACTTAAACTAGTTGTCATCTGTTGAAGGAAAAACGTATTATGTGTCTTCGTCAATGTAACTGACGATAGATAATTATGTAGTCATTATTGTCATTAATGTATTTCCTATTACCATTCTAATACTCACCCTATATAAAGGGGATTATCAATGAAATGAGTAGACCAATTCAGTATTTCCTACAACACGTTATCAGCACGTAGTTTTACTCGCTGAGAAAGAAAAAAAACCCTAGCAGCAATAGCCAAAGAAAAAAAAAACACAAAGAAAAGAAAAAAAGAAAACCCTAGCCGGCAGCAGCCCCCCCGGCACCGCCGCTACCCCCCTCCTCTCAGCCTAGCATCGCTAGGCCTCCATCTCCCCAGCCGAGCGCCGACGACGTCAGCCCAGCCGAGCGCCGACGACGCCAGCCCACATCGACCCGACACCCAGAAGTTTTCTCTGGGCACCCTCCTCCGATCTCAGATCGTTGCAGCTCCCCCCTCCGATCGTGTCTGCTCCCACTCCACGCCACCACTGCACGGACGACGTGGCAGCGCCACCACCATCGATCCGCCTGTGCCGGCCCTTCACCCGGATCGTCCCTTCTTCCGATCGGATCACTGTGCTCGATCGGCGCCTCGGTCTCACCTCCGCTCGACCTCGCCCCGATCGCCTCGCCCCGATCGTCCACTGCTCGGACGACCCCCGATCGGACCCCTGCGCTGCAGAGATGACTCCGGCTTGCCCTCCGCTCCGCGCCTCTGCCGCGACGCCTCTGCCGCTCCTGCCTTCAAATCGGACCCGAACTTTGCCGACAAAGCTTCGTCGGCAGAAGCTTGACCCGACCCGGTTTTAATTGGGCCTGACCCGGATCTCCCTGATCCGACCCACGAAAAAAAATCAGAATTTTTTTTTGGAAAATAAAATTTAAAGGTAAATTTAAAATTACTACCGCATAGTAATTTATATTTACTGTGATTATTTACTGTTTTATGAATTTAATGGTAAATATTAAATTATTTAATTGATATGGTAAATGTATGATTAAAGTGACTAATCATATGAATATTTTTTTTATGTGACATATCAATTTAATGATGCGGCGATGAATATGTGACGATTACTTGGAGACGGAGATAAAGCAATCGCTATATATGCAGTTTATTTGGCAAACTGACTGTATGAATTTCGCTGCTTTCGTTAAATCTCTATCATATAATGCTTTTATCAAATCGCATTAATATTTATTTAAATGTTAAATATAGAGCATTATATGTTCATTTTTTATGTTAGATAATTATTTTATTTAACATGTTATTTAGTTTAAACATTGCCTTGATGATGTAATTTCATGAGCATTGTAATATAAAGAAAAAGTGACAAACCTATATTGTGAAAAAACATTTTCACGAAGTAAGAAAAATATGACCATTACAAATTTCGGTCTTGAAATCTAATTTTTATTTATTGAAATTTTTTTAACATGGATATCTTATTTATTGTGTAGAAAGCAACGATAATGGAATTTCATTAGCTTCACATGCAATGAAAATGGAGAAACCAAAATTTTATTGTGATAACGAAATTTCACGAAGCATCGGATTTACCATAATGTATATTGGTTTATATTAATCGTCGTGCATGTCATTTAGACCACGAGATTAATACATTCTATTCTTCCTCTATTTTAAAGATGGTTTAACCATCACAGTTTAGTTTTGACATATTGGACTCTGAAGAACTTGAGTACCAAATTCCCCTATTGAGCCAACTAAGGCTTGAGCATGGTATATTTATGCAAACTGCTTTATGTAAATAGCTAAGAAATAATTATAATATCTTCAATGACAATGTAAGGTCTGATAAAAATAAATTTCCTGAAACAAATTATGCAAAGTAATGCAACAACCCTAAACCAAAGGGCAATGACAATGTAAGGTATGAGAAAAAGAAATTTCCTGGAACACATTTTGCAAAGTAATACAACAACCCTAAATCAAAAAGCAATGACGATGTAAGGTCTTAGAAAAATATATATATTCTTGAACAAAATGGGCAAAGTAATGCAACGACCCTAAAACAAAGGGTAATTACCATGGACGTAAAATTCATATAATCATCCAAAAGTAAGTGGAAACAATGTAACATTTAAAAGATGACATAGGAGACATTCATGTGCAGTGAAGCACTCTGCCATTGTTGTAATTCAATGAACTATTGATACGTACATTATAAGCTAGCAAAGAATTAGCTACGACTTTCAATAAATATGAAGAATCATATAAGTACGCGGATTTTGGAAAAGTATCTTCAATATCCAACAATAACATTGAAAATGAGTTTACAACTAAAAACATAACATCTGGGAAGAATATGTTAAATGACAAATCTCATCATTGCAGCTATTAAAAGAGCAAAAAGGATCTGGCTCAATCCAAGATAGACTTTGATTAGTCTACTTTAAAAAATTTTAGGATATCCTTATAAAGGCCATTACGCCTAAATACGACTTTTGGTCCTAAATTAGACTTTTGGTCTTAAAGTTTCTCTCTCTAAATTGGACAAGACTAAATGTAATCGTTGGCATGTTAATTTTTTTTGAATTTTCTCTAAAGGAATTGAGATTATTCAAATTTTATTCATAATATACATGATTCAATTTTCTACATCTAACTTTACAAAGTATTGCATAAAGTAAAGCAACATATCATAATATAGGCATGAAACAAAGAACCGTGTGCAAAGAAACGCACAATGTAAATCCCTAAAATAATAGTACTGAAGAACAGTAGTACTATATCAATAGTATATGATAATGATTAGTATATCAAAGAAAGTGATAAGGATCAGTATATCTTTTCCTTTGGGATTCATAATACACCTGCCTAATTGGGATTACAATACCTTTTTATTACAATCCCTATCGATTTACTCTAAAGAACTTGAGTTACGTTTCGATGTATATATTGAGCATATGTCAAATTGACAATTTATGCGATAAAAGAAAATTGAATTTTGTTTTCCACATTATAAAGAAATTTACGCCACGATTTTTCATGTGAAAAAGACACAAGTGAGAATTCATTTGAGCTCCTTTGCATTACCTCTAAATGACTGCGAATGTAAACGAGTATTAGAGAAGATTATATGTCAACTTAGTAGGTTCTAAGTAACCGCTAATTAAATCCAACGTCATAAGAAAATGATCTTTTGGAATTCTGACATAGATTGACTTTGATATGGTGATCCATACATTAAAGAAACTACTATGGACACCCATATTTTTGGATAAATAGAAGCAAACACCAGAAGAATATGGTTCACACACGAATCTGAGGACGATCAATGAACATTTTATCCTCAAATATTGTCATATAGGGTTGAAGACGTATGTTCAATTCCTAAATTCCGCCGTTCCCCCAATGTGGCATTATAATATATTTGATGCACAAGCATATGCATTTATACCTTATTATGCTTCTCCTATCCGTCATGATTTTATGGATAAAAGTACATCATTCAAAGCCTATTCGTTAAAGCAATTATGATTGAGATCATCATATGCAAAGGACACATGAGTTTCTCATTATGTTGTTATATTGAATCAAAAGAGGATTCAGTGGATCGATTCAACCAACTTGCGGACACCATAGATATTTTATGGTGTTGGTTGTTGTGTCGACACACTGGTCACGTGTCATGACACCATCCACAATTAAAATTTATGCTGCTTATGCTAGAAAGTCAAAGCACCTAGGCCGGGTTAATTTCCGTAGGTGTGATGATTTTATGGCTTATTATATGGGATTTGTAATGGACATCATATTCCTATATATAAAAACCCAATTGGTCTCACGGAAAACGACTACAATAATAGTCTTAATATTGGTAAAGCACACCAATACTTCCGTTTTGGGTTATGCAATTTTTGCATGTAGCGTTACTTTTTCATCTATGGCCATCATCATTGAACCAATTTACACCATAGCTGGTGACTATGTGTGAGGATTTTTTAGGATTTCAAACGAACTTGTAATCCTTGAGCTCTTTTGGATTGACACGGATCTACAATCCTTGAGCTCTATTAAATGTTTTATGTGCCAAAATTGCGCCGCCACAGCGCACAATGATGGGTTACTTGAGATGAATAAATATTTATGCTGGATATGAACTTCCAGCTATAGTCCGCTATGTCGAAACCTTGACAGGCGATCTCCTCACCGCTAGATTTGCGGTGTGTCACTTTGATGAGACAGTCTTCCAGTCGTTAGGGGGAGATAAGAACAAGCATGTTCAAGTGGAACGACAGGAATTGTCGTGGTTTGTCCCCACTGTGTCTCATCTCGATCCCCAAAATCACACAAAGTAAAGTGTGCAGATGTCTTATACATTAAAGTGACGAGATCATATAAACCTGCTGCAAATATACCTGCAAGGATTGTGTTTTATCAAAAGGACATGGTACCACCCAAAAAGAATTGGGTATTGCACTGCCACCATGGATGGTGGCATGGTGACGCCATAAGTGGCATAAATGGTGTCACAGGCCGTGGCTCTCCAAGGAAGAGGGGGAGGCCACCCTAGGTTCGATACATACTTGTGTAAAGGAAGAAAACAAGTTTGGCACAACCTGATCTATTGATCAGTGATACTCAAATCCGTCTCATGAGAATATTTATGGATTGTGGTTATCATTGGGGGACGCCTCAAATGTTAGAACCAATCCTTAAAGTATAGAGATCTCTACAAACACATTACACTAGTGTACATGAGGACGTGGAATAATGAGTCTACTATCGAACCATACTTCGTTGAAAAATGTCAACTTAGTAAACTGGCCTAATGGAAAGAAGCGATCCAGTATAAATAAAGAGATAGGTCTTTTGGGCAGGTGACGCCGACACCGCAAATATAAACCCTATCAAATATATCTTTGTTAGAATGCGTAATGAGAATAAGAGTATGCAAACTCACCTTATGGCGCAAGGTCTCTCAAAAACGCACTGAAATCGACTACGAGGAGATATTCTCTCGTAATGGACTACGATGAGACAAACTCTCGTAATGGATGTCATTGCACTCCACTACCTTGTCAGTTTGGTAGTTTCCAAAAAACTGAACATGCAGCTTACGAAAAGTGATCAAAACATATATCTCTATGGGGATCTAAATTAAGAGATATACATGAGGATCCTAAACGGACTTGATCCACCCAAATCAAGTGACTCTAGATCACATGAGTACGTTTGCAAAAGAAATTGAAACGTTCACTAAAGTGACTACTTGATTGGAAAGGGATTGATGAATTATGCCCTTGCGTTTTCATTATGGATATATATGAACTCTAAATGAAATAAGAGAAACTCAGTGTATTGTAAATCCTAAGTTGAGAATGAAAAAGATTTTGGGAATACACAGTCTTGAAATGGAACTCAAGGACTGTAATAATGGTGATCATCCATCAATCGGCTTAGACACTCTAAAGAATAAAGTGAGGCCTACAGATATTCTCATGATCAGTCGAAGTCTTTACTCTAACAATAGATCCGTTTTTCATCTAAAGGAAGATGACGAAGAAGTATTGGGAAATGAAATTCCTATACAAGTGCAATGACGCATGATTGTACTTAAACATAATATGTAAGACTCGACCTCTCATTCGATGTAAATTTGTAAAGCTATGTCTAGCTATGCGCCTACGCAACGCAAATCGTTCTTTCATTAAAGATATGAAAGATTTGGGCTTATTCAATCTCTACATAGAATGTGACATGATAAATAAATTATCCACGTCATAGCTAACAATGCGTAAAGAAAAACGCATTAAAGGTGAGATAAGAAAATCTGTTATCACAGATCAATTTCAAATCTCTTAATGGTTCACTCATACTCTAGACGAAGTTATGACTATTTTGTTATATGAAGGTCATACCACGAGTGAACCTGATGTTCAATATGAACCTATGCATTCAGTTCATGAACAACCTTATCCTCAAGATCAAAGTAAATCAAGTTGGATCTGAGGACGATGTGGCAAGATTTAGTTACTAAATCATTGCTCAAAGTCATATTTGGAAAAACATGTGAAAATGCATAACTATGCTAATATTACTGAAGCTCCCTTGATCAAATGAAAGAATCAGGGAGAATCTCATGATTAATGTAAAAATCAGGGGGAGGTGCAGACATCAGGGGGAGTCTAGCACATACATGTTGTTTTCAAATGTAATAGGTGCGTTGCGCTCTTTTTGTCCTTCGACCAAAGTTTTATTTTCTCTCATTGGGTTTTTGTTACTTGGCAAGGTTTTTAATGAGGCAACACCACATGCACCATTCTATCTCTGACTCGGCACAAGGGGGAGTGTTGAAGGAAAAACGTATTATGTGCCTTCGTCAATGTAACTGACGATAGATAATTATGTAGTCATTATTGTCATTAATGTATTTCCTATTGCCGTTGTAATACTCACCCTATATAAAGGGGATTATCAATGAAATGAGTAGACCAATTCAGTATTTCCTACAACATCATCTTCTTTTTTTTCCTTTTTTTTACTTTAACACAACAACCCATATACTTATTTCAAGTCAAATTCAAAATCTCATATCTTCTAACAACATAGGAATTGCATTAGAGCATATAGTTGTACTTGATAATTATTTTCATTAACAACATAGGAATTGCATTAGAGCCGTGGTTATGTACAAACACTGGGTTGTCAAATTCTAGACATTTCAAGCTCATTTGGGACATAAACGAATATAAGACGTTTTTGATACATTATTAGTTAAAATTCATACTCAAAATTTGAAAATGATTGTGTTTCCAAAATACATAAATCAATTAAAGGTACAAATTTAGGAAACCGTAAGTGAAATATGAAGGCATGCTCGCCTAAGGGAACAATTTTTAAGGACAAATGAGTGTGACGGCTAAGAATAAATGCACAATTTTGAGTGGTTATTATTCCTGTTTTTTAATTTAATTGTTGCGATATATTTATCTTTTAAAAATTGTCATTTAATTTGCGGTTAAGAAACTTCGCACGTTAATTTTATAGCGAAGGTTTGCTCTACATAATCTAGCTATATTCTAAAAAGATACATTTATTTTCAGCCTTTACATTTACTTATTCCTTACGATCACTTAGATATTATCTCTTAAATAAGCCTTAGATTTTAAGATCCAAATTATTATTAACAAAAGCAGCTGAGTTGCTTGTCACCTCGATAAGGCAGCTGAGTTGGGTAGAACAAACTGCCCAACAATGAATGATGAAGAAGTCATGACAGATGGTTGGGAATTGTCAAAGAAATTGCAGGCTTGCTCAATGGGGAGATTTTAGAGTTCGGCGAAGCTATCAACAACCATGTCATACTTGATACTTCCCGCCACGTACGTATTATGAGCTCCCCCTACTTTGATATACTCTTCACATTTCAATGGATGAAAATGAAATTAATAGAGAAGTAAACAATGTAATTCGCATAAGCAATTACGTCTGAGATTCACAGGCTTAAAGCAGTTCTTCCAGCAATGCCTAACAAAACCAAGAAAATGAGGAAGACACAACGAAAGAAATGAGAGGAGAAAAGAGAAACAATGTTCCGTGGATGATTACATTGTATATTATCATATTTATTCTGAATATTACAATACAGTATAGGTATATATATGCAGGACAAAACATTCTGATGCCTTTTGCAAAAACAGAAGAGTAAATCCAAAAGCAGAAGGAAATGAGGGGAAAAAGAACCATACATAGGCAGCTCTCAAAACTGATACTTGGGGAGCCAGTTTAGGTTGATATTCTCTTTGGCTAACACTATGTGTGTGTCTCTGATAGGTAAGAAGGGTTGCCATAAACTTTGTGTCTCATCATCACCTATCACTTGTAAATTCTCCAGTTTTGAGACTGATAGAGGCAGCTCTCGCAATCTCGAGCAGTCTCTCATGTTAAGCTTTCTTAAGCTGATCAATTCCCCAAAGTCTTCAGGCAACTCCTTAATGCTGAAGCAGTAAGATATATCAAGGAACTTTAGCTTCTTGAGGTTCCCAGTCGAACCCGGCAAGTTCTCCAAGTCTGTACAAGACCTTAGCCTCAACAATTCCAACGTGGCCAGCTTTCCAATATCTTTAGGCAAGGCAGCTAGCTTATGGCAGTTGGTGATGCTGAGCTTCTTTAGATGAATCAAATCACTGGTGTCAGCAGGCAATGTCACCAAATCATTGCAATAGTCAATGTTCACTTCCACTATATTTGGCCATGCTTGTGAAAATTGGATACCATTGCTGAAAGCTTGACCAATATTACACATGAACAAAGAAATCTTCTGTAGACTACTGAATTGTATGTGGTGCTTGGCTATGGATGGAATTGAGATGCGTTCTAATCGCATTCGCTTCAGATTTGATGATGTACATAGTAATTGAAAATTTGTTAGCTCTGAAGGTACCAGACCATAATGTGTGACTACCAATACCTTCAACTTCGCCATATTCTCCACAAATGGGGGTAATGCATAGTTCTTGGTCTTAAAATTCAAGACTAGAACCTCAGCTTTCGGTAGTTCCATGTCAGGCCAGTTTGCTGAAAATGCTCCATCTGCAAGCAACATGCTATGTGGTGTTAGTATGTGGAACAATTAAATGTCAATCACTATTTTAACATCTGCTAAAGAGGGAAAGATGGGACAACCAGTGGAGATAGATAACAGACGAGCCTTCATGTATTGATACTTCTGTTCACGCCACCACCTAGGAAAATTGTCTTCAGATATGTTTAAAATCAGTCTTTCTCTCTGTTCGGTGTCGTCTCGTCTCGTCTCATAGATAGCCAAATCTCTCAGCAGATCATGCTGGGTCACAAAATGCTCAATGTAGTATCCATCCCCCTGCAGCTTGTCCTTCCTGTTTTGCAGTCAATACAAAGTTACTTACAAGGGATTCTTAAGAATATAATGTTGCATAATATAAAAATTAGAGGAAAACATCATTAAAGATAAACATTGAGCCGGCATACCTTGTGACTACAAGATTAGCCAGACTCCGGTTGGTGATCTGGTGGAGGTTTGCAACACATAAAATGTCTTCATCCAGTGAACCATAAGACTCTGTCCAGATATCAATGAGGGCAGCAACGGGAATTCTTCGATCTTCAGGAAATGAACCTAGGTCTAAGAAACATTCTTTGACCATAATCATATCTTTATTGGAGACATCTAAACTGGTTTGGAGGCGAAGAAGCAATTCAGTCTCGGAATCAAGAATCGAAGAACCCTTGGACCATTCAACGAGTCTTTTCTCCCAAACCTCTATAGGCTGTCCGCAAAGTGATTTTCCGGCCACTGTTATAGCAAGTGGAAATCCCTTACAGCCCTCTACTATCTGCATTTGATAGGTAAAGGAAGCTTCAAAGCATGATTAATATGGTAAAGATTGATGTAATCCTTCTTGCTTATATAACTATGTATACAAGTATGCATATTCGAATGTATTTACATTTATAAACATATGTAGTAAAATTGCAAACAGAAATAACCTGTTTTGAAATATCTAGTGGAATATGCACACTTCTTTCTCCCAAGGATGCTTCATGATGAAAAAGTGTCATTGCATTCTCAGAATTCAATGACTGCAAATGATATGGATAGCCAATTCCTGGAAATCCAGATCTTGATGTTACTAAGACTTTGTGATCAGGCATTTTGAAGTCAAACTTGTGAAGTATGGAATCTGATCCAGACCAAACATCATCCAGGACTACTAGTAAAGGGTTTTGTCCTTGTTCTTTCAGGAATGCTTGCAGCCACTTAACTGCATTTTCGTCGTTTTTAAATGTAGGTACCTGGTAACCGGCTCTTTGGTATATCTCTTGAACTATAAGGTAGAAGTCTGCCGTTTTGGAAACAGTGACAAAGAAAATATTGTCCTTGAATTTCTCTGTCCAAAAAATATATATGCAATCTGTTAGCCTTTCTGAGATGCAATGTAGTTGTACAAAGAACTATCAAATATTTCCAATTAAACTCATATCCATGGTAACTATTGAAACAATATAATAACAAGACATAGTCCAACCATGGAGTTGTAACAAACATGCTTAGTCACTTTACTAAAGTAACAACAAGTACAATACCTAATAACCAGAGCAAATGTGTTCCAACTAGCTTATAGCCATCATCAAAAATTCAAAATCAGAAATATATTAAGGAAAATGAATTACCTTGGACATACTTATCTAGACAGAACTTTGTTGCCAAAGTGGTTTTTCCACATCCTCCCGGAGCGGTCAGCACAACCATTGACACCTCATTGTTAAACAATATCATCTTCAGTTCATTCAAAGGACCATCCAGTCCAACTGGAAGAAGTGGAAGGTTAGGTACTGCACCCCAAGCTTCAGTTTTAGCTACCTTTTTAATCTGCTTTACCTCAGCCTCAATATTCAAACAACTCGAATGTACTTGTTCTACTATCATCTGTAGATTTGCAGTATTGGTCTGAAGATCCCCCACTCCCTCCTTTATACTGAAATTGCTCGATGCGATTTGGTTCACTGTCTCATCTATTCTGTTCACCGTACTCAAGGTCTCCAGCCCATCTCTCCTTGCATAAACTTGGAACATCTCCAACTGTTGTTTAAGACTGTCATGCCACCCAAGAAGTTTCCTGGAGTACTTGTACTTCTTGTACACATTCCACTCACGAACCTTGCCGCACTTGGCAACGAGCACTTCGCCCTCCTTTAGTTGGATCTTTAGACCAGCTAGTTCTTCCTTGGGGCGATCCAGATCATCGCTACGTTTCACAATCTCTTGAACGACTTGCTCCAGGGATTTGAGTGTGGATATGACGCTTTTGAGGTAGTATTTGAAAAGCCAAGACTTGATGGTCAGCTCCTTGAGGGCCTCAAAGAGCAAACCGAATAGTAATCCTCCACCAGCCCCGCCGAAAACATCCCCTGTATTGACCATTTCTTATAGTAAAGTCGAAACTTGAACCCTGAATCGGTGAACAAGAGTATAAGTGATCAGAAAATAAGGGACACTCAGGATTTGGAATCCAATGGAACCCAGGAACCAATCATGACGATGAAGAAATAACTGAAAAGCAAAAGAAAAAACCTCTGAGTTTGCTCTTACAGTTGGTGATCGAGTGTCTAAGGCAAGATGAAACCCAGGAACCAATGAGGCAGCGACTTAAAAAGCAAAAGGCTATCAGAAAACCCTAGTTGTCTCTTACAGTTGGTGTCTTGGTGATTGTGTAAGACAAGGTGAAGAAGATCGAGAATATATACGAGAGCTGAAATTGGAAATTTCTGTGTACGTTGCGAGCTCAATGATTTTTTTTTTTTTTTTAAGTAAGCGATTTAAGGACTAACTCGAGGTCTGCTTTGGATATGTATTCGAGACAGATTTTTGTATCGGTTTTATTTAGTCGAAAATTTATTTTGTCATTGACTTGCTAACTCTAGTGAGAATAGCATTATTTCCTCATTCCTTCCGGGCAACAACTTACCAAACTCCAGGTCAATAGTTATGGTCTCCTTCTCTCAACATCCATTCCTTAGAAATATAAAACACGCCCTCAGGCCAAGCTTGCTGAGAGAAGTTTCTGAAAAACACTAGATAATTCAATACCACGTATAGAACACGTTAGTAATGCTGTGCGATACTAATAGAATAGCTGCATAAGCAATTTCATGTAGAATTTCACGTTCCTGTTTGCTAGCTTGAAGAACTCTCGGGTGGGTTGCAGCCTTGCAGATGATTTTTGGACCTTTTCAATGTGGTATTTGTCTTCAGTTTTCTTCGTTGTTACCGACTAGCCTACTTCCCACTTGTTCATCATTGGTTGTACTATTTTTCTTTTCTTATCTAATAAAATATCAATACGAATGGAAATTGAGATACCGAGATATATAGTAATGTTAGTAGTCATATAAGGTTATATAAAGATCAGCTTTCTTTTGTGGGGAGAGTTTGGGTGATGCCGAGATGAATGAATAAACATCATGTTCGTGTCGGTTTTGACACATGTCGAACTATCAACACGTGGGGGTGGCGGACGTAGATTTCAGTCCTGGTGCGAGCGTGCCAGTATCTTTGGGTTAGGTACAACCTTGGTGGCGGATTACGTCTGGCGAATGAATCACCCTTGGCGAGCGGATGACCCTGGCGAACGTGTTCGTTTGCTCCCTGCTACCTGACTTCTCGATCAAGCGACTGTACGCGGGCGTTGACAAACCGGCGTAGAGGCTCGAACAAGACCTAAGTAAACGATTACTAGGATTCTCTACTCAACCTCTTGTAGATTGAGATAATCTTACTTCGATCCTGGGATGCAAAGCAGAGCTTTAAATCAAGACCGCGGATTGTGTTCGTCCAACCTCTGGCAGATTGGGAAAGACTGTTACCGGGGTAACGACTCGATTTGTCACAAGGCGTGACGACTAGACTCGATATGTCTCAGCGATGCTTCTACACGAACGCAAGTCACTTTCGACAACAGCGGCAAGTGTACGGCGACCGGTGGTGGGCGTAGGTTGGAAGAGTGGTCGTTTGCAGTTGGTGGAAGGCAGTTCGCAAGAGATTGCTCCGGAGAGGCTTGCAAGATTTGCGAGGCAAAAGCTTGTAGTTGTATGATTGTGAACCCTTTCTACGTTGTCCTAGAGTTCTTTATATAGTGATCTCAAAACCCCAAATACGTGTGTATCAAGCATAATGGATTCTGATATCGAATAGAATTGTATTACCTTAAACCATCTCCAATTCGGATTCCTATCAGGACTCCAAATCTACTCCTAAACGGAAAGTGATTTAAAACATATCGGATTACTCTTAACGGGTGACCCTCTGGACTTCGGCCCATAATCTCGGGTAAATGTTAATTTAGGACCAAACACATCATATTAAACTGAGCAGTTCGGATAATTTAATTTACCATTACTCCTTACAATTTCTTAAAAATTGCTCCTCATGTTTGCTCGCCTTGATGGATATTAACATGTTTAATGTCTTTGTAAAATTAACTGACTGTTTTCATTTTATTTCTATATACAGCATCTCTAATGCAAAAAGTTCAGATATTATGTTGAGGACAAATTACTGATGCGTAAATAACATGAGTAACCAAAGAACACTCGCATGAATAAATGTGATCACTCGTTACTGATTTTAATAAAAGAAGTTCTACAAACTGATGTCATGAAATGTCTAAAAGAAATTATTGTCAATAATTTACATCATATACCTTTCTTACTAATGCTATATCTTATGCAATTTACATAAGCTGATAAGAAGGATAACAAATCCAAAAGGAAAGGAAATGAAAAAAAAAAAAAACCACAAAGCACAGAATATATACAGATCCCCAAAATTGTTTAGGAAAAGACAGCTCTCAAAACTCAAAAGTGAAGCTTATGGAGCCAATTTAGGTTGATATTTTCTTTTTCCACCACTATTCTCGTGTTTTCCAGAGGTAAGAAGGGTTCCCATAAATTTATGGTCTCATCATCGCATATCACTTCCTCCAAATGCTCAAGATCCAAAACCGATACAGGGACTTCTTGCAATCTTGAGCATTCTCTCATGTTGAGCTTCTTTAAGCTGCTCATTTGACCAATATCTTCAGGCAACTCCTTGATGCTAAAGCAATAAGAAATGTCAAGAAAGATCAGCTTCTTTAAGTTCCTGCTCGAGCCTGGTAACTGTTCCAAATCTGTGCATGACCTAAGTCTTAGCAGTTCCAAATCTTCCAGTTTTCCTATCTCTTCAGGCAAGGTAAGAAGCTTATGTGAGTTGGTGACACTAAGCTTCCTTAGATGAATAAGATCACAGAGGCCGGCAGGCATTTCCACCAAATCATTACAATAGTCGATGCTAAGTTCCTCTAGATTTGGAAATGCATATGAAATCTGGATGGAACCGTCACTGAAAGATTTCCCAATGGTACACATGAATAGAGATATCTTCTTCAGACACACCAATTGTATGGGGTTCTTGGCTATTGAAGGTATTGAGACACGCTCCAATCTAACTCTCTTTAGGTGAGATAATGAGCCCAGCAGTGTGATATTACTTAGCTCAGCAGGCGAGAAACCATAATTTGTGACAACAAGTACCTTCAATTTATGCATAGTGTCCACAAATTTGGGTAACGCATAATTCTTTGTCTGAAAATTCAAGACTAGAACCTCAGCTTCTGGTAGTTCCATGTGGTGCCATTTTGATGAGAACTTTCCATCTGCAAACAAAAAACTCATTTGGTGTGAGTATGGACTACTATGTGAAACCACTTCAAATCTTGGTCAGTATCTTAACAAGCACATATGTGCATACATGTTTTTCTATGCATTTGTACGTAATGTTATCAAGAGAGATGGGGTTACCAGTTGAGATGGATACTAGGCGAGCTTTCAAGGATTCATACTTCTTTTCCATCCACCATTTGGGAAGATTGTCTCCAATTATGTTTACAATCAGTCTCTCTCTATCTCCCGGAACTTGCTGTCTTGTCTCATAGATAGCCAACTCCCTAAGAAGATCATGCAGAGTAACAAAATGTTCGCTGTAGTATCCATCACACTGCGTCTGGTCCTTCCTGTTTTTGTAGTCAAAACTAAGTTGATTAGAAGCAGAGATTGCTCATAATATATTGTACTAAAATAACAAGTTATGAGTACCATCTAGTCATGAATATACAGAAAAAAAAAAACTATATAGAGAAAAATCACGATACATGAAGCTAGCATACCGTGTGACTACAAGATTAGCCAGACTTCGGTTGGTGAGCCGCTGGAGGTATGCAACACACAAAGTATCTTCATCTAGCTGCTCATATAATTCGGTCCACATATCAATGAGCGCAGCAACAGGGATTCTTTGGTCTTCAGGAAATGAACCAAGGTCTAGAAAACACTCCCTGATGATAGCCATATCTTTATCTGAGACAACTAAGCTGCTTTGGAGGCGAAGAAGCAATTCGGTCTCAGAATCAAGAATTGAAGACCCTTTGGACCATTCAATTAGTCTTTGTTTCCAGATCTCTACACTTTGTCCGCAAAGTGATCCTCCTGCCACTGTAATCGCAAGTGGATATCCCTTACAGCCCTCTACAATCTACATTTGCAAATCATTTACAATTCAGTTTCAGACTAAATTATCTCAATATTTTCTTTAACACGAAAAAATTGATTCAATAAATATCTACCATTTTCTCTGGCTTAGTTTTTTTTCCTCTACAATTAAAGCAAGCTTAAATGTTTAATTACTAGCAGGTGGTGTAAAAAGAACAAAAGTGTTTGAACTTTACACTTATGCTCTTTAGAAAGAGTAAATTTAATGTTCTTCCCACCTTTTGTAACTTGTAGTTATGAAAAGAAAATATCAAATACAAATATTTATAGTTCACTGCAGTTAAGAATTACCTGTCTCGAGAGGTATGATGGAATATGTGAGCTTTTATCTCCCAATGATGCTGAATGATAAAAGAGTTTCATGGCATTTTCATAATCCAGTGATTGCAAATGATATGAAGAACCAAATCTCGGAAATTCAGATCTTGATGTGACCAAAATCCTATAATTTGGCATCTTGTAATCTGGCATCTCGAACTGAAACTTGTCTAGTAGAGATTCTGATCCAGACCAAACATCATCCAAGATTAATAGTAAAGGGTTTCGTCCTTGTTCCTTCAGAAATGTTTGCAGCCACTTGACTGCGGTTATTTCGTCTTGGAAAGTAGGCACCTGGTAACCCTTGCGTTGGTATAACTCTTGCACAATAAGGCTCAGGTTTGGTGTGTTTGACACAGTGACAAAGAAGATATTGTTCTTGAATTCATCTATACAAAAGAAAGAAAAAAAAAAAAAACTCTATTTACTGAGATGCATTTCAATCTTTTTATGACTGTAACAAGGAAAATTATACACAATTGCAGTATATTCAAGGAGTATAAAATGAGTGAAACAATTTTCTTAATAAAACATATCAACTAGGAACTGTAATTACTTATCAAAGTCACAAATGTGTAGAAATGATACCTTTGACTTGCTGGTCTTGACAAAACTTTGTTGCCAATGTAGTTTTCCCACATCCTCCGGGAGCAGTGACCACTAGCATCGAGACTCCATCCTTAAGAAGTTTCATTTTCAATTCCTTCAATGGCTCATCCAATCCAACCGTAAACTGTGTAAGGTCAGGCACAACACCCCAAGCTCCACCTTTAGCTCCATTTTGTGTCTCAAGTCGGTCTTCAATCCTCTTCAACCCTGCCTTCACAATGCTAGTGCTTATATCAACTCGGTCTTCAATCCGGTACATCCCCTCCACTATTTCTCCACTTCTGATTTCAACTCCGCTGAGCGTCTTCTCCATATGCCTACTGGTTGTTGCAATATGCTCAACTCCTGCCTCTAACATGATACTACTCATTTCAATCCCAGTAACCACCCTCTCTATCTTCTTTACCGAAAGCAAGGTCTTCTTCCCATCCCTTACTCCCTGTGCCTGCAGTACCTTCAACTGTCCATCAAGAGCACTATCCCATCCAAGAAGTTTGTTGGCGTACTTGTACTTCTTGTAGATGTGCCACTTGCGAACCTTAGAGCATTTCCGGACTATCTCTATGCCCTTCTCCAAATGTGCTTTGAACTTTGCTACTTCCTCTCTTGGAAGACCCAGTTCCTCATTGCTTGCTTCTATCTGCTTGATCAATGGTCCATATGAGTCTAGCGCAGCTAGAATGTCTTTGAGGAGAGGTCTATATATCATAGACTTGCTGATGAGCTCTTTAAGCACATCATAAAGAACATTGAACAGCAAACCTCCAGCAGCCCCACCAAAAACATCAGCCCCACCAACCATTGATTACAGCAAGATCAACAACAAATTGGGTGCTTGAAAATCTGGAAACTAAGACTCTAAGCTTTGGAAATTGGAACAAAAGAAACCAATGAAGATAAACTCTTAAAATCAACAATTATCTTACTTTCTCATAACAGAACAGATGCAAAATATATAATATTCATCAAGAAGCTGAATGGAAATTTCTGGGTTGGAGGCCATTGACTTACCAGGAGACTTGCAGATCAACAAAGCAATAACATTTACTATTTCCAGGGAACTTTCATGTGGTGTGGAATATAAACCCACAAACCAAAGCGCAAAGCTGGTGGCCCACCATCAAATTTGCTTTTGTCAGCAGAGAGAAACATGTAGTTTAGGTTAAAGTGACAACTGTGAAGTGTGAACAATGTTCGAAGGCATAAAAGAACAGTATGTTACAAAACTAAAGTTTAATACTTGATAGCAGAGTTACCAAAGAACCTATCCACGTCTTGGTATTGAGAGGAAGCACCATCGATGTTTCTTGCCAATTTCAATCTACCAAACTACAGTAGAGGTGTCTGAATGTTAAGGCCTTGCTCCTTCTCTCTTTGATCCTAGAAACCACCTGCCATAGATACAAAATGTCTATTTCTTTGAAAAAGTGACCACAGGCAATTACCTTGTGCTTAGAAAGTTGAAAGTTGAAAGTTGAAAGTTGAAATTGAACACACAGACATCACTTGCAACATTCCATTTGTGCCTGTCAAGAAATTTAAGCCATGAGTTCGACGAAATTTCATCAAGTTCCAAATCTTCTGAACTCTGAAGTATTCAATGTCACAAAACCCTTTATATATATAGAGTCCAGTTACTATACACTATACACTTTCACTCTTATTCTGAACGAATTTCAGAACTCAAACTGAGTTGGATTCTTACATTCTTTTTATGCTAAAAATGAGAACATATATTGGGAAACAAAAATGAACCACAAAAATCATTTGGAGCAACATTTATTAACTGAAGAAATCTTTCAAAATTGAGACTTTTGGAGCCAATTCAGGTTGAATTCTTCTTTGACCACCCTTACTTCTACGCTCTGGAGTGTAAGCAGGAAAGGCTCCCATAACTCCTTAGTCTCTTCATCACATATCACCTCTTCTATATTCTCAAAATCAAAAACCGATAGTGGTAGCTCTTTCAATCTAGAACACTGTCTCATGTTGATCTTTCTTAAACTGCCAAGTCCACCAATGTCTTCAGGCAACTCCACAATGCTGAAGCAGTCAGATATGTCAAGAAAATTTAAACTCCCCAGGTTCATAATAGAGCACGGAAGTTTTACCAAGTCTGTACAAGACCTTAGCCTCAAAACTTCTAGCATATCCAGCTTCCCAATCTCTTTCGGCAAGACAGATAGCTTATGACAATTTGTGATACTGAGCTTCCTTAGACGAACCAGATTGCAAATCGTGTCAGGCAGTCCCACCAAGTCATTGCAATAATCAATATTTAGTTCCTCCAAATTTGGCAATGCATCTGAAATGTCGAAGGAACAATTGCTGAAAGCTTGACCAATGCTACACATGAATAAAGAGATCTTCTTCAGGCTCTTCAACCGTATGGAATTCTTGGTTATGGAAGGAATTGAAACACACTCTAATCTGATTCTCTTAAAATTTGGTAAAGAATCCAGCAGGTGAAAATTACTCAATTCAGCAGGTGAGGAACCATGATTTGTGACTATTAGAACCTTCAAATTAACCATTTTCTCCACAAATTCTGGCAAAGCATAACTCTTTGTGTTGAAATTCAAAACTAGAACCTCAACATCCGCTAGTTGAATGTTGTGTAACTTCGTCGAGAACGTTTGATCTGCAAATATGCGATATGATGTTAGCAGTGAGAAATTTAATGATGAAATACTCTTCAAATTACAAATTTATATATGTGATTTTGGGTGTTTGGGTGCATGTGTATGCATATTCATGTATTTGGTGAGAGGGAGGACCCACCAGAGGAGATAGATAATAGGCGAGGTTTAATTGGTTGATGCTTCTGTTCAGTCAAGCACTTGGGTAGAGCATCTCCAGAGTTGCCTATGTTCAGTCGCTTTTTACTTGGGTCTAGTTTGCCTTGGTAGACCGCGAGTTGTCTAAGCAAACCATGTTGAGTGACAAAGTGTTCACTGTAGTAGTCATCATCATCATCAACTGTCTCCTTCCTGGTTATGATCAAAACTTAGTTACTCATAACATTTATAAGATACTTGTTCAACAAACATAATCCAATAGCAAGTTATATAATCATTTATTCCTAGATAAAAATAAAGTCGAGTCAAAATCATACAGGACAAACAAAGAAGCCTGCATACCTTGTGACAACAAGATCAGCCAAACTTCTGGTGGTAAGGTCGTACATGTTAGCAATGGCCAGAAAATCTTTATCAACCTCTTTATACAATTCTGCCCACATATCAATCAGAGCAGCTGCTGGAATGCTCTGGTCAGGGGGAAATGAACCAAGGTCTAAAAAGCATTCTTTGATGACAACCTGTTTTTCATCCAAGGCATCTAAGCTACTTTGAAGGCGAAGAAGCACTTCAGTCTCAGAATCAATTATAGAATCACCTTTAGACCACTCCGATGCTCTTTTACGCCAGAACTCAATTGGTTTTCCACGAAGTGATTTTCCAACAACTTTAATTGCAAGTGGATATCCTTTACAAGGCGTTACTATCTGCAGTTGAATAGTCCAAAGTGTAGTTCAATATATGAGTTGCAGATCGAAAGTTCTAGTTGCGATAAAATCTCTCAATTTCATATAGAAAATAGTTATTATCCATCTAGTTTTAATTTTCCTGAGTAATGTGAACATAAATGTAAGTTGATATCAGTAATGTGTTCACTTGAGAGTGTGGATACTTGGTGTAGTAATGAAATATAATGGATACTTTGTGTAAAAACAAAAAAAAATAAAGGGGAGAGAAATTACTTTCCCCCTTAAATTGGTGAGCCATAAATAAGAAAATGTAGTGTGTGACTGCATTCCAGATCGAGTAAGAAATTACCTCTTTAGCAAGTCTGTTCCATTGACCATCTCCCAGGGATGCTGAATGGCGAAAAAGAGTCATTGCATCTCTATCATTCAATGACTTCAGATGATAAACTGAGCCATATTCTGGAAACTGTGATCTTGATGTCACCAGAATCTTGAAATTTGGCATTTTCACTTCATCAAATTTTTCAAGAAGATACTTTGATTCAGACCAAACATCATCCAAGACCAACAGCACATGGTTCTGTCCTTCTTCCTTTAGAAATTTACGCAGCCACTTTACAGCAGACACTTCATCTTGGAACACAGGTACGTCGGTACTCTTGCGTTGATGTAGTCCTTGTACAATAAGGTTGAAGGTTGACTTTTTTGTAACATTGACAAAGAAGATATTGTTCTTGAATTTATCTATCAAGATGGAACAAAATAAGCTGTCACTGAGAGGTCAACTAAATATGTCTGAAATTGTTCCAAAAAAAAAAAAAAAGGAAAAAGAAGAAAAAAAAACAAAAGCAATGATAATCATAATCTGACAATTGCAAAGAGTCAGAAAGGAGTTGAGCAGATTTCTTAAGAAAAGACAAAATTTCTGATCATGAAGTCATAACGAATGTCTGGTTACTTTTCTATAAGATGAGGCAAAGATATTTCTAGAGGGCTATTTCCTAAGACTAACTGTTCGAAAGTAACTAAAAGGAAAATGAAATCCAACAGTAAGGGGGAAACTTTTCAAAACGAGTGAGTCTCGAGTCTCGAATCACTCTGAAACTTATTGATCCCCTGGCCATATAGAAAGAAGAAATCTTAATGAAGGATTTGAATTTTAATAGACATGACATTCGAGCAACACCCATCAAAGAAGTGCTTTGATTACGAAGTCATTTTCTGCAGCTAGTTTAGATATGATATTGCTCAATGTTAACACTCATGAGACTTGAGTAATGGTATCATCCATACAGCTAACTCATATAAAATGAAGGTAAATTTCAGATCATTACCATAAGAACATTTCAATTAGACAGTATTATTTACCAATTCAACGGGGAATAAAATGAGTTTATACCTTTCACTTCCTCATCTTGACAAAACATTGTCGCCAATGTGGTTTTTCCGCATCCTCCAGGTGCAGTCAGCACAAGCGTTGACACTTTATCATCCCAAAGGAGCTTCATTTTCAAATCCCTCAGAGGCACATACAATCCAACTGTATCCGGTGGAGGTTCAGGTACTTCACAATTTATTTGGTTCTGCACCTCACCTTTTATATCAAATTGCTTGACCATCGTCCCTATATTTCTTACCTCATCCAAGGTCTCCCTCATAACAGTCATCCCTTCTTCTTTTAATACTGCAACATTCACATCCACTTGCTGCACCACCGTCTCTACATGCTTCACTACAACCAAAGTCTTCTTCACATCCCTTGCTTGTTGCACCGACAGTATGTATAGTAGATTCTGAAGAGAGCTCTGCAATTCAAGAAGTTGGTTGCTGTATTTATACTTTTTATAGCTTTTCCAGACGCTAATATTGGCGCACTTGCGAATAAGCTCAGGGCCCTTCTCCATTTGTGCTTTAAATTCTCCAAGTTCCTTCTCTGGACAATCCAACACCCTATTGTACTTGTCCATCTCATCGATCAGTGGTTTCAAAGCTTCTATCTTCACCTTCAGCTCTTCAAGTAGAGGTCTAAACATCGCAGTCTTGATCACCACTTCCTTAATCACTTCATACAGTATAGTAAATGGCACTCCCACAGCACCACCTGCAAATAGGTCCGCCATTCTTGATCCTTCACAACATAATCACCCAACACCAAAATCAGAAAACTCAGTATTCAATCAAATGTAAACATTCCAACAACATAACCAACAAAACATGACAGAAAAATGTAACATATTCCATATTAGCATTACCTCAGTATTGGTGATCAAACTATATGATAAAAACAAGACCCTCCAGTTCACAGCTACTTTGGTTATCACCAATCACAAAGCTTTCAGATCCAAACAGGAAACTTGTATCAGTTCCGATCTAAACTACAAGACAATAGAGCAGATCAATATGCAAGACTCAAACTTATCTCTTACTTTGTGATTGGTGAAGTGAACTGATGCAGAGACCCGAATAAAAGCTAGGTAAAAGGGGACGGGTTCAATGGGAAGCTCCGAGTTTTCAACCACGAGTCCATTGACTTTGGGATTGACTGACCCAGCAAGCTCCAAGTTGGAGGCCATTGACTGAGCTGGTTGCTAGGAAATTAACGGAGAGACAAGAGCAAATTATTCGAGAAGATTAAAAAAAGAGAGAATAAAATAAAGCTTTTGTGAGAATAATTAACCATTCACATATGTGAAAGCTGCGTGTTTTTCACATTCGCGAGGAGTGTGAGGACAAATTGGAGAAGGATAAAGACATAAAGAAAGATTCTATTAGAAACTAAACAAACGCATAACCAGAACAAGTTCGAGTTACCTTATTCTTCATTTGAATAAGACCTGAACTGAAAAGAAACACCCTGCTTTGCTTCTTTCTTTTCCAGTTTCATTTTACCATGGCGCAGCTCCCTCTCTCTCTCTCTCTGTCTAAAGAATCCTATTCGATGAGTTTGGATGATTCCGTGTTCTATCATGCAAACGTTAAGGCCCAAACTCGAGATTTTTATTTAACTTCTTAAGGTTCGCATTTGGGCCTGGCAACTTTTCACATTTTCCGTTGTGGAAAGTTACTGCGAGGTAAATGACTTATGTAATGTGTTGCACAAAATTTCTGACCCTTTGCAATATAGAAGAACGTGATGTTAAAGTTAGAGAAAATCGTAACAATAACGAACATAATAGATTTCAGAGTGAGGCTTGATCCCTACAATACTGTATTTGTATCTGCTTCTGAGAAATTGATATCGTCTTATCGGTTTATTGAACATAAATAAAATTCATTAAAATGTATAAAACGAGGTTATTCGAATAGATGCAAACGTGGATTGACCAAGAAACAAACTAAGACAACAAGTAAAACAACCTTTTGCGACATAACAAAATTGTTGAACTGTAACCACAAATAAGCACAAACACATTGTCTCATGTTATCAGCACACACATACAATTGAGAACACAATCATGGACAGTAGAGTACCTTGGTTGTTCATGTTGAGTGTCGTTAGTCTTCTACAAAGGGAAGCTTCTATGCAATACTCCAACTTTAGTACTCACTGTGAGAAATGACTTTCTGTACGTTAAAATAAAGCTTGCACAAGGTCCCCTTTATATTCTAGTCAGATCACTTGAGTCCCATCTCACAAGACAACTCAAAACTCAATCCGATTAGATAACTCTATATGATAATCATAGTATAGAGATATATACCATTTAAACTTCTTGTATTTATCTCAACATATTATAGAGATTAATATCCAAGTTAAGTATTTATCATTTAATCTCTTTTACTTATTTCACAAGATGCATATGTGTGTTGGACTCTCATGATATATTATTGAGTCCACATTAGATATAACTCTAACATTCTCCCACTTGGACCATTAATATCTCATACAACAAAACACATGCTTAGTTAGAATATAGTAAAATCTTTAGTGCACATTTGAGATTAAAAGACAACACAAAGTTCACAACTTTGATCTATAAATAAGCTGCAGTAATGCAGAATTAAGAAATGAGATGCATTAAAAAACACAGTCACTTCAAAACCACAGCAATTCCAGCAACAAACCATATCAATCAAACAAGGTTACCAAACTGTAATCACATTGAAACTACCTGATGTATCTGCAACAGTTTAATGTAATTTTGATCCTCCTTATGGTTCTGTATGCAGGAACCTGACACAATCTTCTAGTGAAAATGTCCTTATGTGTCCTTGATATTCTGAAACAAACATTGCCATTTAGACAATACAATAATCATAGACAATACAATAATCATATAGATATATCATGATCCAATAATCATAGAAAACAATGCAACAATCGCTGAATTTATTATCAATTAGAAAATTCACAAGTTGCAAAACATAAAGTTCAAATATGGAAATTAAAACAAATAAGCAATCCAGAAAGCATGAACTATAACCAAAGAAGTCTAAAAACTGAAGAAATGACTCTCACTGAACCTATGCATCAAGACGTGGCAGAATGCCAATGTTAGATGCATGCTCCTCAAAAGTAGCTACAGTCATAGGCTTGGTAAATGGATCAGCTAACTGAGCTAAAGTGCTAACTTTCAGCACCACAAGCTCCTTACGCTTAACCCTTTGTCTAACGTTGTAGTACTTAAGATCTATATGTTTGGAATTGGTCGATCTCTTGTTGTTCTTGCTGAAAAACACTGCTGCTAAATTGTCACAATAAATCTTCATAGGCCTTGCAATGCTATCTACTGCATTAGTCTGTATCAAGAAGTTCCTCAACCATAATCCTTCACAAGCACCCTCATAGATTGCAAGATACTCTGCTTTCATTGTTGAAGTAGTTATAAGATCTTGCTTCATGGTTCTTGACGCAGTAGAAGGGTGGAAGGGTTGATCAACGTCGAACCCTCAATAGATGGAGAGCACAATCAACGTTGTACTCTATAGAACCGGTCTGGAATCCACCAGAATTCAAGAGATAAACTCTTAGGGTTTTGATAAAATTTGATTAACTGATTGTAAGTGATCCCAAAGGGATGCTTAAATACTGAAAAGAAAACCCTAGGGCAACTCTAACAAGGAAACCTAAAGCCCAAGGGATTAAAACAAAACAAGTCCAAAACAAACTAGAAAACTTAAATCTTGAAAATATATTAAATTGCCGTTTTGAGGCCCAAAACGAACTCGAAAGCCCGAAAAGGTCCACACGTCGTGGCAAAGCTATGAGTTTGATTCCTGGCGTCGTTCCCTTTCCGGAATGGTATCACAATCGTCATTCGGACTCCAGATGCCAAAACTGTAGTAAACCGGGCTCTATCCTTGATGGCGGACGACGTCTGGCGGATGACGTCTAGCGGATATCGTCTGGCGGATGAACCACCCTTGGCGGATGACGTCTCTGGGGCGCAGCCTTTGACTTGCAACGGTCAATCTGCTCTTCAATGTTGGCTGCCATCCTTCCTACATCAGTTCTCCAAGCTATGACACCTCCAGCCATGGTGAACAAGTCAAATATAATACTAGTTTGAAGAATGAATTTCTGATTATTATTCATGTCACAGTGGAGGCTATATATACTGATACAAGATGTACAAACCCTACGTACTATGTACTACATGTACTACACACATAGAATAGGAAAGCAATAACAAGTTTATTTACATTCCTAAACTAACTCCATGACTCACGCTAACACTCCCCCTCAAGTTGGCGCATATACATCAACCATGCCCAACTTGCTAAGTGAGTCATAAAAGGCCTTCTTAGAAACTCCTTTTGTGAGTATATCAGCAAGTTGCTCTTCTGTAGGGACAAAGAGAAAGCTAATTATCTTAGCAT
This sequence comes from Potentilla sterilis, assembly GCA_963682095.1. Taxonomy (NCBI): domain Eukaryota; kingdom Viridiplantae; phylum Streptophyta; class Magnoliopsida; order Rosales; family Rosaceae; genus Potentilla; species Potentilla sterilis. Next base: position 38,616,684 of record OY821764.1, read on the forward strand.
CTAGCTTCTCCTTTATAAAGTGACGATCAACCTCCACGTGTTTAGTACGATCATGTTGCACAGGATTCTGTGAGATGTCAATGGCTGCCTTGTTATCACAATACAACTGCATAGCACACTTGGGCTTAACTCCCAAATCTCGTAACAGATTTTTCAGCCATAACAACTCGCACACTCCATGAGCCATACCTCTATATTCTGCTTCAGTACTAGACCGAGCCACCACCTTTTGCTTCTTACTCTTCCAAGTAACAAGATTACCTCCCACAAAGGTAAAATATCCTGATGTAGACCTCCGATCTGTAATATTTCCAGCCCAGTCTGCATCTGTAAAACCAGAAACCTCAAGAATATTGTTGTGTTTAGAAAACATTACTCCTCTCCCAGGAGCTGACTTCAGGTACCTCAAAATTCTCACAACAGCATCCATGTGATCTACACTGGGATTATGCATGAACTGGCTCACCACACTTACTGCATATGCAACATCAGGTCTGGTGTGTGTCAAATAAATCAGACATCCAACTAACCTCTGATAACGAGGCTTGTCGGTAGGTACCTGATCAGGATACTCTGCTAATCGGTGATTCTGCTCAATGGGAGTGTCAATTGGAGTACAATCCAACATACCTGTCTCTGCTAATAGATCAAGTATATACTTCCTCTGACACAGATAAATGCCCTCACTCCCCCTGGCTACCTCAATGCCCAAGAAGTACTTGAGTGCACCTAGGTCCTTCATCTCAAACTCTGTGGCTAGCTGTTTTTGCAATCTATCTATCTCAACAGTATCATTACCAGTAACAACCATATCATCAACATATATGATCAGAGCTGTTACCTTCCCTTGTTGATGTCTGAGAAACAACGTGTGGTCTGAGTTACTCTGCTTATAACCAATCTTCCTCATGAACTGTGAAAACCTTCCAAACCAAGCACGAGGTGATTGTTTAAGACCATACAAAGACTTTCTCAATCTGCACACAAAGTTACCTGAAGGAGCAGTTTTATATTCAGGTGGAAGATCCATATACACTTCCTCCACAAGTTCTCCATGAAGGAAAGCATTTTTGACATCAAACTGTTTAAGAGGCCAGTTTAAGTTAGCAGCAAGAGAGAGCAATACCCGGATAGTATTCATCTTTGCAACTGGTGCAAATGTCTCATCATAGTCAATGCCGTATGTCTGAGTGAATCCTTTTGCCACTAGGCGTGCTTTATATCGACTCACTGACCCATCTGGATTATGCTTCACTGTAAACACCCAGCGACATCCCACAGCCTTCTTTCCATGTGGTGGGGATATAAGCTCCCAAGTATTGTTCTTCTGTAATGCTTTCACCTCCTCATCCATTGCTTTCCTCCATTTTGGATCTCCCAACGCATCCTGCACTTTGTTAGGTACTGATACAGCAGATATTTGATTCACAAATGATTCATATGACTTAGACAATCTCTTGGTAGACATAAAATTTGTCACTGGATACTTAGCTTTAGCTTGAAGGGTAGGTTCATACTTTTTTGCTGGTTTACCCCTAGTAGACCTATTTGGTAACACATATTGTCTACTATTAGCATCACTAGTATTAATCCCAATAGAATCACTAACCTCAGATTGAAGATCTTCTGTACCAGGGAGACATGAGTCAGGGGTATTAGTAACAGCAGGCAAGGCAGGAGAGGCAGCTTCTGGTACCTGTCTATCAGCCTTTGATTCCTGAACCTCTGGGGTAACTGGTGCATGTGAAGCTGATGCATCAGTAACCTCAGTAACCTCAACTGAATGACCTATCTCCCCCTCTCCATGATACAGCTCTTCAAAATATGAATGCTCCCCCTGAAGAGCAGTATCAGAAGAGGTGTAATAGCTCATGTCCTCAAAGAAAGTGACATCCATAGTGATATAATACTTCCCAGTAGGTGGATGGTAGCACTTATATCCTTTTTGATGTCCCCCATAGCCAACAAACACACATTTCAGCGCCCGGACATCCAACTTACTTGACCGTTGACTCTTTGGTATATGGACGAAAGCAACACAACCAAAAACACGAGCAGGGAGATTATGAAAGGAAGATAAAGTGACATAAGAAGCCAGTACCTCAAATGGTACCTTTCCCTGGAGGACACTAGATGGAAGACGATTAATAAGATGGGTAGATGCGATGATAGCATCACCCCAGAGATCCTTAGGACAATGTGCACTGAAAAGAATACAACGAGCCATATCAAGTAAGTGGCGATTTTTCCTTTCAGAGACCCCGTTTTGTTCAGGTGTATAAGGACATGTTTTCTGGTGGATAATCCCATGTGTTTGTAGAAAAGACTGAAAAACACGGTTCACATATTCCCCCCCATTATCAGAACGAAGAACTTTAATGTTTGCATTGTACTGTGTTTGGACTTCAGAAAGGAAGGCTTGAAAAGCCGGAAAAACCTCATCCTTAGTTTTAAGAAGAACAACCCAAGTAAGACGTGTACAATCATCTATAAATGACACATAATATCGCATACCAGACACAGTATGTTCCTTTGAAGGTCCCCAAACATCAGAATGGATTAATTCAAAAGGAACGACACTTTTATTAGAAATACGAGGTGAATAAGTTGAGCGATGACTCTTGCCCAAAACACATGTTTCACAATGTAAGACTGACTCGTCCACACCAATAAACAAAGAAGGCATGGATTTTTTCATAACACTAAAAGATGGATGCCCTAAGCGACGATGCCATAACCAAACTTCACCTAGCCTGTCAGAAGTTGACATTAAAGCGGTCCGTGGCTGTGCTCCTGGTTTGTCCCCGGCATATGTCTGGTTCAGACGAAACAGCCTGCCCCTCAAGTACCCCCGACCTAGTAACTCCCCAGTGAGAAGATCCTGAAAAATCACATACATAGGAAAAAAGGTCACAGAGCATTTGGATTCAACATTCAACTGTGGGACAGATATCAAATGATGAGATAAAGCAGGCACATATAACACATTTTGTAGTACTATTGTGGGAGTGATATGAACTGACCCCTTTCCTAACACAGGGAAAGCTTCACCATTAGCATTAGTAACATATGGTACTGGTGGAGAGGATAACTCAGTAAAATAAGATTTGTCATAAGTCATATGATCTGAAGCACCTGAATCAATAATCCATGTATCACCACCAACAAAGCTAGAAATATTGAAGGCCATACCTATCTTACCACGACCAGCCACCGATGCTGTGGGTGTAGCGCCTTCTGCTGTATGATGGTCATGTCCGGATACACCATAGATGTCTAGTTCTTGGACCAACTGAATAGCTGCTTTCGCTCTAGGACGGTAAGTATGCCTCTTAGGTCTGAGGTGTGGATACAACTTCAAACAAAATTCACGAACATGGCTAGTATCATTACAATATGAGCAAGGAGGACGAGGTTGATTCCCAAAGCCTGGTGGTGGTCCTTGCTTATGAGGTGGAACTGAATGTGATTGCTGAAGGAGCGGTGCTGGAGACCTCGCCTGAACAGTACGGCTAGAAACTTCAATTTGTGCTTGATTAAGACTTTCCTGCTGAGATTCATCCTTACGGATATATGTGAAAGCGGTAGTCAAGCTCGGAGGTTCTGTCATTCTGAGCAGCTCACCCTTGGCACTGTTATGTTTTGCATCAAGCCCTCTCAGAAAATGGTGAACACGCTCAAGTTCCTTCTCCTTCTGGTACCAAACAATATCTGCCTGGTTCTTGATCTTACAAGGACGTTTCATATCAATCTCAGCCCAAATATTCTTCAGCTTGGTAAAATATTGCGCCACTGGCTGCCCATTTTGTTGCATTGCTGAAGCTGTGCACATTAACTCATGGACCTGTATGAAATCAGACTCATTAGTGTATAGTTCTTCCAGTGTCTTCCATATTGCCTGCGCAGTATCACATTGCTCCACAAGGTCTACTATATCCTCATTCATGGCTTTGTACAAGGTTGACATCACAAGACCATCATCATCTTCCCACTTGGTGTAGGCATCAACATCATCTTCATCAGGGACCTCAATAGTCCCACTAACATGCCCCATCTTGTGCATTCCTCGGAGATGAGCGGTCATGATTTTCTTCCATTTACGGAAGTTGGTTCCATTGAGTTTAGCCCCTCCAAAGGAACTAATTTCAGAATTCTTGACAGATACTTCAAACTTCTGAACATCGTTAACTTGAGAACTTTCTTCTTTTCCAGGACCCATTGTAAAACAAACACCAAATCAGTAGTTATGCAGCAGAAAAATTAAACAAAAAAAAAATCAAACCGGGTCGGGTCAGCAGGAACCGGGTCGGGTCAGCAGGAACTGGGTCGGATCAGAGGAGTCGGGTCGGGTCGGCAGGAACCGGATTTTCAGGGATTTTTTTTTTTTTCGTTTTTGAGGAACCGGACCTGTTGAGGGGGAGCAACGCCGGAGTGATGATGGTGACGCCGGGAGTGGCGACGCCGGAGAGATCTCCTGGGAGTGGCGACGCCGGAGAGATGATGGTGACGAGCCGATCCGGTTCGAGAGAGAGAGGAGGACGCCGGATCTGAGGACGACGCCGGCTGGGAAACGGCTGAGGACGACGCCGGATCTGAGGACGACGCCGGCTGGGTCAAAAGCTGACTGAAGATGACGCCGGTTGGGTCAAAGGCTGACTGAGGCTAGGTCAAAGGCTGGGTCAAAAGGCAACGGGCAGACACGAAATTGTCTGGGTCGAAGACCAAGAAACAAAACAAAGAACAAGCACAATGGCTGTGGAGTCTGACAAGGAACCAACGCCAGACGATCTGATAATTTTGAGATTATAAACCCTAACAACGGGGTTTAATCGAAATTGAAAACAAAGAGACAAAGTCCTCTCGGATCTTTGCTCTGATACCAAGTCAAATATAATACTAGTTTGAAGAATGAATTTCTGATTATTATTCATGTCACAGTGGAGGCTATATATACTGATACAAGATGTACAAACCCTACGTACTATGTACTACATGTACTACACACATAGAATAGGAAAGCAATAACAAGTTTATTTACATTCCTAAACTAACTCCATGACTCACGCTAACAGAACACATAACTGGTAGTAGACTTGTTTGAACTTGGATACTTTGATGCAAAATCTGAATCTGTATAGCCAACAACTTCAAGCTCTTTCACTTTTCTGTAAACAAGATGGTGACTTTTAGTGCCTTGAAGATATCTGAGAATTTTCTTTCCTGTTGTCCAATGTTCAATGCCAGGATTAGATTGAAACCTTGATAAAATACCAACTGCATAAGACAAGTCAGGCCTTGTACACACTTGTGCATACATGAGACTACCAATAAGCTGCGCATATGGTTTGCTCTTCATCTGCTCTCTCTGCAATGCATTACTTGGACATTGATTCGTGTTCAGCTTGTCGCCTTTGGACATTGGAATTGGACCAGCTGCGCAGCCTTGCATATCAAACCTCTTCAAAACCTTGTTGATGTAGCTCTGCTGTGACAAGCCAAGTAAGAAACGAGACCTGTCCCTTTTTATCGCTATCCCTAACACATAAGAAGCTTCACCTAAGTCCTTCATATCAAATTTCTTTGACAAAAAAGACTTAGTTTTCTTCAATAAATCCAAATTGGTACTCGCCAACAATATGTCATCCACATATAAAATCAGGAAGATAAAGTTTTTACCTTCTGATTTCATATGCACACACTCATCCGCCACATTTTCTTGAAAGCCAAAAGCACCAATAACTGAATCAAACTTCAAATACCATTGCCTTGAGGCTTGTTTCAGTCCATAGATTGATCTGTTGAGTTTACAGACCAAATGCTCATTTCCAGGCTCAATAAATCCTTCTGGCTGCTTCATGAATATTTCCTCATCCAGTTCCCCATTCAAGAACGCAGTCTTTACGTCCATCTGATGAAGCTCCATGTCATAACGAGCTACCATAGCCATAATAACTCTGAAAGCATCCTTGGTGGAAACTGGAGAAAAAGTCTCGGTGAAATCCACTCATTCTTTTTGTGTAAACCCTTTAGCAACCAATCTAGCTTTGTATCTTTCCACACTGCCATCTGCATTCAGCTTTGTTTTGAACACCCACTTGCATCCAATAGCTTTCTGCGTTTTCGGAGGCTCCACTAGATCCCATACATTATTCACATGCATTGAGTTTATCTCTGAAATCATGGCTTTCTCCCACTCATGTGAATAATCTCCAGAAATGGCCTCTTTGAATGTAGTAGGATCATCAATTTCACCAACATCATAATCTACTTCATTATAATAAATATGAAAATCAGTGGACATGGCATCAAGTATGGACTTTCTCGCTCTTTGTGACCTTCTAATGATTGGTTGTGGCTGCTGTAATGGCTGCTGTGGTGATTGTTGTAACGGCTGATTAGGATTAGGAACGGGTGTAGCAAGGACATTTGCATCAGTCACAATAGACTCGAAAATCACATGTTGAGGCTGTGGTTGGGCTGCTGTAGGTGTAGGAGATTTTCAGCAAGTTCTTCAAAAATAAAATCCTCAAAAGAATGAGAATAATTAATCTCATTGAAAAACACAGCCTTATTTGTCTCTATGATTTTGTGTGAGTGTGTGGGACAGTAAAATCTGAACCCTTTTGAATGCTCATGATAACCAATAAAGGATGCAGACACAGTCTTGAGATCTAACTTGTTCACTTTTGGATAATACGACCTAGCTTCTGTTTTACAACCCCATACATGTGTGTGATAAACACTAGGTTTTCTGTTTTTCCACAGCTCAAAAGGTGTTTTGGTCACAGAAACAGACTTGGATGGAGTCCTATTGGTAAGATAATTGGCTGTTTTGAGTGCTTCACCCCAAAGAAAATGCGGAAGACCTGAGGTGCACATCATGCTCCTCACCATATTCATAAAAGTCCTATTTCTTCTCTCTGCAACCTCATTCTGCTCAGGTGTACCAGGTGTGGTATACTGAGCCACAATTCCATTTTCCTCCAAGAAAAGTGCAAAAAGACCCTTACGTTGACCAGCCTCTGTATATCTCCTATAATACTCACCACCCCTGTCACTTCTCACACACTTAATGACTGCATTCAGTTCCTTTTCTGCTTCTAATTTGAAGATCTTAAACTTCTCTAAAGCTTGACTTTTTTCTGAGATTAGATACACATAACAAGACGGAGGAGGAAGAAATGGCAACAGTGTCATATGCCTCAGCAGTAGGAAGCTTGATGTACGGAATGGTTTGTACTAGACCAGACATAACACATGTAGTTGGTGTTGTTAGTAGATTCTTATCTAATCCAGGCAAGGAGCACTGGAATGTTGTTAAGTGGATTTTGAGATACTTGCGGGGAACTTCCAAGATGAGGTTATGCTTTGGAAGTGGCAAGTCTGAACTAGTTGGCTACACAGATGTAGATATGGCCGGTGATATTGACACGAGGAAGTCAACATCTAGATACCTGATTATGTTTTCAAGGGAAGCTGACTCGTGGCAATCAAAGCTACAAAAATGTGTTGATTTGTCAACTACAGAAGCAGAATACGTTGCAGCTACGGAAGCGTGCAAAGATATTTTGTGGTTGAAGAGATTCCTACTGGAATTGGGTCATACACAACAAGAGTTTGTTCTGCATTGTGACAGTCAGAGCGCCATTCACTTGAGCAAGAATTCAAGTTTTCACTCGAGGTCAAGCACATTGATGTGAGGTATCACTGGATACGAGATGTGCAGGAAGCTAAGGAAATATTGCTAAAGAAGATTCACACAGATGATAATAGTTCGGATATGATGACGAAGTCTCTACCAAAAGAGAAGTTCAAGTTTTGCAGAAATGCGTCGGGAATGATGCATCCCTCTAACTAAGTCGGGAGGGGGAGATTGATGGGGTAAAAACATCCCTCCTTATTTGGAGGAGAAAAATTCATTGCCTCATGCCCATCAATCCAATGTGAGGCAGCTAGCTTGATGCAGCAAATGTTGAAATGCAAGAGAAGCCTAGGCATATAGGCTTGTGGGTGGAAGCCATTTTCTTTGACATATGAATAGAGAAGCATTTATGGAGCATGGAAACATTGAGCATGAATCAAGGAGAAGCATGACTTTGCTTCTTGTCATGCACTACGTAGCTTTGATCATTTGCCTATATAAAGGCATGTTGCTTTAGAGCAAAAGAGATAGAAGCAAACCGGAGAGAGTTCTATCAACTTGTGTGATTATCAAGAGTGAGATAGAGAGAAAAACTACAAGTAGAGAGTTTGTGTGTGTAGCAAAACAAAGTGAGTGTGAGAGTGTATCCCTTCAAGTGTGTGTCTTGAAGTAGTGTTTCTCTCGGTGTAACCTTTATTCGTATAGTGGAGGTTCTTTGTTGTTGCTGTCCCGTGGACGTAGGCATTTTGCCGAACCACGTTAATTCCCGGTGTTCTCTCCTATTTTATTTCCGCTTGTGGTTGTGAGTTTATTTTCGATTCCATTCTACAGTTTATTCTTCCGCATTCCTCAACAGATGTTTCTCTCCAAAGAACTAGGAAGCTTGATTCAGTTTCTCTGTTCCTTTGTGAAGCAAGGTGGTGTTTTCGATGCTGCAGGTGGAATTCTAGACAAGCATTGATGAAGGGTCATCTATTGAGCAAAGTAGTACCACCGGCCATTTTGCTCAAGAATTGAAGGACTATAATTTGGCTAGAGAAAGGTCAAGAAGGGTCATTACGAGACCTATCAGGTTCCAATAATAAAAGAGCTGTTAGCATGGAAAAACTCTTCGATTGTTGTGTTTTGTTGGGAACTTGTTCCAGCCTTTATTTATCTTTAAAATCATTATCTCTTTTATTCTTTAAGAGGGGAAAAGCTGTAGGGGGGGGGGGGGGGGGGGGGCAGTTTTTGATCAATTGGAATGAGATTAATAGAACTGGAAGCCTTTGTTCCAGAGTTGCTGTTTTCCCTTGCTCTTTGTCTATTCTCTGAAGGTGTTCTGCATCAAGCATCTTCCGTTTTTTTTCTACAATTATTAACCTTGTACCTAAGCTTTTAAGTCTGTGCCTCCGGAAGCAAGCGGATTGTGTTAATTCTGACAACTGCATCTCTCAATACTTTACACACAAGTTAATGGTGAGAGTTAACCAGAGTCTTTTCTTTTAAGGTTATAGAATCTTAAGTACATTGGCGTTGGTGCTGTGCAGCAACTCTGAAATGGAACAAATGGTTTAATGTCATGAAGATTTCTATAATGTCGTTTTTTCCTGAAGTAATATCTGCCATTTCCAAAGACCAAGTAGCATACCCTACTGCTAATAATATTTTGATTTTAATTGAGACTGTTGAGCAATACGTAGACACAAAGAATAATTACCTACATCTTTTAAAACCGTGAGATTGTTTTATACCAAGATATTACTGGAGACATGTTTGTTGCCAATTAGCTGGGATTATGAGATATATTAGGTTCCTGCTCATTCCTTATGCGTGTTTGACATTACATCTGTACAATTGATTGTAAGTACACCGCAAAACATATCCTGCAGGGGCTAATGATCAGGCTCATTGTCCAAACTTGTCCAGAATCCACAATTCTTGTTTCATGGTTGCAACTTATCTATTATTACTTTGAAGAGCTTCTGCGGCAACCAATTAACTCAAACGGAGGCACCAACAGGAAATGTGCTTGTGCAAGTTGGATCTTATGCTTGGACTATGACTCAAATGCAGAGTTGCAGTGTTGTGAAAAAAAGAAAGCACTGTTGGAGCTTTATAAATGGCTTCAAGGACATCTCCCGACTGATATGTTAGCGGACCATGAAATGTACTTTGAAAAATGTGCAGACTTTGCCAAGTCCTTCATCCAACTATATATCAAAGAGGTGTCCCATTCTCATCTGAATTCACTCTGTTTTTAAAATTCTATTATGTTTGTTTCCAACTTTTTAGCGAGTTACCCTTCATGTTTGTTTGTCTGTGTGTATCATCTTTTAACAGGTTAGCTACAGTATTCTCAATTTTTCTTAGTCAAATGTTCTCTTCTCTTGGCTTAATCTTCAAGTGCAGGATGATATATTATTCAAAGAGCTATTGCAATTGCTTTCTGTTCCTTTTTCTACAGAGAAACAGTAAGGAATCAATACCCTAGTTTTTCATCTTGTAGATTGTGTAGTAACTGTAACTGTATCCTTCTAACAAGTTTTGAATTTAATACAGTTTTGAAAAGGAAAAGGGGTCATTTCAGGATTCAAAGGTCAATGTACTATTCGTTGTCTCAGATCTGTTCAATCTTGTACTCTTATTCCATCTATTTCTTGGAGAGGTATAATGATGTCATATTGTACATTTAATTACCCCTATTTCCACCTCACAGTGATCTTCCCATTAAATAGTTGGTATTTACAAAATATTTGTTTTTCTTTCTATTCTGCAGTTAAGCTATGACCATCAGGTGTTACTCGATTACCTTAATTTAAAAGATACTGGAATCAGTTGGTGCAGAATATCTTTTAAGGTACATTATTTGTTTCAATTCTGCAGTTTAGAACTATTATCATAAACTGATAAAGAAAAATTTAATTCTTTTGCTCCATTACTCAGCAAAACCCAGAAGCTGCAGAACTCCTTCTGTATCTATCCTTTCGTTTCCGTTGTAATATTTCCTTCATCTACTTCAACATTGAAAATCCCCAACAGCTGTCCCCAGTTGTTTGGAATGCCACCAATAAATTTTTGCCGCATATTACTCTTATTGTTAACCATATGAGGTTATTGTACTGTTCAGTGTTCAGCTTCTACGATTGAATACTAGATGTCTATTCAGCCATTTACCGTACCCTTTCTTTTACATGTTTAATATTTCCTTCATCTACTTCAACTATACTATCGTAACTGCAGAGATTCCAATTGATTGCATGCCATAATATCTCTGACTTGGTTTTGAATGCATTCTTTTTATAGGTGCTTGCGTGAAACACTGAAATGTGTAATTCATGGAGCTTGTTTGTTTGTGGAATTACTGCTGAGAGGACAAGCTGTAAATCCATCATCTTGCAAGAAAATAAAAGTTTCATTGAATGGGTCGAATTTCTGTGGAGATTTGTTTGCACTAGTGAAAGATGAATGTGATGATGTAAACAAATATGATTGCAAGCACACTCGAGAGAATTTCCAAGAAGCCGAAGAGTGCTTAATTTCTTTGAGAGCTTCGATTGAAAGTCTCCACCAAAAGAATCTATTTCCCTACAATCCTAATGCTCTTCTGAACCGGTGTGTGTTCTCCTAATGAGTTCCATTTTGCTTCACTCCACAATTAATCAATCTCATCTATAACTCACAGAAAAAAAAAAAAAAAAATCTAATCCATGGAGTTCATCAGTATTTTGAACAATAATGAACTTGAAATACCCTAACTGAACTTCTTGTTCTTGCTTGCAGCTTAATGAGATTTCACGAACTCTGTGTTGAGGAAGAAAAATAGACTTGTACAAGATTGCGTGCACTTTGGATTACCTCCCTGCATAAAGTTTTGCAGAGCTCATTTATTCCTTTGCAGAGGAGGTCCTGCCAACCAGTGAGGCCCTGTGTAAAGGTTGATGTGAATAGTTACCATATATGCTGGAAAGATGACTCAGTGTCTCAGTATCATCACGATTCTATGGCGCCATAGTAAGAGCTCCCATAGTGATTGCACATTTTGAATAAATATGGAGCAGTGAAAGGGAAAAAGAACAAGCATCTGCTGAGGTAACTTTAGATTCTACACAAGTATAGAAGTTTACTTTTACTGACAACAGTAGAGGATAAGAAATCTCAGTTGTAGCTCAGTAAAAAATCCTGCATTTTAATAGAATCTCATAATTTCCAATCTCACTTCTACCAACTCACAGCACTGATCACTCCATAAATTAGAGCCACGACAGCTATTCATTTGAAGAAAAAAAATTAGCAAGGAAACAAGACTTTTACAGCACGTAATGTGGAATTTAAGGTGAAATGATCCAAAATGGAAGTTAGTGTACAAATCTGGTGAAAGTTCAAAATAGCTTCTCTGTGTGGGGCTGAGGAAACATTTCTAGTAATCTTTTGGTGAAGTGTGTACAAAAAGGATATAGTATTTTTGTCATTGATAACTAGAGGGGTGTCATATCATATGAAGACTATCTTCATGTGGCAGGTAAGGATAGTAATTGAAGCATTAGGGGGTTTCTTAGAGACAGATGAGTTCAGACCTAAGATAGTAAGATAGTAAAGTTGCCATCTTCATCTTTTGATCTTGCAGGGAAAACTCATTGGATGCCATTGTGCTGGTGACTTCTGAGATCATCAGGTCCAACTTATAATTATGAGCTTCTGTACATGCTTGGTTCTGTAACCACATGTGCTGTATCGTGCCCTTGCTCTGTCCCAAAAGTATGAGTTTCTTCTGAGGGGATTATTTGTAAGGCAGACAAGCGTTATGAGATGCTCATGTGATCTACTTAATTACCTTCTTTCAAAAGATACTGGAATAAGTGTTGCAGAATATCTTTTAAGGTACATTTTGAAGTTATGGAAACTCTTCTCGCACTTCATTAAATTTGATTGTTTCAATTCTGCAGTTTTCACTGATATACAATAATAATTTAGTTGAGTGAGTACTTTCTTTGGAAAATTCAATTGAAAGTCTCCAACAAAAGAATCTATTTCCCTACAATCCTAATGCTCTTTTGAAGCGGTGTGTGTCTTTCGAATATGTTCCATTTTGCTTGTCAGTCAACAATTAACCAATCTGTTCTATGGTATTTAAAAAACAAAATTTTAAAAAATTGAATCATTGGAGTTTATTGTGATTTTAAACATTAATGAATGTGAACTACACAAACTGAGCTTCTTGCTTTTGCTTGCAGTTTATTGAGGTTTCAGGAACTCTTTTTTGAGGAAGAAATATAAATTTATACGACAGTAACACTGAGGGGACTTCGGATTACCTCCCAGCACAAAATTTTGCAGAGCTGATTTGTTCCTTTGGATATAAAGTCATAAAAGGAGATCCGGCCAACCAGTGAGGCCTAGTGCAAAGGTTGATGTGAAGAGTTACCACATAACTGGGAGTAGAAGGACAATATGCTGCAAAAGATAATTCAGTATCATCACGACTCTATGGTGCCATAGTAAATGCACATTTTGATGAATTTGGAGCAGTGAAAGGAAATAATTCAAAGAAGAAGCATTTTCTGAGGTAATTTAGATTTTATGACAGTAGAGGATAAGAAATCTCACTTGTAGCACAGATAAATCCAGCATTTGTAATAGAATTTCAAAACAATTTATGTGAAAAGTACTTTCTTCCAACTTCCGGCACTGAGCACTCCATGAGATGCTCTTTAGAGCCGTGACATGAATAGATAGCTGTGAAAAAAATTTAGCAAGGAAACAAGACTGTAACAGCACATGATGTGGAATTTAAGGTGAAACCGTGAAATGGTGTAAAATAAAAGTTAGTGTACAAATCTGGCTAAAGTTCAAACAAGCTTCTCTGTATGTGTGTGTGTGTGTGCGGGGGGGGGGGGGGGGGGGGGGGTTTAGTAATTGATGAAGTGTGCTGGTGTCTTTCTTCTTTGGTGCTAGTGAGAGCATGTGGAAAAAGGAAATAGTATTTTCTCATTGATAACTAGAGGGGTGTCGTTATCATTTGCAGACTATATCTTCATGTGGTAGGATTAGTAAGTAATTGAAGCATTAGGAGGTATCTTAAAGACAAATGAATTCCGAGCTCATGATTTAGTAAAGTTGCCATGGTGCTGGTGTCTACTAAGATCATTGAGTCAAACTTATACAGCTATGTACATGCTTGGTTCTAAATCACATGTGCTGTATTGTGCCCTTGCTCTGTCCCATAAGTATGAGCTTCTTGAGCATTCTGCAGTAGAAATTCATGTGCAATACTGTAGAGTCTGCTAGAGAGAATAACGCAGTTGGTTTGATTTAACCATGAAGACCTCAAACAGAATTATTGGACCTGTTTATAGGAAGAAAAAAGAAAATGAGGAAAGACGAACAAAATTAAGAAAACGGAGAGGAGAAGTGGAATATGATCTTGTGTAGTCATGAAAATAGAAGATAATAGAGGGAGAAAAGAGGTTCAGTTCAGATCACCACCTCATTTCACATCTTGTAATCACTTGGTAGAATTGTCCACGGGTAATGCTTCTAGGTCTTAATCCATGCAAGCTGTATGTAAAGCAAAGAAACACTACCACTTATTAGTCCTACTTAATTAGGATCACATTTATAGCAAAAATAGCACATGCATGGCCACTATACCTAGGAATGACTGGTCTGCCACCAGAGCCCAGAGGTGATTTGTGAAGTCTACGACTGACTTATTGACCAATGTAAATCTATTGGGGAATAAATGAAGTAGTTAGTTTCCTCTGAGTATAAAAGCAAGACCCGAGACCAGACCAGACCTCATCTTGTGAAGTAGTTGGTTTTCTCTTTCATTAGGAACTGAGAGAGAGTGTTGAAAATGGAGAGTAAGAGTGTGAAGCAATTTGTGTCTTTTGTTTTGCTTCTTTGTTTGGCAAATGTTGCAGCTGACCAGACCTCATCTGGTAAGAAGCATTTTGTGCTAGTCCATGGAGCATATCACGGAGCCTGGTGCTGGTACAAGATGGCTGCCCTACTGAACTCCACAGGCCACAATGTTACAACGTTAGACCTTGCAGCTTCGGGGATCAACCCAATGCAGGTTGAACAAGTTAATTCGTTCTCTGAATACGGTAAGCCGCTCATGAAATTTCTGGGGTCTCTGTTACCAAAGGAGAGGGTTATCCTAGTCGGTCACAGCTTGGGTGGGGCTGTGATATCAATTGCCATGGAGAGGTTTCCTGAGAAGATTGATGCTGCTGTTTATGCCTCTGCTTTGATGCCTGGCCCTGCTCTCAGTTATTTGACTATTATGGCAAAGGTAAACCACTCCCACACCACACCCCTAAACTTTCTTTCACAATTGACATGATATATTAAGGCTGAATAATCACAGATGTCAATGTCTTTGTAAACTCTACAGTTTGTCAAAATAGCTGAGTATCCTCCAACCTCGATAATCATTGGACCAAAACAATTGTCTTTGAGATTCTACCAGCTATCGCCACCAGAGGTAAACTAAGAAAAATGTTCACTGTGCTTGGTATTTTCTTTTTCAAAACATAGTAACTGCAGCATGAATTTTCAGTTAATGATCCTGTCTTCTTTGGTTATTGATGCAACAATGGACAGGACCTAAAACTAGCATTGTCATTGGTGAGAGCTTCCCCTCTGTTACTTGAAGATATAAAACTCACCCAGGAGAAATACGGATTGGTTCCAAGAGTATACATCCTGTGTGACCAAGACCGAGCTTTACCGGAGGATCTGCAAATGTGGATGATCAAGAAGAATCCTCCAAAGGAAGTGAAGGTGATAAATGGCTCAGATCACATGGTCATGTTGTCAAGACCACTTGAGCTGTTCTCCAGCCTCCTCCAGATTGCTGAGAAATATTCTTGAAGATCATGAATATTTAGCAATAATCCTAGAAGTTTATCATCATTGTACGAATGATTGAATTTAACCGATTATCTACCCTCTGTTGTGGCTATCTATACTATTCGTGTGTCTAATCTAACTATGAATAGCTAGCTATTACTGTAGTTGGATTATTTGATACGAGGTCGTTTCTCTGGTCATGATGTCGAGTCTGGTGTGGCTGTAACTTGTAAGGCAGACAAGCGTTATGAGACGCTCATGTGATCTATTTTATCCATCAGACAGAAAATGACCACAGAAAAAAAGATTAACGAGCGGTTCATTTTCATATTAATATCTTCATAGAGATTATGTCTCTGTAAACTATATAGATCATTGAAAGATGGGATTTTAACAAATCAAGAGTCACCGATCGGAGGTAAAATGTTGGAAGTTGTTCTAGCTGCTTACAAGTAGTTCTATTCTTCACTACAGATTTTTGTGTTTTTAAACAAGGAAGAAACCAAGGATTTTTCACAACATTTTCTTAAAACAAGGCTGAAAAACAAATGATCGAGTAGGCCGGCCAGTAACCACCATGTCACATTTTCATTCGACAAAATTTGTAATTGAGAATTGAAAAGAATATGAATTTTTTTTTTTTGTGTATAAGAATTCATAAGTATTTGTCATTTAGAGGATCCAAAAATGTTCGTAATTTACACTCCACAGCAGTGAAAAAGAATGCCAAATATGTGGAAGAAAGTGTCGACTGACCTAGCTCAATCCATCCTAAGATGAAGCATTTGGGGGGGGGGGGGGGGGGGGGGGGGGGGTTGGTGGGTGTGTGGGAGGCAATCACAATGGTACGTTGTAGTGATGGAGTCAATGGTACGTTGTAGTGATGGAGTCACTACACCTCCAATGCTCCATCTTGGAATGGATTGAGCTAGGCATTCGCCACTTTCTTCCAGGGATTTTGCATTCTTTCTTATACTACTATGGACTGTGTGGAAATAGCGAAATAAACTGTTTAGAACCGTAAATTCCGTTTTGTCCCTCACGTTTATTGGCAAGCTTCCTCATTGATCCAAGCTTCTTGGGCAGCTCAACCATCTAGACAACCACGACGGTAGAGACCGGTGGTTGTTTGGGTTCCGCCACCTTTGGGGTGGCCGAAAGTTCAAGTGGATGGTGCCTTCGTTGCGGGGTTGAATCTAGGTGGCATCGGTGTAATAATCAGAGATCATGATAGCAATATTGTCGCTAGTTTTGACACCTTTGCTGGTACAGGCTGATGCGTTGCGTTTAGCTTGTACCGTGGTGGAGGATTCCCGGTTAGCGCCAGTCATGTTTGAATCAGATTGTCAACAAGTTGTGTAAGCTGTTCATTCCTAGGTTGAAAATAATTCTTATGTTGGTCGTATTGTTGATGATATTATACTATCTTTGAGGAATCTTAATGATTCTTATTTAGTTCATGCTTTTAGAGAAGCTAATGTTCTAGCTCACAAACTTGCAATGTATGCTTTGCAATTTGGTCTTCAAATTTTTTGAAAATGGTCTGTCCCTCCATAGCTTGGTGACCTTTTATGTAACATCTGAGTTTTCAATGTTATGATTATGTCGTCTTCCCCTATACAAAAAAAGTGTAAATTGCTTTCAACTCTTCATGTCATATTAAAATTTGTATCAGGAAATATATATCCAAAACACAAAATAGACATATAAGTTTGAGTATTAAAAATGATGAACTTTACATTAATTTGGACCTAAATTTGGTTCACAAATTTGAAGATCATTATTAAGGAACATTTTTTATTGAACTTTCTGCATTAATATTATTTCATTCATTTGACTAGCGTCAACCTTTATTCAACTGAGCTACATTGGTCGATCACATCAGACATGCCTGGCTTGCCAGTGTGGCATTTGCACCGCTTGTTACAACAATTGCAAACGGTAAAGGGAATTTTAGGACAGTCTGTATCTGAATTACAAATCGTTTCCGCAAGCATGGCTAGCTTTTCTGTGTGGTATTTACACAAACCATTATCACATTCACAAACAGTATGGGGAATTTTAGGACAGTCTCTATCACAATTGACACAAACCTTCCGCGCTATAGGCCCCCCAGCCTCTACTGTTGACTGCATACCTGCCACAAAAAATAGGTTTTAAGATTTAATATCTAACATAACAGTGATAATAAAAAAATTAATAAATAAATAGATAAACACAACAATGTTTGTCAAGATGACATTTTTTTTAGAATTAGAAATAACATTGATTGGGATCATCACATTTTGAAGATATATGGACCTCCACACATGGAGGTATAGCACTAGTAAAACCTGCAACATTAGTGGTAGCAATGAGCCATATTTTGAGCTACACTATAAGCAGACCTTTTTATAAACAGAATTGCTAGGTAAACTATCTTTTGACGTCTCACTTAGAAGTTACTTTATGTTGCAGCCTATGTGGCACAACCATGTTAAATAATGAGATACTGACAAGTTGTATATGTCATATAGGCTGACACATAATACGAGATCTAGGTAGGATGCTAAAAAGTCTGTACTCTGAACCATCAAGAGAAGCATTAGATAACCTTAACCAAGCATTAGTAAACAAACTAATTTATAGTTTTCAAACTTCACTTACTAAGTGCAATGACGAAGAGTAGAACCACAAAAGCGATACTTGATGAGAGCTTGTCCATGACTGTCGGAATTGTAACGTAACAATAATGTATAATGCTTCTTAGCTTTGTCGGTCTTGGTGTTTGGCAACGGTACTCTGGTCTATTTTATAGCACTGGCAGGTGAAGCATTAGAGTAAATGATATTTAAATGCATAACCATTCTCATTCTATCATCTTAATTGTAAATTCTGTATTCAATTATAAATTAATACAATAATAATGATAATGATGCTTTCCGATTATTTTGATTCACTTAAATGCATAATTTCATCTCTTTAGTTACTTTCCAATTTTAATATTTAATACATTTCTATAAATACAAAGGAAATCATATTAATCGATATTCCTTACTAATATAGTTAGGTATAATTTCAGCTCTTCAATTACTTTACAGTTTTTAAAGATTTTATATACTGAGTATCAAATGATATTTATTTCTCAATGTAATAATCTTGTTTGACTCTCTTTAGGCCTCATTTGGTTGACAAGAATACCAAGATAAGAAACAAAATTGTTTTCCTTTTCAACTAATTTGGAATGGACTATGCAAAAACCATTCCATGCGAGTGTTTAGAAGAAAACTGAAATCTAAAATTTGGAATTAATTTGTCATTTTTATTGTTGTATTTGGTAAGTCATAAAAATGAAATATTCAATTGCAATTTGCATCAAAACTCATTTACTAATTAAATACGTAAGCTTATAAAAAAAAATACAATTTAAAAGGAATTTTTTAATTATTTGTCTTTGATGATGGAAATGAAAACGAAATACCACCAACAAGTAGGTAATTCAATTCAAACTTTAAGAGTGAATTAATTTCCAGTCAAATCACACTTTTTATTTTCTTTCCAATATCTAATTACAACCAAACAATCAGAAATTTTTGTATCACTACCAGATATGTGTGAATAGCCGATGAAAAAAATTTCGTCGGCTATGCCAATTTTTCGTCGGCTATACCTTCTACCGACGAAATTTTCGTCGGCTATAAGTCGTCGGAAAAACGCCGTCGGTAATACCAATGGCCGACGAAAAAAACTAATTCGTCTGCTATAGTAGAGTATGGCCGACGAATTTACCGACGAAAATATTTTCCGTCGGCCAAACCTGGGAGAAATTGCAGACGAATTTCGTCGGGTATTTTCGAGTATGGCCGACGAAATTCGTCGGCTATTGTGTTTTAACTATAGCCGACGATTTCATAAACTTTCGTCGGCTATTTCCTCGAAATATATTACTATTTTAATAGACATTAATTAGTTATAGCCGACGAAATAATGCAATTTTCGTCAGCTATAAGTTGTATAGCCGACGAAAATTGGTAAAATTCGTCGGCTATAGATATTATAGCCGACGAAATAATGCAAAAATCGTCGACTATTCTTACATTTGGGGAAAAAAATTAAATTATTTTCTAAATTACCATTCCAAGCAACCTGCAAATCACAAAAACAGTCCATGCATTTGCACCAACAAGAAACACGTCTAAATACCCTTTTTATTAAATTCGTTCCAATATACATAAAATATAACTCTAATCATCACCTAAACCACTAAAGTCCACCACGTCATCAGCCTCTTGCTCTCCATCAAGCTCGTCATCCTGCTGACCGAACTCAGCAGTTCAGTGTGATGCAGGGTTTTTATCCTGCTGGACAAGAGTACATGGGCTAGATGTAAGCTCGCCCGGGTTTATAAAGCCCATGCGTTTAGAAGCCTTGAGTTGTTGCTGGCTCGTTCCTGCCCGTAGGCGAAGGAAAGTGACAATCGGTAGAATGTTTTGGAGTTGGTTGAATGTTACATGCCTGGTGGAATGCCATAGCACTGGGCGGATCTCGACCGGGCGTTCTGCCATATCGAGACGAGTCCTCTAGTGAAATGGTATGCAGCCGGTTTGAATGATAATAACTGCGACGTACCATGGTGCCGGGTTGATTTTGAAGTTGACTTTCTTGTGAAGCGAGGGGAGGGACGCCTCGTTGTGTGCTCCTATCTCACTAACTGTCGCTTGTGATTGGGACAGATGGCTGACATGCAATGAGGGGGGGGGGGGGGAGCTCATCAGTCCCATCAGTTATGATGGCAGGGATCTTTTATCGATGTCGCGGCACGTGTCGGCAGGGAGCAGGCTGAGATGGAGGGGATCGACGGCTGGGGTTGCCTGACTTTTCTTGTTGCCCTATTTATCGTCCATTCTGTTTTCCTCCAGCCGCACTTTGCTTACCATTTGCCCTCTGCTCTCCTTTTCCACCTTGCTACAGAGCTGAATTATTTTGTCTTGAGGTTTGATGGCGTCTGGGAGATCTGCGCATTATGCCGGTGTAAGCCGCGGGCCCAGAAGGCATGAGCTGCGGGATGGTGATAGGACGATTTTCTGTGATGAAGCAATCAGAAGCATGGATGAGAGAGAAATTAGGGAGTTTCGGGCGAAGTGGGACATCGACTCTTCCGTAAAGCTTCGAGGCCTGCGTCCCGGGGAACTGGCCAATTGTTTCTGCTCAAACCCTGGGGCCTGGTAGATACGGGTGAATCCTCTTGTGATCTCCTGCCAACCTGCTTACTAAGGGGAATACCGGGCGGGCCGGTCTTCTCCTCTCCGATGCCTAAGTCAGTATAGTTGGAATATATAACTTGAGCACGTATGTAAGCGGTGAGTGAGATCAGTTACCTATTTATGGAGGTAGTTGGGGCCCATATATAGGTGGTTGGGGGTGAGGGCTGGCTTCACCCTTCGATGTGGGACTGGTTCCCTTCTGTTTGTATATCCTGGTGCCCTCTTTGGCAGGCAGGCGCTCCCGGTCCCAGGGTCCCTGGTGGCAGGGTAGAGTGCTGGACCCCGAGGCCGGGTGCTGGTGATCTGGTCTTGGGCCTCGGGCCGGGCCCTGGTGCGCTTGCTGCGGGTCTGTGGACTTGTTGTAGCCCCCTTGCAGCTACTGTCAACACAAGGTAAATAAAAAATATGCATTAAAACTAAATCATTTCGAACAAAAAAAAAACATTTTGTCCTCCGGTAGCTCGGTACTTCTGCCATTACAATTTCATCTTCTCCATCTTTCTTTTGTTCATTCATCTTCTCCATCTTTCTTTTATTTGCCAACTGCAGAGAAACATAAGGGATTACCTCATCACACTACATGCTCAGTAAGACAGTAATCAAGATTCAATATGAGAAACGAAATAGTTAAGGGGCTAGAGAGATCTCTAAAACTTTTATGAGTTTCATCAATATCATATTCTATTACAAAATTAATCAAAATAGTGAAATCGAATGCCACGACCATTAGAGGTTGAATGAGGGGCATTGCTTTCGAAATTGAAGTGGGCGAGGGCTCTCCGATCCTGAAACTGTCTAAGACGTACGTACAACTCCTCCATGAAATATATCGCCGGAAAGAGTATGAAAACGATCTGAGAAGAAGGAAGAGAGTGTCATATGAGATGAGGGAGTGAGATTATGGATAGGAGTGCGGGTAATGGGAGATGTACATCCGCCATGGAAGCATAGATTTTTTGGTGAGCGAAAGACTACACAGATGACTGCTTGGGAGAAGGCAATAGGTGACGGGAGGTCAGAAGTTTTATTTTTATTTTTTCTGACGTTTTGTTATTTTACAACATGGGTAAATTTATCCTCTTATGATGTGGCAAAAGCTATGCGCGGCGATTTTCTATTGGTTTGGTAGACGCATTATCCAGTGGTTCTACCGTAGCATTACAAAAATTCTCACAAACAACACCTCCATAGGATATTGAAATGGATTCTTATTCTATAGAACGATTTCATTGTCAACCAAACGGGGCCTAATAATGTTTCCGACTACGCTACTGCCAACATTAATCAGATTAATCCACTACATCACCCTAGGGCGAACAAGCTTAAGGCCTCACCGCGCTAATATGTGATAATACACTCAAAAGCAATCTCATAGACAACACGTTAACTAAAATTCATTGATAAGAATGTTTGACTATAATCATTATTAAGGAACATTTTTTATTGAACTTTCTGCATTAATATTATTTCATTCATTTGACTAGCGTCAACCTTTATTCAACTGAGCTACATTGGTCGATCACATCAGACATGCCTGGCTTGCCAGTGTGGCATTTGCACCGCTTGTTACAACAATTGCAAACGGTAAAGGGAATTTTAGGACAGTCTGTATCTGAATTACAAATCGTTTCCGCAAGCATGGCTGGCTTTTCTGTGTGGTATTTACACAAACCATTATCACATTCACAAACAGTATGGGGAATTTTAGGACAGTCTCTATCACAATTGACACAAACCTTCCGCGCTATAGGCCCCCCAGCCTCTACTGTTGACTGCATACCTGCCACAAAAAGTAGGTTTTAAGATTTAATATCCAACATAACAGTGATAATAAAAAATAAATAAACACAACAATGTTTGTCAAGATGACATTTTTTTTAGAATTAGAAATAACATTGATTGGGATCATCATATTTTGAAGATATATGGACCTTCACACATGGAGGTATAGCACTAGTAAAAGCTGCAACATTAGTGGTAGCAATCTGAGCCATATTTTGAGCAACACTATAAGCAGACCTTTTTATAAACATAATTGCTAGGTAAACTATGTTTTGACGTCTCATTTAAAAGTTACTTTATGTCGGAGCCTATGTGGCACAACCATGTTAAATAATGAGATACTGATAAGTTGTATATGTCATATAGGCTGACACATAATGCGAGATCTAGGAATGATGCTAAAAAGTTTGTACTCTGAACCATCAAAAGAAGCATTAGATAACCTTAACCAAGCATTAGTAAACAAACTAATTTATAGTTTTCAAACTTCACTTACTAAGTGCAATGACGAAGAGTAGAACCACAAAAGCGATACTTGATGAGAGCTTGTCCATGACTGTCGGAATTGTAACGTAACAATAATGTATAATGCTTCTTAGCTTTGTCGGTCTTGGTGTTTGGCAACGGTACTCTGGTCTATTTTATAGCACTGGCAGGTGAAGCATTAGAGTAAATGATATTTAAATGCATAACCATTCTCATTCTATCATCTTAATTGTAAATTCTGTATTCAATTATAAATTAATACAATAATAATGATAATGATGCTTTCCGATTATTTTGATTCACTTAAATGCATAATTTCATCTCTTTAGTTACTTTCCAATTTTAATATTTAATACATTTCTATAAATACAAAGGAAATCATATTAATCGATATTCCTTACTAATATAGTTAGGTATAATTTCAGCTCTTCAATTACTTTACAGTTTTTAAAGATTTTATATACTGAGTATCAAATGATATTTATTTCTCAATGTAATAATCTTGTTTGACTCTCTTTAGGCCTCATTTGGTTGACAAGAATACCAAGATAAGAAACAAAATTGTTTTCCTTTTCAACTAATTTGGAATGGACTATGCAAAAACCATTCCATGCGAGTGTTTAGAAGAAAACTGAAATCTAAAATTTGGAATTAATTTGTCATTTTTATTGTTGTATTTGGTAAGTCATAAAAATGAAATATTCAATTGCAATTTGCATCAAAACTCATTTACTAATTAAATACGTAAGCTTATAAAAAAAAATACAATTTAAAAGGAATTTTTTAATTATTTGTCTTTGATGATGGAAATGAAAACGAAATACCACCAACAAGTAGGTAATTCAATTCAAACTTTAAGAGTGAATTAATTTCCAGTCAAATCACACTTTTTATTTTCTTTCCAATATCTAATTACAACCAAACAATCAGAAATTTTTGTATCACTACCAGATATGTGTGAATAGCCGATGAAAAAAATTTCGTCGGCTATGCCAATTTTTCGTCGGCTATACCTTCTACCGACGAAATTTTCGTCGGCTATAAGTCGTCGGAAAAACGCCGTCGGTAATACCAATGGCCGACGAAAAAAACTAATTCGTCTGCTATAGTAGAGTATGGCCGACGAATTTACCGACGAAAATATTTTCCGTCGGCCAAACCTGGGAGAAATTGCAGACGAATTTCGTCGGGTATTTTCGAGTATGGCCGACGAAATTCGTCGGCTATTGTGTTTTAACTATAGCCGACGATTTCATAAACTTTCGTCGGCTATTTCCTCGAAATATATTACTATTTTAATAGACATTAATTAGTTATAGCCGACGAAATAATGCAATTTTCGTCAGCTATAAGTTGTATAGCCGACGAAAATTGGTAAAATTCGTCGGCTATAGATATTATAGCCGACGAAATAATGCAAAAATCGTCGACTATTCTTACATTTGGGGAAAAAAATTAAATTATTTTCTAAATTACCATTCCAAGCAACCTGCAAATCACAAAAACAGTCCATGCATTTGCACCAACAAGAAACACGTCTAAATACCCTTTTTATTAAATTCGTTCCAATATACATAAAATATAACTCTAATCATCACCTAAACCACTAAAGTCCACCACGTCATCAGCCTCTTGCTCTCCATCAAGCTCGTCATCCTGCTGACCGAACTCAGCAGTTCAGTGTGATGCAGGGTTTTTATCCTGCTGGACAAGAGTACATGGGCTAGATGTAAGCTCGCCCGGGTTTATAAAGCCCATGCGTTTAGAAGCCTTGAGTTGTTGCTGGCTCGTTCCTGCCCGTAGGCGAAGGAAAGTGACAATCGGTAGAATGTTTTGGAGTTGGTTGAATGTTACATGCCTGGTGGAATGCCATAGCACTGGGCGGATCTCGACCGGGCGTTCTGCCATATCGAGACGAGTCCTCTAGTGAAATGGTATGCAGCCGGTTTGAATGATAATAACTGCGACGTACCATGGTGCCGGGTTGATTTTGAAGTTGACTTTCTTGTGAAGCGAGGGGAGGGACGCCTCGTTGTGTGCTCCTATCTCACTAACTGTCGCTTGTGATTGGGACAGATGGCTGACATGCAATGAGGGGGGGGGGAGCTCATCAGTCCCATCAGTTATGATGGCAGGGATCTTTTATCGATGCCGCGGCACGTGTCGGCAGGGAGCAGGCTGAGATGGAGGGGATCGACGGCTGGGGTTGCCTGACTTTTCTTGTTGCCCTATTTATCGTCCATTCTGTTTTCCTCCAGCCGCACTTTGCTTACCATTTGCCCTCTGCTCTCCTTTTCCACCTTGCTACAGAGCTGAATTATTTTGTCTTGAGGTTTGATGGCGTCTGGGAGATCTGCGCATTATGCCGGTGTAAGCCGCGGGCCCAGAAGGCATGAGCTGCGGGATGGTGATAGGACGATTTTCTGTGATGAAGCAATCAGAAGCATGGATGAGAGAGAAATTAGGGAGTTTCGGGCGAAGTGGGACATCGACTCTTCCGTAAAGCTTCGAGGCCTGCGTCCCGGGGAACTGGCCAATTGTTTCTGCTCAAACCCTGGGGCCTGGTAGATACGGGTGAATCCTCTTGTGATCTCCTGCCAACCTGCTTACTAAGGGGAATACCGGGCGGGCCGGTCTTCTCCTCTCCGATGCCTAAGTCAGTATAGTTGGAATATATAACTTGAGCACGTATGTAAGCGGTGAGTGAGATCAGTTACCTATTTATGGAGGTAGTTGGGGCCCATATATAGGTGGTTGGGGGTGAGGGCTGGCTTCACCCTTCGATGTGGGACTGGTTCCCTTCTGTTTGTATATCCTGGTGCCCTCTTTGGCAGGCAGGCGCTCCCGGTCCCAGGGTCCCTGGTGGCAGGGTAGAGTGCTGGACCCCGAGGCCGGGTGCTGGTGATCTGGTCTTGGGCCTCGGGCCGGGCCCTGGTGCGCTTGCTGCGGGTCTGTGGACTTGTTGTAGCCCCCTTGCAGCTACTGTCAACACAAGGTAAATAAAAAATATGCATTAAAACTAAATCATTTCGAACAAAAAAAAAACATTTTGTCCTCCGGTAGCTCGGTACTTCTGCCATTACAATTTCATCTTCTCCATCTTTCTTTTGTTCATTCATCTTCTCCATCTTTCTTTTATTTGCCAACTGCAGAGAAACATAAGGGATTACCTCATCACACTACATGCTCAGTAAGACAGTAATCAAGATTCAATATGAGAAACGAAATAGTTAAGGGGCTAGAGAGATCTCTAAAACTTTTATGAGTTTCATCAATATCATATTCTATTACAAAATTAATCAAAATAGTGAAATCGAATGCCACGACCATTAGAGGTTGAATGAGGGGCATTGCTTTCGAAATTGAAGTGGGCGAGGGCTCTCCGATCCTGAAACTGTCTAAGACGTACGTACAACTCCTCCATGAAATATATCGCCGGAAAGAGTATGAAAACGATCTGAGAAGAAGGAAGAGAGTGTCATATGAGATGAGGGAGTGAGATTATGGATAGGAGTGCGGGTAATGGGAGATGTACATCCGCCATGGAAGCATAGATTTTTTGGTGAGCGAAAGACTACACAGATGACTGCTTGGGAGAAGGCAATAGGTGACGGGAGGTCAGAAGTTTTATTTTTATTTTTTCTGACGTTTTGTTATTTTACAACATGGGTAAATTTATCCTCTTATGATGTGGCAAAAGCTATGCGCGGCGATTTTCTATTGGTTTGGTAGACGCATTATCCAGTGGTTCTACCGTAGCATTACAAAAATTCTCACAAACAACACCTCCATAGGATATTGAAATGGATTCTTATTCTATAGAACGATTTCATTGTCAACCAAACGGGGCCTAATAATGTTTCCGACTACGCTACTGCCAACATTAATCAGATTAATCCACTACATCACCCTAGGGCGAACAAGCTTAAGGCCTCACCGCGCTAATATGTGATAATACACTCAAAAGCAATCTCATAGACAACACGTTAACTAAAATTCATTGATAAGAATGTTTGACTATAATCATTATTAAGGAACATTTTTTATTGAACTTTCTGCATTAATATTATTTCATTCATTTGACTAGCGTCAACCTTTATTCAACTGAGCTACATTGGTCGATCACATCAGACATGCCTGGCTTGCCAGTGTGGCATTTGCACCGCTTGTTACAACAATTGCAAACGGTAAAGGGAATTTTAGGACAGTCTGTATCTGAATTACAAATCGTTTCCGCAAGCATGGCTGGCTTTTCTGTGTGGTATTTACACAAACCATTATCACATTCACAAACAGTATGGGGAATTTTAGGACAGTCTCTATCACAATTGACACAAACCTTCCGCGCTATAGGCCCCCCAGCCTCTACTGTTGACTGCATACCTGCCACAAAAAGTAGGTTTTAAGATTTAATATCCAACATAACAGTGATAATAAAAAATAAATAAACACAACAATGTTTGTCAAGATGACATTTTTTTTAGAATTAGAAATAACATTGATTGGGATCATCATATTTTGAAGATATATGGACCTTCACACATGGAGGTATAGCACTAGTAAAAGCTGCAACATTAGTGGTAGCAATCTGAGCCATATTTTGAGCAACACTATAAGCAGACCTTTTTATAAACATAATTGCTAGGTAAACTATGTTTTGACGTCTCATTTAAAAGTTACTTTATGTCGGAGCCTATGTGGCACAACCATGTTAAATAATGAGATACTGATAAGTTGTATATGTCATATAGGCTGACACATAATGCGAGATCTAGGAATGATGCTAAAAAGTTTGTACTCTGAACCATCAAAAGAAGCATTAGATAACCTTAACCAAGCATTAGTAAACTAATTTATAGTTTTCAAACTTCACTTACTAAGTGCAATGACGAAGAGTAGAACCACAAAAGCGATACTTGATGAGAGCTTGTCCATGACTGTCGGAATTGTAACGTAACAATAATGTATAATGCTTCTTAGCTTTGTCGGTCTTGGTGTTTGGCAACGGTACTCTGGTCTATTTTATAGCACTGGCAGGTGAAGCATTAGAGTAAATGATATTTAAATGCATAACCATTCTCATTCTATCATCTTAATTGTAAATTCTGTATTCAATTATAAATTAATACAATAATAATGATAATGATGCTTTCCGATTATTTTGATTCACTTAAATGCATAATTTCATCTCTTTAGTTACTTTCCAATTTTAATATTTAATACATTTCTATAAATACAAAGGAAATCATATTAATCGATATTCCTTACTAATATAGTTAGGTATAATTTCAGCTCTTCAATTACTTTACAGTTTTTAAAGATTTTATATACTGAGTATCAAATGATATTTATTTCTCAATGTAATAATCTTGTTTGACTCTCTTTAGGCCTCATTTGGTTGACAAGAATACCAAGATAAGAAACAAAATTGTTTTCCTTTTCAACTAATTTGGAATGGACTATGCAAAAACCATTCCATGCGAGTGTTTAGAAGAAAACTGAAATCTAAAATTTGGAATTGTTCAAGGAAGGTTAATTCCGTAACTTCCGTTGTGTGTCTTGACCTAATTAGACTAGAATAGTAGTTACCTTAGTAGATAGGGAATCCCTGATTACTTGGGATACTTGATGTAATGCCTATATAAAGGCCTCCTTATCTATCAATAAAGTAACGCTTTACATCTATATTGTTTCTCCTACAACACGTTATCAGCACGTAGTTTCTAACCCTGTGCTTGATAGCAAAAACCCTAGCTTTTTGCCGAAAAAAAAAAAAAAATTTCAGCAACCCTAGCTTTTCTGCCGGCAACTGCTTGTCGGCAAAGAAGGCCCTCCCCAGAAATCACTTTCTGCCGGCAACCCCTTCGTCGGAAGAAAGAAAACAATCCCAGGGCACCAGGTTCTACCGACAACTCTTTGTCGGAAAAGCTAAGAAGCCCCCAGGAACTTTTTGCCGACAACCAATTCGTCGGTACATCATATACTATTGAACTGCCGACGACATCTTTGTCGGCAGAGGCTGAAGAAGCTCAGGGCACCCAGTAATTTGCTCTGGGCACCCTCCGATGGTTCGACGGCGTCCTCTCTCATCGCCTCCCCGCCGCGATGCAATCCAGAGACGACGCCTGCTCGGTCGACGCCTCAGCCCGAAGCCGCTCCAATCCGGCGGCCCACCTCGATGCTTCGACGAAGCCCTAGCGCGCTCCAACCTAGTCGTCGCAGCCTCTGACGTCGCCGCCTCTGTCGACGCAGCCCAAACGACGTCGATGCCCGGATTTGCACGCCTGTACGCAGCTTAGCGCCGCCGACCCAGTCCTGCTGCCCCGATTCGTCACCGTTTCAGTCAGATCCGGATCTCCAGATCTCGACCCGGACCCTTGGGCCTGACCCGACCCGTGTCCAACCCGACCCGATTCGGCTGTTAAACGAATTCTACTGTGCAAGGGGCAAAACGGTAATTGTACTTACCTCAGTTAAACAGTTTTTACCCTACGGGTTAAAAACAGTTACTGCAGTAATTCTTTTTATTAGTTTTACTGCTCCATATATGGTGAATATGACTAACCATATGTTTTTCTTTTCCATGAAACTTATTGCACGACGCATCGCGATGTAATTGCGAGGATTATTTCGTTGCACGTACATGGAAGAGCATCTTAATTTGCACAAGGATCAGAACCGAGTCCTTCAGCGCAATTTTTAAACGCAGTTCATTTGGCGAACTAGCAAGTATGATTTAATAAAAGTTCCCGTTTTTCGCAATTTCAATTATTTGAACTTGTGTATATGTGTTGGAACTTGTGTGTTTTTCAGGACGATACAAAGGGGCCCCACCCACCCCTGCGTATCACAGTATTTATGGGGTAACTGTGATGTTACCGTCCAAAGTTGTGCTTGTGGCTGTGATGTCACTGTGAACCACAACTCTTCGTGAATATTTAATCACGATTCCGACATAATATTGTCGATGCTTGTGACGATCCTAAGGGAGTCACAAAGGGGACAAACTCATGATGTGTGACGGAAATTGTCACTGTAACATCGATATGTGACGGAAATTGTCACAACCAATTGAATTGAGTAACCAGAATCTTGGTCTCGACCATTCAATTCCTTCCCTCTTGTTCTTTTGATATAAAGAAACAATTGACCATAAAATGCGCCTAGAGAATGGCCATTGAAACAAAGAGAGAATCATGTCATTGATATGGTTCTATCGGTTCACTAATTGCAAAATTGCAATCATATGGTCAATGTACACAAGAGATACATGGAAGAAGATGAGAGTATATCCTCATGATTACGGATTTCAACAGCAAAAGATAATTTGCAATAAATATGAAGCATATGACTTCAATTTCATAGTCAAAGTGACTACAAATCCGTTGATTTTGTGCAGGCATAGACCTCACATGTGTGACTAATGCTACTTAGTCGATACACTCTTTATGGTCAAGATCTCGATATAACCGTTGGCATTTTGATGCATATATGGTTCGATTCCCTAAAAAGCTATATGTGAATGCAATGAATCGCATTACACATTTACATGGCATGTTGATTGAGTTCACCAACCTAATTGGTGATGTTAACTCGAAAAATCACAAGAGACAAAATGAGTGACTCGCGAGAAACTGCGATCCGCCAACTTGGCCGCGATCCGCCAGGCCTCGCTCGCCATGGCCATCCGCCAACTTGGCCGCGATCCGCCAGGCCTCGCTCGCCATGGCCATCCGCCAACTTGGCCGCGATCCGCCAGGCCTCGCTCGCCATGGCCATCCGCCAACTTGGCCGCGATCCGCCAGGCCTCGCTCGCCATGGCCATCCGCCAACTTGGCCGCGATCCGCCAGGCCTCGCTCGCCATGGCCATCCGCCAACTTGGCCGCGATCCGCCAGGCCTCGCTCGCCATGGCCATTCGCCAACTTGGCTGCGATTCGCCAGGCCTCGCTCGCCATGGCCACTCGCCAACTTGGCTGCGATTCGCCAGGCCTCACTCGCCATGGCCACTCGCCAGCTTGGCTGCGATTCGCCATGCCTCACTCGTCAAGAAACAAATTGACATGCTTGCGTACATAAGCGGATGCATGCGCATTGCCCGGCCTCGGCCTCGGCACTCTTGCGCCCACCAAAGCCCGCCTTGCCTAGCCTCGGTTTCGGCCTTGGCTTAGCTTGCGCGTTGCTTGGACTACAGCTCCGCCACAACCACATGCTGCCGCCCCCTCGGTCTCCGGACCTTGGCACGCACACGGCCCGCCTAGCAGCGCCCCGGCCTCGGCCTCGGCGTTGGCCTGAACACGGCCCGGCCAGCAGCCATCTCGGCCTTATAAGCCCATGCACTCACCCCGGCACGTCTTGGCTTCGGCCTCGGCATGCCTTTGGCTCTTTAGCATGGCATCGGCCTCGTCAGGTCCTTGCTTTATGCCTCGGTAAGCCTTCGCTTCGGCCTAGGCTATCCATCGGCAACTCGCATGACCTTGACTCCAACATCAAGCCTCGGCCCCAAAAGCCTTTGCTTTTGCCTCGACACGCCTTGGTTTCGGCCTTGGCATGCCTTGACATTCGCTCGGCCTCGGCCTGCCCGTGCACCACCTCGGCTTCGGCCTTGGCTAGCCTAGCACGCGCCTATGCTTGACCCTGGCCCTTCCTTGCCTTGTTTCGGCTTGGCTCCCATTCTAGCTTGGCTTCGGCCTCGGATAGCTAGCTCATGGCCTCGGTCCTGGATACTTGGTTTAGACATTTATGTCTCTATAGTATCGATGTTGGCTCATTCTGGTTGTTTTCCGGCTCTATTTTTGAGCGTTAACGGATGTATCTAGTACGCCTTTAAACATGCCTATGTTTTATCTTGTGATACTACACGCCATGTTGCACACTCTATAGGAATTGAGTATATATTCCGGTTTATATGTCTTGGCATAAAACCCTTGTCTCTACACTCTTATGAATGTATCATAGAGACATTGAGTGTGTAGCTAATCTACATCGAACCTTGCTCACCACTTAAAGATATTGGTGCCAACGTTTATCACCTTGAAACTCATTGTGAAAATTGAATTGATTTCTTATGTATCGCTTCTAATGAATGCGCACAACTTATGAGTCAATATTGTGAATGTATTTCACGTATACTATGATTCGGATTCTTTGAATCGACGACTCATGTAGACTCTTCCATACATAGTCCGGAATTTTGGACATGTTTTGATGATCCATATATGCAAGAAAGCTATGGACATCGTTTCTTTTGAGCAAAGAAGCTATTGGGATCAAAGATTACCAAAAGAATTTGGTAGCGTCATGAGCAATGCTCAAGGCTCAAGGATGACATTAACGTCACCCAAGTCTTCCTCCAAGTCAATGGAAGCACCATCTATGCATTTAAACGTGCATATGATCCCCCCTTATGATCCTTCATTAGCTATGCTCAACATATGGAAGCTTAATCTTTAGCAAAGTTTTGGAGTAACGCCCTCCTACGCTAAAGGCAATGATACATAAGATGATGGCTTTGATGCCTTCTCATAGTTCAATTTGAGATACAATGATACTATGGTGATATACCTCATGGTTAAACTCAAGCCATAACACTTAGATGTTATGAAGCACCTTCACAATGATTGAAAAGTAGCAAAAACCTAAAATTTCTGGTTTTTCAGCTCGCGGACTCGTCATTGTGAGGACCGGTTTACCTACTTTTAGGCCGGTTCTTGAGGTGAAATTTGGTCCACCGATTCCTAACATCCATGGCTACCTGCTCATAAAATTTCAGAGCCATTGGACACCTGGAAGGTGCTGAACCATTCGACACAAACGTTCACTGACCTCCGGCGACTATTCCGACCGGTTCGGTATGTTTCCGACCGGTTCCGGCAATGAGCCCGGCGGCGTTGGAATCCTAACACACGTGCCTACCTACTATTAAAATTTGGTGGCATTTGGTGTTCCGGAACATAGTGAAACGTTTCAGGAAGCATACATGCATGTTACATTTTGTAACGGAATGCATCTTGTTAACGTATAAGTGTTAACGATCAATACCCTATACCGTCCACATACTTTATGTGCCATATTGCGCTACCACAAGCGCTCAATGATGGGTTATTTGATTATGAATAACGTCTTTGAATAAGACGTCAGCTTCCACCTATAGTCCGCTATATATAAACCTTAACAGGCGATCTCGTTTATGTCACTTTTTGATGAGCCAGTCTCCCCGTCGTTAGGGGGAGAGAAGAACAAGTTTGTTCAAGTAGAACGACTTGGCATTGCCGTGGTTTGTCCCCACTGTGCCTCATCATGTTCCCAAAGTCCCATAAATCAAAGTGACGAGATTTGATATACATGCTGCAAAGAGTAAACTATTGGTCTTTCAAGAAAAAGATCGGAATAGTACTCTTGTATCAACATGCCTGTAAGGATTGATGTCCAAATCAATGGACATATTGTCATTCATAAATGGTGACATGGTGACTCCACAAAAGTGGTAGCTGGTGTCACTAGGCCGTGACTCTCACAAGAAGTGTAGAGAGGGCACTTTGTTCGATATACACTCGCCGAATGCGAGTATGGCACAACTTGATCCTTGGATCAATGACAACTCATTCGTCTCATGGATTTTCTGGATTAAGGTTATTATTGGGGGACGCCTCAATGAGAAGCCAATCCATATAGAGATCTCTACAAATGCGAATTACACTAGTGTACATGAGTACGTGGTCTATGAGTTAGATATCGAATACACTCACTTCGTTGAAGCAAATACCAACGTTGTGAATTGGCCTACACGGAAAGATATGCGATCCAGTTTATACAAAGAGATAGGTCCTTGGTCAGGTGATGCCGACACCGCAAGTGTAAACCCTATCGATAATCTTTGATTGAAAGCGTAGTGAGAAAAAGAGCCTAGACTCACCTTGTGGCGCAAGGTCTCTCACAAACGCCCTGGAATCGACTACGATGACATATGCTCTCGTAATGGAGTCATATCACACTCCACTACCTTGTCAGTTAGGTAGTTCCGAAAAACTGATCATGCAGCTTGTATCATCTCTATTGGGACTAAGTAAAGAGATGTACATAAATATCATGAATGGATAAGTTTTCACCCAAGTCAAGTAAGCAAAAACCTCGAAGTGCGTATGCTACCAGATTAGGATGTTCTCTATATGGGTTCAAATCTTCTGGTTGGATATTGTATAACGCGGTTGAGCAACTACTTGATTGGAGATGAAATGTAATGAATCATGCCTATTTGCGTGTAAACTACGGATGAATTATGATTGAGATATCACTAATCCGACGTTAAGAATGAAAAGATCTTGGGAATACTTGGTCTCAAATGTGAGAACCGTCAGTGATGAACTTATTCATCTATCGGCTTATGGCAATCTAATGGACGTTAAACCAAAGCTTATATGTATCCCATGATTAGTCGATGTCTTGAGAAGACTCGTTTCGTCTATGTGACGAGAAGTCTTGGGAGATGAAACTCTCTATCTAAGTATCATGTGCGCAATCATGTGCTTGTCATAATATGCTCGACTCGACATCTCATTCGCTATAAACTTATAAAGCCAAAGTGATGGCTAGACGCGCCCACGCAATGCCATGGTATATGGCGGTACTTTCTTTTAAGAGAGAAAAGTTTAGGCTCATTCGATCCCATCATGAAAGACACATCAATAGGCAATTCCAGATTCTGCCTAGTTCTGTACGTCAACTTCCCCGTGACCTACATGACAGTTCACTCATCGGAAAATGGTAAACTTAGTACCGTTGGAAAGCTCTATGTGTCTACTTTCCAGGGACACCAACCATTTGATTATAGCTATCATATTGAGTGAGTTATGGCTGTTTTAGCAAAGTAGGACGAATCTGTCCGGTAATTTGCAGATCAGTCACCTTCGACAGAGCTTTGTGATCAGCTCAGAACGAACCACGTTGTGTACTTTATACCACTGGAAAGATATGGGTGTCTAGTTTCCAGAACATTTTACGGTTCGTTCATACCTACTGTATCGAAGGAGTTATGACTATTTAAGTACACGAAGGTCATGCTGCGCGTGAATCTGATTTTCAACGCGAACTCTAGTTTTGAGTTGTTAAGCGACCTTCTTCCTTAAGACCAAGTAAAGCTAAGTGTAGCTGGTCTAATACAAGGATAATGTGGCCGTATTCAATGACTCGATCATTGGCCACACCTACTTTTGAAGCTTGTGAGGAGCGTTTGTATACGCCATTAATCTGAACTCCAAGATTGAGTTACCAATCAGGGGGAGTTATCTTGTAGACATCAGGGGGAGTCTACCTCACATGTAATCTTCAATTGTAGTTGGTGCGTTGTGCTCTTTTCCCTTCGACCAAGCTTTTTATTTTTACCCAAGAGGTTTTGTTTTGCTTGGCAAGGTTTTAGCGAGGCAACATGTTATGCACCGTGTCACATTAGGTACGCGACACAAGGGGGAGTGTTCAAGGAAGGTTAATTCCGTAACTTCCGTTGTGTGTCTTGACCTAATTAGACTAGAATAGTAGTTACCTTAGTAGATAGGGAATCCCTGATTACTTGGGATACTTGATGTAATGCCTATATAAAGGCCTCCTTATCTATCAATAAAGTAACGCTTTACATCTATATTGTTTCTCCTACAACAGGAATTAATTTGTCATTTTTATTGTTGTATTTGGTAAGTCATAAAAATGAAATATTCAATTGCAATTTGCATCAAAACTCATTTACTAATTAAATACGTAAGCTTATAAAAAAAAATACAATTTAAAAGGAATTTTTTAATTATTTGTCTTTGATGATGGAAATGAAAACGAAATACCACCAACAAGTAGGTAATTCAATTCAAA
Organism: Potentilla sterilis; assembly: GCA_963682095.1. Taxonomy (NCBI): domain Eukaryota; kingdom Viridiplantae; phylum Streptophyta; class Magnoliopsida; order Rosales; family Rosaceae; genus Potentilla; species Potentilla sterilis. Next base: position 38,652,530 of record OY821764.1, read on the forward strand.
CTTTAAGAGTGAATTAATTTCCAGTCAAATCACACTTTTTATTTTCTTTCCAATATCTAATTACAACCAAACAATCAGAAATTTTTGTATCACTACCAGATATGTGTGAATAGCCGATGAAAAAAATTTCGTCGGCTATGCCAATTTTTCGTCGGCTATACCTTCTACCGACGAAATTTTCGTCGGCTATAAGTCGTCGGAAAAACGCCGTCGGTAATACCAATGGCCGACGAAAAAAACTAATTCGTCTGCTATAGTAGAGTATGGCCGACGAATTTACCGACGAAAATATTTTCCGTCGGCCAAACCTGGGAGAAATTGCAGACGAATTTCGTCGGGTATTTTCGAGTATGGCCGACGAAATTCGTCGGCTATTGTGTTTTAACTATAGCCGACGATTTCATAAACTTTCGTCGGCTATTTCCTCGAAATATATTACTATTTTAATAGACATTAATTAGTTATAGCCGACGAAATAATGCAATTTTCGTCAGCTATAAGTTGTATAGCCGACGAAAATTGGTAAAATTCGTCGGCTATAGATATTATAGCCGACGAAATAATGCAAAAATCGTCGACTATTCTTACATTTGGGGAAAAAAATTAAATTATTTTCTAAATTACCATTCCAAGCAACCTGCAAATCACAAAAACAGTCCATGCATTTGCACCAACAAGAAACACGTCTAAATACCCTTTTTATTAAATTCGTTCCAATATACATAAAATATAACTCTAATCATCACCTAAACCACTAAAGTCCACCACGTCATCAGCCTCTTGCTCTCCATCAAGCTCGTCATCCTGCTGACCGAACTCAGCAGTTCAGTGTGATGCAGGGTTTTTATCCTGCTGGACAAGAGTACATGGGCTAGATGTAAGCTCGCCCGGGTTTATAAAGCCCATGCGTTTAGAAGCCTTGAGTTGTTGCTGGCTCGTTCCTGCCCGTAGGCGAAGGAAAGTGACAATCGGTAGAATGTTTTGGAGTTGGTTGAATGTTACATGCCTGGTGGAATGCCATAGCACTGGGCGGATCTCGACCGGGCGTTCTGCCATATCGAGACGAGTCCTCTAGTGAAATGGTATGCAGCCGGTTTGAATGATAATAACTGCGACGTACCATGGTGCCGGGTTGATTTTGAAGTTGACTTTCTTGTGAAGCGAGGGGAGGGACGCCTCGTTGTGTGCTCCTATCTCACTAACTGTCGCTTGTGATTGGGACAGATGGCTGACATGCAATGAGGGGGGGGGGGGGGGGGGGGGGGGAGCTCATCAGTCCCATCAGTTATGATGGCAGGGATCTTTTATCGATGCCGCGGCACGTGTCGGCAGGGAGCAGGCTGAGATGGAGGGGATCGACGGCTGGGGTTGCCTGACTTTTCTTGTTGCCCTATTTATCGTCCATTCTGTTTTCCTCCAGCCGCACTTTGCTTACCATTTGCCCTCTGCTCTCCTTTTCCACCTTGCTACAGAGCTGAATTATTTTGTCTTGAGGTTTGATGGCGTCTGGGAGATCTGCGCATTATGCCGGTGTAAGCCGCGGGCCCAGAAGGCATGAGCTGCGGGATGGTGATAGGACGATTTTCTGTGATGAAGCAATCAGAAGCATGGATGAGAGAGAAATTAGGGAGTTTCGGGCGAAGTGGGACATCGACTCTTCCGTAAAGCTTCGAGGCCTGTGTCCCGGGGAACTGGCCAATTGTTTCTGCTCAAACCCTGGGGCCTGGTAGATACGGGTGAATCCTCTTGTGATCTCCTGCCAACCTGCTTACTAAGGGGAATACCGGGCGGGCCGGTCTTCTCCTCTCCGATGCCTAAGTCAGTATAGTTGGAATATATAACTTGAGCACGTATGTAAGCGGTGAGTGAGATCTGTTACCTATTTATGGAGGTAGTTGGGGCCCATATATAGGTGGTTGGGGGTGAGGGCTGGCTTCACCCTTCGATGTGGGACTGGTTCCCTTCTGTTTGTATATCCTGGTGCCCTCTTTGGCAGGCAGGCGCTCCCGGTCCCAGGGTCCCTGGTGGCAGGGTAGAGTGCTGGACCCCGAGGCCGGGTGCTGGTGATCTGGTCTTGGGCCTCGGGCCGGGCCCTGGTGCGCTTGCTGCGGGTCTGTGGACTTGTTGTAGCCCCCTTGCAGCTACTGTCAACACAAGGTAAATAAAAAATATGCATTAAAACTAAATCATTTCGAACAAAAAAAAAAAACATTTTGTCCTCCGGTAGCTCGGTACTTCTGCCATTACAATTTCATCTTCTCCATCTTTCTTTTGTTCATTCATCTTCTCCATCTTTCTTTTATTTGCCAACTGCAGAGAAACATAAGGGATTACCTCATCACACTACATGCTCAGTAAGACAGTAATCAAGATTCAATATGAGAAACGAAATAGTTAAGGGGCTAGAGAGATCTCTAAAACTTTTATGAGTTTCATCAATATCATATTCTATTACAAAATTAATCAAAATAGTGAAATCGAATGCCACGACCATTAGAGGTTGAATGAGGGGCATTGCTTTCGAAATTGAAGTGGGCGAGGGCTCTCCGATCCTGAAACTGTCTAAGACGTACGTACAACTCCTCCATGAAATATATCGCCGGAAAGAGTATGAAAACGATCTGAGAAGAAGGAAGAGAGTGTCATATGAGATGAGGGAGTGAGATTATGGATAGGAGTGCGGGTAATGGGAGATGTACATCCGCCATGGAAGCATAGATTTTTTGGTGAGCGAAAGACTACACAGATGACTGCTTGGGAGAAGGCAATAGGTGACGGGAGGTCAGAAGTTTTATTTTTATTTTTTCTGATGTTTTGTTATTTTACAACATGGGGAAATTTACCCTCTTATGATGTGGCAAAAGCTATGCGCGGCGATTTTCTATTGGTTTGGTAGACGCATTATCCAGTGGTTCTACCGTAGCATTACAAAAATTCTCACAAACAACACCTCCATAGGATATTGAAATGGATTCTTATTCTATAGAACGATTTCATTGTCAACCAAACGGGGCCTAATAATGTTTCCGACTACGCTACTGCCAACATTAATCAGATTAATCCACTACATCACCCTAGGGCGAACAAGCTTAAGGCCTCACCGCGCTAATATGTGATAATACACTCAAAAGCAATCTCATAGACAACACGTTAACTAAAATTCATTGATAAGAATGTTTGACTATAATAATTATTAAGGAACATTTTTTATTGAACTTTCTGCATTAATATTATTTCATTCATTTGACTAGCGTCAACCTTTATTCAACTGAGCTACATTGGTCGATCACATCAGACATGCCTGGCTTGCCAGTGTGGCATTTGCACCGCTTGTTACAACAATTGCAAACGGTAAAGGGAATTTTAGGACAGTCTGTATCTGAATTACAAATCGTTTCCGCAAGCATGGCTGGCTTTTCTGTGTGGTATTTACACAAACCATTATCACATTCACAAACAGTATGGGGAATTTTAGGACAGTCTCTATCACAATTGACACAAACCTTCCGCGCTATAGGCCCCCCAGCCTCTACTGTTGACTGCATACCTGCCACAAAAAGTAGGTTTTAAGATTTAATATCCAACATAACAGTGATAATAAAAAATAAATAAACACAACAATGTTTGTCAAGATGACATTTTTTTTAGAATTAGAAATAACATTGATTGGGATCATCATATTTTGAAGATATATGGACCTTCACACATGGAGGTATAGCACTAGTAAAAGCTGCAACATTAGTGGTAGCAATCTGAGCCATATTTTGAGCAACACTATAAGCAGACCTTTTTATAAACATAATTGCTAGGTAAACTATGTTTTGACGTCTCATTTAAAAGTTACTTTATGTCGGAGCCTATGTGGCACAACCATGTTAAATAATGAGATACTGATAAGTTGTATATGTCATATAGGCTGACACATAATGCGAGATCTAGGAATGATGCTAAAAAGTTTGTACTCTGAACCATCAAAAGAAGCATTAGATAACCTTAACCAAGCATTAGTAAACTAATTTATAGTTTTCAAACTTCACTTACTAAGTGCAATGACGAAGAGTAGAACCACAAAAGCGATACTTGATGAGAGCTTGTCCATGACTGTCGGAATTGTAACGTAACAATAATGTATAATGCTTCTTAGCTTTGTCGGTCTTGGTGTTTGGCAACGGTACTCTGGTCTATTTTATAGCACTGGCAGGTGAAGCATTAGAGTAAATGATATTTAAATGCATAACCATTCTCATTCTATCATCTTAATTGTAAATTCTGTATTCAATTATAAATTAATACAATAATAATGATAATGATGCTTTCCGATTATTTTGATTCACTTAAATGCATAATTTCATCTCTTTAGTTACTTTCCAATTTTAATATTTAATACATTTCTATAAATACAAAGGAAATCATATTAATCGATATTCCTTACTAATATAGTTAGGTATAATTTCAGCTCTTCAATTACTTTACAGTTTTTAAAGATTTTATATACTGAGTATCAAATGATATTTATTTCTCAATGTAATAATCTTGTTTGACTCTCTTTAGGCCTCATTTGGTTGACAAGAATACCAAGATAAGAAACAAAATTGTTTTCCTTTTCAACTAATTTGGAATGGACTATGCAAAAACCATTCCATGCGAGTGTTTAGAAGAAAACTGAAATCTAAAATTTGGAATTAATTTGTCATTTTTATTGTTGTATTTGGTAAGTCATAAAAATGAAATATTCAATTGCAATTTGCATCAAAACTCATTTACTAATTAAATACGTAAGCTTATAAAAAAAAATACAATTTAAAAGGAATTTTTTAATTATTTGTCTTTGATGATGGAAATGAAAACGAAATACCACCAACAAGTAGGTAATTCAATTCAAACTTTAAGAGTGAATTAATTTCCAGTCAAATCACACTTTTTATTTTCTTTCCAATATCTAATTACAACCAAACAATCAGAAATTTTTGTATCACTACCAGATATGTGTGAATAGCCGATGAAAAAAATTTCGTCGGCTATGCCAATTTTTCGTCGGCTATACCTTCTACCGACGAAATTTTCGTCGGCTATAAGTCGTCGGAAAAACGCCGTCGGTAATACCAATGGCCGACGAAAAAAACTAATTCGTCTGCTATAGTAGAGTATGGCCGACGAATTTACCGACGAAAATATTTTCCGTCGGCCAAACCTGGGAGAAATTGCAGACGAATTTCGTCGGGTATTTTCGAGTATGGCCGACGAAATTCGTCGGCTATTGTGTTTTAACTATAGCCGACGATTTCATAAACTTTCGTCGGCTATTTCCTCGAAATATATTACTATTTTAATAGACATTAATTAGTTATAGCCGACGAAATAATGCAATTTTCGTCAGCTATAAGTTGTATAGCCGACGAAAATTGGTAAAATTCGTCGGCTATAGATATTATAGCCGACGAAATAATGCAAAAATCGTCGACTATTCTTACATTTGGGGAAAAAAATTAAATTATTTTCTAAATTACCATTCCAAGCAACCTGCAAATCACAAAAACAGTCCATGCATTTGCACCAACAAGAAACACGTCTAAATACCCTTTTTATTAAATTCGTTCCAATATACATAAAATATAACTCTAATCATCACCTAAACCACTAAAGTCCACCACGTCATCAGCCTCTTGCTCTCCATCAAGCTCGTCATCCTGCTGACCGAACTCAGCAGTTCAGTGTGATGCAGGGTTTTTATCCTGCTGGACAAGAGTACATGGGCTAGATGTAAGCTCGCCCGGGTTTATAAAGCCCATGCGTTTAGAAGCCTTGAGTTGTTGCTGGCTCGTTCCTGCCCGTAGGCGAAGGAAAGTGACAATCGGTAGAATGTTTTGGAGTTGGTTGAATGTTACATGCCTGGTGGAATGCCATAGCACTGGGCGGATCTCGACCGGGCGTTCTGCCATATCGAGACGAGTCCTCTAGTGAAATGGTATGCAGCCGGTTTGAATGATAATAACTGCGACGTACCATGGTGCCGGGTTGATTTTGAAGTTGACTTTCTTGTGAAGCGAGGGGAGGGACGCCTCGTTGTGTGCTCCTATCTCACTAACTGTCGCTTGTGATTGGGACAGATGGCTGACATGCAATGAGGGGGGGGGGGGAGCTCATCAGTCCCATCAGTTATGATGGCAGGGATCTTTTATCGATGCCGCGGCACGTGTCGGCAGGGAGCAGGCTGAGATGGAGGGGATCGACGGCTGGGGTTGCCTGACTTTTCTTGTTGCCCTATTTATCGTCCATTCTGTTTTCCTCCAGCCGCACTTTGCTTACCATTTGCCCTCTGCTCTCCTTTTCCACCTTGCTACAGAGCTGAATTATTTTGTCTTGAGGTTTGATGGCGTCTGGGAGATCTGCGCATTATGCCGGTGTAAGCCGCGGGCCCAGAAGGCATGAGCTGCGGGATGGTGATAGGACGATTTTCTGTGATGAAGCAATCAGAAGCATGGATGAGAGAGAAATTAGGGAGTTTCGGGCGAAGTGGGACATCGACTCTTCCGTAAAGCTTCGAGGCCTGCGTCCCGGGGAACTGGCCAATTGTTTCTGCTCAAACCCTGGGGCCTGGTAGATACGGGTGAATCCTCTTGTGATCTCCTGCCAACCTGCTTACTAAGGGGAATACCGGGCGGGCCGGTCTTCTCCTCTCCGATGCCTAAGTCAGTATAGTTGGAATATATAACTTGAGCACGTATGTAAGCGGTGAGTGAGATCAGTTACCTATTTATGGAGGTAGTTGGGGCCCATATATAGGTGGTTGGGGGTGAGGGCTGGCTTCACCCTTCGATGTGGGACTGGTTCCCTTCTGTTTGTATATCCTGGTGCCCTCTTTGGCAGGCAGGCGCTCCCGGTCCCAGGGTCCCTGGTGGCAGGGTAGAGTGCTGGACCCCGAGGCCGGGTGCTGGTGATCTGGTCTTGGGCCTCGGGCCGGGCCCTGGTGCGCTTGCTGCGGGTCTGTGGACTTGTTGTAGCCCCCTTGCAGCTACTGTCAACACAAGGTAAATAAAAAATATGCATTAAAACTAAATCATTTCGAACAAAAAAAAAACATTTTGTCCTCCGGTAGCTCGGTACTTCTGCCATTACAATTTCATCTTCTCCATCTTTCTTTTGTTCATTCATCTTCTCCATCTTTCTTTTATTTGCCAACTGCAGAGAAACATAAGGGATTACCTCATCACACTACATGCTCAGTAAGACAGTAATCAAGATTCAATATGAGAAACGAAATAGTTAAGGGGCTAGAGAGATCTCTAAAACTTTTATGAGTTTCATCAATATCATATTCTATTACAAAATTAATCAAAATAGTGAAATCGAATGCCACGACCATTAGAGGTTGAATGAGGGGCATTGCTTTCGAAATTGAAGTGGGCGAGGGCTCTCCGATCCTGAAACTGTCTAAGACGTACGTACAACTCCTCCATGAAATATATCGCCGGAAAGAGTATGAAAACGATCTGAGAAGAAGGAAGAGAGTGTCATATGAGATGAGGGAGTGAGATTATGGATAGGAGTGCGGGTAATGGGAGATGTACATCCGCCATGGAAGCATAGATTTTTTGGTGAGCGAAAGACTACACAGATGACTGCTTGGGAGAAGGCAATAGGTGACGGGAGGTCAGAAGTTTTATTTTTATTTTTTCTGACGTTTTGTTATTTTACAACATGGGTAAATTTATCCTCTTATGATGTGGCAAAAGCTATGCGCGGCGATTTTCTATTGGTTTGGTAGACGCATTATCCAGTGGTTCTACCGTAGCATTACAAAAATTCTCACAAACAACACCTCCATAGGATATTGAAATGGATTCTTATTCTATAGAACGATTTCATTGTCAACCAAACGGGGCCTAATAATGTTTCCGACTACGCTACTGCCAACATTAATCAGATTAATCCACTACATCACCCTAGGGCGAACAAGCTTAAGGCCTCACCGCGCTAATATGTGATAATACACTCAAAAGCAATCTCATAGACAACACGTTAACTAAAATTCATTGATAAGAATGTTTGACTATAATCATTATTAAGGAACATTTTTTATTGAACTTTCTGCATTAATATTATTTCATTCATTTGACTAGCGTCAACCTTTATTCAACTGAGCTACATTGGTCGATCACATCAGACATGCCTGGCTTGCCAGTGTGGCATTTGCACCGCTTGTTACAACAATTGCAAACGGTAAAGGGAATTTTAGGACAGTCTGTATCTGAATTACAAATCGTTTCCGCAAGCATGGCTGGCTTTTCTGTGTGGTATTTACACAAACCATTATCACATTCACAAACAGTATGGGGAATTTTAGGACAGTCTCTATCACAATTGACACAAACCTTCCGCGCTATAGGCCCCCCAGCCTCTACTGTTGACTGCATACCTGCCACAAAAAGTAGGTTTTAAGATTTAATATCCAACATAACAGTGATAATAAAAAATAAATAAACACAACAATGTTTGTCAAGATGACATTTTTTTTAGAATTAGAAATAACATTGATTGGGATCATCATATTTTGAAGATATATGGACCTTCACACATGGAGGTATAGCACTAGTAAAAGCTGCAACATTAGTGGTAGCAATCTGAGCCATATTTTGAGCAACACTATAAGCAGACCTTTTTATAAACATAATTGCTAGGTAAACTATGTTTTGACGTCTCATTTAAAAGTTACTTTATGTCGGAGCCTATGTGGCACAACCATGTTAAATAATGAGATACTGATAAGTTGTATATGTCATATAGGCTGACACATAATGCGAGATCTAGGAATGATGCTAAAAAGTTTGTACTCTGAACCATCAAAAGAAGCATTAGATAACCTTAACCAAGCATTAGTAAACTAATTTATAGTTTTCAAACTTCACTTACTAAGTGCAATGACGAAGAGTAGAACCACAAAAGCGATACTTGATGAGAGCTTGTCCATGACTGTCGGAATTGTAACGTAACAATAATGTATAATGCTTCTTAGCTTTGTCGGTCTTGGTGTTTGGCAACGGTACTCTGGTCTATTTTATAGCACTGGCAGGTGAAGCATTAGAGTAAATGATATTTAAATGCATAACCATTCTCATTCTATCATCTTAATTGTAAATTCTGTATTCAATTATAAATTAATACAATAATAATGATAATGATGCTTTCCGATTATTTTGATTCACTTAAATGCATAATTTCATCTCTTTAGTTACTTTCCAATTTTAATATTTAATACATTTCTATAAATACAAAGGAAATCATATTAATCGATATTCCTTACTAATATAGTTAGGTATAATTTCAGCTCTTCAATTACTTTACAGTTTTTAAAGATTTTATATACTGAGTATCAAATGATATTTATTTCTCAATGTAATAATCTTGTTTGACTCTCTTTAGGCCTCATTTGGTTGACAAGAATACCAAGATAAGAAACAAAATTGTTTTCCTTTTCAACTAATTTGGAATGGACTATGCAAAAACCATTCCATGCGAGTGTTTAGAAGAAAACTGAAATCTAAAATTTGGAATTAATTTGTCATTTTTATTGTTGTATTTGGTAAGTCATAAAAATGAAATATTCAATTGCAATTTGCATCAAAACTCATTTACTAATTAAATACGTAAGCTTATAAAAAAAAATACAATTTAAAAGGAATTTTTTAATTATTTGTCTTTGATGATGGAAATGAAAACGAAATACCACCAACAAGTAGGTAATTCAATTCAAACTTTAAGAGTGAATTAATTTCCAGTCAAATCACACTTTTTATTTTCTTTCCAATATCTAATTACAACCAAACAATCAGAAATTTTTGTATCACTACCAGATATGTGTGAATAGCCGATGAAAAAAATTTCGTCGGCTATGCCAATTTTTCGTCGGCTATACCTTCTACCGACGAAATTTTCGTCGGCTATAAGTCGTCGGAAAAACGCCGTCGGTAATACCAATGGCCGACGAAAAAAACTAATTCGTCTGCTATAGTAGAGTATGGCCGACGAATTTACCGACGAAAATATTTTCCGTCGGCCAAACCTGGGAGAAATTGCAGACGAATTTCGTCGGGTATTTTCGAGTATGGCCGACGAAATTCGTCGGCTATTGTGTTTTAACTATAGCCGACGATTTCATAAACTTTCGTCGGCTATTTCCTCGAAATATATTACTATTTTAATAGACATTAATTAGTTATAGCCGACGAAATAATGCAATTTTCGTCAGCTATAAGTTGTATAGCCGACGAAAATTGGTAAAATTCGTCGGCTATAGATATTATAGCCGACGAAATAATGCAAAAATCGTCGACTATTCTTACATTTGGGGAAAAAAATTAAATTATTTTCTAAATTACCATTCCAAGCAACCTGCAAATCACAAAAACAGTCCATGCATTTGCACCAACAAGAAACACGTCTAAATACCCTTTTTATTAAATTCGTTCCAATATACATAAAATATAACTCTAATCATCACCTAAACCACTAAAGTCCACCACGTCATCAGCCTCTTGCTCTCCATCAAGCTCGTCATCCTGCTGACCGAACTCAGCAGTTCAGTGTGATGCAGGGTTTTTATCCTGCTGGACAAGAGTACATGGGCTAGATGTAAGCTCGCCCGGGTTTATAAAGCCCATGCGTTTAGAAGCCTTGAGTTGTTGCTGGCTCGTTCCTGCCCGTAGGCGAAGGAAAGTGACAATCGGTAGAATGTTTTGGAGTTGGTTGAATGTTACATGCCTGGTGGAATGCCATAGCACTGGGCGGATCTCGACCGGGCGTTCTGCCATATCGAGACGAGTCCTCTAGTGAAATGGTATGCAGCCGGTTTGAATGATAATAACTGCGACGTACCATGGTGCCGGGTTGATTTTGAAGTTGACTTTCTTGTGAAGCGAGGGGAGGGACGCCTCGTTGTGTGCTCCTATCTCACTAACTGTCGCTTGTGATTGGGACAGATGGCTGACATGCAATGAGGGGGGGGGGGGAGCTCATCAGTCCCATCAGTTATGATGGCAGGGATCTTTTATCGATGCCGCGGCACGTGTCGGCAGGGAGCAGGCTGAGATGGAGGGGATCGACGGCTGGGGTTGCCTGACTTTTCTTGTTGCCCTATTTATCGTCCATTCTGTTTTCCTCCAGCCGCACTTTGCTTACCATTTGCCCTCTGCTCTCCTTTTCCACCTTGCTACAGAGCTGAATTATTTTGTCTTGAGGTTTGATGGCGTCTGGGAGATCTGCGCATTATGCCGGTGTAAGCCGCGGGCCCAGAAGGCATGAGCTGCGGGATGGTGATAGGACGATTTTCTGTGATGAAGCAATCAGAAGCATGGATGAGAGAGAAATTAGGGAGTTTCGGGCGAAGTGGGACATCGACTCTTCCGTAAAGCTTCGAGGCCTGCGTCCCGGGGAACTGGCCAATTGTTTCTGCTCAAACCCTGGGGCCTGGTAGATACGGGTGAATCCTCTTGTGATCTCCTGCCAACCTGCTTACTAAGGGGAATACCGGGCGGGCCGGTCTTCTCCTCTCCGATGCCTAAGTCAGTATAGTTGGAATATATAACTTGAGCACGTATGTAAGCGGTGAGTGAGATCAGTTACCTATTTATGGAGGTAGTTGGGGCCCATATATAGGTGGTTGGGGGTGAGGGCTGGCTTCACCCTTCGATGTGGGACTGGTTCCCTTCTGTTTGTATATCCTGGTGCCCTCTTTGGCAGGCAGGCGCTCCCGGTCCCAGGGTCCCTGGTGGCAGGGTAGAGTGCTGGACCCCGAGGCCGGGTGCTGGTGATCTGGTCTTGGGCCTCGGGCCGGGCCCTGGTGCGCTTGCTGCGGGTCTGTGGACTTGTTGTAGCCCCCTTGCAGCTACTGTCAACACAAGGTAAATAAAAAATATGCATTAAAACTAAATCATTTCGAACAAAAAAAAAACATTTTGTCCTCCGGTAGCTCGGTACTTCTGCCATTACAATTTCATCTTCTCCATCTTTCTTTTGTTCATTCATCTTCTCCATCTTTCTTTTATTTGCCAACTGCAGAGAAACATAAGGGATTACCTCATCACACTACATGCTCAGTAAGACAGTAATCAAGATTCAATATGAGAAACGAAATAGTTAAGGGGCTAGAGAGATCTCTAAAACTTTTATGAGTTTCATCAATATCATATTCTATTACAAAATTAATCAAAATAGTGAAATCGAATGCCACGACCATTAGAGGTTGAATGAGGGGCATTGCTTTCGAAATTGAAGTGGGCGAGGGCTCTCCGATCCTGAAACTGTCTAAGACGTACGTACAACTCCTCCATGAAATATATCGCCGGAAAGAGTATGAAAACGATCTGAGAAGAAGGAAGAGAGTGTCATATGAGATGAGGGAGTGAGATTATGGATAGGAGTGCGGGTAATGGGAGATGTACATCCGCCATGGAAGCATAGATTTTTTGGTGAGCGAAAGACTACACAGATGACTGCTTGGGAGAAGGCAATAGGTGACGGGAGGTCAGAAGTTTTATTTTTATTTTTTCTGACGTTTTGTTATTTTACAACATGGGTAAATTTATCCTCTTATGATGTGGCAAAAGCTATGCGCGGCGATTTTCTATTGGTTTGGTAGACGCATTATCCAGTGGTTCTACCGTAGCATTACAAAAATTCTCACAAACAACACCTCCATAGGATATTGAAATGGATTCTTATTCTATAGAACGATTTCATTGTCAACCAAACGGGGCCTAATAATGTTTCCGACTACGCTACTGCCAACATTAATCAGATTAATCCACTACATCACCCTAGGGCGAACAAGCTTAAGGCCTCACCGCGCTAATATGTGATAATACACTCAAAAGCAATCTCATAGACAACACGTTAACTAAAATTCATTGATAAGAATGTTTGACTATAATCATTATTAAGGAACATTTTTTATTGAACTTTCTGCATTAATATTATTTCATTCATTTGACTAGCGTCAACCTTTATTCAACTGAGCTACATTGGTCGATCACATCAGACATGCCTGGCTTGCCAGTGTGGCATTTGCACCGCTTGTTACAACAATTGCAAACGGTAAAGGGAATTTTAGGACAGTCTGTATCTGAATTACAAATCGTTTCCGCAAGCATGGCTGGCTTTTCTGTGTGGTATTTACACAAACCATTATCACATTCACAAACAGTATGGGGAATTTTAGGACAGTCTCTATCACAATTGACACAAACCTTCCGCGCTATAGGCCCCCCAGCCTCTACTGTTGACTGCATACCTGCCACAAAAAGTAGGTTTTAAGATTTAATATCCAACATAACAGTGATAATAAAAAATAAATAAACACAACAATGTTTGTCAAGATGACATTTTTTTTAGAATTAGAAATAACATTGATTGGGATCATCATATTTTGAAGATATATGGACCTTCACACATGGAGGTATAGCACTAGTAAAAGCTGCAACATTAGTGGTAGCAATCTGAGCCATATTTTGAGCAACACTATAAGCAGACCTTTTTATAAACATAATTGCTAGGTAAACTATGTTTTGACGTCTCATTTAAAAGTTACTTTATGTCGGAGCCTATGTGGCACAACCATGTTAAATAATGAGATACTGATAAGTTGTATATGTCATATAGGCTGACACATAATGCGAGATCTAGGAATGATGCTAAAAAGCTTGTACTCTGAACCATCAAAAGAAGCATTAGATAACCTTAACCAAGCATTAGTAAACTAATTTATAGTTTTCAAACTTCACTTACTAAGTGCAATGACGAAGAGTAGAACCACAAAAGCGATACTTGATGAGAGCTTGTCCATGACTGTCGGAATTGTAACGTAACAATAATGTATAATGCTTCTTAGCTTTGTCGGTCTTGGTGTTTGGCAACGGTACTATGGTCTATTTTATAGCACTAGCAGGTGAAGCATTAGAGTAAATGATATTTAAATGCATAACCATTCTCATTCTATCATCTTAATTGTAAATTCTGTATTCAATTATAAATTAATACAATAATAATGATAATGATGCTTTCTGGTTATTTTGATTCACTTAAATGCATAAGGGATTGCCTCATCACACTACATGCTCAGTAAGACAGTAATCAAGATTCAATATGAGAAATGAAATAGTTAAGGAGCTAGAGAGATCTCTAAAACTTTTATGAGTTTCATCCATATCATATTCTATTACAAAATTAATCAAAATAGTGAAATAGAATGCCACGACCATTAGAGGTTGAATGAGGGGCATTGCTTTCGAAATTGAAGTGGGCGAGGGCTCTCCGATCCTGAAAGAGTATGAAAACGATCTGAGAAGAAGGAAGAGAGTGTCATACGAGATGAGGGATTCAGATTATGGATAGGAGTGCGGGTAATGGGAGATGTACATCCTCCATGGAAGCATATATTTTTTGGTGAGCGAAAGACTACACAGATGACTGCTTGGGAGAAGGCAATAGGTGACGGGAGGTCAGAAGTTTTATTTTTATTTTTTCTGACGTTTTGTTATTTTACAACATGGGGAAATTTACCCTCTTATGATGTGGCAAAAGCTATGCGTGGCGATTTTCTATTGGTTTGGTAGACGCATTATCCAGTGGTTCTACCGTAGCATTACAAAAATTTCTCACAAACAACACCTCCATAGGATATTGAAATGGATTCTTATTCTATAGAACGATTTCATTGTCAACCAAACGGGGCCTAATAATGTTTCCGACTACGCTACTGCCAACATAATCAGATTAATCCTCTGCATCACCCTAGGGCGAACAAGCTTAAGGCCTCACTGCGCCAATATGTGATAATACACTCAAAAACAATCTCATAGACAACACGTTAACTAAAATTCATTGGTAAGCATGTTTGACTATAATCATTATTAAGGATCATTTTTTATTGAACTTTCTGCATTAATATTATTTCATTCATTTGACTAGCGTCAACCTTTATTCAACTGAGCTACATTGGTCGATCACATCAGACATGCCTGGCTTGCCAGTGTGGCATTTGCACCGCTTGTTACAACAATTGCAAACGGTAAAAGGAATTTTAGGACAGTCTGAATCTGAATTACAAATCGTTTCCGCAAGCCTGGCTAGCTTGTTTGTGTGGTATTTACACCAGCCATTATCACATTCACAAACAGTATGGGGAATTTTAGGACAGTCTCTATCAGAATTGACACAAGCCTTGCGCGCTATAGGCCCCCCAGCCTCTACTGTTAACTGCATACCTGCCACAAAAAATAGGTTTCAAGATTTAATATCCAACACATGATAATAAAAATAAAAAAGCACAACAAATGTTTGTCAAGATGACATTTTTTTTTTAGAATGATAAATAACATAGATTGCGATCATCACATTTTGAAGATATATGGTCCTCCACAGATGGAGGAGTAAAACCTGCAATATTAGTGGTAGCAATCTGAGCCATATTTTGAGCAACACTATTAGCATACCTTTTTAAAAAGAGGAATGCTAGGTAAACTATCTTTTGATGTCTTACTTAGAAGTTATTTTATGTTTTAGCCTATGTGGCGCAACCATATCATATAATGTGATGGTGACACGTTGTATATGTCAGATAGATTGACACATAATGTGAGATCTATGTATGATGTTAAAATGTGATTTATCTAACATTTTCTTTTTTAACAAAATGTACTAACAAATAATAAAACACAAGTAAGTAACTCTCGGAGATAAGAAATAAGAAAACCGTACTCTGAACCGTCAAGAGAAGCATTAGATAACGCTTAACCAAGCATTAGTAAACAAACTAATTTATAGTTTACA
Organism: Potentilla sterilis; assembly: GCA_963682095.1. Classification (NCBI taxonomy): domain Eukaryota; kingdom Viridiplantae; phylum Streptophyta; class Magnoliopsida; order Rosales; family Rosaceae; genus Potentilla; species Potentilla sterilis. The sequence continues at coordinate 38,668,352 of OY821764.1, forward strand.
AACTTCACTTACTAAGGGCAATGACGAAAAGTAGAACCACAAAAGCGATACTTGAAGAGAGCTTGTCCATGACTGTCGGAATTGTAAGGTAACAATAATGTATAATGCTTCTTAGCTTTGTCGGTCTTGGTGTTTGGCAACGGTACTATGGTCTATTTTATAACACCGGCAGGTGAAGCATTAGAGTAAATGATATTTAAATGCATAACCATTCTCATTCTATCATCTTAATTTTAATTCTGTATTCAACTATAAATTAATACAATAATAATGATAATGATGCTTTCCGGTTATTTTGATTCAATTAAATGCATAATTTCATCTCTTTAGTTACTTTCCAATATTAATATTTAATACATTTCTTTTTCAATTTCTACAAATACAAGAGAAATCATATTAATCGATATTCGTTACTAAATCAATCTAAGATAGTTAGGTATAATTTCAGCTCTTCAATTACTTCACAGTTTTCAAAGATTTTATATATTGAGTATCAAATGATATTTATTTCTCAATGTCATGTCAAACACGGATAATGAATAAGCAGGAACCTAATATGTCTCATATTCCCAGCTAATTGGCAACAAAAATGTCTCCAGTAAGGTCACGGAATAAAATAGTCACACGGTTTCAAAAGATGTAGGGTATTCTTTGTGTCTACGTATTTCTCAACTGTCACAACCAAAATCAAAAAAATTATTAGCAGAATGGTATGCTACTTGGTCTTTGGAAATGGCAAATACTACTTAGAAAGAAAGACATTATCAAAAGCTTCATGACATCAAACCATTTGTCCATTCTCAGAGTTGATGCACAGCACCAATGCCAATGTACTTAAGATTCTATAACCTTAAAAGAAAAGACTCGGGTTAACTCTTACCAATAACTTGTGTTTAAAGTATTGAGAAATGCAGGTGTCAGAGTTAACACAATCCGCTTGCTCCCCAAGGCACAGACTTAAAAGCTTAGGCACAAGGTTGATGATTGTAGAAAAAATCGGACGATGCTTGTCTAGAGATCCACCTGCAGCTTCGACAACACCACCTTGCTCCACCAAAGAGAGAAACTGAATCAAGCTTCGTAGAAACAAGGTTCTTTGGAGAGAAACATCTGCCCTGGAGTTTTCCACAGCATCAGCATTTGCACCGCCACGAATCTCACTCAACAAATCCCAAGGCACTGTTGAAAGAAAAGAAGTAACACCCTGAATGAACACTTCAACAAGTTCATCATCATCCTCTGACTTCAAATACTTCAATATGTCACGCAGCACCCGAACAACACCAGCCGCCACAGACCAGTCACCATTTTTCAGCTTATCTTTCAGCCCGAGAATCAAACTAGATGAAGTAAAACAAACATCACTAGCTTTGGTTGCCAAAATTGAACTAGAACATGAAATCGCCGCAGTGACTGCCAAATCCATACAGTCACAGAACAAACGAATAAAGACATCCCAGTAACATCCTTACAATAACACACATAATCAACCACAGAACTTCACCAAAACGCCAACAAAAACTACTTGAAAATACAATCAAACTGTGAATAGCTAGCTATTACTGTAGTTGGATTAGTTGATACGAGGTCGTTTCTCTGGTCATGATATCGAGTCTGGTGTAGCTGTAACTTGTAAGGCAGACAAGCGTTATTAGACGCTCATGTGATCTATTTTATCCATCAGACAGAAAATGACCACAGAAAAAAAGAACAATGAGAGGTTCATTTTCATATTAACATCTTCATAGTGATTATGTCTCTGTAAACTATACAGCTCATTGAAAGATGGGATTTTAACAAATCAAGTCACCGATCGGAGGTAAAATGTTGGAAGGTGCTCTATCTGCTTACAAGTAGTTCTATTCTTCACTACAGATTTTTGTGTTTTTAAACAAGGAAGAAATTAACCGGCCAAGGATTTATCACAACATTTTCTTAAAACAAGGCTGAAAAACAAATGATCGAGTAGGCCAGTAACCACCATGTCACATTTTCATTCGACAAAAATTGTATTTGAGAATTGAAAAGAATATGAAATTTAATTACAAATACACATTTTTTAAGGGCTTTACAAATTACAAAAAAAAAAAATTCATAAGTGTTTCATTTACTGGATCCAGAAATGTTCGTGATTTACACTCCACAACAATATGAAAAAGAATGTCGAATCCCTGGAAGAAATTGTCGACTGACCTAGCTCAATCCATTTCAAGATGAAACATTGGGGCAATCAACATAGATACATTGTAGTGATGGAGCCATACAACGAACATTTGTCTCCATCACTACAACCTATGTTGATTGCCTCCAATGCTCCATCTTGGAATGGATTGAGCTAGGTCATTCGCCACTTTCTTCCAGGGATTTTGCATTCTTTTTTATACTGCTATGGAGTGTGTGGAAATAGCGAAATAAACGTGTTTGGAACCGTAAATTCCGCTTTGTCCCTCACGTTTATTGGCAAGTTTCCTCGTTGATCCAAGTTTCTTGGGAAACTCAACCATCTAGACAACTGTGACGGTAGAGGCCAGTGGGTGTTCAGGTTCCGCCACCTGGTGGCTGAAAGTTCAGGTGGATGGTGCCATCATTGCGGGGTTGAATCTAGGTGGCATCGGTGTAGTAATCAGAGATCATGATAGCAATAATATTGTTGCTGGTGCTTCTTGTAAAATAACTGATGTTTCGACACCTTTGCTAGTATAGGCTAATGCATTGCGTTTAGCTTGTACTATGGTGGAGGATTTCCGATTAGCGCCAGTAATGTTTGAATCAGATTGTCAACAAGTTTTGTAAGTTGTTCAATCCTAGGTTGCAATTGAGGATACTTTCTATGTTGGTCGTATTGTTGATGATATTATACTATCTTAGAGGAATCTTAATGGTTCTTATGTTGTTCATGCTTTTAGAGAAGCTAATGTTCTAGCTCATAAACTTGCAAAGTATGCTTTGCAACTTGGTCTTCAAGTTTCTTGGAAATTAAGGGTCTGTTCCTCCAGAGCTTGGTGATCTTTTATGTAATAACTGAGTTTTCAATGTTATGATTATGTCGTCTCCCTTAAAAAAAAATGTGCATATTGCTTCCAACCCTATAAATTCAAATCTTCACGTCATATTAAAATTTGTATCAGCAAATATATATCCAAAACACAAGATAAAAAATATAAGTTTCAGTATTAAAAATGATGAACTTTGCATTAGTTTGGACCTAAATTTGGTTCACAAATTTGAAGATCATTATTTATTGAACTTTCTGGTTATTATTATTTCATTCATTTGACTAGCGTCAACCTTTACTCAACTGAGCTACATTCGTCCATCACATCGGGCATGCCTGGTTTGTCTGTGTGGCATTGACACCGCTTCTTACAACAATTGCAAACGGTAAAGGGAATTTTAGGGCAATCTGTAGCTACATTACGAATAGTTGCCTCAACCATGGCTAGCTTGTCTGTGTGGTATTTACACCAGCCATTTTCACATTCAGAAACAACATGGGGAATTTTAGGACAGTCTCTATCAGAATCGACACAAACCTTGTGCGCTATAGGCCCCCCCAGCCTCTACTGTTAACTGCATACCTGCCACAAAAAATAGGTTTCAAGATTTAATATCCAACACAACAGTGATAATACAAAAAAAAAAACATATTCTGAAAATAGGTTTCAAGATGACATTTTCTTTGGAAGGATAAATAACATTGATTGCGATCATCACATTCTGAAGATATATGGACCTCCACAGATGGAGGTATAGCACTAATAAAACCTGAAACATTAGTGGTAGCAATCTGAGCCATATTTTAAACTAGACTATTAGCAGACATTTTTACAAAGAGCAATGCTAGGTAAACCATCTTTTGACGTATCACTTAGAAGCTACTTTATGTTTCTGCCTATGTGACACAATCACGTCACTTAATAAAATGGTGATACGTTATATATGTCAAATAGGCTGACACATAAGGTGAGATCTAGGTAGAATGTTAAAATGTAGTTTATTTAGCATTTTTTTTTTTTTTTACAAAATGTACTAATTAATACTGATGGAACACAACTAAGTAACTCTCAAAGATCAGAAATGAGAAAACCAAATTCTGAACCATCAAGAGAAGCATTAGATAACGCATAACCAAGCATTAGTAAACAAACTAATTTATAGTTTACAAACTTCACTTACCAAGTGCAATGACGAAGAGTAGAACCAGAAAAGTGATACTTGAAGAGAACTTGCCCATGACTGTAGGAATTGTAAGGTAACAATAATGTATAATGCTTCTTAGCTTTGTCGGTCTTGGTGTTTGGCAGCGGTACTATGGTCTATTTTATAGCACCGGCAGGTGAAGCTATTAGAGTAAACTAATTAATTACCCATCAGGTAACATACAAGGGCTTAGGGCGAGAACCTTCGAATTCTCATTCTATCATCTTAACTGTACATTCTGTATTCAACTACAAATTAATACAATAATAATGATAATGATGCTTTCCGGTTATTTTGGTTCAATTAAATGCATAATTTCATCTCTTTAGTTGCTTTCCAATTTTTATATTTAATACATTTCTTTTTCAATTTCTATAAATACAAGAAGAAATCATGTTAATCGATATTTCCTTACTAATCAATCTAATATAGCTAGTTAGAGCAAGTCCAACAGATTCTCTATAATAGAGATTTTACTTAATTTTGGGGATTTTAGGCTCCAACAGGGCTCCAACAGATTCTCCATCTCATTCCTTAAAATATGGATTTGGATGAGAGATAATATATTCATCCCTATACTTGTAGAGAGGAAAAAAAAAAATTGCAGAATGAAAAATTAATGAACAAATCAATTTAACATAGAAACTAAAAGTAATCATTAATGAGAGAGAATATATTCATCCCTATAGTTTGAATTTTATTTAAAATAAATAAATTTATTATTATAGAATAGTTTAAAAGTAATTATTAATTACAATTTACAATAAATGTTAAATATTTATTATTGTGTTATAAATGTCAGAATCTGCAAAATAGGGAATCTGTTGGAGTTGTAACAAAAAAAATATAGAGAAAATGAGGTTTGTTTCCCTATTTTAGAGAAATTTTTGGGGAAGCTGTTGGACTTGCTCTTAGGTATAATTTCAGCTCTTCAATCACTTTCTAGTTTTAAAGATTTTATATATTTATCAAAATATATAAAATCTTTAAAACTGGAAAGTGATTGAATGATATTTATTTCTCAATATAATGAGTATCAAATGATATTTATTTCTCAATATAATAACCATTTATGTTTTTACCCTTCTTACTTCTTAAAAATATTAATTGTTTTGACTCTCTTTAAGCTTCATTTTTTTTAGAAATTTTTAAGCTTCATTTGGTTGACAAGAATACCAAGATAAGGAAATGAATTATTTTTCTTTTCAAACTAATTATTTGGAATGGAATATGCAAAAACCTTTTCATGTGCGGGTGTTTAGAAAATTAATGAAATCTAAAATTTAAAATTAATTTGTGATTTTTATTGTTGTATTTGGTAAGTCATAAAAATGAAATATTCAACCATAATTTGCATTAAAACTCATTTATTAATTAAATACGTCAACTTATAAGAACAAAAAATACAATTTAAAAGATTTTTTTTTATTATTTGTCTTTGACGATGGAAATGGAAACGAAATACCATCAACGAGTAGGTAATTCAATTCAGACTTTAAGAGGGAATTAATTTACAATCAAATCACACTTTTTATTTCTTTTCCAATATCTAATTACAACCACATAATAAGGAATTTTTGTATGTTATGATATAACCATCGGACAATGTCAGATGCTCTACCAAATCAACAAAAAATCGCCATGTGGATCAAATGCAGATTCTTTCGCATGATATGACCCGTAATTGTTAAGAAGCGCTTTTTGCCTCATCATAAGAAGGTTAATAAAAAAAATGCATTAAAACTAAATGATTTCAAACAAAAAAAACATTTTGTCCGCCGTTAGCTCGGTAGTAATTCTGCCGTTACAATTCATCTTCTCCATCTTTCTTTTATTCAAACATAAGGGATTGCCTCATCACACTACATGCTCAGTAAGACAGTAATCAAGATTCAATATGATAAACGAAATAGTTAAGGAGCTAGAGAGATCTATAAAAGTTTCATGAGTCTCATCAATATCATATTCAATTACAAAATTAATCAAAATAGTGAATTCGAATGCCACGACCATAAGAGGTTGAATGAGGGGCTTTGCTTTAGAAGTGGAAGTGGGCGAGGGCTCTCCGATCCGGCAACTGTTTAAGACGTACAACTCCTCCATGAAATATATCGCTGGAAAGAGTATGAAGACGATTTGAGAAGAAGGAAGAGAGTGCCATATGAGATGAGGGAGTGAGACTATGGATAGGAGTATGGGTAATGGGAGATGTACATCCGCCATGGAAGCATATATTTTTCGGTAAGGGAAAGACATCACAGATGACTGCTTTGGACTCGGCAGGAGGTGACGGGAGGTTAGAAGTTCTTTTTTTTCCTGACATTTTCTTATTTTACAACATGGAGAAATTTACCAAAAGCTACACGAGGCGAATTTCTATTGGTTTGGTAGACGCATTGTCCAATAATTCTACCGTAGCACTATAAAAATTTCTCACAAACAATACCTCCTCAGGAAAATAAAATGGATTCTTATTCTATAACACGATTTCTGTAACGACTCGAACCTTAAAATACCCCCATGAGTTTAAATTAAATTTTGACGTTCGGAAATTTATTTTTATTACTATTCGGAGGTTTTAAATGTTGACTTTTTATATGTTGACCTGATCGAGAATTTTATTTCTCAACGGAATAAAGGACGACGAAACGGGTTTATAGACACGTAACGAGTTTGATTTGGATTTTGTAGGAAAAAGTTATGACGTAAAAATCGGAGGGGAGGAAATTTCTAGAAAACGAGCAGAAAATTTCTAGAAACGAGAGGAAATTTCTAGAAAAAGAATATTCCTCGGGAGAATATTCTTCCTCCTTTTTATTTTTCTTTTTCTTTCTTTCTGGACACTTCTCTCTCCTCCCTTCCTCTCTCCCCGATCGGCTGGCCGAGCCCTCTCTTCTCCATCGATTTCCGCCGACCGGCCGAACTGGACCACCTCACTGGTCACGTTCGGACCGGCTCGGCCTCCCTTCCTTGTCTGTGGTGGCGGCATAGCCTTTATCACCGTCGTTCGGCGGGATTTGTCAAGAGAGGGGTCGACTGTGTCGACCCGGAATCACTACCTCCGTCCACCAAATCGGCCCGATTTCAAGGGGGAAGGAGAGGCTACCATCGGCACGTCGTATTCCTGAGAGGAATTGGTTCGAATCAGCCGAGGTAAGTGGAACTAAGGATTTGTGATTTTAGGGTTTTGGGGTTTTCGAATTTGGGTGATTTTAAGGATGAAATTTGTGTAATTGAATGTTGGAATTGAGTTTGTGATGTTGTTTGGAACTGAAATTGTGTAAATTGATGGTTGAATTGTTGAAATTTGTAATTTGGGGATTTTGGCCGCCGTGTCGGCCGCCGTTGGTGGCGGCTGCACGGGCGTTGTGCGGCCAAGGCGATGCGAGGTGGCTTCCTGAGGTTATGACGGTCGTGCTGAACGAAATGGAAATGATTTTGGCCCTGTGGTGGAGCTACTGCTGCAGAGGCGGCGGCGGCGCTGCCACTGTGGCAGCAGCGGAGGGTAAAAGAAGGGTGAACCTGAAAAGTAAAAAGTTAAAAGGTGAATGGTAAATAGTAAAATAGTAAATAGTAAACAGTAAAAATGTAAATAGTAATTAGTAAAAGATTAAACAGTAGAGTGAATAGTAAGTCAAATTTTGACCGTTGACTTTGACGTTGACTTTTATGGTTGACTTTCAAATTTCCCTGTTGACTTTCCGAAAGAGGTGAAACTTGTTATAAAATGGGGTTTTACGCCAAAATTAGCGACCAAAGAATTGGTCGAACTTTGTTCCTAGTGGGTGGGTGTTGGCGGTTTGGGAGCAAAGACAATTTATTCGGTTTTGGGTTACTTAGGAGCTGTTTCGGAAGTTTCCGAGGGAAATTTCCGGGACGGGTCCTCTCAATTGGTATCAGAGCCTAGTTCAACCCTCGGACCATGATTCTGTTTGGTTTTCACGAATTTCGAGTACTCTAGTAGTTTTGTTGGAATTCCTTCGTATTTGTGTAGGTAATACAAATTGAACCAGCTGAAATTAAACTGAAATTACTTTATTTTAATTTCGGTTATATGCATGCTTTAATTGTGATTGGTATATTAAACTTTGAGCGGGATATGATTCCTTGAGATTTAGGAATAGTAATAAATTCTTGGTGGTCGATACGTTGAAAAATGTGTATATGTGTCGTTGGTGATTAGAATTTTTATTTTTGTTTTCTTTCTTTAACACTAATGCGTACATAAACATTTGATCAACATGGAGTTTATTTTCATATAGTTTTATGAGTTTTGTCTATTTAACATTTTAAAGTAAAATATTAAATTGAGTGATATAATTAAGACTATTTCTTTTAAATGGTATGCAACATTAATTAGAAATGAGATTTCTTAGAAAAATATAATTTGATCTTTCCAAAGAGATATATATATATCTTTTATTCAAAAGATCGAAAATGTGATTTCCATGAATTCCATGATTTTATTAATTGGAATTTCACGACATGTCGATTGTAATTATTTCTTTCGATATTATTTTGGGGATTTTTATATATTCCTTGATTTATTTTGAGAATGATTTATATTATCAAAGATTGACAATTTCTTTCGAATATATTTTATTGGTTTACTGTTAAACTGATTTGTTTGACAGTAATGCTGTTTTTATGGATTTTGATATTTCTTTGAGAAACGAGATTTCCATGGGATTTCATAACTTCGAAATATTTTGGGTATTTCTGATTTTACGGCATGGTGATTTGCCGGGTATTTCTGTTTTTACGGCATGATGATTTGCCTGGCATTTCTGATTTTACGGCATGTTGATTTATCAGGGAAAATGTATTTCGGGATTTGTTTTTTTTCACCACACGATGGTCCACGTTATTATTATATTGATGCTAGCTAGCGGAGCCTCATCCCACGCGAGGTGACGACTTGACCATATAGGTCAGATTCACGCTCGGTGGTCGACGTAGGGTTATATATATTGAGGCGGTGACGTGTCTAGGTAATAGACTTAGACACGGGGGGAGTCAATAGGGCTCTCGGACCAGAGCCTGACGAGGCTCCAGTTTTCACCACACGAGGGTCCACGTTATTATTATATTGATGCTAGCTAGCGAGGCCTCATCCCACGCGAGGTGACGACTTGACCATATAGGTCAGATTCACGCTCGGTGGTCGACGTAGGGTGGTACATATTGAGGCGGTGACGTGTCTAGGTAGTAGACTTAGACACGGGGGGAGTCAATAGGACTCTCGGACCAGAGCCTGACGAGGCTCCAGTGGTGGGTAGACATTTCCCTGTTGCATGGCCATTGAGATTTGGTCATGAGGATGTTTTTCACTGTGATGGCGGGAATATTTCCTTTGTGAAGCTTTCAGTTTTAATAAATTCTCGCATCAGTCGATTGAGATTTTTATATTATTATATGACGTGATTAAGATTTTTGTACGATTATATGATGTGGCTTCGGGAATATTTCATTTATGAGACTTTCAACTTTCGATTGATTCCCGAAGCAGTAGATTAAGATTTCTATATTTTTATATTATCTAGTTTCGGGAATATTTCCTCTATGAGGCTTTCGTTTTTTTTTTTATAGATTCCCGAACCAGCGAGATTCGATTTTTTTTATTATGAAAATAATTGAGGATAGGTCAATGGGATTGGCCGGTGATTCATCATTTGGGTTATATCATTATTTGATTATTCATTATAGCGCGGGATTGATTTGTGCTATCATTTTCTGAAATGTGGAATGTTAGATTAAATGCATGCATAGTGATTAATTTTATTGGGAAAGGAATATAATGTTTCTTGTTTCTTTCCAATTTCTAAATACTAAACGCTGCAATTGTGAGTGGACCGATGGAGGTTATATGCATGATTTAAATTGTGGAATATGTTGGTTTGTAAAACATAATTATGTTGATTAACGTATTTTATGAATTATTACATTCATGAGGTTCATATGAGAAGTTGCGGTTTTGATAAGTAGTATAAGGCAGGGATTGATTTGATCTGTTGCATTATCCCTACAAGTGGGTAGCATGAATGTTGTAGGTTTGAATGTTATGTTTTGTGACGGTGGTTGTACATTGGGGAGCAGTTGGCTCCAGGGGTGGATGAATTATTATAAGAAGTGTTACTTTGAAACTTTCCGCAGGTAGGGTTGCCCATTTTTAAGGGAAGTTATGTCAAAATTTTCGGGTATAATTTTCCCTCAAAGTGGAATCTGTAGGGTTGCAGGAACCTGTAATTGAATTGATGACTTAGGATCTTGTTAAAGAAATGGATTATAACTTTTAAGTAATTTGAAAGTTCTAAGGTTGAAAATGGTTGTCTGGAGCTTATTTGACCTTTCTAGTCCTCGGAAAATGAATCGACTGAATAAAGTTAAGAAAAGGTTCATTAAGCTATAAGTTGTATTCTAAGTATTTAAATGACGAGTGGTGGCTAAATGAGGCCATAATTGATCAGGATCTTGATTTGCTTCTCATTCATTTATAGCTAGAAATTAATTTGGGTGCCCATAGTAAAAAGAAGAATTTTCAAATGAAATTACTATATGGTAAGTTGGTTAATCGCGGGTGTTCCTTGATGACGAGAAAAATGTTATTCGAACAGGTTATAAAATATTGGTTGTTTATGCCAGTATGGTTTGGGATTTTTAAGTTGTTTTTAACTCTAAAATTTTTTTTCAAGTTGTATTCTAATTTAGCGTGGGACAGTGAGAAGTTTGTACCCCATTTTTGTTCTTAGCGAGTACGTAAATTTTGAGGACGAAATTTCTTTAAGGAGGGTAGTTTGTAACGACTCGAACCTTAAAATACCCCCATGAGTTTAAATTAAATTTTGACGTTCGAAAATTTATTTTTATTACTATTCGGAGGTTTCAAATATTGACTTTTTATATGTTGACCTGATCGAGAATTTTATTTCTCGACGGAATAAAGGACGACGAAACGGGTTTATAGACACGTAACGAGTTTGATTTGGATTTTGTAGGAAAAAGTTATGACGTAAAAATCGGAGGGGAGGAAATTTCTAGAAAACGAGCGGAAAATTTCTGGAAACGAGAGGAAATTTCTAGAAAAGGAATATTCCTCGGGAGAATATTCTTCCTCCTTTTTATTTTTCTTTTTCTTTCTGGACACTTCTCTCTCCTCCCTTTCTCTCTCCCCGATCGGCTGGCCGAGCCCTCTCTCCTCCATCGATTTCCGCCGACCGGCCGAACTGGACCACCTCACTGGTCACGTTCGGACCGGCTCGGCCTCCCTTCCTTGTCTGTGGCGGCGACATAGCCTTTATCGCCGCCGTTCGGCGGGATTTGTCGAGAGAGGGGTCGACTGTGTCGACCCGGAATCACTACCTCCGTCCGCCAAATCGGCCCGATTTCAAGGGGGAAGGAGAGGCTACCATCGGCACGTCGTATTCCTGAGAGGAATTGGTTCGAATCAGCCGAGGTAAGTGGAACTAAGGATTTGTGATTTTAGGATTTTGGGGTTTTCGAATTTGGGTGATTTTAAGGATGAAATTTGTGTAATTGAATGTTGGAATTGAGTTTGTGATGTTGTTTGGAACTGAAATTGTGTAAATTGATGGTTGAATTGTTGGAATTTGTAATTTGGGGATTTTGGCCGCCGTGTCGGCCGCCGTTGGTGGCGGCTGCACGGGCGTTGTGCGGCCAAGGCGATGCGAGGTGGCAACCTGAGGTTATGACGGTCGTGCTGAACGAAATGGAAATGATTTTGGCCCTGTGGTGGAGCTACTGCTGCAGAGGCGGCGGCAGCGGAGGGTAAAAGAAGGGTAAACCTGAAAGGTAAAAAGTTAAAAGGTGAATGGTAAATAGTAAAATAGTAAATAGTAAACAGTAAAAAGGTAAATAGTAATTAGTAAAAGGTTAAACAGTAGAGTGAATAGAAAGTCAAATTTTGACCGTTGACTTTTATGGTTGACTTTCAAATTTCCCAGTTGACTTTCTGAAAGAGGTGAAACTTGTTATAAAATGGGGTTTCCCGCCAAAATTAGCGACCAAAGAATTGGTCGAACTTTGTTCCCAGTGGGTGGGTGTTGGCGGTTTGGGAGCAAAGACAATTTTTTCGGTTTTGGGTTACTTAGGAGCCGTTTCGGAAGTTTCCGAGGGAAATTTCCGGGACGGGTCCTCTCAATTTTGTCAACCAAACGAGATCTAATGATGTTTTTGACTACGCTACTGCCAATATAGTCGGATTAATCCATTACATCTTCCCAGGGCGAACAAGCATAAGGCATCACCGCCTTAATATTTAATAATACACTCAAAGACAATCACATAGACGACACATTAACTACGTTGATAAACATGTTTGACTATAAACATACATGCTATGTTCGTTTATTGATCAGTAATTAACTAAGAAAATAAATCTTACTTTTAAGTATAGAAGTTTACTTTTACTGACAACAGTAGAGGATAATAAATCTTACCTGTAGCACAGTTAAATCCTGCATTAATAGAATCTCAAAATGTCTGAGGTGAAAAGTACTTTCTTCCAACTTCCAGCACTGATCACTCCATAAGATGTGATTTAGAGCCATGACATGAATTCAGAGCCAAGATTGTAACAGCATATGATGTGGAATTTAAGGTGAAACCGTGAAATGATCCAAAGTGTACAAATCTGGTTAAAGTTCAAACAAGCTTCTCTGTGTGGGAAGGGGAGGAGCTATGGAATGAGAAAAAAGTTCTAGTAATGTTTTGATGAAGTGGGTTGGTGTCCTCCTTTGGCTATTTTATGCTCGTGATTCCCTTCACATGTATCAATCATTCAATCCAAGCCATGCTTTGGTGCTAGTGAGAGCATGTGCAAAAAGGAAATAGTATTTTTGTCATCGATTACTAGAGGGGTATCATTATCATTTGCAGACTATCTTCATGCGGTAGGGATAGTTAGATAGGAAGAATAATTGAAGCATTAGGAGTTATCTCAAAAACAGATGAGTTCCGACCTAATGATTCAGTAAAATTGCCATGGTGCTTGGTTCTCAACCACATTTGTATTGGTGTGCCCTTGCTCTGTCCCAATAACTATGAGCTTCTTAAGCATTCTGCAGTAGAAATTCATGTACAATACTGTAGAGTTTGTTAGACAGAGTGACGCAGTTGGTTTGTTTTAACCATGAAGAATACTGCTTTTGAATTATTGGGCATGTTTATAGGAAGAAAAAAGAAAATGAGAAACAAAAAGAAAATGAAGAAAAAGGAGAGGAGAAGTGGAGTATGGTCTTGTCTAGTCATGAAAGTAAAAGATAATAGAGGGAGAAAAAGGTTCAGTTCATATCACCGCCTCATTTCACATCTTGATATTACTTTCTACTGAGTTGTCCACGGAGGCACGGATAGTGCTTGTAGATATCTTAATCCAGGCAAGCTGTATGTAAAGCAAAGAAACTCTACCACAGATTAGTCCTACTTAATTAGGATCACATTTATACAAAAAATAGCACATGACAACCATACCTAGGAATGACCAGTCCACCACCAGTCCACCAGAGGTGACTTTAAAGTTTAAACATCTATCTTTCTATTGACCAATACAAATCTGTTGAGGAATAATTGAAGAGGTTGGTTTCCTCTTAATATAAAAGCAAGACCGGACCACAATACCAAAGAGTGTGATGAAAATGGAGAACATTAGAGTGAAGCATTTTGTGCCTTTTTTTCTTCTTTGCTTGGCATGAACTGTACAAATGTTGTTACAGCTGAGCAAACCTCATCTGGGAAGAAGCATTTGATCAACGGCTCAACATAGTCTGAGAACGAATGAACTTGCTCTACTTGCATTGGGTTGATCCTCGACGCTGCAAGGTCTAATGTTGTAACTTTGTGACTTGTGGAGTCCAATAGAGCTGCCAGCTTATACCAACACCAGGCTCCATGAGCTGGTCACGGAGCTTGGTGTTGGCATAAGTTGTAACTCTATTAAAATCCACAGGTTACTATGTTACAGCACTAGACCTTGCAGCAACTGTATCAGCCCGATCTAGGTGGAGCAAGTTCACTCGTTCTTTGAGTACGTTGAGTCACTGATCACCTTTCTGGGGTCTCTTGCACCAACAGAGAGAGTTATCCTAGTCGAGTAGTCGGCCACAGCTTGGGTGGAGCCGTGATTTCATTTGCCATGGAGAGGTTCCCTGAGATAAATGCTGCAGCTGGCTATGCTAGTGCCGTGATGCCCGGTCCTTCTCTTGGTTACTTGACTATAGGTGACAGGGTAATGAACTCCACACCCACAAACACCTAACTTTCTTTTTCATATTAATATCAAGTGTGAATATTCATAACGATTACGTATTTGTAAACTATATACCGGTTCATTGGAAGATGGGATTCAACAAATAAAGGGTCGCCGACTGTGTATCAGCTATCCCCACCCGAAGTAAAATGTTAGAAGTTGTTTGGCTTACCAGTAGTTCTATTGGTCAGTACGTAACAAGGATTTGGGTGTCTTTAAACAAGGAATAAACCAAGGATTTTTCATCACATTTTCTTAAAACAAGGCTGAAAATCAAATGATCGAGTAGGCCTGTACGTAACCACCATGATCCTACAGGTAACAGCAAGTTGAATATATTTCAATTGGTCAGCTAAATAGTCTCTGTTTTCTTCTCTGGTTGTTGATGCATCGGTGTACAGGATCTAACACTGGCATCAACATTGCTGAGACCTTCCCCTGCATTTCATGAAGAAAGAAAACTCGCCGACGAGAAGTACGGATTGGTTCCAAGAGTGTGCATCATGTACGACCAAGACCTTACAGTAGAGGAGGATATACAAGTGTGGATGATCAAGGAAAACCCACCAAATGACATGAAAGTGATAAATGGTTCCGATCACATGGTCATGTTGTCTAGACCATTGGGGCTGTTCTCCAACCTTCTCCAAATTGCTGAGAAATATTCACAAACAGATCATGAGTACCTGGTAAATATTTACTAGCTAGAAGCCAACAAGATCATCATCATGGTTGCTGAGTCACCTCAAGCAATGAAAGTGTTGGTCCTCAATCCTAGTACAGACAGCTAAGATGGATGATGGAGATCGATCATGAATGGTTTATCAATTGGAACTTTGGAAGTTACTGCTGCTTAAGCAACGAAAAATAATCTTTGAATTAAATTTTACAACTTTAGTGTAAACTGTAATAAAGGTCCCAAATATTTACCAGAAGAAACAGAGGACTCTCCTCTTTTATTCTTACTTTACCAATACGTAATACGTGAGTTTTCCCATCTACAACCAAGCTTGGGCTAGGACCAATTATAGTAGTAAGAATTGAACACTGAAGAAGATGACTTTGCTACGTAGGCGGCTGTTAATGACCAAGGCCTTTTTTTAATTACTACTGCCTTCATCATCGATTACTTCAGCAGTTAATTCAATATTAATCTATGACCAATGAAACTGGTGAGGAAGAAATAAAGGTCTTGGTTTCTCTGAGGCTAGCTAGCTAGCTCCAAGTATAAAAGGAACACCAGACCAATGAAGAATGGAATATCAAAGAAACGTACGTTTATATGCAAAAACAAAATGGAGAATTCAAAGCATTTTGTTCTGGTTCATGGTTCTGGTCACGGAGCATGGTGCTGGTACAGGTTGGCAACTCTGTTGAGCTCCACAGGTCACAATGTTACAACTCTAGAGTCTAGACCTTGCAGCTTCCGGGATCAACCAAACACAGCAACAACTACTTCATTCATTTTCCGACTACGCTGAGCCATTGTTTGAATTTCTAGGGTCTCTGCCACCAGAGGAGAAGGTTATCCTCGTCGGTCACAGCATGGGTGGCCCCGTCATATCGGTCGCCATGGAGAGGTTCCCAGCAAAAATTGATGCTGCTGTGTTTGCCACTGCTTTCATGCCTGGTCCTGATTTCAGTTACTTGACCATTTATCAAAAGGTGATGCCTTATTGAGTTCCACATCCCCTTACGTACATTACCCGACTCTTTCTTTTACGTGAAATCATGGGTGATTAGTAACAACTAACATAGATTATTGTATTTGTCGACAAACAATACGTACAGTTGTTAGAGAACACCGTGGTTACAGACTCCCAGTATATATATCAACATGAGGGTATTGACAATCCTCCAACCGCGCTTATCTTTGGGCCAAAGCTATTGTCGACGAAGCTGTACCAGCTATCACCACCAGAGGTAACCTTAAAATACATGCCAACTGATCGATCCATATATTTCAATTGCTCAGCGCCTCAGCTAATAGTCTAATACTATCCTTTTATTTTTTTCCTTTCGATGCATTACTGAATAGGATTTAACACTAGCATTGTCTTTGGTGAGAATTTCCCCCTTGTTTAAAGAAGACATAAAACTCACCAAGGAGAAATATGGATCGGTTCCGAGAGTGTTCATCGTGTGTGACCAGGACCTTGCAATAGAGGAGGATGTGCAACTGTGGATGATTGAGAAAAATCCACCAAGTGAAGTGAAAGTTATAAATGGGGCGGATCACATGGTCATGTTCTCTAGACCACTGGAGCTGTTCTCCAACCTCCTTCAAGTTGCTGAGAAATTTGCTTAAAGATAAAGATGATGAACACCTGTTATTTGCTTAAAGATATATCATGTACGTTGATCTACACATTCAATTACTTTTCATAAAATAAAGTCCATCACAGTGGTGTAAATGAATTGTTCTACTGATTTATATCGGTGGCAGTGTGCGAGTTAATCACTAATTCAATATATATATTATGGGAAATTAAGGATCATCGGTTAGTAGTAGTTTAGGAGTAGTCACTTCTAACTATTTTAACCATATGGAGAACAACGAGGAATATTCACAATCAATATGATACAAAATTAGAGATACAGTCCAACAGGAAATCAATAAGCTAAAAGGCATGCAGTAGTATAACATCTTTGTATGTTTAGCAACTCTGTTTCTCGAACAATCTCTGATCGGATAACATTAATATATATATATATATATTATGAGAGATCCATGAAAACAATAACCACATATTGAAGATCAAAATTACCACAGACAGTATATTGATAAACCTCAACCAGGAAACTTTTATAACCTGGGAGATTCTAAATTCATCAAGAATATTAGACATTCTAACTACATATTTCTCCACCAAAGTAACATTTGATTCTCTAAAACTAGTTAAAAACTTGGTTCTAAATAACGAAATTTAGTTTGAAAAGAAATAAGTGTCTTGGTTTCAAATTTTAAGGCTTAAGTCATAGCATACTAATTATTAAAAGGCAATAATCGCCATACTTAAATCATTTCAATGACGTACATTTTGCAACTCTATGTATATACTATTACTTGCTAATTAGTGAGTAGTACACTATTAACTATTGGACCAATAGGGACGGACCCATTGGGGAGGGACACTCATTCCGTGTCCATTATTGGTTAATAGGGACGGATGTACTAATCCGTGGAAAATAGGGAGGAAATAGAGATTTTATGGGCAGTAGGGAGAAAATTGGGGTTTTATTGGCAATCCGTCCATATTTAAGTGGGTTTCCGTCTCCAGTATAACCATTTCACACGCGGATCTACAAACACATAATTTAAAATTCATTATAACATTTTCCATAATAAAAATAGAAATCAGTCCGTCCCCAAATTGCCTTATATTGTGGTTTTACCATCTCTCCTCCTCCTAACTCACTGAAACCCTCTCCTCCTCCTCCTCTCTCTCTCTCTCTCTCACTCTCACTCTCACCATCTCTCCCAAATTACCCAAATTGGAAACCCTAATATCCCAATTGTTGAATTCTCAAGGCCTACGTCCTTAGTCCATAGCCGCCCAGAAGCAGCGACGTCTTGCGATTTGAGAGCCATGACCGATATATATGAGGCTTCGACTTCCTCGCCGTCGTATCCCTCACCGTCAACATGGCCGCCGTTGCAGAACCTCACGCACTCAGAGAAATGGGTTCTATCTTCAAATTCATTCTTCTCTGTTTCAGGTTTACCCATCTTCAATTTCTGTTCTTGGTCGTTGCACGCTGTTTGAATCTGTCACAGCCAGAAGGCAGAAATTGAAGGCCGATCTGTTGGCCCAGCTCAAGGATCTCAAGGTGGAGCTCGCCCTCCTCCGCGTCACCAAGGTCAGTTACTTTTTGTTCATAGCTTGCTCTTACTTTCTGAACTTTTGGTGTGCCTGATTGTATTAATTATTTCTCAACTTCGATTCTTTTCTCTGATGTCAGATTGGGTTTGGAACATACAGTAATGTGATTTACATTGCCTGGAAATATCAAAACGGATGCCACAATAGCAAGTCCCGTGTATAACTTTGTCTCTGATTGATTCTCATTACAGTGCCTTTGCTTGGTTTTCACTTTGTTTCAATCTGATAATATTCTCACGTTCGTCACATCCTGTGTTTAGAAATTTGTTCGAGAAAGCGATTATGGCAAGAACATGCAATAAGAATACAAGCCAAGCTGGTGGGTATGGTTTCCTTTTTTGACTTTCATTCATTTGTATGCCTGACCTGGCCTAACCCTGCTTAGCAATTTCATTTCTTGTTCATATAGATAACATGTTTGCTTAGGTAAGTGAATTGAGTTGTGTGAGGATCCATGATTAACCATGACCAAAAGTTAGTTTCTTTTGGTAAAACACTTCCCTTTATATTGTTACAAGTTGTGCTTTAAAATTTAGTAAAGGAACATTTGCAAGGGGAATTGATGTTGGTTGATTTACTTTATTGTATATTTCCCAGGTGCTTCTTGGGGACATGGGAGCTGGGAAAACAAGTTTGGTATTGAGATTTGTCACAGGAAAATTTCTGGAGTACCAGGTTACTAATTTGTGGTCTATGATATCACAAGCATGGTAAGTGATCAACTTCCAAATTGAGGTTCAGATGTTCTTCGTTGCTGGATTTTTGCATGTTCATGTTATAATTGTCATGGAACATTACTACATTAGGCTACCAAGTTTCAACATTAGAAAGTACCTTCAATGGTTCCATTATAAGTAATCTGCAGACCATATGAGATTGACGTGAAGTTATTTTATTTTCTAAATAAGATTTGAAAACAGAATGAGCACTTGTCACATGCTCAATGTAAATCCCTAACTTTATCTGTTAAATCTTGATCATATGCAATATGATTTGCTTAGACTTTATCTGTCAAATGATACAAGAGTCAATAGTGATATGCAATATGACTTATTCAATGCATATTATTTTTGGCTGCAGGAGTCATTTGTACGAGCAAAGAAGTGGGTTTTGTAATGCAAAGACAAGGTACATTTGGAAGTTTGATGTAATTTCAGTGACCAATGTTCCTTAAGATTACTATCTCACTTAATTTTATTATACTTGTTGTTTGTTATCAGCAAATCCAACTTTAATTATGTTCTTGGCTGGAAACAAGGCTGACTTGGAAGATAAGAGAAAAGTAGGGTCTGAGTTAGGTGAAAACTGTAAATGTGCATCTCAGATAAGTTATCTGCTTTGATGCTGTTAATTCAAGAACACATTTGCTGTAGGAAGGTGAACAATATGCTAAAGAAAATGGTTTGGTGTTTCTTGAGACATCTCCAAATCTGCACAGAATGTCAATGAGGTCTTTTATGAAATAGGTACTTTTTCCTCAGCGTCTAATCATCTAGATGATTTTACTGAGACTATCTTTCTATGATTTTACTGAGACTATCTATCTCTTTGTTCTTGATGCAGATATATAATTGAAAAAAGTTTATGAAAATTTGAGAGATTTACCATGAACATGTTTCTGTTGTAGCAAAAAAAGTGGCTAAAGCTACCCCTTTTGTAGCAAAAAAAAGTGGCTAAAGCTAGATGATTTACTACTATCAAATCTGGAATTTTAAGGAATTATTTTTTTTTTGACAATTTTGTACCAAATGGGGACGGACAGTAGAAACAGTACATGATCTAATTATAGTATATAAATAACATTTGGTTACTATTCACTATCAGAAGTCAGAGAGAGGCGCGTGAGGACTTGTGTTGAGAATGGTAGCTATGATGGGACGGACAAGAAATTCCGTCCCCAAAATACAAAATACTAAAATGGAGAGGCAACGTCTTGCGTCGGACAGATTTGGCGTCCCCAAACACCAATAAAAACTGAAATAGTCTAAAATTGTATCAATGGGGAGGAAATAACGTCCTTCCCTATTGGTCCAATAGTTAGTAGTGGTAGGACGGCAAATTGTAATCAATATTGTATACTTGGACTAACTCATCCCCTGTCCCCCTTAACATGTGTGCACGTTACGCACTAAGCCAAGTTTCAATTATTTTTACACAAACATCAAAACCAAACCATGCCAATTAGCATTTTTAGAATGCAAAAACACGAGAGTAAGGGAATCCTTAGTCATCCATTGGCAAGTATGGAGAGATCTTAAGCGGAGGAATGGCAAATGCTATATCAGAGAGGAAGAGGCCGAACCCAAATTGAAATTTTGGGCTTTACAAGGTCATGTCCAAATTCCCCTTTGGTCTTGGGCGGCCACTCCTGAGTCCTGACTTTGCTGCTAATTGAATATTAATCTGTCTTTTTTATTGACCAATGAAAATTAAGCGGTGAGAACCGTGAGGTTTTTCATTCCAAAAAGAAAGAAAAGTGTGAGGAAGAAATAACAGACTTGGCTTCCTCCTAGACCTTTCTTTCATGTAAAATTATGGTTGATTAATTACTAACAGAGATTATTATCTTTGTCAAACTATAGATGCAGTTGTTAGAGAGGATGGTGGTTACAGACTCCCAGAATTTTTAATCCTATCATATGTCACTATGTCAGTGTCAAATTATGTTGTTAAATGGATGATACTATTCGATTCAAAAGAAAAAACATGTATATCACACTTTATGATTTAAAATTACAACTTTTCCATTTTTTATTTATTAGCTAGTTAATAGTTATCTCCTTATTATGTAAGTTTTGACTGAAAATAAGATGGAATTAGAAAGTGTGACGTTTCTTATTACTTAATAATTAACTATATGTATGAACCGAGATACATCAGCTATAAAATCAAAGCTAAAACTAAAAGATGGAAATGAGCAAATGAAAAATGGAGGGCATAAGATCTCTAAAGGAAGTTGTGTATTTTCTTATATATCTTAGCTTGGCAGCAACTTGCAGTACTATTAGTGCAACTCAATCATGTATGGAGGAATCATCAGAGATTTGTGCAGCTTCTTCTCCCCAGATCCCACTTGGGAAGAAGCACTTTGTGTTGATTCACGGCGCCGGTCACGGAGCGTGGTCTTGGTACAAGGTGGCGACTTTACTGAAATCCTCGGGTCATAATGTAACGGCTCTGGACTTGGGAGCATCCGGAATCAACCCCATCCAGGTTCAGCAACTCCCTTCGTTCTCCGACTACGTTGAACCGTTAACAAAGCTCATGGTGTCTCTGCCGCCGAAGGAGAGGGTTATTCTGGTGTCTCATAGCATGACTGGAGCTACAATAGCGGTTTTCATGGAGAAGTTCCCTGAGAAAATTGCGGCAGCCGTGTATGTCACCGCCTTTATGTCGGGTCCTTCTCTCAATTATTCCACCATTTTTGCAGAGGTAAAGAGTTTCACACATGCACATCCAACCTTTCTTATCAGTTTTTTTCTGATTGATAACTCATATATGATTTTTTTTTTCCTATATGATTATGATCTGTGAAAATCACTCTTCTTATTAGTATATGTTTCGGCCTTTAATTCTCTCCTGCTATTGCAAACTTTGGTCTCACATACCCTACATGATGCATCAATAGTAAAGTGTTTGGTGTTCTGTAATTTTATCATTATTATCTATTGAGATGTGTTCAGTGAGATGTATGGGCAACTTGTAAACACTGTTAACCTAGTGATATAGTTAGATTCAAAATAACTAATTGTTGGAAATGTACAGATAAACAAACAATTGGACTATATGGATTCTGATTATAGATATGATAATGGAATCAACGATCCTCCAACCTCCTTTCGCTTTGGGCCTAAGGTCATGGCAGCAAGCTTTTACCAACTATCTCCACCAGAGGTAATCAAGTATTAAAGAGTGCTTCGTTGCATGCAAAAGTTAGTTTATCTAACTATCTTTCATTAATTTGGTTGATGAATGATGATGTTGTATTATTATGGACAGGATTTAACACTAGGGATGTCGTTGGTGAGATTTTCCCCTCTGTACAACTACGATGTTATGAAACTTACTGAGGAGAAATATGGATTGGTTCCCAGAGTATTCATCGTGTCGGAGCAAGACCATGCTATATCGTTGGACGTGCAAAATTTCATGATCAAGAATAATCCACCGGATGAAGTCAGGGTGATCAGTGGTTCTGATCATATGGTCATGCTCTCTAGACCGGTGGAGCTCTTCTCCCACCTACAGAACATTGCTGAGAAATATTCTTAAAGACTTGCAGAGTACCATAAGCCCATAATATCCTGAGAAAATAAAACTACCTAGCTAATGGGTGTAAACTCTTATATCCAAAAGCATGTGTAGCAATTAGCAACAGTGTCATTTCTGTTGTAGGAAGGTTATTTCCGTAACTTCCGTGATGTGTCTTGACCTAATTAGACTAGATTAGATGATTATGTAATAGATAGGGAATCCCTGATTTATCGGGATACTTATTGTAATGTCTCTATAAATGCCTCCTTATCAATGAATAAAGTAACAGTTCTCCCTATTATAATTTCTCCTTGAACACGTTATCAGCACGTGGCTCTAGCCTTTCGTCTAATAGCCATGAAAAATTCATAAACCCTAAGTTTCCAATCTGAAAAAAAAATAAAAAAAAATAAAAAAAAATTCAGAAACCCTAGATCTCTCTTCTGTCGGCGACTGCTTGTCGCCCTCCCAAGAAATCATCTTCCGCCGACAACCCTTCGTCGGAAGAAAGAAAAATTCACAGGGCGCAAGTTCTGCCAACAACCCCTTTGTCGGCAAAGATACAGAAATCTCATTCTGCCGACGACATTTCTGTCAGTAGAGAATGATAATTCTTTAGGCACCCAGAAATCTACTCTGGGCACCCTTCTCTGATCGACCTCGTCTCCCTGCTCATCGTCGACGCTCCTCCACGTAGCAGCGGAGCTGCCCAGCCAAGTCAACGCACCCATAGCCCAGCGTCGCTCTGATCTAGCCTCTCCGGCCTCTGCTCGACGACGCCAGCCCATCTAGCGCACCTAGCCCCGTGTGGCTCTAAAGCCGGCGACCCTTCCCTCCACTCCGACGAACTGCACAGATCGAAGAAACCAAGATCGAAAGTGCGATCAGCGCCGCCCCAGCCCATAGTCGACGAAGCCTAACGCCGCCTCGCTACGCGCTTCTCGGCCCAGCCCTAGCGCCGACGACCATCGCAGCTCCGTGCGCACGCCCCAGAGCCCAGGCCAACCTGGATTCGTCAAACCCGACCCGGTTCCTGGAGTCCGACTCGACCCGAATCGAATCGAATCGGCGACCCGATTCAATGGGAAGAGGGGCATAACAGTAATTGTACTTACCTCAGATAAAAAGTTTTTACCCTACGGGTTAAAACAGTTACTGCAGTATTTCTTTATTAGTTTTACTGCCTTGTATATGGTGAATATGACTAACCATATGCGTTTTCTTTTCCATAAAATTTATTGCACGACGCATCGCTTTGGAATTGCGAGAATTATTCGTTGCACGTACATGGAAAGCAACTAAAATTTGCACAAGGATTAGAACCGAGTTCTCAAGCGCATTTTATATTACAACGCAATTCATTGGCGAACTAGCAAGTAAGATTTTATAAAAGTTCCAACTTTTGAACATATACGATATATATATCGGGCGCTATTAGCCTTCTTCTACTCCGATCCCGGCCATTCTTATATCGCCGATGAGACCTAAGATGGGGATGTAATTACCCCTACAGTCGAAGTTTTAAGTAATGGTCCTGGGGGAATCACGTTTGTAAGGGAAATTAAAAGAAAGAAAAAAAAAATGCTTATGTGGATGTCTGAGTACGCCACTGTTTGAAGGTGCGATATGATGTCGCCGGTTTTATGCATCGAAAAGAAAAATTTATGTGACCATATACGTCATAACCCTTCTAATTCCGTTCTACATACTTGAATGGTATATGTCATATTCATACCAATCCGACGTATCTCTTTTCTTGTAGATGTCGTCATAGTCACGACCCGATTTTGAGATTCTTAATCTCGAGGACAAACAATACCATCGATGAGTTTCCGATGTGTAGCTTGCTTTTCAAAGCAAAAAGTTTCTCAATCATTCTGAATGAAGCAGTAGCCACTACCCCATTTGGGGATTATGTCAAGGCCTAGGCACTCATTTTTGAGAACGCCATATTCATCCAACTCTGAAGCGACAACATCTGTCGATAACAGATCCCTAAAGAAAAAAAAAATTAAGGGACACGCTCCAGTAGCGATTAAATAATGTCAATGACATACTTATCCCAGAGATTTCATTGAAATGGGAAACCATTCGGTTCTTTGGATTATAACCTTGACACTGTTGGCATAACAAAACTGATAGAGATCTTATCAATAAAACTCTTGATAAATTCCCCATAGCCTATGATGTCTTATGACACCCATACCGAAATTCGGTTGATTAGACTGAATAAATAACAAAAAAATTTGAGACCTGTTGGAATTAAAAAGATTCATGAACCACAGGCTCACTATGGGAAGGCTTCAAAATAAAAGAAATAAGAATCAGAATGCCCCGTATCAACAAGTTTCTAAACCGATACGTGGAGGAAATCAAAATGGTAGAAACCGTGTGACACGACGCTCCAACACTTGGAGACGAGATGGCGGCAATGCCTCACCTTCAGGAGGAGGCCGATTCGGCCACAGAACCCGTCAAGGTGGTCACGCACCACCTCCTCCCTCGTCTCACAACAACAACAAAAGCACTAGTTTTGCTCCTTGTTACAAGTGTGGTTCCTCTAAGCATATGCACCACGTGTATTATTCTAGCAAAGAGATGATTAATGCCTACAAGAGATAATTCTAGCAAAGAGAATTATCATGCTGAGTGAGAACTAGTGATGACAACCTCACTTTAATCTCGTGGCTGAGCACTTCATTCCTGAAGTTAAGACTCAAGAGCCTACTCAAGCATTAGATGTCCCGGATTTTGATTAGTCTTTATGTTTGACTTTTCATTAATAATTTTTCAAGTATTGTAATGGCTTTGCCATATCTTATAGACTTTGATCTCTTAGTCGTTTTCTTTGGAATTAGAAGCTTGATTTTGATGTATTAAAAGTTGGCAAGTTAATAAAATTTCTCTGTTTTCCCATATTGTGAGAAATTTTATGTTTTTAAGCAATCCAGATTCGTATTTTAACGACTCACGTGGTTCTTCTGAAACACTATTGGGTCACATTGGCTTAGTATATTAGACTTATAATTCCACCTCAGCTCAAATCAAAATCAAAATCAAAGAATAATTGGAGCTAGGCTCGACGTCACAGGCCTAGTGGCCGACGTCGGCCTCATGGTGATGATACCTCGGCTTCGGCAGCACAAAGGTGCCACGGCACCGTGCTTTCAAGGAGGCTTCGGCCTCGGTTCCATAGCCGCCCGAGAAGGTGCTTAGCACCGATCCTAGGAGGCTGAGCCTCCATTCTTCCGGTCACCAAAGGTGTTCAACACCACAACGTGCGAAGCCTCGGCTTCGTTTTGGTTTCTGATGATGATTGCTCGGTTATGTAACATTCAACCTTGCACTTTCCGACTTTAGTCGAAGTTATAAAGTCCAAATGTCATGCGATACACTCGATGGGATTTCATCCCCTTTCTTTCTCTATCCTACGGCGTAGTGATTAGACTGTGTCCCGCGAGAAAACCACCCATAGTTTTTCATCTCTTTAGATGTCTCGTGGTGAAGTTGAGTGTCTAGCTGATAGTGGGACAACCCACACTATTCTTAGGAATAGGCAGTCGTTTAAGTATTATGTGCAATACAGATGATCAATGACTATATCGATTAGAACCTCGCCGGTTGTTAAAGAGCGTGGATTCATTAATTTTACGTTACCTAATGGTACAGTTATCGATGTCATTGAACGTATTCTATGCACCAAGAAAAAAAAATCGAATCTTGCTGTGTTTTCTAAAACCTAATTGTCATATGTTATCACTTGGATATATGAGAATGGTAACAATTACTTGTGTATTTCCTCTAATGAATCATTCTAGAGAAGAAGTTGAGTAAGATTCAATGAGAATACCTCATTCCAATTCTTGTTATTGGATCTTATGACTCATACAAGCTTTGATATTGTATGACCTATAAATCATAGTTCACTCATTCAAAAATGGTATATTTTATACCGATGGAAAGGTCTATGTGTCTAATTTCCAGAGACACTGACCGTTTGATCATAGCTATCATATTGAGTAAGTTATGGCCGTTTCAGCAACGTTGGACGGATCTGTCCGAAAATCTGCAGATCCATCCACTTCGACAGAGTTTTGTGATCCTCTCGGTTCGAACTACATTGTGTACTTTATATCAATGAAAAGCTACCGATGTCTAATTTCCAAAACATTTTACGGTTTGTCGATACCTTCTGTAATGAAGAAGTTATAACCATTTTAATACACAAAGGTCATGCTGCGCGTGAATCTGATTTTCAGCGCGAATTTGTATTTTAAGATGCATAATGCTCTTATTGAAAAGCTTGTACACTAGCAAAGATGAATCTATTGCTTTCCTTTGTTATGGACACAAAAGAAACCATTCTTACAACAAATCCAAGATGATATGTGTGGACCTATCAACCAGAATGCGGACCCTTTGTGTATTCTAAGGTGCTGGTTGATGCATCGACGCGTTGGTCACGTCGATTTGCTGTCCACAAGCTGCATTTGCCAAGCTTTTAGCTTAAATCATCAAGTTAAGGGCTCACCACCCTGACCATCCTATTAAATCTATTAGGTTGGATAATGTTAGAGAGTTTAACTCCAAGACATTCGATGATTATTGCATATCCATAGGGATTGAAGTTGAACATCCCATTTCTCATGTTCTTTCTCAGAACTGCCTTGTAGAAGCCACTCTTCAGCAACTCCGGCTATTAGTTAAGGCTTTTGGTTATGGGAACCAATTGCCAGTTTCTGCATGGGGATATGCAATACTGCATGCAGCTATGCTTATTCGCTTCAGACCCAATGTCAACCAGACGTTTAGTGCATACCAGCTGGTTACTGGTTATAAACCCAATATTGCGCACTTACGTACTTTCGGTTGTGCTGTTTATGTGCCTATCACGCCTCTTCTGCGTACACAGATGGGTCTACAAAGACGTTTAGGTATATGTTGGATGTGAATCCCCAACAATAATCCGTTACCAACCACCGTAGATCTCTTTACTGCGCGTTTCGCAGATTGTCACTTTGATGAAACACAGTTCCCGCCGTTAGGGGGAGATAGGAATGCTCACATTCCGAATGAACGTCAGGAATTGACATGGTGTGCCCCCAACGATTTGTCTCATCATGATCCCCGCACTACTCAAAGTGAGTTAGAAAGTGACGAGATCGCACATACATACTGCAAATGTGCTGGTAAGATTGAAGATCCGATCATATGGGATCGGTTCGGCTGCCCTAAGACCTAGTGTCGTCGGCATACCTTCAGGAGAGGGTGACGCCGGCGGCTGCGCCATCGTACGCCGTGGCGTCGCTGTTGTTGAATCGGATCGCAACGGTGCCACCGATGGACTCTGAAGGGGCAGCAGCTTCGGCCTTAGCTCCCACCAAGAAGAGGGGGAGACCGTTTAATTCTCGAGATTTAAAACCTCGAAAGAAGCGAGTTGCGATGGCACAAATTAATCCGCTCATCATCAATGAGATTGTCTCTGACTATAATTATGTCCATGATCAACTATGTGTTTTCTGTGGGGCGCCACAAACCTTTGCTGATGTCAGAGTACACATAAATCTCAATTACACAAGTGCGCACATGTATTCTGTGGATAAAATTTCACGTATGTTGATGATGTAATCGCTTATTCCGTTGCAGAGTGTCAACGAAGAGTGTATTGGCCGAAGTGGAAAGAAGCAATACAGGTAGAACTAGACTCGTTAAATAAAAGGCAAGTCTTGGGATCTGTTAAGTTGATCCGGAAAGACGTTAAACATGTTGGACATAAGAGAGTCTTTGTTCGTAAGCGTAATGAGAGAATGAGATCATGCAGTATAAAGCAAGACTCATGGCGCAATGTTTCTCTCAACGACCTGGTATTGACTACGATGAGATGTATTCTCTCGTAATGGACATCATTACTTTCCGCTACTTAATCAGTTTAGTAGTGTCCCAAAAACTGAAGTTTGCAGCTTATGAATGTGGTTAATGTATACCTATATGGGGATATAGATGCAGATATATACACGAAAGTGTTTGAAGGACTTCTAATGCCTGGATCAAGTGACTTTAAACCACAAAGTCATTGTGCAACTAGATTGTAACGTCTGTTGTAATACTTGATTAATTGGGAGGGGATACAAGAACAATGATTTATGCCTATGCGTGTTCATAAGAAAGACAAAGTCTAGACACAAGAATCCATTCCGTCCTAAAGAGGATGATGAAGAGATGCTTGGAGCTAAATACATGTATCTTAGTGCAATTGGAGCGCTATTGTATTTAGCACAATATACTAGACCGGACATCGCTTTCGTTGTGAACTTATTAGCCAGATTTAGCTCAGCGCCTACGCATCGTCATTGAAATGGTGTCAAACATCTGAAAGGTTCCATTGACTTGGGTTTGTTCTACCCATTTAGCACCAGAGAGGTTTCCACCATCGGTCATCCTCACACCAACGCCACCGGCAGCGCCGCTGTACGCCGCGGAACTGCCGCTGGCACCGGCGACGTGGAGACCGGCGTAGATGATGATTCCGGCTCTTTTTCGTCCTTCAATGGCCGTCTCCCTTATCCAAAGACTCCCAACAATGTGTTAGTTGGTTTTGTAGATGCTGGGTATCTCTCTGACCCGCATAGTTCTTTTATAATGTGCAACAACAGAAATTCCTGAATATCTAAGTTAATCAAGTGAGTTCATATGCAAATGTTGCAGATTTGTTTACCAAGTCTTTGAGAAAATATATGTTTGTGAAACATGTGAAGAGCATTGACATGCGCCAGTTATCAGAGCTCTAAGTTTGTTAGACATCAGGGGGAGTCTACATCACATGTCAATCACAAGTATAGTAGTTGGTGTGTTGTGCTCTTTTCCCTTCGTCCATGCATTTTATTTTTGCCCAAGAGGTTTTTGTTTTGCTGGCAAGGTTTTAGTGAGGCAACATGGTAAGCACTATGAAAACATTAAGCACGCGACACAAGGGGGAGTGTTGTAGGAAGGTTATTTCCGTAACTTCCGTGATGTGTCTTGACATAATTAGACTAGATTAGATGATTATGTAATAGATAGGGAATCCCTGATTTATCGGGATACTTATTGTAATGCATATATAAAGACCTACTTATCAATGAATAAAGTAACAGTTCTCCTATTATAATTTCTCCTTGAACAATTTCAACACAATGGTAAAAATGCTATTGCTCATTAAGTTCCCTAACTCCCTAATCATCGTGTGTGGCAAATAGATATCCGGTAGCTGCTTTTAGAGTTTTATTGTTTGATAACGTAAACTCGGGCTGTCCGAACGATTATTCTTTGTAATAGATTAGTATGCGTATAAAAAAATGGTAAAAAAAAAAATTTGAAATATATATCACATGCAGTGATCTCAAAGTCATTTTACATGTTAAAGTGGACGTAAACGTGATTAACCAGTACGACAATTACCTCGAAGATCCTACCTCATCTCGACAACTCCCTCCTCCTTGGCAAGGTTTCTAAATTCTAACCATGTTAAATTTGTGTTTGTCATAATTGGAAGCTAAGTTACTAATATGATTTGCACCATGCAGGGCCATATATCATGTACTGCATAGTTCAATAGGCAAAGTATCGGGTCTAGTGAGACTTCATGCACAGATCAAATTCCAGGACAAGAAGGGTGCTTAACATCATGCATCTTGGTGCATATTTGTATGCCACCATTCCACCAAACTTGTGTCCGGTATTGTGTCCCGTCGACATTCCAAACAAAAGGCAGATACGTACAATTATGAATAAACCCTCAATCAATTTTCCTACACCAAAGATTTATAACCCACATGCATGGTTGGACCGACTAATGGGACCAAAGATATACGGCTGGCTTCGATAACTTGATTGGCACAGCCAAGGACTAAAATATCCTCGATAACTTCGATATTTCCTCGAAATTTCCGTTTTTTTCAAACATCGATATTAATACTCATATCTTTCCGATATTTTACTTTAGTCTATTTTTATCTAAATATACAATTTTTATATAAATTTTTGGTAAAATTTCCATCGATATTCGATATTTTCTCGAAATTTCCATCAAAATTTCTTTTTTTCAAACCATCGATATTTCCGTAATCGTCGATATTTAATACCTTGCCGCACAGCTGCACAGTCAGCACAGACCTCCTGTTAAATAAATAACATATTGCCAAGCATGGGTGGTCATTCCATCGTTCCCTGTCACCTTCATCATCATTTACAAGTATCAACTTCATTTGTTATTCATTATACGCAGCTATCAGTAATTGACCACACTAAAAGTAGGTGATCACAGTAGAAGCAAATATGTAATTGACGCGACATGACCTAAAGAACAGATCCAACTTATTAACTAAGCAAAATCCTCAGCAACTGCACATAAGCATTGGCAAAGTTCTTGGGGCTTTGATAGCATGACCATATGACCAGCACCCCTAATCAGTTTCACTTTGTCTATTGGACCATTCCTCTCAATCATCCATCGTTGGAAGTCTTCCTTCATGACCTCATCTTCTTCGCACACCACATAAACTCTCTTCACCGACCCGAATTTCGCTTCTGTTAGTAGGCACTTCTCGTTCAACTCTTCTATGAACATCCCGGATGGCCTTATCAATAGTTTACCTAGTTCCAGAACCTGCATCGAACAATAAACATATCAATACCTACACATCACTAAAATAAATCGAACGCAATGCTGTTTTCCGATCTCAGTTTTGTCTTCACTGTGGAAAGATCTTTTTTGAACTTGCCTCTGACTTGCAGTTCTGGTACAATTTGGCAGCCATGTACTTTGGACCAAACAGTACAGAAGTAATTGCCGGATTTTCTGTGTTTTTGTCGAAAGTAAACTGGTTATCCAACAAGGGTTCCGCTGAGGTCCTCTTCAAAAACTTTGTTTTCATCCCACAATAGAAAGAACACAAAGAGCATTAGCTGTGAAGCCATATATATATATATATATATATATATATATATATATATATAGATACAGCATTATATATAAAGAACTATCTAATGTTCACTCCAAAATTGTGAAAGAGTGCAGAATGACAATTTCCGAGTAAGAATAGCAGCCCCGAAATGAAAAGAAGAGACACATCCTTACTTCGTGTATGAGAGTTCCTGGTGGAGAACTGTAATGAGGCAAATAGGCTGTGAGAAAGACTGCCACCAAAATGTTGCGAGGAAACCTCTCCATGGCTAGAGATATAGGAAGGCCACCATAGCTATGGCCAATCAATATGACCTTCTCATCACGAGAAATAGAATCCATGAACTCAATCAATGGCTTGACATAATCCCAAATTGAAGCCACCTCGTCCACCTGCTTGGAATTGATCCCAGAAGCACCGAGGTCCAGAGCAGTGACACGGTGACCGGCGCCCCGGAGAAGGGTGATAAGCTTGTACCAACACCATGCTCCATGGCAAGTTCCATGGACTAAAACGAAGTGTTTTTGAATCTCATCCATTTACCTGTGCTGTGTTCTTAGCCTTGTAGATGGTCGACTTAGAATGGTACGGTGGGGTATATATACAAAAGCTAGAGCAGAAGAGAAACGAATATATGTCCTAAATTCCCTTATTGCATTGTCCTATTCCTTTATTTCTACTTTTCTATTTTTGTTTCTGTCGTAATGGCAGGTCTGCGCATTCAAATGGAAACTGTAAATGCGCATGAAAATGATCATCCTTTTCGATTTCGTGACGAGTATGGACGGAGCCGCCAATTATAACGGGGCAAATGAACTTTTTCAAGTGAAAGAAGCTTCCAGCTTACCAAAGTGGAAATGAAACTTCTGTAAATGTGGATACAACAAATATAAACTTGTATTTTCCAAACTCATTTAGGTCCGAGAAAGATCGCTTGGAGCATTGGAGATAAGCTCTCACTTGGAAAAAAATTATGATGAGAGAACAGTACCTAAGATTTGATTTTTGGTCGAATTTAGGGGCCTAGTTTTGCACTTTCGCTTAACATGGTAAAGGCAGCGAACTGTTGACATTTCTTTTCATTCAAAATACGCATTGAACACACCCCTGCAACTTAATGACCATTAGATATAAAATAGATGACCATTATTGTTTGGCCTAACTATATACATGATACTTTTAGTTGAGTTATGTTAAATTCTTTCTTTCTAGTTTCTACTATATTAATTTTATTTACATTTTAGAAATTTATATATATATATAGGGATTATCCGGTCCGGACCGTCCGGATTCGCCACAAACGGCCACCGCAAGCCAACGACGGCGCGGTTGGTGCCGGCCGCACTCCTCCCCTCCCGACGCTCCTGTCTGTGCCGACCGGAGCTCCAGCGTCGGCCGAAATTTTCAAGTTGCTGCCCAGAAACTTGAATTTTCCAGATTTCGACGACATGCACAGACAGGAACGTCGGGAGGGGACGAGCCTGGCCGGCACCATCCGCGCCGTCGTCAGCTTGCGGCGGTGGCCGTTTGCGGCGAAGGGCCGTCCTGAAACAAATTGTGTGTGTGTGTGTATATATATATATATATATATATATATATATATAAAATATTACAAAGCATCAATATACATTTTCCCGTTTGATCAAACTCGTGCCAAATCCGGTGCATACAAGACTAGGGGATATGTTAGAAATGATAAGATAACTGAAAAGGGAGATGAGATAATATTTACAAAGTTACAAAGGAATTACGCACTTGGAACCACTTCTTTACAGAGAAACAACCTTACTTGCACTGACAGCTAGTCTTTGCAGAAGGTTACCGACTTAGGACTCCGAGTCATTATGAACATAAGAATTTATTTACCTTCAGAAGCAGATCAGAGAAATGGTATAGCACACAAACTCAGATAATCAACTAAGCATGGTTGGGTGGCCAGTCTGCAGCATCCTCTTGATCATGTCCATCCCGAATGCAGAGTCCGAGGAACTGACCAATGGTAGCACAATATTAACTCAGCAGGGTAATCATGAGCTTCAGAGAAACTTCCTAAACAATCATAACATCGACAACAACAGGAACTTCTTGTCAACAAAACAAGAGCTAGATGCTAGGAGTAGTCGATCATCATTTAGCTAACCAGAAGGAGTGAAGGACATAGTTCTGAATACCCAGAACAAAGATTACAAGGATGCAGATAGCCTTCACCTACTCATAAAATAGACACTAGCATGCCACTAACCATTACATAAGCATGGTGGTTTGTGTTCCCAAGGTAAAGTGGTATGAGATACTATAGGCTTGAGAATCTAGAGCTTACAGTTGGCAAATAATTTATCGATTTCATTATTTTCATATCTAACCAAATTAGATTTGCCTTCATCTTTTTGAAAAGATTACTTCATTAATGATTGTGAAATGCTATAAGCCTGTGTTTCTATGGGCTGGCTAAAGCTCACGTCATGTTCTCCATGAATCAGTCATTTTTTGCCTTCTATTTATGTGCTGGCATACTCATAAACAAGTGTATGACGTATATATTTAACATTATAAGTTGTAAACACCCAGACCTGACAAAATGCAACCTGAATGAGCATCCCAAAGTGCATGCAACTAAAACTACAGAATCAAGCTTCCTCTATACAAGGCAAAAATTCGAACCTAATTTATTTTCCACATCAAGAAAAAAAATTTAAATGTTTAGATAAACCTAGGAATAATCATGTTTAGATAACCCTAGGATTAATCAAGTGTGAAAAGGCAATGACAAGAGAAGTAGGATTGCACCTGTCACATTTATCAATAAGACTACAATCTACTTTCAGAAGGAAAAATAAAAGGCTTTTCTCCACCAGGATATTTCCTAGTTAAATGTCATTTTCAAAATTAGAGTTTAGAGTGTTTCAGTGCTCTCAAGGTCAACAATCATCAATGCCTAAGGATGAGTAGATTTACTTGCCTTTGAAAATCTTTAGATTATAATTTCACTCCTAGGGAAGATGTTAGCTATGCAAGACCTAACTAAAAAATATATTTCAAAGTGAAATGAGAACCAACCTTGGAATAGTAATTTCATATGGGAAAGAGACTACACCCTCAAGATTCGGTATAGGGGGAACGTGATCTTTCTTCTCATTCACAAATTTCACAATTTGAAACAAAACTTCATGAAGAGTTGCTTCAAGTGCAGCTCTGCGAGCAACCCTCTCCTCTGATGCACTTTCTGGAGTCATAGGTTAAGCAAATAAAACAATTAGGGTCAGATGCCATGCAGAAAGTGGATAATCAAAGAAATAAATTCAGTGCACAATAGTAAGTGTACCTCCGGGATCAACTACAAGTTTGGAGTGATGAAATTTGGTAGAATGTGTTTTTGGATTTTGGGCCACATTCAGATTGATATACCACTGTTCCCAATATAACCTCTCTGTTTTGTTAGTGAACCAAGATGCCTGTTTGTTTTTTACTTCGAAGAAAGCCAAGCAGACCTACATCACAAATAATAGCAGTTAATTAGGACGTGTCTACCTATAATATTCTAATGCTAAAAAACTTTAATTGAACAAAGAGAGAATATAAGAGGATAATTTTGGATGAGAAATCAAGCATGCAGGCAAATGTACAAAGCAAAAGGTCATCAGTTCTAGCACAAAATAAACTCTAATTGCAGCACAAGTAATCACTTAAGCAAATAGCAAGTACAGATGTCAAACCTGACTTTTCTTGTTCGGGTGTTTCTCTACCCAACTAATGAATTGCTCAATCTTCTCATCTATTTTCTTTTCAAGTTCCAGATCTCCACATTGCACCTATATATGCAGAAGAATGCATAACAAACGCTAAGATCAGACCAGTGTATGCCTTCTGAATGCCAAAAGATGATACCATTCTATATAGGGCAACAAACTGAATGAAACAAATCTTGGTCAAATTTGAATTCTTTAGGAATTGGTAGTGTCATCAAAACACTCTTGAACTAAATGTATATTTTCTTTGGGAATTCATTACATTATTCAGACAAAAGGAATGCCAGTAATGGTGGCTGAAGAAAAGAAAATGATTCAACTTTAAATGCTCAGTGCAAAACCAAGGTAGCCAAACTTCTAGAGAATGTAAACACTTACATATGTAATTTCAAAAAGCTCCAAATCAACATCTTTTGGCCGCACAAGACCTAAAGCGCGATTGAACACAATTGTGTGAAGTATGCCTGTAACCATGTTCAAAGTGCTGTAAATTCATGTGTAAAAACAATATCATACTGTATTCAGTGCAGTTCAATATCTAAAGCCAAGCCCTTGATAGAATATATAGTCACATATAAACCATGGCCAAACTCCAAACAGCAGAAATCACGGCTTTAACGAACAAATACTGCCACATACTCTAATGATCATACCATGCTTAACTGAGCATTATAAAGCAACCGATAAAAAAAAATTCATATATAAAGGAGAATGTCTAGTAGTATTCCAATCTCAATCCCACTTACTGCGAAATTAGCCACTTTGATATGTGTTTGACAGTTAACGAAGCCCAAAAAAAAAAATTTCCAAAATCCTTAAGTACCATCATACACAATCAAACACGATTGCAAACCCAACCAAAATAGAACAAGAATATAATCTACCAAATTTCAACAGAGCTTTTACGTTGAAGTATCAACATTTCAATCTCTCTATCCCACACAGCAGTCAAAACCTGAAACCTAAATACAGATATCTTATTTTCAATTGTTCTTCCAAGCTCCACTATGTAAATTTTTTTAACCTCCACAGATTAACCTTAATAACCTGATTTCCATATAAACATACTAAATTAAACAGCAGAACTAATCACCAATCAATCAGAACAAAAAAAAAATCAATCTTTCTCGGAAACTTACAGCGAAGAACTTCACGAATCTCAAAGTGCTCGACTTCCTGGAAACAAAAGCAGTAAATTTCAGTTTCTATTGGTGAAAATAATTTTACTTGAATCGAAATTGTTGAGTAGAGATAGAGATGATGAAGCCTATACCAATTCTTTGAGTTGACAAACTTCGCAGTTCATGGTGAAAATAAGGAATTCGGAATTTGGAGTGACTTCGAAACCCTAGATCCTTCCGGCGATGAGCGGTGGGGTTAAAACGGCACCGGTTTTTGATCGGAAATGCTCAAGTTGAAGTAATCGAGTCTTTGACTGACAGAGAATCCTAATTCGCTCTAACTTCGCGGGTGAGAGAGATCTTGGAAGACGATGACGTATGATTTATAGGTAGGCCTTCTCTCATTGGGCCTTTAAAAGTTTATTTTGGGCCTCCTCATGTGGACCGAACTTTGTTACTCCTGAATTTCTTTTTTTCTTTCTTTTTTAAGATTCTATTCACGTACATGATATAAGTACGGAAAAGTAAAAAATGATAATTCATATCTGCACAAAATTGTGAATGCGCTGTTTGTAACATTCACAAGATACACTTATAACCAAGGAGTAAAATATCGGATATCGAGGAAATATCGGCGTTTCAAAATACGGATATTTCGACGGAAATATCGATAAAATATCGATCAAATAGAAATTTTGACAAAAACGATGGAAACTATAAGAAATACATGGAAATTTGTATTGAAACTTTCTAAGGTTGTTTTATGCTATGTTATCGATCATATGTGAGAAGAAAATATTAATAAATTCAAATATATATCAATTTATTGAAATGTTATATGAATTACTATGTGAATAGAGCTGATATTTATTGAAATATAATTTAATATATATAATTTATGCTTGAAACCTAAAATGAGGTTAAACCATCACACCCTTTAACATTATTTGTACATAATATTTCACAAAAGCAACTACATGAATTTTTTTTAAAACCATACATAAATTGATATTATATAGTCGTTGACCCGTTGCCACTAGCTATTATATAGTCGTTGAATCGCTACATAAAAAAAAACAAAAAAAAACAAGCTTATTAGAACATCATAGAAAAATCATGTCAATAAAATTGTAATTACATACATTATCATGTAAAATCATTACACATTACTATTTTGATTATATGTTACAAAAATATACATTATAGTAAAATATATAGTGTAAGACACATTAATATTAAGCATGCACGAGTAAGAAACTTATTAGGAAATTATCAAAACAGAAGTATGATAAAATTAGCTCTTGAAGGTAAGTTAGAAATTAAAATTTGGTGTTGAAAATTATATGTTTTAAATTGTTGAAAATTAGTTTTTGAAGGTAAGATAAAAAAATTCTGAAAAATATCGGAAATATCGGAAATTTCGCCGGAAATATCGGAAAAATCGGTGAAATATCGGAAATATCGGAAAATATCGGGAAATTTCGACGAGAAACTGAAAGAATTGAATCGAAATATCGATCCCACGGAAAAACGAAAATATCGGCGAAATATCGCCGATATTATCGATTTTGAATACCTTGCTTATAACCAATGACGTTAACTCTTAAATTCAATATATTTGTCAAAAACTATATTCTAGTCATTAATTTGTAGTTTGTGTTTGCTCTCAAGTTTGTTCAATATGCATGTTGTTCTCAACCATTGATTATCAACTTGCCATTCAAGAAAAAGAAAAATGAAAAAAAAAAATATTCATTCTTAAATCCTCTTTTCTAAATGTCATTGCTATCAGCCTATCAGTCTACCACCTTGTACGTGGACATCTCAAAAACATTAACACTACTGCAGATTGATAGAGAAGCAACGACTTTTTGTCGTCGTTTCTGACCAAAACTCGTCGCTTCCATATGAAAGAGACGAAAAGTTGTCACTTCGAAGTCCTCGCTTACTTTTCGTCGTTTCCGGTATACAGCGGCGAGTTTTGGGGCAAAAGTCGTCGCTCGGAGTTTATAAGCGACGACTTCTAACTTGGTCGTCTCTTCCAAAATCTACACGACGACTTTTGGTCGTCTCTTCCAGAATCCAAGCGACGAGTTTTGGTCGTCTCTTCATACATCAAAGCGACGATCTTTGGTCGTCTCTTCCAGAATCCAAGCGACGAGTTTTGGTCGTCCCTTAAACAATAAAAGCGACGAATATTGATCAAAATTGGTCGCTTTACGGAATAAATTAAATTTGTGCATTATAACTTTAAGCGACGAATATTGCTCAATATTCGTCGCT
Organism: Potentilla sterilis; assembly: GCA_963682095.1. Lineage (NCBI taxonomy): Eukaryota > Viridiplantae > Streptophyta > Magnoliopsida > Rosales > Rosaceae > Potentilla > Potentilla sterilis. The sequence goes on from OY821764.1 coordinate 38,707,046, forward strand.
CCTATGTTTGTTACAGAGAAGGAAACCTTTTTCTTGGTGTTGTTTGGACCTATTCCATTCACATAAAAATAACACAAAATGCAGTTCAAATGAGATTTCACACATATCCAACATAATACAAGCACACTACATTTTAGAAATACGTAGATTACATTCAAATCTGATAATATGTTTCATAATAACAATGTAGATGTTTCATTACAAGGAAAAAAAGTCCTAATCTAGGTCGTCGAACTCGAGATTACCTTTAGATGCACACGAGGATTTATCGGGGACTGTGGCAGTTGGTTCGGGCACATTGACAGCCGCATTGCCTTGGGCCGTTATGACTTGACCGAGGAGAGCCTCCAGCGTAGTCACGCATTGCTGCATCTCTTCTTTGTCGCGTCTGCTGTCCTCAGTGACGACTTGTAGCTGCCTCTTCAACTCCTCAACCTCCGAATTGTCGCGGGACACGCGTGCACCGCCTCTTGGTTTGGGCGGGCGTCTTAATGCACCCCCTAACCCTGCAAAAAAGGTAAAACAAAAAAAAAATTAAAAACGATTTCGTATCAAAAATAAGAAAACTAAACAGAACAAGATGTTTTAAAAAAATATACCTCGGACCCTTGTCCCCGGCTTCCCACCCAGTTCCTTCTCGACGACAGCCGGCCATCTGCTCCTCAACGCTAACGGGACCCGTCACGTAACTGCCGCTCGCTTCACCACTCACTCGAGAAGCACAGAGCTCATCCATCTTCCTCTTCACCGCTGCCTGCAAAAAAAATTTCATTGATTTGTGTTATTATACTTTTTAATTCGAAATAACTGAAATCGTTGGACCAATAGGGAAGTCATTTACCACTTTCTCTTGCGCATTCTGCGATGATTGATAAACATCGCAGACTGTCTTTAGTATAGGCGCTGGATGCCCTTTCTCCTGATTCGCAGCGACCCGGTAGCTGTAGGGTGTGGTGCCAGAGTGGTGGTTGATTGCAGTCCCCTTCTCCTTTCCGTTGTTTCGGTTAGCGGCGTTCCGGGCACACATCCTCTGCAAAAAGGAGTATAAATATGAGTATAAGAAGCTATTTTCTGAAATGCAAAAACCTCTAATTAATTTACATTACCTTATAATCATCGTCCTCAAAGTGAACTTTGAGCCACTCCCACTGCTCCGGTCGGTGGATAAACTTTGCAGGCGTCGCCTTTGACACTTCGACGTAGTGTGTGTGGCAGTCGTACTTCCAGTCCTTGTAAATCTTTCCAGCCGTCTCGTCAATGTATTTCCACATGCCTGTCTCGGTGGGAGGAAGGTGATAGAGCGTCTAGTAACAAACAATTAAAAAAAAACATTAGAAACATCATATTTCAATATAATGTCATTGAAAAATAATGTTAAAAAAGTTGTAAAATAATGTTTTACCTCCATATAAGTGGTCAATGTATCTTGATGCTCCTCTTCCAGCTCAGCAAATGAAGGCGCAAGCATCGGCACTTTGCTCCGCTCCCGATGTCTCGGGACATCAAAGTCCTCCACTTCAATTCTGCGGGACCCTTGTGTTGCTCGGCGTAAGCAACCTTCAGAGGTTGGTTGTTGTTCATCATCTTCAACCACTGCGTCTTTGTGCCCGTATAGATGCCAGGCTTATCAGGGTTCTGCCTTTTCACCTTCTTTCCCGTTCTCATATCAACCAGCTATGTGATAGAACATACATGTCCATTTTGTATAAAGCAAATAATAGACTTGAAGGAAAAAAGAAAAAGAAACGGTATATCAATATGGTAGCTAAAGTATAGACTATAAAGCAAATAATATACATTTGTAAATTATAGATGATTTCCGCAACCCAGTGGCTCTTAATAATCTTAGGTCACAAATGGGGAACTTCATTCCTATTACAAGTTATAGGATTGGAGGCTAAGATTACACAATACCACATAAGATCATTTCAGCACAGTTTAACAATCATTATATCAACAAATCTATGCAGCAAGGGGGTAAAATAGGCCCAGCGAGCATATATGTTTTCATTTTTCCCTTCACTGGATAATACATCATGCAAGGCGATGATTACAGCTAAGCTTACTATAATTACACAAAGCCAGTGAAGCATCTCTGCCGAAAATACAACAAAAAATCTTAAAACATTGGAAATGTCAAGGCAAATACTGGTCAACGGAAATTGCAGCTATAGTTGATACAATTCTTTTCTTAGTCAAGTGAAATACAGACAACATTAGGATAGATTCAGTTAGAAAGCTAGTACACAGGTTTACTATATAAAGGGATTTCAACATCGTTAGATTTCAGTTAAGATAACATAGCAGTTGTTATGTACAAGTTCACTAAGATTTAGTAATCCCCATTCTTAAGCACACACTCACTGTTGACAGTATTCTCTAATTCAAAAATTCAAAACTCAAGCCTTAATTGACATGTCCACATAGGTAACATAGCTAATGATGATACTGAAGTCATTAAACCAGGATATCAAGATGTTCTACCAGGATACCAAGGGCACAGGGAGACTCAGAGTCTTTTGGATTGTGAAGTTGAGCAACAGACTAACAGACTTGTGCTTTAATAGTCTAAAATTCTCAACTTTCAAAGATATTTCTACAATCGTTGACCTAGATAGGAAATATAGAACATTACAAAGAAAAGCTAGCAAGATACATAAAGGTATAGAATACCTACAGAAGTTACTTGATAAGTTACACTCAGCACATAAATACCCCATACTTGGACTGAAAGTGTGGGCACTAACTAGATAAACATCAAAATTTTGAATTTTCCTCAGTAACATATATACCTATATCTACGTTGTAAAGCATTTTGGAGACAATGATAAGTTCTGAACTTCTGATAGAGAAGCAAGCTACTCAGTGTCTCTGCATATAATTACACCTCACCCAGACAAAACCAATAAAAAGATTGGTTGCTTAAAGTAGCTTCACATGGTGGATATTTAGATCAGCAATGATCACAGTATACCATCATATATTATTGAGCAATTCAGTGAGCATTCTACAAAAAGAGCACAATAAACTAAACAACAAGATTTGATACAAAAACAGTTCAAGTATCCAGATTCACAAAAATCAAAATTCTTGACAACTAAAATTTTCAATAAATTACCCGGCTCTTTCGGACCCCTCTTAGTCCTAATATTGAGTGGTGGTCCGTCGTCCCCTTCCATAGAGGCAGCTCCACTGCCCCCCGCACCGCCGCTCCCGATATCATCGCCACCTCCACCAGCCCCCAAGCCCGAAGGGGGGGTTTCGTCGAGAGAGGGGATTGGCACCAGCGCGTTTGCCTCTGGCGCCGTCGTCTCCTCCGCCGCTGCAGCCAATCTTGCTGCAATTTCGGCCGCTTTCCTCTCCCTTCTCGCCTCGAGGTCCTTCTTTCTCTACTGGGCACTAGAATCTGGTGCCATTGTTGAAAATAAAGGGTTAGGGTTTCGAATTACGGGTTTGGGGAAAAAAAATCCCGTCTAGATTAGGTTTCGGGTTGGAAGGAGTAGTGGTTTTTGGTTAGGGTTTAGGGTGGTGGTTTCGGGTTGGAAGGAGAGGGGTTTTTCAGTTTGAAGAGAAAGAGAAGAAATTGGAGGTTTTGAGTTTAGATGGGAAGAAGAAGCAAATGAGGAAGAAGAACACGAGCAAATTAAAGATTGATCGGAAGCGACAAATTTACGCAAAAGTCGTCGCTTCATTACCAACAAAGTTAGCGACGAACTTAGTCTAAATTCGTCGCTTAATATACACTGCAGCGACGACTTTTGCCTCTTCCTCGGTAACCGAGGGGGCTTCAAAACTCGTCGCTTCAATATATATGAAGCAACGACTTTTGCCTCTTCCTAGGTAACCGAGGGGGCTTCAAAACTCGTCGCTTCAATATATATGAAGCGACGAATAAGTTTAAGGAAGGTCAACCTTCGTCGCTTCAATAAGTTTAAGCGACGAATATTGGCATTATGCGTCGCTTCAATTAAATTTAACATATTAGTTATTTTAAGAAATATATGTTTTCATTTAATTAGAATATTGTAAATATTGTTCAAATTTACAACAATAAATATATATATCATCATTATCATATTACAACATGTACCATAATTAACTAGTAGGCTTCCTCTTCGTCGTCTCCGCCATCATCGTCTTCATCTTCCTCTTCTTCTTCCTCATCGAATTCATCGCCACTGTCATCTTCCTCACTGTTTGATTCTTCATTTTGTTCGTGTACTTCTAAATCGAGTTGGAGATTAGATGCATCAATATGGTAAAATTGTATTGCACCTAGTGTGTCCTCTTGGTAAGGCTCTGTGATTTGATTCCCTGAAGGAGGCATGTTGTCTATAGTTGCAAGTACTTCGGCACTGTATACATTTCGATGCGACATTTCTTGCACCACCTTCCAAGTACCACCCGCCGCAGGATCGTTCAAGTAGAACACTTGTTTAGTCTTCACAGCAAGACAAAATGGTGGACTCTCATAGTAACTAGTGTTAGTATCCACCGATATCAAACAATGATCTACCTTGACGGTGTCAATTTCTTCGTCCTCCTGATCGTCAGTGGTGTTGTGCCATATAACTTTGAACAATACGACCGACAAATTGTCTGGATAACATACCTCGACTACATAGTCAAGATGGGCATAGAAGTGTTGAGACAGGTTTCCAAGCTTCGTGCTTAACATCACCCCGCTATTTTGAGTCACGAGCCTTTGATCTCTATCGAATGAGACATACTTGATACCGTTCACGTTGCAGGCCTTATAAATCCGAGTGAATTGCGGACCTCGAGCCAATGACCATATTGCCCTGTTAAAATTAGGGTTCTGAGCATCATATATTCTCTTGGCCTGAAAATAGATTGTGTTAGTTCTACACTATTCAGTTTTCGTAGAGAATTTTAAGAATCATATATTCAGTTTTCGTACAAATTTTAAAAACCATGGATGGAAACTCCTCCTTCGATGGCGCTGGTCGTAATCGTCACCATATTTCGCCGTATACAGCTGCAAATGAGCGTCCATGTAATATTAAGCTTCTTCTGTATCCGTCAAAATTTGCCAGTGAGCCTCAGGCGTTTGCTCCTCTGTTAACCTGATATTTCCGGTGGTATCCATAATACACGGTTGAACTAACTGAGAAACAGAACTAATATTCCATATTGGGGGATTGGGCTCTTCGTGTTCTTCCAATTGCATATACGACTTACAGTACGTCACCGACTCCCATGATATGTACCTTTCTGCAATACTCCCCTCCGGATAACGTGTATTACTCATTGACTGTTTATAGTCACCTAATTGCCTGTAAAATGATGAATATGATTACTGCATATATAAGGTCGATACCAATTTAGTTTGAACATTAAGAAACATATTTGATTAATGCATATACCTTTCCGTCGGATACATCCATGTAAAATGTACTGGGCTTGTAAGCATAACTTGTTCGGGAAGGTGAACCATGAGATGAACCATAGAGGTGAAAAAATGTGGAGGAAAAATCAACTCCAAATTACAGAGAATGATCACAATCTCATCTTTCATCTGTTGGACATCTGTCTTCTTCAACTCCCTAGCACATAATTTTCGAAACCAATTTGACAATGCTATCAATGGCTTCACGACGTTATTCGGAAAAAATCATCGGATAACCACTGGAAGAAGACGTTGAAGCAGGACATGGCAATCATGCGTCTTCAATCCATAGAACTTTTTCTCGGTTAGTTTCACCTTATTTCTCAAACTTCCCGCATAGTCAAGTGGATACCTAACACCGCGAAACCATTCGAATACTGCTTCAAGACGATCCTCTTCAACTAAAAAGGGTGCATGAGGAACCTTTCCCGTCCTCTTTTCAGCTTCCGAACACCACTGACTTTTGCGTATTCCCCTCTTCTGCAAAGCTTCGCGAGCCCTTGGACCATCCTTGGTCTTCCCTTCAATTGAAAAAATGGTGGCCAGGATATTGTCACCCACGTTCTTTTCAATGTGCATGACATCTAAACAGTACTTGTGTAACAACGACGACCAATAGGGAAGCATCCAAAATACGCTCTCGTGGGTCCAACATTTTCTGTTGTGTGCCGAGTAAGGGACACGAAAATACGGATGATGGCTAAGAGTGGCGTAACTGTGTGACCGAATTTCCTCCAAAATTTCATCTCCTTTCTTATGAGCTGGCCTTTTTCCCCACTCTGGCTTCCCGTTAAATGCCAAACTAGATCGCATTGGTGAATTCTCGTCTAGCCATTTCTGATGCCCTTCATAAACAATTCTCCCACAAATATGCTTCGCCGTCAGCTCATCTAGACAAATTGGACATGGCTTGTACCCTTTCACCGTTGAGCCCGCAAGCATCCCTAAACCAGGAAAGTCACTTATAGTACACATCACCGCTGCCTTCATCGTGAATACATCATTGTCGACTCTGTCAAAAGTATAGACTCCATTTTCCCATAAATCTATGAGCTCATCGATCAATGGACGAATGAGTACACTAAGGCACCTTCCTGGAGATTTAGGGCCAGGAATCAACACGACCAACATATTATATTCCTTCCTCATACACATATTAGGGGGTAGATTATATGGCATCACAACCACGGGCCACGTACTATGTTGGGTTGTCATTGTTCCAAATGGACTGAAACCATCAGTTGCCACTCCAAGCCGCACATTTCTTCCCTTATTGTCGTCGAAACCTGGAAATGTCATGTTAAAATGTTGCCATGATTCTCCATCAGATGGGTGCTTGTCGCCTCTCCTTATGCCATCGCATATGCTTTGCTGTGTGTGGGGACATAAATAGGCGTTTCAACCTTGTAGTGATAGGGAAATACCATATTATCTTTTTTAGAAGGTCATCCATATCTGGCTTATATCTTTGAGCACCACATATTGGACAACTCATACGAGTTTTATTTACAGCCCCCCTGAATAGGTAACAGTTGAACTCACAAACATGAATTTTTTCATATCCAAGGGAAATATCCTTGATGATTTTTTTAATTCTCGAATAACTCACAGGAAAATTATTGACTTTAAAAAACTTATGCACCCATTTACATAATTTATCAATACTCGTATCCGACCATCCGTTTTCAACTTTAATTTCCATTTCATGTAATGTGACACTTAATACAGTTTCTTCACTCCCTTCATACAATGGGGTTTGAGACTCCTTTAGAAGCCTTTCGTACTTAGCGTAATCATCATCTACCATGTCATTGAACTGAACTTCAGCGTTTTCTTGAACGACATTATGCGGTGCATCTGCATGGTATCCAGGATAGTATGGAAATACATCTTGTATAATCTCCACAGGCGGGATCACTGAAGGACCGGCAATACTGGAAACCTGGACTCTGTCTTGAAGCCACTGTCTCCGTTTACTGATCATTGCCGGTTCACCAGAAACTTCTCCGTGTAGGTGCCAAACTGTGTAAGTCGGATCTAAACCATGGTGCAAGCAGTGATGATAAATCTCTATGAGTTTCTTATAATAAAGACCATTTCTGCAAACTGCGCACGGACAAGGAAGAAATTCAATTCCAGCAGTGCGAGCGGAAACAAAATTGATGAAGTTAACTAAGCCTGTGCTGTAATCAGGGTGTGTAAACTGAAGATTCATCCAAGATTTGTCGGGGACATCATCCATGTTTCCTGTTACAACATAAACAGACAATATGGATAAGGTTAGCACACAACATTTATAATACAATCAGAACCTGTCCCAACACTTCTTCTCCTTATTCCTCCAGGTTGGGTCCTATCCCCTTCAGGCGAACACGAGTTTGTTGATCCTTTTGCTATTCATGTGGTTTCAGCTACAGTTTTGGGAAATTTTGGCAGCATCTCCCTACAGTTCCTCAAGTGCACAAAAATCTAAACAACCTAATTTGCACTCGAGGAACATTGTAGAGAGACAATGTCGAAACTATATCCCAAAACTTAAACTTAAACCACATGAATAACAAAAGGATCAACAAACTCGTGTTCGCCTAAAGTGTCCAAAAATGGGACAATTCGAGAATCAACAACTCATCTCGATCAACTAGATGCGTTGTTGATTCTCAAACGGGAGTTCTAAGTTGATAAACACCACAATTATATATAATATGAAAACATAAATTTACACACGGCACCACACTCCCTCACTAAGTCACTCGCATGTTTCAGAAACCCTAACTACCACAATCTATACACAACACAAACCAATTACATCATTAATCAATAATTTCAACATAATCCACCATAAAATTCTAATTTCACACAGTTTCACTATTTGACAAAATTTCATTTTCACTAAATTTCTCAATTTCACTAAATTTCAAAATTTCACTAAATTACACTAACATTGAATTTCACTAAATTTAACAATTTCACAAACTAACATAATCTTAATTTCACTAAATTTCACCAAAATTCTAACATTTTCAATGAACTCATTCCATGGTTTATCACAATTTTCATATTCTAACACTAAAACAACAACAAATCACAAAATTGAACACCCTAAATCCAACTTCCATTAAACAACATAAACAACCATTTCTCATGAATTAATACATAATATGCTCACAAAGAGGGATAAATATAAGGAAATTGCACTAACCTTATTTAAGAATCAAAGAATTAGCAACCCAAGTCCAATAATGTACAATTTCTTCTAATTTCTCCCTCTTCTCCTTCTTCTCCACCAAAACTAGATGCAGAAACCCGAGCACAGTATCTATCAAATTTTTTCACCTATATAAACAGCTGTCATTTAAGAGGAAGTACAATGATTGGTGGAAAAAAAAAGCGACGAATATTGACCAAAAGTCGTCGCTTAAATTATAATACAGCGACGAATCGACAATATTGGTCGCTTCGGTATTTTTATGGCGACGAATATTGAATAAAACCAATATTGGTCGCTTCAATAATTTGTGAGCGACAAAGTTTCAAAAAATGTCGTCGCCTGATAACAGGAAGCGACGACTATTGCATAAAACCTATATTGGTCGCCTGTGTGTGTTCCAGCGACGACTTTTGATTTTCTAACTTCAATATTCGTCGCTTCAATGGGTTTCTGCAGTAGTGTAACTTTCCATTATTGAAGAAGTGATGAGCTCTACTCGAGATCAATGATTTGATCGCTTGAATCAATTATCTTGTATATTATTATGAAAGCCTTGCATATGTATTTGTTAGAATAATACCAATCCATGTATAAGCTCGTTTCTATCTTTGTCGTTGACAAATTGTTATCAGAGAGTAGTAATGCATGTCAATCTCAAATTATAAAGTTTGAAAAGGAATGACGTCTGATCGAAGAAAATCCAACCATATATACTCTTTCATGTGTGCGCCCAGTGCCCTAACTAGTTGAAAGTGATGCATGCAACCTCATTCTTGTTATGATCCAGAAGTCTTCCACCTATTACAGAATATGACAGAATTCTAATAAAATAATTCAATCTTGTTGATTGGAGAGGAAAATTATTAACTACTACTATAATTTGCGTCTAGAATTGCTTCACAGAGATGTGTTCAAAACTTCAAATGCTTAATGTACATGCTGTCGGGGGCAGTTGAATATCAATGTAGATGATGTCGGGCAAATCGGTACGAGTCTTGTCCTTATTAAGAGAGACCGATGACAATTACAATTGACATCAATAATATCTGAGAGAGAATCGATGGAGGTGAATGATTTAAGGTAATCTATGTAATCTCAGTGGTGCCGTCGTGATTTGGACTGATGTACCTCTATAACTCATTAGTTTATTCAATGGCATATCTCAGTCCTGCATTAGGTGACACTAATTGTCGAGAATGAGAATAGATATATACGTAGAAATTAAAATAATGTTTTGGATCCTTTTGCAAGAAAAGAAAAAACAAAAGGTAATGTAATCTGCCAACTACACACTATCATAATGCTGGATTTTCAGTTGCAGGAGTTGGGAATTTAGGGAACCCTAGTTGCTAGTTTTGGATGATTACGAAGTTTTATTTGTTTTGGGAATTTTGGTTGAGAATGAGCGATCCACGTACACTAGTGCATGCTCAAGTTTCAAGGTGGTGTTATCTTCATCTCTCAACAATCAATGTCATTTCTATAATTATACATAACAATTGCCATCTCAGTAGGCCTAGCAGCTATAAGTTTCCACTGTTTTTGATTAGTAATTTGCAGATTGATCGAGAGGGTTCAATTCTATATATATATACATATTTCTCTTCTTGTGTGGGAGCTGTTGGAGTCTAGCTAGTAGCTACCTAATCAGTGTAATCATAAACTTATAGATGGAGAACATATTCTTGTGTATGCCAATTGAGTTAATTAATCAAATAACCAAACTGTTCTTCACATATGTATTCATCTATTTATTATATATATTGATTGATATAAGGGAAAAATAGACGTCTTTTTCATCAAATGGGATCATTGAGCCAATCTGTTTCTGGCCGGGCTCCATATATCTGTCAACTTCAATAGAGAATAATTCAGGCCTTGGCCCTTACCACACCACTGAAGTGTCGGCCTCTCCAAAGTCATTAGCTTGCACTGTTTCTAACTTCTAACAGATTATGCTAATCCAAAGAAATGATCGACTCATTCTTACTTTTAAGTATCAATGGATGTCTGGCCTGAAGCCCTGAACTGACCTCAATCTCCATTGGAAATAGGAGGCTGCTCACAAATCAGAACGACTAGAATATTAGAAGATCTTAACCAGATCTCAGTCTTGGTATTTGTACAGTTCAACCGGGATTTGGTTTTCTATAAATCACAGGGGATCGAACAACATATGTAATATCTACCCTCAGCTAGCTAACTAGCTCTTTGCGACTTGGTTATCATGACTGCCACTGTTGTTAGTTCCTCTCCAATTCAATATGCACAAAGCCACATGCATGCAAACCTTATGCAAGGGACATGATCTACACTGCCTCTGCAACTCGGATTTTGTCCATTTTAGCTTTTGCCAGGTTTAAACCCTAGCTATATACGTACTCTCCATTGGGTTCTGCAATCTGATAGAAGAGAGGCCTGTAATATTTGGTGGCATTATATTTCAAGGTTCGGGACCCCCTTATATAGGGGGAATGTTTATGATTATGAAGTAACTATCTATCGCCCTCCATTCAAGGAATTTTGTGTCAACCTACTCGATCTCCATGATCGAGTTACCCTACAATAATACTATGCTTCTTACATAAGTACAAAATATAGTTCCTTGGAGGATCCCGAGAGAATAGTATGCAAACAAAACCCAAATGACAAAATGATCTTTAAGTGACATTGTACGTTGCCATCGGTGATTGATTTTCATATTCCAAAACGGACAAATATTTCTGTGCTTGCGAGAATCTTGATGGGGTAGTGGTCGTGGAGGAGTTGATATACAACTATATATACAAGAAGACGTTAATTACGTCTTAGAACAAATATATCTCAAACAAGGCTAGTTAGTGATCTGATTGATATATGAATTTGTAAATGCTACATATTTCGTTCTCATCTTTCAAATAGTACGAGTGTAATAGGAGCGATAAAATGATCATCCTAAGATGATCATGTCATGACTATTACAAAGACTATAAGATGAACCATTATACCTTGAGATGGACATATGAGATCGATAAAATCTGTTTAGTAAATTTTGATATAGGATCGATCGAGCGTAAGTTGTTGATTTTCTTTCTTCTTTTGTCGAAACGACAAGAAGAAATGAGAATGGGCAGGAGTGGACCTACTTACAAGCTGCTTATGTGTGTGCATGTGAAGGGGAGATCGAGGGAGTCGGAATTATTGGAAGCACTTTAATCGGAATAGAACGAAACGCGCGAAAGGTAAGGTGCCCTAGAAAAGCTGTATTTGCCACTTAAGGAGAGGACAGACATTGTTGGGGTCTATATTTTTAGAATGTGGAATTCCATATCACATCCCTCTATATATTCTCATCCAATGCATCATTCTCTCTTCTCATGTCACATCAAACCCGTACCTGAATAATTATACTGTACTCTCACAATTATCATATCTACATGCATGATCGATATGATTTCTCTTTTCATTTCTTTAAAATTCAATTCCCCGTCTTTTATAAACAATATATATATATATATATATATATATATATATAAAATTTCTAGCTAGCTTCTTGGTTTTGCCTTCTAATCCCTATGCAGTTAGGAATTGAATTATAGATATATATATACGTACTCTAAACTGATACGTTGTACAAATAATCATACCCTAAATGTGAGAGTATTTACGAAATACGGTGAACAGTACGTGTATGTGATATATGGAACAGATAGACACGACAGTAATAACACGTACATAGATTGAATTACTGTAGCTCAAAGCATGACTAGGCAGAACTTAACCGAAATAGGACGTGAGCGACTAAACGCAATGGAAGATTTTAACACCTCGCTCATCTCTATCTATAGCTGTGAGTTGTCATGACCTCGCAATTGAGAGTCAAGAATACACCGTAGACCAACCAAAAACATACACCACCAAAGTGAGGGTGTCGCAGAATACCTAGACTGATCGAGAGGCATTAAACAATATCGATCATCCTAAACGATCAAGGCATCCATTTGATTTTTGAGCTAGATATGTGAATCAGTGGCTCGATCTAGTCGTCTAATCTTAGAAACTATTACAGATTATTTCCACATATACCATGAACTAGAAGAAGTACGAGTAAGAACCAAGTAGCTGCTAGTACAATATGTGGTATTTGATCATCAGATTTTAATACCCGTAATACGGTATATATATATATATATATACATTTTTGTTTTAGCTAGGGCACTAATTTTACCTAGGGTTTTCTTTTTGGTAAATAAATAATGTAACCTAGGGTTTGGATTTTGAGGGAGATTCGGCGCGAAACGAATCTTGGATTGCATAGTGTTGAGAAAGCAACTGATAGGATAGAGGGACTGGGCAAAACAGAGACCCTCTCTCAGAGAGTAATAGAGTGCCCGAGAATCGAGGAGGTAAAGCAACGACGACTGCCCCACTCAGAGCCACAGCCAACATTGACGGCGACCACCCTGATTACCTGCCCGCACTGCCCGGCCTGCCCACACTGCCCAACATGTGTTCCTCAACGAACAAAGGCCAAAGCTCACGTCGTTTTCTGCTGCCCGCATGCTAAAGCCGATGTCGTCTTCGTCGTCGGAGAGAGACTCACGTCTGGTCTAAACACTCTATGATCTGAATCTCGCGCTCCGGACGGCACGCGCGGTCAGGTACGTGGACAGTACGAACGTCACCATCTGTTCACCAATAATTTCGAGGTTTCGAAAAGCAGACCGGATCGGGACCGGAGCAGACCCCTCTATTATATCTGTTTTCAATTTCTTGAACCACCGATATCAATCGAGTTCCACTACTGGCAAAACAGACATGGAGTTCTCTTTTTTCATGTGGCATGTGTTTTCCTTTTCCATTCTCATTTCGTTTCCTCAGCACGAAAGTGTTAAGTGTGTCACTGTGTTGGACTAATTGGGGACCTAGCTCATGCATGCAAGCTACATTAAGTTCTTCAAGCTTTGCACTTTAACTAATTTCTAGTTCTGCACATACAACTACACAAGAACAAGTATTATGCATGGCTACTCTTAGTTCTAGTTTCCGACTTTGGTTCAATAGCTAGCTCGAGTGCTTTGGTCAAAGAATTTGAAGGCTGATACATCAGTTCTGGACTTCTCTGGCTGTTCATAAGAGAACAGGAGTACAGGCTATCCCATGCTCTGTTCTTAAGCAGCCTTTGATGTTTGAGTCCACAGTTTATTGCATGAGTTGACAGAATGGGAATGGAAAAGGACAAAACTGGAATGGGAAAGCATTTACTATCTCAGTAGCTCTTTTCTTGTTGTAGTTAAAAAATTAATTAACCTAGTATTAGTTGTTCAACTTTAATCTAAATCTGGCCTACCCGCTAATTAACTAATCCATTCATATGCTTAATGGAGATTGTTTACCTGCAAGACTTTTCTGGGGAATAATTAATTAAAGAAAGTGCCAGGAAATCACTAATTACACATTGTACATATATATATTAGCTTGAAGCTTAAGGGATAAGATTTACCCTTCATGATAACAATTTTCAAATCAAGATCGATGGTGATTGACAATTGGTTCAACAAATCTCAGACATGTAGACCCCTCAGAATGTTATAATCTACTTCTTTTATTCTCTTAAGAATGTTCAATTATTCTGTATTAACTAACACGGTTCAAAGTGATCTGCATTCAAACCATAGAAGTTAGCTTGTTCACACAATTAGAACATATAATTGGTCCAACATTAACTTGATTAGTGGTTTAGTGAGTACTAAGTGATAAGGTTGCATCAACTTGATTAATTTACAATTTGTCTTATGCCAGGGTAATTTGGTGACACAGTGTTGCATCAACTTGATTAATTTGCAATTTGTCTTATGCCACGGTAATTAGGTGACACAGTGTTAATACTATATTGCAGAGCTAATTAATTAAGAAGAGACCATTCAGTACTTACATGACCTGATGACCAAGGTGCAAGGAGTCTATTTCACAAGCTTTTGGGGAATTTCGTACATAATTATAATATGAACCGATTAAGTAGCTGGTATAGAATGTGTCGATGCCATAAATTTCAATGAAGATTGTATACCGAGACTAATAGGTGAGCTAAGATTGTAACTGTAATGCCTTATTATAAGCTCTCACCACTACTGGAAAACAGGTATGAAGCGACGAATATTGAAAAGGGAACATCAAAATTCGTCGCCTCAACACATTGAAGCGACCGATATTGATTTTGTCGCTTCAGAAATTGTGAGCGACGAACTTTGATCAATAGTCGTCGCTTAAAATTATTGAAGCGACGACTTTTGATATGTTGTCGCGTAAGAACAGTGTTGTGTAAACTGAAGCGACGAAAATTTAACTTTCGTCGCCGACTCAAAATTCAAGCGACAAAGTTCAAGATCTTCGTCAATATTCGTCGCTAAGATATGAAACTAAGCGACGATTTTGTAAAAGTCGTCGCATCATAATAAACGAAGCGACGGATTTTGTACAATCTTCGTCGCTTCAACTTTTGAAATCTGCTATAAAGCCCTCAGCTTAAACAGAAGACAGAAGGTTGAAGAAATGCAGCAAAACACTGTAGCAGCTGCGAAAAATCTCCAAAACTCCTGATTTCGTCAATTTCGGGGTCCGGAAGCTTGGGTGTTCTCTTCCAATTGCTTTGTAGGTTAGTATAATCTATCATCTTCATTGGAATCACCATATTTTGGTTTGATTGGTTGAATTTAGTGTTTGATTTCTTGAGTTGGATTTGGTTTATAATGTGCTTTGTGTTGTTTTTAGTGTTGGGTGTTTGAATATATGCTGGAGTTGGGGTTGATTTTGGTGAAATTGAGATTATGTTAGTTAATTTGTGAAATTGTTATATTTAGTGAAATTAAATTTTAGAGAAATTGGGTGAAATGGGGAAATTTAGTGAAATTGGGAAAGTTAATGAAATTGAATTTCAGCTTAATTTAGTGAAACCGTAAAATTTAGTTAAATCCAAATATAGTGAAAATGAAATTTTGTGAAAGAGTGAAATGTAGTGAAATTAGAATTTTACGATGTAATTTGTTTGTGTTGTGTGTGGATTTGGTAGTTAGGGTTTCTGAAACATGCGAGTGGCTTAGTGAGGGAGTGTGGTGCCGTGTGTAAATTTATTGTTTCGTGTTATATATAATTGTAGTGTTTATCAGCTTAGAACTCCCGTTTGAGAATCAACAACACATCTAGTTTATCGAGATGGGTTGTTGATTCTCGAATTGTCCCATTTTTGGACACTTTAGGCGAACACGAGTTTGTTGATCCTTTTGTTATTCATGTGGTTTCAGTTTACGTTTTGGGATATAGTTTCGACATTGTCTCTCTACAATGTTCCTCGAGTGTAAATTAGGTTGTTTAGATTTTTGTGCACTTGAGGAACTGTAGGGAGATGCTGCCGAAATTTCCCAAAACTGTAGCTGAAACCACATGAATAACAAAAGGATCAACAAACTCGTGTTCGCCTGAAGGGGATAGGACCCAACCCGGAGGCATAAGGAGAAGAAGTGTTGGGACAGGTTTTGATTGTATCATAAATGTTGTGTGCTAACCTTATGCATATTGTCTGTTTATGTTATGACAGGAAACATGGATGATGTCCCCGACAAATCTTGGATGAATCTTCACTTTACACATCCTGATTACAGCACAGGCTTAGTTAACTTCATCAATTTTATTTCCGCTCGCACTGCTGGAATCGAATTTCTCCCTTGTCCGTGCGCAATTTGCAGAAATTGTCCTTATTATAAGAGACTGATAGAGATTTATCATGACTGCTTGCACCATGGTTTGGATCCGACTTAAGTTTGGCACATACACGGGGAAGTTTCTGCTCAACCGGCAATGATCAGTAAACGGAGACAGTGGCTTCAAGACAGAGCCCAGGCTTCCAGTGTTGTCGGTCCTTCAGTGATCCCGCCAGTGGAGATTATACAAGATGTATTTCCATACTATCCTTGATACCATGCAGATGCACCGCATAATGTCGTTGAAGAAAACGCTGCAGTTCAGTTCAATGACATGGTAGATGATGATTATGCTAAGTATGAAAGACTTCTAAAGGAGTCTCAAACCCCATTATATGAAGGGAGTGAAGAAACTGTATTAAGTGCCATATTACATGCAATGGAAATTAAAGTTGAACACTGATGGTCGGATACGAGTCTTGATAAATTGTGCAGATGGTTGCATAAGTTTTTTAAAAAACAAAATTTCCCTGTCAGTTATACGAGAATTACAAAAATCCTAAAGGATCTTTCCCTTGGATATGAAAAAATTCATGTTTGTGAGTTCAACTGTTACCTATTCAGAGGAGATGAAGATAAGTACCGTCGGACTTGTCCAGTATGTGGTGCTGAAAGATATAAGCCAGATAAGGATGCCATTCCAAAAAAGGTAATCTGGTATTTCCCTGTCACTCCAAGGTTGAAACGCCTATTTATGTCTCCACACACAGCAAAGCATATGCGATGGCACAAGGAGAGGCGAGTAGATGAAAGTACCCTCCGGCACCTATCTGATGGAGAATCATGGCAACATTTTAACAGGACATTTCACGGTTTCGACGACATTAAGGGAAGAAATGTGCGGCTTGGACTGGCAACTGATGGTTTTAGTCCATTTGGAACAATGACAACCCAGCATAGTACATGGCCGGTGGTTGTGATGCCATTTAATCTACCCCCTAATATGTGTATGAGGAAGGAATATAATATGCTTGCCGTCTTGATTCCTGGCCCTAAATCTCTAGGAAAGTGCCTTACTGTACTCATTCGTCCACTGATCGACGAGCTCAAAGATTTGTGGGAAAATGGAGTCCCTACTTTTGACAGAGTCGACAATGATGTATTCATGATGAAGGTAGCGCTGATGTGTACGATAAGTGACTTTCCTGGCTTAGGGATGCTTGCAGACTCAACAGTAAAAGGGTACAAGGCATGTCCAATTTGTCTACATGAGCTTACGGCGGAGCATATTTGTGGGAGAATCGTTTATGAAGGGCCTCGAAAATGGCTTGACGAGAATTCACCAATGCAATCCAGTTTGGCATTTAACGGAAAGCCAGAGTGGCGAAAAAGACCAGCTCATATGGACGGGGATGAAATCTTGGAGGAAATTAGGTCACACCGTTACGCTACTCTTAGCCAGCATCCTGATTTTCATGGCCCTTATAATCCAAACAACAGACAATGTTTCACCCATGAGAGCGTTTTCTGGATCCTTCCCTATTGGTCATCTTTCTTACACAGGTACTGTTTAGATGTCATGCACATTGAAAAGAACGTGGGTGATAATATCCTTGCCACCATTCTTGCAATTGAAGGGAAGACCAAGGATGGTCCAAGGGCCCGCGAAGCGTTGGAGAAAAGGAAAATCCGCAAAAGGCAGTGGTGTTCGGAAGCTCAAAAGAGGACGGGAAAGGTTCCTCATGCACCCTTTTTAGTTGAAGAGCATCTCCGTGAAGAAGTATTAGAATGGTTTCGCGGTGTTAGGTATCCACTTGGCTATGCGGGAAGTTTGAGAAATAAGGTGAAACTATCCGAAAAAAAGTTATATGGATTGAAGACGCATGATTACCATGTCCTGCTTCAACGTCTTCTTCCAGTGGTTATCCGAGGATTTTTGCCAAATAACGTCGTGAAGCCATTGATAGCATTGTCAAATTGGTTTCGGAAATTATGTGCTAGGGAATTGAAGAAGGCTGAGGTTGCACAAATGAAAGATGAGATAGTGATCATTCTGCGCAATTTAGAGTTGATTTTTCCTCCACATTTCTTCACCTCTATGGTTCATCTCATGGTTCAGCTTCCCGAACAATTTAGAAGCGAAATGGTTTTTGGTTTTACTTCTCTTTTACCATTGTTGCAGGGTTAGGGGGTGCGTTAAGACGCCCGCCAAAAGAAAGAGGCGGTGCACTCGTGTCCAAAAAAGATGAGGAGTTGAGGACCCAACTAGCAACCGCCATCCAACAGAACACCGAGATGCAACAACGTATGAGAGAGATGGAGGGTCACCTCCAGGTTTTGATGGCGGCCCAAGCCGTTGCGGTACCAACAGCTCCACTCCCTGACAAATCCTCATGTGCTAGTGCTTGTTTAGGTATCCCCGATGATGACCTTGAGTAGGACAATTTTTTTTTCAGTCTAAAATAGCTTTGTAGCTTGATAGATATTATAGAACAATCCCGAGGATTATCGGCATCGTAATTATGTAACATATTCTAGATTTAAATAAAATTTTAAACGTTTGCTAATGTAATGTGTGTGTGTAATGTTGGATGTGTGGTGTATGTGATTTGAATGCAGGTTTTTTGTTATTTGATCGATCCTGAAATGAGTGCAAAACTGACCAGAAACATTTGTTTCCAATCTGTAACTCAGAACGAAGCGACGAATATTGATCCATATTTGTCGCATCACATCTGAAGCGACAAGCAAACTTCGTCGCTTCCATGTTGTATTCCAACATTTCCTTCTGTGGAACGTCAGCCTAAGCGACGAATTCTGAATCAAACTTCGTCGCCTCAAAATATCAAGCGACAGACAATATTCGTCGCTTCAAACTGTACGACGAAGTTTTTGTAGTCGTCGCTTTGAACTGAACGACGAAGTTTTGAGTCGTCGCTTCGAAATCAACGACGAAGTTTGGAATCGTCGCTTCGAACTGAACGACGAAGTTAGGAGTCGTCGCTTGATATTGTGAGGCGACGACCTTTTGCACATTATTCGTCGCCTGGTGTCGAGCCGACGACTTTGAAGCGACGACCGTGAAGCGACGACTTGGCGTCGGTACAGATCCGAGGCGACGACTTTTTGCTCCAAGCGACGACAAAAAGTCGTCGCTTCATTCGTGCCCTGCAGTAGTGCACATAGTTGTGTTAGGTTAATTACCAGTTCTAATTGCAACTGGAAACGCATCGATCTTACTTACATGGGTCATATATGCCTGGTGAATAAGAATATTACCACTTTAACATGCTATGGCAAGATCCTTGAAGGCTAAAAGCATTTCAAGTTAACTCGTGCATCGCGCGATTAGCTAGTGGGTTTTGTTCATCATAGGGAGATATGTGACTATGCACGTAGTTTATTTGTTTGCGTAATTGTTGTTATATCTTAATTCTCCCTACATCACCCAGTAAATTTCTAACTAAAAGAGCAAAACAAGTGAAAGTCCTGGGATGTGGTTGCCTTTGGTTACAATCATCATTAGATGCATATCTACCGGTGCATATATATGTGGTGGATCGAATTAGGGATAGTTTTAGTCGTTTGATCACATGTACAGCTAAATGACTAATAATCATTAATGTGCAATTCACACAGTACGTTGATCCCAAGCTACTGAACGTTCAAAGTCATTCGCCCACGGGTGTGATCGATGGATTATCATTGTTGGAACACACTAATCATGAGTTTTTCAAACGAAAATGAGAACCAAACTCTCTGATATCAGTAGTTGATAGTAGAACAACAAACCACACGATCGAATTGTTGAATTAGTAGGCTGCAAAATGACTGGAATCAATGTGTAAAACTCGATGGCTATCATATATTTGTGCTCACTGGTACGTAGTGAATGTGGGTGTGGGGAAGGCAAAATTGAAGCCATAAGTTTCGGGCAGTAGTAGTGTGCTACTAATAGTATTTGGCTTTGATAGTTGATCTAGAGACGTTGGCTTTACACGTAGTTCCATGTCATTAGCTTCTCCTCGAACCAGTAATGATGGTTCTCCAACAGCATCTTCAGGAAGGAAACACAAAAGCCCCCCACACACAACAAAGATTATTCTTTTAGAAAACTTGATTGCTAGTATCATTATATATTCTCCTCTACTTCCCACTGCTTACCAGTATAAAATTGAAATAATAAATTGCCAATTGCCCTAAGCAAATCTTTTCTTGGTATATACAATGCAAAAGCGCTTCTGCACTAAGCTCAGAGTCTAAAAAATTCGAATCAAAGCTCATTCAATTACGAAAGCCAATGATTTCCATAAGACTAATTTGGGTTCTGGTCATTCAACCTCGGAGAAACACAGTTGAAATACACTAGCTAGTTCAGGTAATGTATAGGCATTTCCAGTGAAAAAGAGATTTACCAAAGGTAAGAGGGGCTAGTAGAATACAAAAGAAAATGGATTTTAAACATAATTAGTTCTGTTGTACCTTCCGTCATCTGAGTATATCTCACTGTTATGAGAATCATTGAGGAAATACTGCAGACTGGTCAATTAGTGCTATTTCTGCTCAGAGAAAAGATGGATGAACAGATGTGTAGGGCAGACCTGGAATTTGAGGAAAAACCATTTACTTCCCTCCAAAACTACCCGCAACTGAATTCCAAATCCAAATACCACTTTGTATTATACATATATTTATATATAGATTAAAGTTGTGATAATATACTTCTTCCACATGCATAGAGACCTATATATTAAAGCTTCCCCACTACCAGTCCGGCCTCCATTCTTTTATACCCCTCAGAATATTTGGGCAGCCAAGGGATACACAAGTACTTAAGTCTTAAGTCATACAAGGCCAGGCAAGCCATCTCATTTGATATTCCACCTCATTCAATCCTCTCTTTACATATATAGGCTAGCTAAGATCACACATACACTAAATACACAAAACAAAAACCACTTTCTCTCTTTAGCTAGCTTTCTCTCCACTAACTCAAAAAGACTCCATCTTTATTTGCTGCTTTTCTTGTTTTTGGATTGTTGTAGATCTACAAAGAAGAGATAATCATCAAAGATTAAGAGATGATCCAAGAACTGTTCGGTGGCGCAGGCTTTAATATAGGAGGAGTAGGAGGAGGAGGAGGTGGTGGAGAAAGGAAAATCTCAATTTCTTCTTCTTCTACTTCTCTTTCGCCTTCGCCGTCACCATCTTCTTCTGCTACTACAAATACCACCGCCACTGCCGCGGCCGCTGCAACAGCGAATTCAGAGAACTTGAGATGCCCGAGATGCGATTCTGCCAACACCAAGTTCTGTTACTACAACAACTACAACCTCACGCAACCCCGCCACTTCTGCAAGACTTGCCGCCGCTACTGGACCAAGGGAGGAGCCCTAAGGAATGTTCCGATTGGGGGAGGATGCCGTAAAAATAAGAGTGGTACCATGTCAACATCGATAACCAAGACAGCTGTGGCCGGGAAGGTGAAAACAATGGCGTCGGAGATCGGGAGGTCCGGGTTCGGACTCGGGTTTGATCACGAGATGCAAGCAAGTCCGATACTATGGGGTTCACCTCAGAACTCCCATATCCTAGCTCTATTAAGATCCAGCACCTCAAACCCTAACCCTAACCCTAATGTTCAACTGTGTACTAATTCTGTGAAGGAAGAGGGGGGCATGAATATGATTGGGTCCCACATGATGAGTGAGTCTTCTGGAGCTGGAAATGATGCAATGGCAGCTCGGACCCTTGGCTTGGATCCGCTGAGTTCGTTCTGGAGAAACAACCAGAACGTTCAACCTCCGCACCAACACCAACAGCAGAATGGTAATTTCATACTTGGACATGAGGTTCAAAGCAACCAGGGAATTCAGGAACTCTTTCAGAGGTTTAGATCTTCCTCTGCATCAGCTAGTTATTATTCGCATGATCTTAATAATGGGGTTTCTTCATCATCTACATCATCGATTTTGGAGGCGGCTCCGGCTATTGGTGGTGAAATGGGTTATAACTGGAACCCTGCGTTTACTTGGTCCGATCAGCTCCCTACAACAAACGGTGCATACCCTTAAGTTAAGAACTTCGATCATAATTAAGCTTTTTCTTCATCTACTTAATGTAGCTAGTTAGCTAGGTTCTCAATCTTTCTTCTTGAATTAATGTGTTTTTAATTTGTTTTTTGTTTTGTTTTTAATTTGTTTTGTATCTGTTTGTGTGTGGGTTGTGATATTGCTAATGCTTTAGCATTAGTCAGTATCCTTCTCTTATTTTCTTCTTCTATGTATGTGTGTTTTAAGGTGTAAAGGGATATGAGGGTGTACCAATTAAGGACCTGAAATTATATTAAAACGTTTGTTATTTGTTAATTGAGTACTATTTCTTGGTTTTATCAAATTCTTTGGCATAAGCTATCTGTTAGTCCCATAGTTCAGATTATTTCTGGAAAGAAGTGTTGGACATTCAATCTTTTTAGGTGGGTATTTATAAATTTGTAAGTCTGTTACCCAGCAGTACGTACGTTCAGTTATCTTTGCCTACTCGAGTGAAATGTAAAACGTTTAATTAATTAATGGTTCTGGGTAAGCAAAAATTGCAGAAATGGAACAATGTTTTGGGTAACTTGTGTATATATTTCATATTTGATAGATTTATAAATGGTGGTGGTGGGTGTTGTGGTGGAGGGCACATGCATGAAGATGAAGAATCTCAGTGAGTAGTAGTACTGTTTTGGTTACAAGAAAGTAATGAATGAAGTGATAAAAGCAGAGCCTTTGATTCTCGCACAGTGGT
Organism: Potentilla sterilis; assembly: GCA_963682095.1. Classification (NCBI taxonomy): domain Eukaryota; kingdom Viridiplantae; phylum Streptophyta; class Magnoliopsida; order Rosales; family Rosaceae; genus Potentilla; species Potentilla sterilis. Next base: position 38,730,132 of record OY821764.1, read on the forward strand.
CCGTCGTCAGAGGATTCCTTCTATAGCAGCTGAGCTGATGCAGCCTTATCCAAAGTCCAAACTTGTGCATGCGCCCTCTCTGCTCTAATTGCCTTCTTCTCTGCAACAGTACTACTACTGCTGTCTGCTTACAAATCTTTATGCATGTAACACCCTTTGGGTGCTACCTCTCTCTCTTTCTCTCTGAAAGGTTTCTTCCCTACGATCGACTGCACGTACTAATACTGAGCTTCTGAGTTCTGATGCTTATTTTATACGTTTTACATTTAGCTGTAATCGACGTCAAGCCGATTAAACAAAAGGCAATGGGAAAATCGAAATAAATCAAAAACTTGACATGCAATAGCCTACACTAACAGTAGTGCTGAACTTCCTACGCATGGAAAATGGAAATCCATCAGGTTTTGGTGTTCGTATATCCCTTAATTAACTTTGATCTTTTCGGCAGGTTGCTCAAGGGGTGATTCCCTTTTTAGTCTTTGTTTTAGTTTCATATCAAAATGTATTGTTTCTGCATGCCTGTAGCATAATATGTATATCGGAGAATATCATATGTTTTTGCATGCTGTATGGTAATATGTATATCGGAGAATAAAATTCATAACAAAATAATCTAACCTTGGCAAAATAACATAAGCACATTGAATTGTACAAAAACCTATTAGTTATTACCAATTAAATTTGACTCGAATCCTTCAAGTCTCACGTACAATTGCTAGCTAGAGTAGCTCTTGTAGGCTAACATATATGATACTAGCCTCGTGCCCATGCAATGTGTGATATCCCCCTCTGGCCAACGGAGAGGGGAGTAATGTGCCTTATATGTGCATGCCCACCTCATTCTAACACGAGGCCTTTTGGGAGCTCAATGGCTTCGGAGGGGATGAGAACTCCGAAGTTAAGCTTACTGAGCCCAGAGAAATCCCAGGATGGATGACCTACTGGGAAGTTGCTTATGAGCTCTCAGAAACAAAACCGTGAGGGCCAGAGAGGAGAGTGCCAAAACGGACAATATCATGTTAATGCGGAGCTGGTCCCGGGATGTGACAATTTGGTATCAGAGCCACTCTACCGTGTGGTGGGAGTATGCCGACGAGGACGTCGAACTCCTAAGGGGGGTGGATTGTGATATCCCCCTCCGGCCAACGGAGAGGGGAGTGATGTGCCTTATATGTGCATGCCCACCTCAATCTAACACGGGGTCTTTTGGGAGCTCAGTGGCTTCGGAGGGGATGAGAACTCCGAAGTTAAGCTTGCTGAGCCCAGAGAAATTCCAGGATGGGTGACCTACTGGGAAGTTGCTCATGAGCTCCCAGAAACAAAACAGTGAGGGCCAGAGAGGAGAGTGCCCAAAGCGGACAATATCGTGTTACGGCGGAGCTGGTCCCGAGATGTGACACAATGCACGTGTTATTAGTAAATAGAAGAAAAAAATATAATTTTGTTTGTCAGATACCTTATTTAATTTTGTATCATGTTTTTTCATATACATAATTACCAATAACTACAATTTGGTGTTAATATTTACCAATAGCAAATCTTAATTTTTTTATACCATGCACTCCAAAAATTAACAGTAACAGAAGTCAGTCTATCCAAATATAAAACATAACTACCCCCAAAAACGCCAAAAATCACAATAATACCATCCTATATATACTATCATTTTCAGTCTCATTTTGTAATCCAAATCAGACACGAGCAGATCGAGGTGCACGGCGGAGAGAGGCGCGAGGGGCTAGGGCCGAGCGAGGCACGAGGGCAGAGCGAGGCTCGAAGCGCGATGTTGACCGAGGCGCGACTGCAGAGCGAGGCGGCGCGAGGAGGGGAGCCAAGCGAGGCGCTTCGAAGGCGAGCCGATTCCGATCTTCTCCTCCGCCGCATCGACCAGATCTCCTCCTCCTCGAGCTCGAGTCCAATCTCCTCCTCCTCCCCCCGAGCCCGGCCTTCACTCTCTCACTCCTCACCGTCTCCACCTCTCTCTCCTCCTCCGCCGCCAATGACTACTCCCTCGCCGCCTCTCTCTCCAGCTGATCCTGGTCCGGCTTCTCCTCCGATTCCAATCTCCTCCTCCCCCGAGCCCGGCCTCTCTCTCCAGCCGCCGTAACACGATATTCTATTGGTTGACATGCAATAGCCTACAGTGTAGGCTATTCCTCTCCTCCGTGCGCTCCTCCCTGTGGTGGTGGTTTGCGCCGTTTAGCTTCGGTTCACGCTAATCGAAATCCGCAAGCCACGACGGCGCCCCGGCTGCGACCGGATCTGGTTCTGGCATGCACGTTTTGGTGGCGGCTTGGCGCGGAGCTGCTCCTTTCTTGACGTCCCCTCCCTCCTGAGTGCAGCCATGCAAGTCTCAAAGTCTGAATCAGCGTGTAGATGGGCTGAGCCGAGACTTCCTCTTCCACGGCAGAGTTGTGTATCGATTTCGGCCAAGCATAGATTAGTCACAGGTATGCCGACGTTCCTCTTGCTATAATCTACGTGTTGGGTGATTGGGTTATCTAAAATTGTTAAGTTTGTGTGGCGGTACGTGGGGGCTCATGGGCAGCTGCTTAAAGCGGCGTGAGGCGGCATGTCCAGCCTCCTTCAGGGCAGCCATGTGCTCTAAAATGTAGTGATCGTCGTTACAAGCACGTGAATATATAATTTGTAACTTTTGGTGGTCACTTGAGCATGTTAGGGTTCCAAATTGTTCGGTTTCCTATTTTTGTGAATCCAAGCTTTTAACTGATATATAGGCGGTGTTAGCGGATTGCCAATTAACCCGGTGACCTTGGGAGGTCTCAGAGAAAGAGTTGTCTTGAGGCTAGGGACAAGTCTTCAGAGTGGGGTTTGAGAGTTCGGTTTGAGTTGAAGTCACTTTATTTCGATTTGTATTAAGTTTTTGATAATGTCACTTAGGTGTTTGATGGAGAGTGCGTGCTCATATTTGTGTAAGAGAAGACGCAGCGGGAGTTGAGGTGAGTAAATCTCACAATGTTCTCATGAACGAGTTACTTTATAGTTATTGAATCGTTAAATGTGAAATTGTTTTATGAAAATAAATATTTAGTTTAAATCATATGAACTTGATCGACAACGGTTCATGGGTAAGTAAAATAGTTTTCATATATAAAAATGATTTTAAAGAGGTTTTGCAATCAATGAACTATAATTGGTATTAGTGGGCAGCTCCTGAGCGAATGCCTACGTATATATATATATATATATTGATGAGGTGAAACATGAAATGTATGTGTTGTCGATGTGGAATCGTGTTCTATATGTGTTTTGGTGAAGTGGAATTTTAGTCTATGTGTTAATTGTGAACTTGTTGGAATTGTGGGTGGTACAATTACATTGTGTAAGATTGATATATGATGTTGTGGTTGGGTAACCTGTGTTATGATTTCGTTAAGTCAAGTGAGACTTTAAAATTATTTTCCGGTCTTCGGGCGATCACTGTTGTGACGTTTTATTTTGTCTTCGGACGGTCACTGTTGTGACGTTTTATGTGGTATTCGGACGGTCACTGATGTTACGAGGCATTTATGTCGGGAACCAAACCTTTGACCGGGTGATTAGTTACGATCAGTTAGAGCTCTAGTCTGTCTGCCGTTGCACGTCATGAGGGGTAACCAAGTGGGGTTATCTGGGTCTCATGTGCGCATGTATTGAAAGAGTAATTGTTGAATTACTTATTTTTTGGTTGATTGTGCAGTGTGTGTTTTTAAAGGAATTTATTTGTGTTTTCCTTTGTTGTCTAAGAGGGATATGTTTCCTTATTTACAAGTGTTGTCGTGACAATATGTGATTTTGTCACTAGTTGACTTGTATTTTTTATGAGTAAAGAAAGTTGGGTTTTAAAATAAAACAAGGGTGCGTTGTTTTTCTTGAGCTTAAGATGACAATATCTTGGCTTCATTTTGGGGTTGTCGGATTTCTTATTTACTTTCTTTTGTTATATATTTGTGTTAACTGTGCGTGACTTCCTGAACTAAACTATATGCAGGAGTCACGATTTTAATTGTTTATGCGTGATTCCTGAACTAAGCGTGATTCCTGTACTAAGCGTGATTCCTGAACTAAGCTATATGCAGGAGTCATGATCTAAATTAATTGTGTAAGATTTGTACATTCCTGAACTATTCTTCTATGCAGGAAAGTCTAAATATTACCTTATATTTTTGTGTGCGAGTGATATTATGATTTAAGTGTTGATGCGTTTACTTAGAAAATTATAGCATGTGTCGATTGAGTAATTGCTAATAAGTTTACTCATACGAGCTTTAAAAAGCTTACTGGGTTTGTTGTTTACAACCCGGTGCACCAATCCATGATGTATGGGCTAGTCGTGCAGGTGAGGATTGGCAGAGTTGAGGCGACGGTTAATAGCTGCTGCGAGTGGAGGTGATCCTACTTTTTAGTTCTACTATGTCAGTGTATAGTGAGTTAATAGCGAACATTTACATTGTCTGATATTTTGCAATTTGTGTAAAGATTGATGATGTAATAATTGTGTTCGCCGGAGTCGCAATTCCTTGAACTCAATAATATTTAGTAAATTGTATACTATTTGTTTTTAGTAGTTGTGATTATTGAATTATCACGTTTTCGAATTTGAATTTTATCTATCCAAATTCGGGGCGTGACAGAAAGATACACTAACACGTCATTGTATAGTTGTAATGATATTACGATACAACTCCTGGGTGCAATTTGTTTTCCTTGATGTTGCAGTAGGCGGCGGCAGTGTCTTGGCTGTGGGGATCAATGCTGGCCTCTATAGGCTCCGTTCTTTTGGTTCAAAGATAGTGTCAGATGCCGTCCATGAGATTTATCGGTGGGTGGACAGGATTGTGATATGGCGTTTAGGAGTGTGAAATTGTGGCCTTGTCCATAAATGTGCTACAAAACTCTGAAAATGTGGGTGTACCTTGATCTTTAGTATAGTTTTTTACATTTCAGATGTCATAAATCGGTTATTTGTGTATGTTACATTGGTACTGCTTGCTAAAATTAATATAGTTGACATATTCCGATTCATAATGCATCGGAACAGATTATAAACATTGAAACTGAAATGAGGAGGTAGTATATAATAGGAATGAACTATAAGAGCAATCAATTGAGGATTGTGGTTAGCAAGAAATCTAACACAACAATGACACTTGAAACATCTTATTTTCCCTCATTCTAAGCCTGTTTGGCTGTTTCCCCAATCCCTTAATTTGTTGACAGTCACACCCTCGTAACTGAACCTTAAGAACCACCAAGTGAAAAAATTAAATGAAAGAACACAGAAGAATACATCTTAGACTAAACAACTTTTCTATCAGTGTTGGGCCTTGCCACAAAATAATGCATTTTGAGGGATGTTATTCTCAGTGAAGAAGCTTTTCTCATCGTTCCATACTCTGAGATACAATTGCTGACCCAAGTACCTTCTTGACCAGATTGCAGACCTCAAGTTCCACATACCCTTGTTGTCCAAAGACACCAACACAGCACTCCAACCAAAAGGATATACCTACATTGCACAAGGTAAATAATTCGATTAACGGTGGTGATGGGTACAAAAATTCCAAGTTCTTTGAGCAAAGCTGCATCTGAACATTAATCAATAGAAGTAACTCAAATGCAATTACCTGAACTGTGTGTCTTGGTACAGCGTCTACCAAATTGTAGCGTCTCCTCATATCTGGGGTCCAATTTGCAGAACCATATCTGAAAGTGAAGAGCCACAGCATTAGCCAGATGGTCAGAATTAAGCCTGCTAAGAAATATTTATTTTTTGCATATATATGAATGTTGCATGCCTACCCAACAACGTAGAAGCTACTTCCGTCAAGATGCCAAGATTGAAGTGCGTTTTCGGTGTTCTGGAATACGATTTCGACGAAGTCATGGAGTGTGGTTCCTATGACCGAGGCACCAAAACTTGCAGGGCCTGGAGTAGGTGTGTCCTTGATTGTGTTCAAGTTAAATACTCCAGGGATGTTAAACCAGTCAGCCAGCTTTAAGGGGGTATCTGGATCAACATAGGAGATCTTGTTTACAGCATATCGAAGCTTGCCACCGATCTTAGCAGCAGAATTGGCCAAAACAAGTGTCCTCACTACTTTAATGGTACCATAATGGAATGAGCCCTGAGGGTTAGGCCTGGCTGCATTTGCTGTCAAATTCGTTCTTCACACACAAAAATGAGATAGTGAATTAGATTCCTGTAAAAAAAAATTGACACCTTTGACGTAATATGGCAACAGAGATATATATATCATAAGAATGTGGTTGCTACCTGATTGTCCTGGCTTGCTTCATAGACCAGTGAATGTGATAGGTTGGACCGATAGGCAATGGCCCTGCAGCCTTGATGCTAGAACCAGCATATCGAAGAATTGCAGTAGTTGTGAGAATGGGTTTTGTGAATCGGGTAGAGGCCACGATGAAATAGTCCTTGACTGAACCATGTAAGGTAACCAAAACAGCTACAGATTGGCCTGGATGAACGTCAAGTGAATCATACACCTCTTGCAAGGTATGAGCTCCTTCGACTTCAACAAGACTCATTGTATGACTCTGAATTCTAAAGTTGATTGAAGTTGCTATTCCCACATTTGATATCCTTAATTTGTAGGTCTTTCCTGAAAGAATGCAGCAAATGTATGAGTACAAATTTTTTAAAAATCAGTGATAATGGTAACCAATCAAATTAGGAGATAACTTATGTTATAAGAGATAGCTCTTATTGGTCGGCCCTTATGGGTGTGTTATCTTTATACTGCCTACTGAATAAAAGTGTTGGACTTTCGATTCAAAAAAAAAAAAAAATTATGGAGAGGGTGATGGAATGTTACCTTTTTGACCAGTGAAGGTTGCAAACCCATGAAGCCCGTTTATAAGAAGAGCATCAGGAAGAGGAAGAGGATTGCCAGAGTCCAATTTATGTTGCAATACCTGTAAACATAAGAACACGTCTCAGAACAATACTATATACTTAAATGATATAGTCGAAAACAGGTAGCTACATACATAAAACTCTGTAATGTTCCAGTGTCAGAGTAAAGTGCAATACTATATTTGTGAGTCACGACCATATTTTCTCTACATCTAGCATCTATGCTTAACAGATTAAAGAAAAGGATCGAGGACCCATGATTTAGCAGTTGCATATATACATACCTTGTGGCTGGTCTTGTACCAATCACCAACAAGCACGGTAAACTCTTCAGTGGGTATAGGATATGGGACTGCTATCACAGACCTGTGTGCAACATTGAAACCCCCAAAACCACCAGCAGCTCTATGAAGTTTCGTTGAAGGGAAATAACTGTAGGTTCCGATCTGATCCTTTGTTTGAAACTTATATTGCCAGCTTGTGTTTGGAGGGATTGGGCAATTGGTTCCGAGAACTCCATCTTGCCATATGGACTTCCTCTGTTTAATTCCATTCCTGATTTACCGACATAAAAAAGTAAAGCAGATGAGTAGGGAACACAAAATTTCTGAATTTCAAACCATCAAAACTTCCAACAAAACTACTGACCATGTAATGAGGAAAGGTTCATCCAACTTATTAATGACAGTAACAACTATGTTGTCATTAGTCACAGCCTCAATTGTTGGGCCAGGAAATTGACCGTTAATAAGTATAGCCTGCAAATTTGATCGACACACAGTTATACATTAACAACAAGTAACCAACTTACAAAAACAAAATTCGCAGAATTCGATAACTAAGACCCCGTTGGATCAAAAGACAAATACCTGTTGAGGAACACCCAATGGTTTAATGGTTCCGTATGTAACTGTCCATGTAAAATATCTGTAAGGGTCTTCTGCATTGATGATGCAGAAAGCACTCAAGCCAACCAATGCTCCAAGACAAAAACGCAGGACAGAGGTCAGCCTCATTGCATAAGACTCCTATATATTCCTGCAAGCTCCAAACTTCTGCGCAAAACAAAACAACAGCACGGCGACACAAAAGCCAAGTTAGCAAGAAACTAACCGGAGTTTTATGTTCGAAAATTGCTCAAAGAGAAGACCAAAAGACATACCTACGAAACCGCCAATCTCCCCGAAGAGACGAGAAAAGTTGAGAAGTGGGGTAATGCGGTTGAGCGTGGCAAATGATCGAAGAGGGGTTATATAAATGGCCGAGGGTGCGAGGACCGAAGAAGAATCGAAGCTCATTTGCGCCGCACTTCATGGTTTCAGTGAGCAGTCAGCTACCTGCATATGCTAGCTACTAGTTTACAACTCAAGTGGGGATCGTCGGTGCGCGGTGGCGGGAAAGAATGAGATTGAAGCAAGCGGGAGCTGCGCAGTCGAGAACGGATCGTTGTTAGATTAGTTTAATCTAGAAATTAATGGAGGGTTGTGTAATCACTGGTGGGAATTAAATGAGGTTGAGGTTTTGGATCGGAAACAAAGCGCGAAGACAGTGGAGGGGCAGCGTGGTAATCTGGGTGGATCTGTTTGTTCATCGTCTTCAAGTTTTTTCTCTCTTCTTTCCCGCCATGTTGACCGTGACAGTTAATGTTGCACACAAGTTGGGCTTCGTGAACCCGCAATCATTTCTATTTTACGGGGCAAAAGTCTTTTGTTTTTTTGGGTTTTTATTTTATTTTATCTTTAAGTGTGAGTTTATAATTTCATGATGATGGAATCGTTTGTGTAAGATAAGAAAATATGGTAGAAATAAAGTTATCTAAGCTTGTTTGGTTGTTACCTTTATTCAATCTTTGATGCAACTAAAAATGTAGCACAAACCCACTTCGTCATTTATTATGGAGTTCAAGTTGAAATAAATATCATGGAGCTCAAGTTGAAATTAATATCTCACCGACTTGATATTCCGAGTTTCGACGGTTACTGAGCATTGTGCCCTAGTTCATGAAAACTTATTTTCTCCACTGGCATTGTCGATCATTTGTCAAGTATTTTCGATCAAATCGTGTAACGCATTACACACTCAAGAGGTTGCTGTCATGGGGTTATGGTGTCCAATTAAGCTCCACACTTTGTGATCGGTTCTTGTTTGGTGCGTGTTAGTAAAAAAAAAAAAAAAATTAATTAATGTAGAACAATACAAGTTAAACAAAAAAGATAATACATAATTACCCAAAACTGTTAAAGGAAAAGCACATTATGTGCCTTCGTCAATGTAACTGACGAGAGGTAATTAGGTAGTTATTATTGTCATTAATGTATTTACTATTACCGTTGTAATACTCACCCTATATAAAGGAGATTATCAATGAAATGAGTAGACCAATTCTCATTTTTCTACAACACGTTATCAGCACGTTGTCTAACGTAGAGTTTGAGAGCCAAGAAAAAAAAATCTGTCGGAAAACAAAGAAAAAAAAAACACAGAAAAAAAACCCTAGTTTTTTCCCCCTGCCGCCGCCGCCACCACTGCAGCTAGCATTGCTAGCAGCAGCCCCGCCCGAGGCCAGCCTTTCTCCGATCGGCGTCTGCACTAGACCAGCGTCTACGACGAACACAGGATCTTCTCCGATCGCACCTAAGCCCGGAGTTCTTGACCCGTGGCCAACGAACCCGGCTCCCAGAATTTGATTTGGGCACCCAAAGCATGACAGCACCGGCGAAAGACGCACCAGCAGCGCCGCATCCGCCCTAGCCCAGCCTCGTCGGCTCCTCCAGAAAGGCGCCACCTTTGATCGAGACCCTCGCACGAAGCCCTAGCGCGCCGCCGCCAGCCTAACCCAGCCTTGAAGAGCTGCCGATCGGCCGCCACCACACCTAGCAGCATCGTCCACGATCCGGCCACCCTAGCCCGATGCCCCCCCCCCCCCCCCCCCCCCGCGCGGCTCCTCGTCTGACCCCTACGCCGTTGGATTTTCTTCCGCCCGCCACGTCGACTCAGCATCCCAGAATTCTTGACCCGAGGCTCCCCACCGACGACAGTTCGTCGGCAAAAGCTTCTTCCTCCTTCTACCGACAACATTTCGTCGGAAAATGTTCCCTCCAGAAAATTTGTTTTGCCGACGAAATATTTGTCGGCAGATTTTGTTCAACCCGTTTTCTGCTCGACCCGATCCGGTTTCAACCCGGATCTTTGGATCCGACCCGCAATAAATAAATTACTACTCTTATGAAAATTAAAAGGTAATTTTAAAAATTACTAATTATATTACTATTTACTGTTTTACGAATTTAATGGTAAATATGAAATTATTTAATTTATATGGTAAATGTGCAATATATACGATTAAATTGACTACTCATATGATTATTGTTTGTTTTTATGTGACATATCAATTACGATGCGGTGATCAATATGCGACGACAATTTGGAGTCGGAGATCGAACAATCGCTTCATATGCAGTTTATTTGGCAAACTTACAAGTAATATTTACATTGAAGTTTTGCTTTCGTTATATTATGTTTCAATTATTATATGATATAATGCTTTATTCATTATTGATCGCATTAGTATTTTATATAAATGTGAAACTTTAAGCATTATATTTTCATTTTATTAGTGTTAAATAATTGTTTTATTTAACATGTTATTTAGTTTGAGCATTGTCATGATATAATGCAATTTCATGAGCATTGTAATATAAAGAAAAATGGACAAACCTACTACTGTGAAAAAGTATTTTCACGAAGCATGAAAAATATGACCATTACAAATTTCGGTCTTGAAATCTAATTTTTATTTTTTTGAAATTTTTTTCGAGATGGATATCTTATTAATTGTGTAGAAAGAAACGATAATGGAATTTCATTAGCTTCACATGCAATGAAAATGGAGAAACCAAAATTTTATTGTGATAACGAAATTTCACGAAGCATCGGATTTACCATAATGTATATTGGTTTATATTAGTCGTCGTGCATGTCATTTAGACCACAAAATTAATACATTTTATTCTTCCTATATTTTACAGATGGTTTAACCATCACAGTTTGACTTTGACACATTGGACTCTGAAGAACTTGAATTGAGTACTAAATTCCCCTATTGAGCCAACTAAGGCTGGAGCATGGTATATTTATGCAAACTGCTTTATGTAAATAGCTAAGATATAATTATAATATCTTCAATGACAATGTAAGGTATGAGAAAAATAAATTTCCTGAAACAAATTATACAAAGTAATGCAACAACCCTAAAACAAAAGGCAATGACGATGTAAGGTCTGAGAAAACAAAGGGTAATGACGATGTAAAGTCTGAGAAAAAAAATTATTTCTTGGAACAAATTGTGCAAAGTAATGCAACAACCCTAAAACAAAGGTCAATTACCATGGACGTAAAGATTTCTATAATCATCCAAAAGCAAGTAGAGACAATGTAACATTTGAAAAGATGACATAGGGGACATGTCATGTGCAGTGAAACACTCTGCCATTGTTGTAAATCAATGAAGTAATGATACGTATATTACAAGCTAGCAAAGAATTAGCTGTCACTTATAATAAGTATAAAGAATCATACGAGTACGCGGATTTCAGAAAAGTATCTTCAATATCCAACAAAAACATTGAAAATGAATTTACAACTAAAGACATACCATATGGGAAGAAGATGTCAATGACACATCTCATCATTGCAGCTATTAAAAGAGCAAAAAAAAAAAAGATTTGACTCCAACCAAGATAGACTTTGATTAGTCTATTTTTAAAATTTTCAAGATATCCTTATAAAGGCTATTACTCCTAAATTAGACATTTTGGTCTTAAAGTTTCTATCTCTAAATTGGACAAGACTAAATGTAATCGTTGGCATGTTAATTTTTAAATTTTCTCTAAAGGAATTGAGATTATTCAAATTTTATTCATGATATACATGATTCAATTTTCTGCATCTAACTTTGCAAAGTATTGCATAAAGTAAAGCAACATATCATAATATAGGCATGACACAAAGAACTGTGTGTAAAGAAACGCACCATGTAATCCCTAGAATAATAGTACTGAAGGACAATGGTACTAATATATCACAAAAATAGCACAATAGTACTAAAGAACAGTAGTACTATAATGAAAGTGATAAGGATCGGTATATCTGTTCCTTTGGGATTCATAATGCACCTACCTAACTGAGATTACCATAGTTTTTATTACAATCCCCATCGAGTTACTCTAAAGAAACTTGAGTTACGTTTCGATGTATATATTGAGCATATGTCAAATTGACAATTTATGCGATAAAAGAAAATTGAATTTGTTCCACATTTTAAAGAAATTTTTGCCACGATGTTCATGTAATAAGGCATAGGTGAGAATTTCATCTGAGCTCCTTTGCATTACCTCTAATGACTGCGGATGTAAACGAGTATTAGAGAAGTTTATATGTCAACTTAGTGGGTTATATGTAACCGCTAATTGAACCCAAAGTCAAAAGAAAATGATATTTTTGGAAATCTGACATACATTGTCTTTGATCTGGTGATCCGAACATTAAAGAAATTACTATGGACACCCATATTTTGGATGAATAGAAGCAAACACCAGAAGAATATTTTTCACACACGAAACTGAGGACGATCAAAGAACATTTTATCCTCAAATATTGTTTCGAGACAATCCATATAGGGTTGAAGACGTGTGTTCAATCCCTAAATTTCACCGCTCCCCTAAGGTGGTATTATAATATATTTGATGCACAAGTATATGCACTTATACCCTATTATGCTTCTGACATCCATCGTGATTTTATGAATAAAAGTACATCATTCAAAGCATACTCGTAAAATTATGATTGACACCATCATATGCAAAGGAAACATGCATGTATTCTCATTATGTTCTTATATTGAATCCAAAGATGATTCAGTGGACTGATTCAACCAACTTGCAGACACCTTATATATTTTATGGTGTTGGTTGTTGTGTCGACACGCTGGTCACGTGTCATGACACCATCCACAATTAAAATTTATGCTGCTTATGCTAGAAAGTCAAAGCACCTAGGCCGGGTTAATTTCCGTAGGTGTGATGATTTTATGGCTTATTATATGGGTTTTGTAATAGACATCATATTCCTATATAAAAACCCAATTGGTCTCATGGAAAACGACTACAGTAATAGTCTTAATATTGGTAAAGCACACCAATACTTCCGTTTTGGGTTATGCAATTTTTGCATGCAGCGTTACTTATTCATCTATGACCACATCATTGAACCAATTTACACCATAGCTAGTGACTATGTGTGAGGATTTTAAAGGATTTCAAACGAACTTGTAATCCTTGAGCTCTTTTGGATTGACACGGATCTACAATCCTTGAGCTCCATTAAATGTTTTATGTGCCAAAATTGCGCCGCCATAACGCACAATGATGGGTTACTTGAGATGAATAAATATTTATGCTGGATATGAACTTCCAGCTATAGTCCGCTATGTCGAAACCTTGACAGGCGATCTCCTCACCGCTAGATTTGCGGTGTGTCACTTGGATGAGACAGTCTTCCCGTCGTTAGGGGGAGATAAGAACAAGCATGTTCAAGTGAAACGACATGAATTGTTGTGGTTTGTCCCCACTGTGTCTCATCTCGATCCCCAAAAATCACACAAAGTAAGGTGTGTAGATATCTTATACATTAAAGTGACGAGATCACATAAACCTGCTGCACAATATACCTGTAAGGATTGTGTTTTATCAAAAGGACATGGTACCACCCAAGAGGAATTGGGTATTGCACTGCCACCATGGATGGTGGCATGGTGATGCCATAAGTGGCATAAATGGTGTCACAGGCCGTGGCTCTCCAAGAAAGAGGGGGAGGCCACCTTAGGTTCGATACATACTTGTGTAAAGGAAGAAAACAAGTTTGGCACAACCTGATCTATTGATCAGTGATACTCAAATCCGTCTCATGAGAATATTTATGGATTGTGGTTATCATTGGGGGACGCCTCAAATGTTAGAACCAGTCCTTAAAGTATAGAGATCTCTACAAACACATTACACTAGTGTACATGAGGACGTGGAATAATGAGTCTACTATCGAACCATACTTCGTTGAAAAATGTCAACTTAGTAAACTGGCCTAATGGAAAGAAGCGATCCAGTATAAACAAAGAGATAGGTATTTGGGCAGGTGACGCCGACACCGCAAATATAAACCCTATCACATATATCTTTGTTAGAATGCGTAATGAGAATAAGAGTATGTAGGCTCACCTTATGGCACAAGGTCTCTCAAAAACGCACTGGAATCGACTACGAGGAGATATTCTCTCGTAATGGACTACGATGAGACAATCTCTCGTAATGGATGCATTGCACTCCACTACCTTGTTAGTTTGGTAGTTTCTGAAAAACTAAACATGCAGCTTACGAAAAGTGATCAAAACATATATCTCTATGGCATGAGGATCTAAATTAAGAGATATACATGAGGAACCTAAACGGACTTCATCCACCCAAATCAAGTTGCATTAGATCACATAAGTGCGTTTGCAAAAGAAATTGAAACGTTCACTAAAGTGACTACTTGATTGGGAAGAGATTGGTGAATTATGCCCTTGCGTGCTCATTATGGATATACACAGACTCTCAATGAATTAAGAGATACTCTATGTATTGTAAATCCTAAGTTAAGAATGAAAAGATCTTGGGAATACGTAGTCTTGAAATGAAACTCAAGGACTGTAATGATGGTGACCATACATCAATCGGCTTAGGCACTCTAAAGAATAAAGTGAGGCCTACATATACTCCCATGACCAGTCGAAGTTTTTACTCTAACAATAGATCCGTTTTTCATCTAAAGGAAGATGACGAAGAAATGTTGGGAAATGAAATTCCTATACAAGTGTAATGACGCATGATTGTACTTGAACATAATATGTAAGACTCGACCTCTCATTCGATGTAAATTTGTAAAGCTATGTTTAGCTCTGTGCCTACACAACGCAAATCGTTCTTTCATTAAAGATATGAAAGATTTGGGCTTATTCAATCTCTATATAGAATGTGACATGATAAAGAAACTATCCACGTCATAACTAACTATGCGTTAAGAAAAACGCATTAAAGGTGAAATAAGAAAATCTGTTGTTACAGATCAATTTCAAATCTCTTAACGGTTCATTCACACTCTAGACGAAGTTATAACTGTTTTGTTATATGAATGTCATACCATGAGTGAACCTGATGTTCAATATGAACCTAGGTGTTCGGTTCATAAAGAACCTTATCCTCAAGATCAAAGTAAATCAAGTTGGATCTGAGAACGATGTGACAAGATTTAGTTATTAAATCATTGTTCAAAGTCATATTTGGAAAAACATGTGAAAATGCATAACTATGTTAATGTTACTGAAGCTTCCTTGATCAAATGAAAGAATCAAGATGAATCTCATGATTAATGTAAAAATCAGGGGGAGGTGCAGACATCAGGGGGAGTCTAGCACACACATGTTGTTTTCAAATGTAATAGGTGAGTTGTGCTCTTTTTCTCCTTCGATCAAAGTTTTATTTTCTCCCATTGGGTTTTTGTTACTTGACAAGGTTTTTAATGAGGCAACACCACATGCACCATTTTACCTCTGACTCGGCACAAGGGGGAGTGTTAAAGGAAAAACACATTATGTGCCTTCGTCAATGTAACTGACGAGAGGTAATTAGGTAGTTATTATTGTCATTAATGTATTTACTATTACCGTTGTAATACTCACCCTATATAAAGGGGATTATCAATGAAATGAGTAGACCAATTCTCATTTTCCTACAACAAAAACTACAATTTTATAGTAATATTTACCAATAGCAAGACCTATTGCCGAAAAATGTAGCAATTTAGTGCATAATGTAGGATACTCTCTTGCTGAAAAAATTAGCAATTTAACCTATGTAGGTTGCTCCCACTTTGATATAAATTATAGCTCAATTAACTACATAGTCTGCATACATGATATCATAGTTTAGTTACACTTCAGTGTGCACATACAAATTTTGTCTAAGATCTTTAAGTATGAACACCCACCACAAGTTTATAGTCAATGGAGCTTTATTGAAGAGCAAGTCAACTATTAGAGTAACAAATGGGAATGGATGATGGATCCAAGGACGGATCTGATATGGCCTTAGTTGAATAGTTTCTCTCTCTGGGGATAACATATAGCTAATTACAGGGAACACCAGGAGTACATGGCTCGTGGAATTCAATTCCAACACAATGTGATATTCAATTGGATTTTGATTTAGAGTGCAGTCCAGTAATATGGTTTCTTTATGGTTCTTCAACATTCCTAGCTAGCCCCCCAGAAAATAGTGTTACTCTTCTGTTCTGCATGTCTGTCTCTAATTCTACATAGCTGTTTAAGTCCACTGATTCTCAAAAACAGTGGTTCTATTTTCTTCTCGATCTTTTCGAAATACTTGTTTTCAGAGCTTTGAGCAATGACATTCGAGTGATTCGACCATTTTTTTTTTCTCTTTCCATTTTGTTGATCGAATTCAGCTAATTGGGGACTGTTCAAGTCTACATAGGCTTCACTAAAAGTTAGATCATCTAGGATTGTTCTTCTATGGAGTTGGTGCAAGTTGCTTGAAGGTTTCATCAAGTGAGAATGGAGTTTGTTTTGCGAATAGGTTTCTGTTAAACTCTTTAGTTGCTTATTCAGCTAGACCTAAAGAGGTTTAGGGTTTTGAGGCCTTCGTGATCTGACTTGATCGTCTGTTACATTTGAAATTTTTTCCTTCATGCTGATTATTGCTGTAGCAGGCTTCACAAGAACTCTGTTAAATTAAACTCTGGCAACAACAGCTTTTAGCCATATGTGTTCTTTTGGGAAGATAATTGGTTATTCTTTATGCATTTTGATTTGGAAATGCTAAATTATGTGGGATTGTTCAACTTCAGTGCATGGTCTCATCAGTCAACCATGCTCCCTCATTTAGGTATCTGAACTTTGCTGCTGAGTAATCAAACTTGTGCTGAAGACAACATCTTTTATGGAACAGAAACCAGCTTAGAACTCCCATGAAAATTTTACAATCTGTTTCCCAATCAATTTGGTTGCTTGAATTAGAATCAATCCACAGTTTCAACCATTGATGGCTGCATTTTAACCCTTGATAAATGGATGATGCATTGTAGTGAAAGACTGAGCAAAACTGAAGGGAAGGAAAAAATTAGCAAACTTCAGACCTCATGTTTCTATAGAGAATTATATAACTAGTGCCCCATACAATCATTTTTGGTAAAATAATAAGAAATTAGGTTCATCTAAATTCAGATGCAACTGAGAAATTAAACGTTAAATTAATCTTCTTTAATTTCTTTTCTCAAATCTGTCCTCACTTCAGTCAAACTTTTATGACTCAAGAACCAGACGCTGTAGAATTACCATCATCAATCTAAGGGTGTCGTCCTACAGCTTTTCCACACATAAGAGCGTTTGAAGGAATGTTGTATTCATTAGCAAGGTGTTGAGTTGAATCCCAAACCCTGAGATAGAGCTGTTGCCCAAGATACTGCCTTTCCCATATAGCTGACCTCAAGTTCCACATTCCTTGGTTGTCTAGTGACACCAATATGGTACTCCAAGAGTTTGGAAAAACCTTCAAGAACATAGAAATGCAAGTTTATTTCACTGAAAAGCCAAAGCAATCTAAAATGTCTACATAAAAAAGAGCAACCAAAGCCAAATACCTGAACAGTATGTCTAGTTAGAGCATCAACTAGATTGTAGGTTCTTCTCTTGGCTGGTTGCCACTGTCCAGAACCATACCTGTAATTGTTCAAACAATAAAGAAAGTCAGTCTATAAAGTCGGTTATCTACACACAGACACACATTTGAAAAAGTTTGGACTCAAGAAAGCACATTTTACATACCCAACAGGCCAGAAATCATAACCATCTAGATGCACAGATTGCATAGTCTTTTCATTGTTTTGGAATACAATTTCAAGGAAGTCATGGTGTGAGGCTGGCAACACAGGTGTAGCTAAGACTGCAGGGCCATTGGAGGGAACGGATTGGATGGCATCATAGCTGAAGACTCCAGGGATGTTAAAGTAATCAGCAAGCTTTAATGGGGTGTCAGGGTTAACATAGGAGACTTGGTTAAATGCGTAGCGCAAATTTCCATTTATTAAAGGTGCTGAACTGGCCAAGACAATTGTCTTTGTTGGTACTATCTGTCCATAATGGTATGAGCCCTGAGGGTTAGGCCTGGCTGCATTTGCTGTCAAATTCCACCTGCAACAGAAACAAAGTTGAAAATCATCAAACTAAACCCTCTTAATTTAAATTCCAACAAATGTGAGGCTCATTATGTTTGAATCTTATCTTATCTATACCTGAAAGTTCTGGCTTGCTGCATAGACCAGTGAAATTGGTAACTAGGACCAGCAGGTACAGGTCCAGAAACGGAAGTGTGAGAGTTCGAGTAGTGTAGTACTGCAGTTGCTGTAAGAACACGCCTAGTGAATCGGGTGGATGCTACAATGTAGTAATCCTTTGGAGGCTGATCTAAGGTCACTAGGACGGAAAATGATTGACCAACATGCACGTCAAGAGAGTCATATATGTTCTGTTGTGTGTGAGATCCTTCACATTCAACTAGCTTCATTTTATGGCCCTGAATTCTGAAGTTCAATGAGGTTGACAATCCCACATTTGAGACCCTAAACATGTATGTTTTGCCTGAGATCATAACAATGAAAACACAGTTAAACACTTTCTTTTACAGAGAAGGTTAACCAACTAAATTTGGTCCAGGTACAGTGTTCACAAGGCTACCTTGATCACCATTGAAGGTAGTACTAGACTGGCCATTTATAAGAAGACCGTCGGGGTATGGAAGAGACTTTCCTGAGTCCAATGATTTCTGCAATGCCTGCAAACACCAAAACAATATGATGACTGAATGAAACAAGAAGAATCTCTAATAAAACATGTCAAGTGCAACGCTTTAACACCATCCTTTATAGAATGGCATACATCAATGATGTGTTTCATACCTGATGGCTGGTCTTGTACCAATCACCAACAAGTAAAGTGAAATCACTCTCAGGGATTGGATATGGGATTGGAATTCGAGGTCTCGAGTAGACATTGATCCCTCCAAAACCTCCAGCAGCTCTATGCAGTTTAGTTGATGGAAAATATGTGAAGGTACCTATCTGATCCTTGGGCTGAAATTTGTAGGTATAGTTTGAGTTTGGAGGGATGGGGCAGTTGGTTCCCAATACCCCATCTTGCCATGAGTTTTTCCTCTGCTTAATCCCATTCCTGATTATAGCCAACCAAATTTCTTATTATGCTGAATGATACAATCAAACAGATACACATTGAAGACTAGGAAATTTTGGGAATAACAATCTAATTTTTCTTCCATTTCTATGTAATCCTGAAGAAAAAGTTACCTGAATTACTCAGGGAAGCCTTATACAGTCATGTGGGTTAAATTCATATCCAACTGTCCTAAAATTCTACAAGATTAACAAAGTTTCAAGCAAAAATATGCCTTTAAATCCACCAGCAATTCTTTATCTCAAATTCTCAATATTGAACCAGCATTCTGATTTTTCTCACTTAATTACTGTTAGAAAAACCCCAATTCAAAGTTCCACGCTTTAAAAGTAAATTCTTTAAGGAAAAACAAGAAGGGAAAATCATTAACATTAAAAAGCAAGGCATTTTCACAAAACTAGAGTGGATTTGGAGAGGAATAAACTGACCATGTAAGCAGAAAAGGCTGGTCCAGCTTGTTAATGAGGTTGAGGATGATGTTGTCATTGGTCACCACATCAAGTCTAGGCCCAGGAAATTGACCATTGATAAGGATCACCTTCAAACATCAACAAAGATCAAATCTTTAGAATCCCCAACAATACAAAACCAGAACTGACAGTTAAAAAATGGCAAGTGATGAGATTTGAAACCAACCTGTTGGGGAACACCCAGAGGAGAAAGAGTCCCATAAGTCACAGTCCAGGTGTAGAACTTGTATGGGTCCTCTGCTTTCACCACAGAAGCGCTTAACACAATAGCCAAAGCCCCAAACACCAATTGGAGCAAGACTGCTTTTCCCATTGTCCCTGCAAAAATGCCAAACCTAACAAAACCTCAGGTTCCAGGTTCCTCTTTCTCTATCTCTTTGTTTTCCCCTCTGGGCCACAATAAATGGAGTAGCAATGAGTTAGTGAGCTTTTATAACAGCAGCGCGGGAAGAAAGTGCTTCACCAAATATGTCCTAGAATTACATTGGTGTGTATCATATAGAGCAAAAGTGCTTTTGAAAATCTACAGCAATGCTTCCTTGTGTTGTGGAGGCTATACGCGTTTTGGAATCATGATAATTTGCTTAGAGTGAAAGCAATTTATTCCAGCATTCATGAGTAAAAGTAATTTAGGACTATAACCCCGCCTCTAATTGCGCCATTGATGCTAAATATTAGTTACTTTTGCTGCTCCTTTTATGTTTGCTTTTCTCATTTTTTGACTGATTCCTCTTTTCATGTATACTAAGATTTAGGGTTTTCACATCAATATGGATCAGTCATAGATCTTGTATAGTTAATATGTAAACGAAGGTTGTTTACCGCAGTAAATATAACCCAATTTTTAGTTGCAGGGTTACTGTAGTTTTGTTAAGAAGGAAATGGAACTATTGACTGGTATCACATGCCACAACAGATGGAAATGTCTGGTCTCCTTTGGTCTCTACCATTTTCTTTTTCCATGAGGAATTCTGTGACCTTGGAACTAGCTGTTGTAGCTAAACATGCAAGGCTGTAAAAAACATATAAACAATTTGAAGACTAAGGAAAGCTTTTTATGTTATCCACGAGTCTTCTGTTCACCACCAACCACAACAACTTGACCTCTTTTGTATTCTTTTGTCTATCAATCATCAACATTCGGGCAGTTGGACGATAATTTGGACGTCCAAGGTTACCAAATTTGTATATTGATACACAATAACACATAACAGAATTATAGTATTGCGATAAGAGAAAACCATCTAATGCGCGTGATAATATCACATTTATATGGTTATCCGATCAACTTATGTCCATCTTATTGGTAGTAAAGTTTGAAGAATTTAAAAATAAATAAGATATACTGTTATATTTTTAGTTTTACTCTCTAAACTGATCGAGATGAATAAATACACATGTCAGTGATGCCAACTTATTTTCTTTGCTCAATAATTTGCTCTAATTTTGCAATGACAACGTGTCAAAGAGAAGTAGTCAATCAATTGAGCTAGTATCTAGCAAGATGAAGCATCTAGAATCTAAGATCCTCGCTTGCATGCATCCCAAATGCCATTAAAGCTTTCATGGGATAGAAATTTGTCTTGCCCAGCTTTGCGCACAGATTTTGCTTTAATCAATAAGGCAGGCAATATGGGCAAGCATGTGTATCACATAGTTCAACGCCGTATATTGCTAGCTCTAAACCGAATCCAGCTCATACTTTCGTTTAGGTGCAAACCCAGCAGCAGGCTTCAATCACCCGAAGCTTCCTTTATGCATCTTTGCCTGACCTCCCCAGGTTCAAGCCTACTGATAATGCAGGGTTTCCTGGCAACTAGTTCTACCTCTTCGTAAACGCCTGGATCATACTGTTTTGGAGGGGAGGACTATTCACTATTCTGTGATGCTTCTCCTTTGTAAACGCCTAGAATTGGGTAAAATTATCTGACTGCTGATAATCCACTCATTATTTAAGTTCATCAAATAACACTACCTGGTAATGTTGACTATTTGTTATCTAGTCAAATGAATTATATAATTCATAGAAAAAATGATAAGAGTTGAAAATAGGCAGGGCCCATTAATAATGCTATCCATGTGATGTCCAGGGTACATGGGCCTGGGTTTACTTTTGACCTTATTATACAATGAAGAAATTAGGAAACCACCGGACAGTTCACAGTCTCGGCTGGACGAGGAGAATAATTAAGAACATTAGGGCATCTCCAACTATGAAATCTTATAATGGAGTCTCATACTTATTATAAGACTTCATTTAGACATTATTCATATAAAACTTCAACCATCTTCAATGGTAAGGTTTTAACTAAAAGTCTTAAATTTGTATATTTGATTTTTATTTATTTTATATTGTAATTAATAATAATTTATATTTGTAAACTATTCTTGTACATGATAAATAAATATAATATTGAATTGAAAAAAAAAATATTGAGTGTTTGGGACCAAGCCAAATTTATAAGAGTAGTCTCAAATCAAGTCTCAAAATAAGACTTGGAATGAGACCAAGTCCTAAAAATATAAGGTTTACGACCTCCCCAATTAACCATTAGAGACCATATTTTTTTAGGACCCCAAAGTTATAGGGTGTAAGACCTTGGGTTGGAGATGCCCTTAGGGAGTCGGTGGCACTATTGTCAATTGACGGTTTGGAACAAATTCGATCACATAGGACTGAGTTGTTGCCTCAAGTTTCCCCCATGTACGTGTAAAAATATGACCATGCCAATCATGAAAGAGTTCAGGCCAAATAGAGAAAATCATGAGAGGAATTGGTTGAAGCAATGAAAGGGATTCCCATTATTATGCTTCTTGAGTGTTCCAACTGTTGGGAGAAGCATGAATAACAATGATGGAGTCTCAGTAGGCTCTAGTAACACTACCAGTTTTGACAGAATAGCCGACGAAAAAATTTTCGTCGGCTATAAGTTGTCGTTAAAAGCCTGTCGGTAATACTAATGGCCGACGAAATTAACGAAATCGTCGGCCATTCCAAAATTATCACCGACGAAAATGAATTTTCGTCAGCCAAACTTGGCAAAATATCCGACGAGATTCGTCGGATATTTTCGAGTATGGCCGACGATTTTGGCAACTATAGCCGACGAAGAAAATCAATTTCGTCGGCTATTTGTCAGAATATATTAATATTTTAAGAGGCATAGCCGACGAAATAATGTTATTTTCGTCGGTAATAAAAGTTATAGCCGACGAAATTTGACGGCTATTCTTAAATTTTGGGGAAAAAAAAATTAAATTATGCTTTGGAGGAGGAGGCCGGAGGAGGAGGCCGGAGGAGGAGGGGAAGGAGGAGGAGGAGGAGGAGGAGGAGGCCGGAGGAGGAGGGGAAGGAGGAGGATGCCGGAGGAGGAGGAGGAGGAGGAGGACGCCGGCGCCGATTTGAGGAGGAGGAGGAGGTGAGCGGCGGATTGGAGACGCACATCGGCGGAGGAGGAGGAGGAGGACGTCGGCGCCGATTTGAGGAGGAGGAGGAGGAGAGCGGCGGATTGGAGACGCACATCGGCGGAGGAGGAGGAGGAGGACGCCGGCGCCGATTTGAGGAGGAGGAGGAGGAGAGCGGCGGATTGGAGACGCACATCGGCGGAGGAGGAGGAGGAGGACGCCGGCGCCGATTTGAGGAGGAGGAGGAGGAGAGCGGCGGATTGGAGACGCAGATCGGCGGAGGAGAGCGGAGGAGAGCGGAGGAGGAGTTTTTCCGGAGGAGGAGAGAAAAAAGGCGGGTTGAAAGATTTAAAGCAGAGAGAATAGCCGACGATTTAAAAGATTTCGTCGGCTATACTTTGGAAGATCAACAGCCGTCGGATCTGAGCCATCCAACGGCAGACAATAAAAAGGCGCGGATCGCAAGAGTTTAGCCGACGAAATATAATTTTCGTCGGCTAAACTCTTGAAAACATATTAAACTGCCGTTTTGAGGCCCTAAACGAACTCGAAAGCCCGAAAAGGCCCACACGTTGCGGCAAAGCGACGAGTTTGATTCCTGGCGTCGTTCCCTTTCCGGAATGGTATCACAATCGTCATTCGGACGCAGGACGCCAAATCTACAGTAAACCGGGTTTTGACTTGCAACGGTCAATCTACTCTTCAATGTTTGCTGCCATCCTTCCTACATCAGTTTCTGGCCTCACCTTCAACAGATAATAGTTTCAAATCAATGAGACGCAACTAATCATATAAAAAATTTACAAAATTGATTTAACGAACGTCAGGCTACCCATAGGAAAACGAAAGTAAAAAACAGTTAACCGCAACATTCGGCACACGGATTTTATCGGAATCTTGTCATTTTTCAACTGTAGACGTATTTCATTATTTCGGTCATATCTTATTTGACGACATATTTGCATTTGAAGAGTGTACGTATAGTAACTATTTGAAACTATACATTCACTTAAACACTTAGTAAACAAGTTAAGGAACATTAGTGCATATGTTCCGATTTTGAATCTAATAGTTTGGAAAATCTATTCCAACCGTCAGATATCACCGTTAAGATTAAATACATGTATGAAAAAAAATTCAACTACATCTGACAACGTTAAAGGCTTGATCGGGACGGTCAACCGGGTGAGTCAACCCTTTAAACGCTTAGAAATGGTAATTGGCCTGTCTAAATGACGTTTTTTTGCCTGACTTTCAACAGATTATAGTTTCAAATCGATGAGACGCAACTAATCGTATAAAAATTTTCCGACGAAATAATGCCGAACGTCAGGCTACCCATAGGAAAACGGAAGTAAAAAACAGTTAACCGCAACATTCGGCACACAGATTTTGTCGGAATCTTGTCATTTTTCAACTGTAGACGTATTTCATTATTTCGGTCATATATTGTTTGACGACATATTTGCATTTGAAGGCTGAAGCAATGGTTTGTCGATAGTGATAGAAAATGGAAGGTGGTTTTTTTTTTAATCATAGCCGACGAAATCAAACATAGTACTCGTCGACTATACTTTCAGAGAATAGGCGACGAAAATTTTAAATCGTCGGCCATTCTAAGGGTATAGCCGACGAAAAATATTTTTTAGGGACGAAAGCAAAAATCGTCGGCCATTCTTGTGGAATAGCCAACGATTTTTTATTTTTAGGGACGAAAGAAAAAATCGTCGGCCATTCTAGGGGAATAGCCGACGAATTTTTTTTTAGGGACGAAAATAGTATGTCTTCGGCCGAATAGCCGACGAATTTTTTTTTTAGGGACGAAAATAGTATGTCGTCGGCTATTCTTTTTTTTTTAGGACGAATATAGTATGTCGTCGGCCGTTTTTTTTTTTCGTCGGTAAAAGGCTTTTTTCGGTAGTGTAATCGAGAGGAAATAATAGATACGTGGAATTGTGGAAGAAAGTACAAGCTTACAAGGAATATATGTGCAAAATGTTTGAGAACTCTGCCTTTAACCCTAACGGCTTAAAGAGGATTGGACCAATTTTCAATCCGGACTATTGATCTAAATCAGTCCTCAATCTTCTGATAATGCGCCAACAAGATCATTCAATTTTTTTAATTTTTTTTTTTACTAACAAACAAGTATCAGCAGTGGAACAGCACCACATAATCCAATCAAGCTACACGTACTTGTTTGTTAGTATGAGATAATGCCTATCCTTTGTAAGGGTTTCTTCACATGGTGAAGCTGTCGAACTTTCCTAAACCCATGCCCAAGCTACACGTACTAAGTGACATGAAGGCTTGTGAAGGTCCTAGAGGGGGGTGAATAGGACTCTTTGCAACTTTTTCGTTATATGTTGTAATCCGAGGCTAGCAAGGAGTTGTGCTATCCCGATTAACAATTTGCAACGATTATGCAAGTAATGAAAAAAATTGCTGAAAGTAAAACAACACAGAGATGTTTTTCTTTAACGCAGAAACCCTGAACTCAGGGAAGAAAACTGCGTGCCCTTATCCAAAAGACAAACCTTTCCATTATGTGATTCGTAGACTTATACAAGAATAGAGCCTGGGATACCAGACCTTGTTGTTATCCTGTTCTATGACTCTACCTAGTCTAACTAGAACGCTCTCCCATCTTGTCCCCTAAGTCCTCACACATGAAAGGGATACAAGAGCTTCACTCAGACCTTAACTACACCCTAGCTAACTCTGCTTGTGAACTCTTGGGGTCGTTGCACCTCCAATCACAACCTCATGTATTGGAATGCAAATGCTTTATGATTTTAGGAAAACGGTTTTTGATTTCTCAAGCTCTAAGATTTATAATCACTAAGAAGACTTAGAGCATTAGAGAATAAGAACACAGCCAAGCCGATATTCTTTAATAATAACAAAAACACAAATAAATTTGACCACCAAGCAAAATCACTTTGCTTGGTATTTATAGGCAAGTGTAAGTTGCTAAGAGAGCAATACGCATGCCAATAAATTAAGGAGGTTTGTCCTTATGTGCTTGGCTTAGATGCTGTTGAAATCCTTTGTAAAACAAAGCCAAGGACAAGAGGACAAAACCAACTTTCCAAGAATAGCTATCTTTTCATAAGAGGAAAAAGGTTTTGCAAAAAGCATTCCAAAAGAATGTTAACAATATGGAAAGGCAAAACAGCTTCCTTCTAGGATCATACAACCTACTATCAATTGCATAGGTAAGTGTAACACAAACCAAGCATAACACAAAAGGACCTTGAAAACATCAAGGTCACGGGTTGAAGAAAACTTCACCCTTTGATAGTTTGAGCGCTAAGAGCATCACATGCTTGGCTAGCTGTTTGAATTTGAAAAGCAAATCGACTGGAAACAACTGGAAAAGTATTGAGAAGATAAATCACAGTTTTCAAGACGATTTGAACAAAGCTATAAAAATACCCAGAAAACCGGTATACAAAACAGTACTCCTATCCTTAGTGGCAAACGTAGGATACAAAGTGGTACTGCTATCCTCAGTGAAAAACATGATATGAATATGCATGAATATACCTTAGTTTTCTGAGGTTATGTTGGGCCTTGATTTGGTTGGGCTTCATGGCTTCACTTGTATTTGTGCTGGGACTCATCTTACTGCATGTTGGGCTGAGTTTTGGTCCATAAAGGGAACTGCCAACATCTTTCTACTTACAGCTTGCATGGTTCCCACGTTTCTATGCAGTAGGTCTCTACGTGTAAGCATAATCCCTGTCAAGAACCTCTTCAAAAATTGTGTGTATAATTCTTCATTTTCAGCTCAATCTGTTCTAATCTTCAACAATATGTCTGAAACAGATCAAATCCATCAATCGGCCCTGCCCAGTTCAGGTAACTAATTTTGAAGCTCCAGAAACTAGAAACTACTGAATCAGTTAAATGACGTACGTCTAATTAGGTTTAGTAGACTCGTATCTGATTTGGAATTTGGTGCAGATACTTTGCGAGATATATTCCTATGGAAAAAGAAGAAACAGAGTTTGCTTGTTCTTTTGACAGCCACAGCAACATGGGTTTTGCTCAAAGTCTATCGTTTTACCTTCCTTACTGTAACTTCATGGGCGGCCATGTTTGTTGTTACTTCTCTGTTCCTTTGGGGCAACGTGCTTAGGTTCTTTAACAAGTAACTAACTAAGCTCCCCTGGTTTGGAAATTTTTGTTTTAATCTTGTTTTCATTAATTACTTGGTGTTATGGATGATCGACCATTGTTCGAGTTTATATATGTTTGTTTAACTCAATTGCTTGTTTGCAGAGAACCTCCAAACTTGTATGGAATGTTGGAGGCAACAGAGGAGAGAGCTTTCAAGAGTGCGAATACCATTCGAGCATGGATTGAAGAAGGAATTCGATGGATGTTTCGGGTGGCTGCAGAGAGAGAGTGGTTTGTATTTGCCGGGACTGCCGCTGGTTTGTGGTTACTCTCTATTGTAGGAAGATACTTTGATCTGCTTAACCTTCTTTATACAGGTAACAACTAGAGAAAGTAAAGAGTAATACCTTCTCATGTCCCTGTTATTTACTTCTTTATACTGGTAACAACTAGAGAAAGTAAAGTGGTTAATTTTTTCTCTTTTTCCGGTTAGCTGTGAGTTACTATGAACTAAAGTTTAGCATGGATTGGGCATATATATATATATATATCTCTCTCTCTAAATTTTATGTTAATCCACTACGTACATTTAGGAATATTCTGATCTTGTTCATTCCTTTTCTAGTTCAGATACGAGTAAAACATACTATGCACTCCCCAACAGTTGGCATTTCTTAGTGATTGTAGCGTTAATGGTGATCATATCATATGCTAAATGTCCTTATGGCCGGCACGGAGTATAGTATGTGTTGTCTTGGGTATTTCCTTTGTGTTGATATCTGATATTTGGTTGTGGGTGTTGCAATACACAGGCGTGGTTATGGGCATGACTATTCCTGTAATATATGCAAGGTACAAGGAAAACCTCATGAGGAGCGATGAGTGGGTGAAGGCGCAGGCAAGATGGTATTATGACATGGTGGATGAGAAGTTAATCAAGAATATAAGAAACAAGGTGACGGTTACCAAAGAGGATTACAAGGACAAGAAGATCGAGTAGCTCGCTGTTGTATCCACAGTTTCTCAACTGTGGCCTTACCGATGGATCAGCTAGCAGCTAATGACCTGCGAAATTGGTCTCTCCTAAACCATATGCTTCGCTGTATGTACTCATGTACGTATGTAGTTCTATCTCATGTACAAGTGGAGACTGTGTATCAAATGGACAAAATCACAAAACATTTGTCATTGGATCGATGCCAGTGACTCGATGCAGTTGTTGCTTCTATGAATATTGTAATTTGTAACTGAAATTCATTTATGTGGCGGATGCATATATTAGGAAATTATGGACAACCTTCTCATGTTTAGTTATGTGTGCGATTTAGCTCCCCTTACCCACTAGTCAATTGCCGTTCATATATATAGCTTTGTACTTCCTAATATGTGGATGTTGAGATGTTTGGTTTGGTACTTCCTAAATGGATGCTGATGAGATGCATGTTTGGTTTGGTTTCATCTCTCCGTAATCTCTTTATGTGAACAGTTTCCTCGTGGTCGAGTCTGTTCTTTGTAGGATGGCTGGTGGTAATTGCAATACACTGTACATCAATTAATCCTGAATCAGATGATTAATAACGATATATTTTAGCTTAATTAAATCTGATAGGGCTCGTTAAAGTGACTCTTGATGATTTTCATCGTTCTCATTTCATATAAGTATTATGCTTCACAAATAGACATTTCATACGGGCAAATTGAAAAGTCTAAAATAACTTCTTTAATACTTCAGCCGTTGGCGAACTTTGAAATACTAATCTTCAATTCATTCTTATTGTATCTACAATACTTCTTTATTTTGATCTTATTTTAGCTCGCTAAATTGAGTTTGTAAATTGAGTAATTTGCGTCATAAATAAAAACAAAAAACATTCTTTTATTTCATAATGAACTGCGTCCAATGGCCCAATTAGCTAGCACTGTTATATGGCATCAACTATAAACGTCACCATGATTTATTAAGGCTTAGTTTGGTATTGAGGTGTGTTGACAGTAGCCACAGAGGGGCTACAACAGGCCCACAGACCCGCAGCCAGTGCACCCGGGGCCGGCCTAGGGCCCGGGACCGGATCACCAGCACCCGGACCCGGGGTTCAGCAGTCTACCTTGCAACCAGGGGCCCGGGGACCGGGGGCACCAGTCTGCCAAAGAGGTCACCAGAGCTGCCCTTTGGTGTGCGAACAGAAGGAAACCAGTCCCACATCGAAGAGTGAGGCCAGACCTCAAGCCCGGCCACCTATATAAGGGCCTCAACTACCCTCATTAATAGGTAACTGATCTCTCCAACCGCTTATCATACGTGCTTAAGTTATCTATTCTTCTCAACTGTACTAACTTAGGCATCGGAGAGGAGAAGACCGGCCCGCCCGATATTCCCTTTAGTTAGCAGGTTTACAGGAGATCACACTTGGATTCATCTGTCTCTACCAGGCCTACGGGTTTTAGGTACGAACAATTGGCGCCGTCTGTGGGAAACGAAGGATAAATACCACGTAAGTATTACCAATGGCAGAAAGCTCAGAAGCAGGCCAGGAAAGAAATGCCACCGAGGAGCAGCGTGTTGCACCAGGGCAAGCGCTCATCTCCACCCCGGTCGTCGCGCGAGAGCAGCGCAGCGACCAGGGCAACCAGGAAGACGGGAGCTATGGGAGGCCGACCAGCACGCCGGGGCCATACCATGATAGCTCGCGCGGGAAAGGCCCGGTGGAGGGCGACCAGCCAGCGCACCGGGGCTTTTCGCTGACGTTCTCGGACGATCCGAGCGACAGGAAAGAGGGCCCGCTCAGTGACAGTGACCGGGACACCACGTACAGTCCTGACCGGCACGATATGGCGGGGGAGATACGGGCGATGAGGGCAGAAGTCGGTTGCCTGCGCGAGGAGGGCAACCGGGATAGAGCAAAATCCAATGCCCGGTATGAGGAAATGGAGACGGTGAACGCTGCCCTGGTGGCCACCCTGGAGAGAGGACAGCAGCGCAACGCCGCTATGACCAGGGCACATGCACCCACACCAGGCCGATCTCAGCGGTTTGAAGCGGGACAGTCATCGGGCGGACGGCCCGGCGACCCCGAGCGAGCGGAGTCCCCGGCCGGCACGGCCCCACCAAAGAGCACGCCGACGCCCCGGCAACCACACGCTTCATTCGAGGATGAAGTCATGACCCCGACTGCACGGGCATTGCAGATACTCACCGACACTATGTCGGATCTGAAGGCCCAAATGGAGGCCAACGAGAGAAGAGCGGCGCGGCCGATGGAAGGCGCGCGATTCAACGAGCGCATGGGCCCTTTCTCGCACCGGGTTCTGGAATCAGGGAGGTCCGGTAACTAGAAATCCCTAAAGCTCACGTACTCAGGATCCGGCTGCCCGTACCAGCATCTTGACAGTTTTCGGTCCCAGACGTGCGCCAAGGGCTATTCCGATGCAGTATGCTGCAACATTTTTCCAGGAAACCCTGTCTGGAGAGGCGTTCAGCTGGTTCTATGAGCTTCCGGCAAACTCCATTGAGGCGTTCGAGCAGCTGGCCGACCGGTTCGTAGGCCACTTCATCCTCCTGGTCGAGGGAGCCCGGACATCGACCATCATCTTCAACTGCATGCAGGCACCTGGCGAGGAGCTGAGGGCGTTTGTCAACCGCTGGCAGACGGCGACGGCCGGGGTTCGGAACCTCGACAAGGGTATCGCCGAGATGGCGTTCAAACAAGGGCTTCGGCCAGGAAAATTTTCCTACGCCATACGCGTAGAACTCCCGCAGGGGTATGACGAGCTAATGGCGATGGCCATCAGACATGCTCAGGCCGACCATGAAACGTACGGGCAGCACCTGCTGAAAAGAAAGCGGGACGAGCAGCAGGAGGACCACCCCCGGGAGGAGCACCCCCCTCCCGGCCAAGAAGACAAGGCCAGCCAGCGGAGCGAGAACCGAGGTGCCCGACCGAGCCGACCCAGTAGAAATTGGGGGCAACGGCAGCAGAGGCCCTATCATGACAAACCCCAGGGCGAGCACAAGCCGGCGCAGTACCGGCAAGAACGCCCCCTGGCAATCATGCCAGCAGAACGTCAAGAGGTCTTCACCACTCTCACCTCTTCATACAAGGACATCTTGCACGAGAACGGGAACATCATTCCCCCACCGCCCAGGAGAAAGTACCCAAAGGGGAAGCTTACCCCGGCGCAAATGGGCAAGTACTGCTCCTATCACGATGAAGCTACTCATCGGATGAACAAGTACTTCGCTCTCAAGACAGCGGTGGAGGGTTTGATTAGCAACGGCCAGCTCCAGCGGTATATAGGGGAAATGAGAGCAGATCCCGACCGGGAGCAGGGCTAGGGATGGTAGGCACGCCCAAACCTCCAAGCGGTTAGTTGGCCATATCATCGGTTCAACCGCTGTGACATCATGAGATATGTATGGCAACTATTTTGAGAAAAATTCCACCGGTTCCACCAGTGCAAGTGTATTTATATCAAATGAGTAATACAAACAAAAACCGTTCCAGCGGGTTTACAAAAAAAAAAGAGCAAAGCAAAAATCTTAAGGAGCCGCGCCTCCCCCCCCTCAGCGGGCATTCCACCAGCTTCTCCAGATGAAGCCGCCGTACCTTCTCCAGCAGTTTGAGGCCCGCCTTCCCCTTCCGGTTGCTCCTCCTCTGCCGACTGCTCATGGATATCCGACTGCTCATGGATATCCTCATCAGCTCTGACCTTCGGCATGCGAGAGGTATCCAGGTACTCCTTCTCTTCCCACTCCACGTAGGCGTCCGCGATACCCGATTCTCTGGCCTTCTCCAGGAGCTTAAGAAACTGATCGCTCTCGTGATACTTGAGGACAACCCGCTGGTAAAGCTCCGGGTCCTCTTCTCCAGCCGCAGCGGCAGCGGCGGCGCGCATAGCGGCAGCTCCCACCTGGAGCTCATCCACTTTGGCCTCTAGCTCGGCCCTCTCCTCTTCAGCCAGCTCCTTCTCCTCCTCGAGGCTCCGGATCTGCTCTTCCAGCTTGGCCACCTGCTTCTTAGCCCTCTCCTCTAGTCTGACCTTCTCCCGCTCCAGCCTGGACTTCTCTACTTCCAGACGCTCTCGGGCTTCTGTTAGAGCGGCCACCTGCCTCTTCAGCTCCGGCAGCTCCTCGCTCGGGTCCGGCTGGTACAGATTGTACAACAACTACACAACAACAGAGAGCCATTCCCATAAAATGGCCGACGATTTTTTATTTCGTCGCTAAAAAGTAAAAATCGTCGGCTATTCTACAAGAATGGCCGACGATTTTTATTTTCGTCGGCTATGCTCCAATAATGGCCGACGAATTAAAGTTTTCGTCGGCTATACAACTTTTGGAGTATGGCCGACGAATTTTACAATTTCGTCGGCTATAAGTCTTTATATTTTCAGATCTGGACAGCAGCTGCTCATTTGAAAAAAACGGGAGAAAGAGTGAAAAATCGGTGGATATTGTTGAAATCCGTCCTCTCTTACATTGTGAAGCTATATATACGTACGTACATGTGTATATATGTTGATTTTGGGTTTTAGTTGCATGAGTTGATTTTGAGTTTTAATATATATATATAGTGATTTTAATTTAGTAAGTGATTTTTTGTTTTGTTGTTGGTTTAGTGTTAGAATGTATGTATGTATATATGTTGATTTTGAGTTTTAGTATGCTTGAGTTGATTTTGAGTTTTAGTGATTTTGATTTATTAAGTGATTTTTTGTTTAATTAATTTGTTGTTGTTTTAATATTTAGTGTTAATTAGAATGTATGTATATGTTGATTTTAAGTTTTAGTTGAGTTGATTTTGAGTTTTAGTTTAATTATATGTTTTAATTTGATGTTATTTTAATTAGTGTTAAAATATATATATATATATATATATATATATATATGTTAATTAATAGTTGTTGATAGTGTAATTAATTTAAAAAAATGGTTGATATATAGTGTAACTTAAATAATGGTTGTTAATTAATGGTATATATATATATATGAGTTGATGTTGATAATATTAATATATATTGTAATATAAATGTGTTAATTAATTTCTTATTAATTAAAGTTATACATATATATTATTATCAGGCTATATATGGATCGGGATAAGAGTTGGATTTCGCTTCCAAGGCATGACCGACGATACACTACAGGAGTTGTGGATTTTTTGCAGTTCGTCCAGGAAAATGCACAGGAAGGGGATTACCATTATTGCCCGTGCAAGAAATGTAGGTGTCGCAGTGATATGTTTCGATTTCCGATTAGGACAGTATGGGAGCACCTAAAGAGTAATCTGTTTTGATGTTATTTTAATTAGTGTTAAAAAAATAATGATGATGTTAGTGACACTTCGGCTAGCATAAGTCCTCTTTCTCGTGCTTCGATAAAAGGAAAACAGAATATCTGACGGTTTCTGGAGCTTTTATCAAAACAGAATGATGATCAGAAGGTCATCCAGGCTACTAAATTGGTCATACCGAAAGATTCTTTTTTCTCAGTTATCTTGCAACCATTCAACTTCATTAACTGCTATCTGGTGAGGATTAAGTAGTTAATGAAGTCGAATGGTTACAAGATAACTGAGAAAAAAGGATCTTTCGGTTTGAACATTTTAGTAGCCTGGATCACCTTCTGATCATCATTCTGTTTTGATAAAAACTCCAGAGAGCTTGGCATTCTGTTTTCCTTTCATCGAAGCACGAGAAAGAGGACTTATGCTAGCCGAAGTGTCACTAACATCATCATTATTTTTTTCATAGAATAGCCGACGAACAATGCATCATTTCGTCGGCTATATTACTAATGGCCGACGAAAAGGTTAATTTTTCGTCGGCTATAAGTTTTTTTGAAAATAAATATTACATTTATGGCCGACGAAAAATGAATTATTTCGTCGGCTATACTTAGAATAGCCGACGAAAATTCATTATTTCGTCGGCCATAAGTTTTTTTAAAATAAATATTACATTTATGGCCGACGAAAAATGAATTATTTAGTCGGCCATAAGTTTTTTAAAAATAAATATTTTATTTTTTACCGAAAACGACAAAAGAATAGCCGACGAATACTAGGTTTTCTTTCGTCGGCTATGATTAAAAAAAAAAAAAAACTGAGCACCTTCCATTTTCTATCACTGTCGACAAACCATTGCTTCATACTTCAAATGCAAATGTGTCGTGAAATAAGATATGACCGAAATATTGAAAAACGTCTGCGGTTGAAAAATGGGAAGATTCCGACAAAATCTTTGTGCCGAATGTTGCGGTTTGCTGTTTTTTACTCCCGTTTTCCTATGGGTAGCCTGACGGTTGGTAAATATTTTGGGGGAAATTTTTATACGATTAGATGCGTCGCATCGATCTGAAACTATTCTCTGTTGAAGGTCAGGCCAAAAAACGTCATTTAGACGGGCCAATTTCCGTTTTAAAGCGTTTAGAGGTTTGACTTTGCGGTTTGACCGTCCCGATCGAGCCTTCAACGTTGTCAGATGTAGTTGGATTTTTTTTCATACATGTATTTAATCTTAACGGTGATATCTGACGGTTGGAATAGATTTTCCAAACTTTTAGATTCAAAATCGGAATATATGCACTAATGTTCCTTAACTTGTTTACTAAGTGTTTAAGTGAATGTATAGTTTCAAATACCTACTATACGCAGACCCTTCAAATGCAAATGTGTCGTGAAATAAGATATGACCGAAATATTGAAATACGGCTACGGTTGAAAAATGGGAAGATTCCGACAAAATCTGTGTGCCGAATGTTGCGGTTTGCTGTTTTTTACTCCCGTTTTCCTATGGGTAGCCTGACGGTCGGTAAATATTTTGGGGGAAATTTTTATACGATTAGATGCGTCGCATCGATCTGAAACTATTCTCTGTTGAAGGTCAGGCCAAAAAACGTCATTTAGACGGGCCAATTTCCGTTTTAAAGCGTTTAGAGGTTTGACTTTGTAGTTTGACCAAAAGTATAGCCGACGAAGTTATATTTCGTCGGCTAAAGTCTGGTGATCCGCGCCTTTCCATTATCCACCGTTGGATGGGGGAGATCGGACGGATGCTGAGGGACGAAGACTATAGCCGACGAATTATGTAATTTCGTCGGCTATGCCATAGCATGGCCGACGAAAAATGAATTATGTAATTTCGTCGGCTATGCCATATCATGGCCGACGAAATCGCTTTATTTCGTCGCCTATACTATAGCATGGCCGACGAAATCGCTTTATTTCGTCGGCTATACTATCGGGTATAAGTAAAATGCAGCCGAACCCTAGCCTCCATTTGCCCGATTTTCCCTAAACAATCTTCCTCCTCGAATCCGGCCCTCCTTCATCCGCCGATCCTCCTCCCTATTCCGACAGCCCGGCGCCTCCTCCTCCTCCTCCTTGGTTCGATCCGCCGCCCCTCCTCCTCCTCCTCCTCCCTGTTCCGGCAGCCCCGGCCGACCCTCCTCCTCCTCCTCCCCGATTCGGTACCCGGCCTCCCTTTTTTTTTTTTTTTTGTTATTTAATTTTTAATAAATTAAATTATGGTTAATAAATTATATATAATTGTTAATTTAGATATAATTGTTAATTTAGGTATAATTTATGTATTTATATGTTAATTTGTGTATAATTTATGTATTTATGTTAATTTATGTATTTATGTTAATTTAGGTATAATTTATGTATTTATATTAATTTAGATATAATTTATGTATTTATGTTAATTTAGTTATAATTTATGTATTTATGTTAATTTAGGTAGAATTTATGTATTTATGTTAATTTAGTTATAATTTAGGTATTTATGTTAATGTATGTAATTTTTAGGTTTTTATGTTAATTTAGGTAATTTTTGTAAAATTTATTTTAATTGTATAATTTAGGTGTAATTGTATAATTTATATGTATAAATTGGTTATTATATAAATCGGTAAATATTAAAATATGTTAGTATTATTGGGTATTATATTAATTAGAATTTGTTATTTAATATAATATAATTTAATATTAATTAATGTATTAATGCGTCTGGCTTTAGATGGCCGATGCATTTAGGCAGTTCTTCAGAGGCCGTCGTTCTAGATCTAGAGGTTCTGGAAATGCCGCCGGTTCCCCAGACTCCGAGAGGACGGCTAGCCAGCCTGAGAGGACCACCAGCCAGCCGCAGAGGAGTGTGGATGCAGCCCAGCCGCGGCGGAGTGTGAGTGCTCGGCACCAGATCCTTCTCCAGGCGGGGCGGCCGTCGAGCACTTCACTTCCGCATGTCGGTCCCTCTGTGGCGCCGAGGTTTAGTCGGCAGCTGTTTCACGAGGAGATAGCTGCCGACGTTCCTCAGGTTCGTATGCCTGAGGTTCATCGGGAGCCGATGCCGAGTCCGACTCAGTCTGCTGGTGACTCGACTGAGGGGCCTACTCTCCCAAACCAGCTCTTCCTCCCCTACAACATTCCTGCGATACCCGAGGTCGACTATCAGGGTCGGCCCCAGTGGCCTGATATGCCTCAGTTCGTGAGTGCTGCGGAGGCATACCAGCAGCAGCCATGGGAGAGCCCTGACCTCCTGATTTCGGCGAGGAGAAAAGGAAAGTCGACGGCAACCGAATCATCGGGTTCAGGTAACATTCGATTTTATTAATTAAATGTTTTATTAAAATTAACGCACTAATATTTAATTTTATTAACCAATCGTCGTTTATGTGATAGGGACAGGCGCTAGCAGTTCAACCCAGAGGAATACCAGAGGTGTCATCAGTTTTGAGACGCTCAGGAGAACGGTTGAACGGAGCGGGAGGATCCAGATTGACGAAGCTCCTAATCAGGAGGTTGGGGCGAAAAAGAAACGCGACTACTCGGGTTGCGTGGGTGCACTCATTAGGGACAGAGTCCCTATGTTGTGGGCTCGGTGGGCTGATGTGCCCGAAGAAATCAAGATGGAGTTGAACAACGCCGCGTCGGTGAGTAAATAAAAAAATTTAATTTATTTATCGTAATATTTAAAAAATTTCGGTATTGTTATAATTATAAAACTAATAAAATATTATCTTTCAGACATACTTTGTGGTTGCGGAACACAAGCGGGGTTGGGCGGACTCCCAACAGAGCTCGAGGTACGTTGGGAATGTCTTATTTGATAATTTGAAATATTTTATGATATTAATCATATTTCTAATGCACTTTTGTTTTTTTCGTAGGTTCAAAGAGTGGAAGAACGAGCTCCGTTCCCACTATAACGAGTACGGCAACCGTGGTCGTATGGGTACTCCCAGAGAGTTCATGTTCAGGGAGTACGAGTGGCGTTGGTTGAAGACCGTAGTCTTCGACAACCCGGCTATGATGGTAAATACTAAACTTCACTATAAATGTTTATTTTATTAAAATTTTAATTATTAGTTTAAATATTTTATAATTATTTCAGTTATATTTTTTGATGCATTTTTCTAATATTTTATTATTTGTTTGAAGGAACGGTCTCGGATAAACTCGGAGAACCGCCGCCGTAACACAATCCTCCATCACGGCGGTTCAAGGCCGTTTGCACAATATCAGGAGGAGGCGCTCAGAGATCATCCTGATTGCAACCCCTACGTGGAGACGTTCAAGATCGCTTATCCACAAGCGACAGACGATCTCGTAAGTCATTCATTATGATTTTAAAATTTAAATTATTAATTTTACTTAACTATCCATTTGTTAGAATATTAATTTTTTTTCCCCGTCCAATTAGGAGCGGGTGACCCAGGCCGAACAAGAGGTGCTCGAGCAAATAGTTCGGGAGACACAACCGGACATCTCAGAGGCAGATATGGAAGAAGCCGTGCGCCGGGTCGACCGCACCAATATCCAAACGGCGGCGAGGATATTCAACGCAGCCTTCCCACAGCAGTCCAACGAGTACTACTGCCGGGGTTTGGGAGGTTCTGGACAAGGGCTCCTGAAGACCACTAAGGGAGGTCAAAAGAAGGGAGGCGGGGAGACCCAACATATGAGGGGGGAAGTGCAGCGATTGGCCGCAGAATTGGCGACCTCGTCCCAGACAGTAGAGGAGCTGCGCCGCAGACAACAGCAGTACCAGCAGTATCAGTTGGATATGGTCCGTTGGAATGCTGAGTGCGCCAGAATTCGGCAATACAACTACGACGGCCAGCAACAGTGGGTTTATGAGATGTTCGCGGCACAACAAGAAGGCCGTCCACCCCCGCTCCCGTTTCAGCAGTTAGTGGAGCCTCCAATGCCTG
Organism: Potentilla sterilis; assembly: GCA_963682095.1. Taxonomy (NCBI): domain Eukaryota; kingdom Viridiplantae; phylum Streptophyta; class Magnoliopsida; order Rosales; family Rosaceae; genus Potentilla; species Potentilla sterilis. The sequence goes on from OY821764.1 coordinate 38,768,579, forward strand.
AACCTCTCGAGTTCGGTCAGCAGGATGATGCGCCTGATGCTGTAGATGACATCCTAGACTTTAGTAGTTTAGGGGATAATTAGGGTTATATTTTATGTACATTAGAACGAATTTAATAAAAATGGTATTTAGACGTGTTTCTTGTTGGTGCAAATGCATGAATTGTTTTTGTGATTTGCAGCTTGCTTGGAATGGTAATTTAGAAAATAATTAAATTTTTTTTTTCCCAAATGCAAGAATAGCCGACGATTTTTGCATTATTTCGTCGGCTATAACAAGTATAGCCGACGAATTTTACCAATTTTCGTCGGCTATAACTAATTAATACCTATTAAAATAGTAATATATTTCGAGGAAATAGCCGACGAAGTTTTATTAAATCGTCGGCTATAGTTAAAACACAATAGCCGACGAAATTTTATTAAATCGTCGGCTATAGTTAAAACACCATAGCCGACGAAATTTTATTAAATCGTCGGCTATAGTTAAAACACCATAGCCGACGAAATTTTATTAAATCGTCGGCCATACTTAATGGATTTCGTCGGCCATACTCAAAAATACCCGACGAAATTCGTCGGCTATTTCACCCACGTTTGCCCGACGAATTTTTGGACTCGTCGGCCATACTTAACTATAGCCGACAAATTTTTTTTTTCGTCGGCCATTGGTATTACCGACGGCGTATTACCGACGACTTATGGCCGACGAAATTTTCGTCGGCAGAGGGTATAGCCGACGAAAAAATGGAATGGCCGACGAAAAAATTTTCGTCGGCTATTCGGCCGTATCTGGTAGTGAATTAGGCAAGCAGCAAAGGTAACGAGTTATGAGCGGTGCCATGACACCAAGCAATTCTTACCCGGAGGACCGACTCCTTGCACTTTTGGCAGTTCTCCCCCGCCAAGGCTCCGGTGACCCTTGGCCTGTCCAGACCAAGGCCAGCCACATCTGCCGCCAACTTCCGGACGAAGGGACTCTCCAGACTCCCCCTCTGTTCCTCCGCAGGAGCGGGGCTACTCTGCTGACCAGTAGAGTTTGGAGCAGCAGCAGCCTTGTCCCCAGCGGAACTCGACGCACCGCTGACCACCTTGAGCCGCTTCGCCAAGTTCTCACCTGACAATCGGCCGGTCAGCGTCACCAGCGCGGAGGGAGCAACGTCCATGACCCTCCGCCTCTTCTCACCCTGGCCGTCCGGTGAAGAAGATTGTGCGCCTGACCGGGTGACCCTGGTGACGAGCGAGACTGATCCCGGCCGGTGCGGAATCCGGTTCACCCCGCCAGGAACCTTTGGTGGCCCCCCGGTGGTCTTGCCCTTTCCAGGTCCCGCCTTGGGCGCAGCAGGGTGACTCTTCACACGCCTCAGAATATAGGCGTCGTCCTCAACGTCCATGGCCCTTGGTCCGGCATGAACGGTAAGCCGACCTGACTCCTCATCCACCGAGGTCCGCGAAACGGCCTCCCCTTTCTCCTTTAACCTTGAGAGAAGGTCTTCACCGTCCATGGATAAGGTATTGTCGGGTTTGATGACCGCCCGAGAAGATGCACCTACAGGACAAGCAAAAGGTTAGTATTTAAAACTCGGTTAGCAGAAATGCCACCGCTAAACCTTGCTACGCACCGGGATCTCGCCCGAGACAGCAATACTCCAACACCTCCCGCCGAATGAAGTTGTAGGAGCTTCGTTCAAGATCGTCACAGCATCCGAGTATAGTTGTAATCCGTTCCCGCTCCAACTCGGATAGTTCGAACGACTGATCGCCAAGGGGCTAGAAGGCACCAGGAACCCGGTACATCTTCCTCCTCTTCTGCCACTTCCCACCCGCCATCACCACCTTTTTCCATAGGCTGGAAATGTCGGGCGCTAAAGGTCAGACAACCTCGGGACCCTCGCTTCTTCGAGAAGGATATCCTGTACAGTGCCCGGAACTTGTTCATCGTTGGCATGCTCATCCCGGACAACTCGTACAGGCAACCGAGGCTCAGCAGCCACCTCCACTGGTTCCCGGGAAGCTGCGCGGGAGACACTTGCAGAGCACTGAGCGCGTACTGCACGAAATCTGGCAGCGGGAGGGAAAACCCGTGGCGAAATTGGTCTAAGTGCACGACAACCCAACCCGCCTCCGGGTTACAGGCCGATTCTCCGGGATTCAGCGGCCGTAACGCCACCTCATCGGGGATACTCCACGTCTCCCGGAAGGTGGCAATCTCTTCGGGGTTCATACTACCCTCCGCCTCATCGCACACCACGGCCTCTTCCCCACTCCCGATCGTATAGCTCACGGGCGGAGTGCTAGGAAAGCGCACCCCGTGCGAGATGCCCTCAGATCCTAAAGACCCGGAAGACGAGACCCCGCCTCGGGAGCGGTCAGCGGCTTCGGCCTCCGGGGATTCCGAACTGAGCTAATCCTCCAATCTCTCCTCATCGTCCACGACGGGACGCCTATCGGCCGATTCAGAAACCTCATCGGAGCTTGTAGAAGCCATTTAGCCTAAGGGGCAGAAAAAACAAAACCCTACCGCTGGTCAGCAATAGGCTAGAACAGCGCCCTCTGCGGCTCCTCCCCAAGATTGTCGCAGACGCCCCACTCAAAACGACTCACAGTCGGCGACAGAGCACCCCGCCGCCGCAAAACGCCAAAAAGAAAAAGAAAAACACCAGGCAAAGAAAGCAAGACTTACCGATTACTATGCACAACCGAGGAAAGTCCGTCCTACGAAAACACCGAGCAATGGTAGGCAAAGAACAAGAACGCTTGAGGCAACGGATGTCGCGGGGCACCTCCACAGAGCTTTAGCCGGATTCCTCTCTAACTTTCTCTTCTTCTCTCTGAGCCAAGAGCAAAACAGAACTTATGAAGGCAGAGGAGGCCTTTTTATAGACGGGTCTGATGCCCTAGGCGCCTGTAATCCAACCAAAATACGCAATCAGGGCAACTCAAACGCCTGCGAATCCAGGCCCTCCATCTCAGATCGCTCCCTACTGGCATGTGTCCCAGCATTGGTAAACTTCCCACGCCATCATAACTGACGGGACTGATGGACTTACTCCTTAAATGCATGTCAGCCACTTGTCCTGCCTTCGAGCACAAGTAAGGGAGATAGGAGCGGGAACCGAGGCGTCAAGCCCCCCCACTTCCCCAAGAGCCATGGCAGTTCACCGGTTAGGTATCATTCAACTGGCTGCATGGCATCTCCACGACAGTTCACCGGTTATGATCTTTCAACCGGCTCGAAGTCTTCTCACCGGTTATGATCTTTCAACCGGCGCCATGGCAGTTCACCGGTTATGTATCATTCAACTGGCTGCATGGCATCTCCACGACAGTTCACCGGTTATGATCTTTCAACCAGCTCGAAGGCTTCTCACCGGTTATGATCTTTCAACCGGCTCGAAGGCTTCTCACCGGTTATGATCTTTCAACCGGCGCCATGGCAGTTCACCGGTTAGGTGTCATTCAACCGGCTGCATGACATCTCCACGACAGTTCACTGGTTATGATCTTTCAACCGGCTCGAAGGCTTCTCACCGGTTATGATCTTTCAACCGGCACCATGGCAGTTCACCGGTTAGGTATAATTCAACCGGCTGCATGGCATCTCACCGGTTAGGTAACATTCAACCGGCTCGAGACCATCTCACCGGTTAGGTAACATGCAACCGGCTCGAGACCATCTCACCAGTTAGGTAACATTCAACCGGCTCGAGAGCATTTCACTGGTTATGAGACATTCAACCGGCTCCATGGCATCTCACCGGTTAGGTATCATTCAACCGGCTCCATGGCATGACACCTGTTATGAGAACATTTAACCGGCATGGGCTTTATACACCCGGGTGAGTTTACATCTAACACATGTACTCTTGTCCAGCAGGATAAAAACCCTGCATCGCACTGAACTGCGATCAATGTGGGGCTCCACGGCGAGACTTGTCACCTCAACGCCACCCCACCGGGCAGATTGTTTCTCTAACACAGAACAAGTCTCCCCGCAGGCTAACAAACTTGCACATTTCCTCAACGCTTATTCCAACACAAGCTGAGAAGAACTAGCCAGTGTTAAACGGTGCTTCAACATGGCCGCAACACCCACCGGGGCACCTGTTGGCTTATTCCACGCTCCAACAGGCCTCCCCGCAGGCTAGCAGTCTTACCCCCCGCTTATCCCAACACAAGCTGGGCCGAGTCACCGGGCTACTCCCGGCCTGCCGTTGGTAGCAATTTCATTTTGGGAACTTGGGGGACTCGTTCCGACATGGCAGAACGCCCGGTCGAGATCCCAGGCACTCTTCGGGTTTCACCCCGCTCCGTATCTATTGCATGGCGGATTTCAACGCCCCATTATCATCCCATGCACTCTCCGGGTTTCACCCCGCTCCGTATCTATTGCATGGCGGATTTCAACGCCCCATTATCATCCCATGCACTCTTTCGGGTTTCACCCCGCTCCATGCTCATGGCACGACAACACTTGAGCACAATACCATTTGTATTGCAAACATACTCATAACTGTCGCACATCATCATTAACAGGTACTCACCACGCCTCCTCTGACCGAACGCCCAGTCACGCCCAATCTTCAATACGGACTTGGGGGACTGGGCACCGTTGGGTTGGTAACCCTGCGGGTCTGCGGGACAGGAGCAAGACATATTAAGTCCTCATTCAAGATTGCACTTGACCGGGAACTTGGGGGACTTGTTGACAGTAGCCACAGAGCGGCTACAACAGGCTCACAGACCCCCAGCCAGTGCACCCGGGGCCGGCCTAGGGCCCGGGACCGGATCACCAGCACCCGGACCCGGGGTCCAGCAGTCTACCTTGCGACCAGGGGCCCGGGGACCGGGGGCGCCAGCCTGCCAAAGAGGTCACCAGAGCTGCCATTTGGTGTGCGAACAGAAGGAAACTAGTCCCACATCGAAGAGTGAGGCCAAACCTCACGCCCGGCCACCTATATAAGGGCCTCAAATACCCTCATTAATAGGTAACTGATCTCTCCAACCGCTTATCATACGTGCTTAAGTTATCTATTCTTCCCAACTGTACTAACTTAGGCATCGGAGAGGAGAAGACTGGCCCGCCCGGTATTCCCCTTAGTGAGCAGGTTTACAGGAGATCACACTTGGATTCATCTGTCTCTACCAGGCCTACGGGTTTTAGGTACGAACAAGGTGAAAAAACTCAAATATAGAAAAACTGTGTTTTAAATAAGCAACATGTCACCTGCTTTTTAAAATCGTGGTTTTTGTAACTAAATTTTATAAATAAGCAACTTCTAAAAAACTTACCAAACACATAATCAACTCATAATGATAATTATAAGTGATTATTTACTCCAAAACGCAATACCAAACTAAGCCTAAGAAGACTGTCACTCGATCCTTCCTAGAAATGTTTAATATGACTAAAACAAGCCGGTCGATGCCTTAGAAGTTAGAATCAGGGTCGAACATCACTGATTAGCTGCACCTTAAATATGTATGAGCCTCCAAAAGCGATTAATATTTTGGATTAGAGTGTGAGTAACATAAAACACCAAATCTCAGGTTAGTAATCAATACCCTTGTTACCTTGAACCTAAACTACGGTCTAAACAATAACAATAAATTAAATAGAAAGCAGACTAGACGACCAAATAAGAAAATATAGGAAGCAGACTACAGGGTCAAGTCTTTGTCCTCTTATACCTACCGGTAGTCTTTTTTTTTTTTTTTTCTTTCCATTTATTAACCAGTCTCTTTTGCACCGGAAATAACGAGTAAGCTAAGCATATAGCTAAACCAAGGGAGTGGCAGTCTATATAGAGCCCTGGTTTCTCACTCATTTGGATATATAAAGTTTGATTGTTGGAAGAGACTTGAATCTGGATTAACTGTTGGTAAAGTCTCTTTCGATTATCTTCACAGTTTCTTAGTTTACCTAGCTTGTACCAAAATATTTTGAATCGTCTCGTTTTGACTAACCATTTTTCATCCAGTTTTATTGTTTGTTAAGCAAATCAATCGAGCATGGATGCATATAAGGCGATTAAAGAGGCCGAGAATAATCTCAAGGAACTGGAAGAGCTCGTGCAAAAACTGATGAATAAGCACAAGCGTCATTTCGAGGCGCAGCTCAATGGAATTATTTTGCTGCTCGACGATTTACAACTCGAGGTCATAGGGATAAAGGCAAAGATAGAAAACTTCAAAATACATCTATCAATCAGGGAAGTAGAAGACTTCCAAAAGACGCTCAAGAGCCTCAAAGTAAATTGCGAAACCCTGTGCAACTCACGCATGCCGCCCCAAAACACCTATAAGCTGTCCGATCAATTTAACGAAGTGGGTAAATCTATCCGGGATCAGCTAGACATTCTGCGAGGCCAGAAGCCCAACCTACCTAAGAGGACTGGTATAGTGGGAGTCCTCACTAAGACATTGTCAAACGCCGGCAACTCAACACCTGAGGAGACTACACCAATGTGGAGAGGATGGGCTCGCTCCGTGGCTGTCGTGCTCGACAGAGCGGTTAACACCAAACCTGAGCCTCCCAAGCGTGGAGCCAAGGAACTGTATGAAACCCTGTGTGGCCGCGTTCAGACTCTGATTGAAAGTACTCAAAGCAGAGATCCTATTCATCAGAATCTCAAATGTGTCAAATCCAGGCTCGACGGGTTGAGACAAGAACACATCATCCAGTATATAGAAGCTATAGAAGGACAGACCGCGGAATTACATTTCTGGATCAAAGAAGTTGAAGTTTTGAAAAAAGAACTCTCTAAGGGCTTAAGGGTTTGTCCCGCAGACTTGTCCAAAGTATCTAGCCCGCACAAGATCCCCGGCGAACTTCACGAATTAGATAAAAGTCTCCAGATACAGGTTGACCTACTGAAGGGCAAGATCATCATCAAGCATGAGCACAACACATTCACTAAGTTGCTTCATCGTCACTAGCCTTAATGCGAGAACCATGCATGTTTGGGGAAGTTTCCACGTTGCCATATTTCTTATTGTCTGTTTTTTTGTTTTTGCCATTTGATTTAGTGTTTGTTGACTAGGGAGATGTCTCCCTAGAGCAGGTCGTGTTGATCGTTGGCACTTGGTTTGGGCCTTGTATTTTGTTGTCATTACTGGCTTTTGCTTTTCAATAAAAAAGATCGTATTCCATAAATTCATAGAATCCCATACAGGGTTAATAATGATCAAATTCTCTTTAGGGGCAATTAATCCACAGGGTTCATACTATAGATTCTACTTTGTTCGTCACCAATCAATAGGAGATTCCCTCCAATATGGATGGTCGAGGAATCATATGCACGTCCGACACTGGCATTTTCACTACGACATTTATGTGCAAAGAAACGCCCACACTTCTAATCAAGAAAATCACCTTTAATTCAGGGTGCAAAGTTTGCTAATGAAGTCCATATCTAGGATTGCTAGCATCGGTTTGGGCAGTATATATTCTCCTTTTTGCTACGATCATTTTGGGTGGCCTTCTCTTTTAAAGAAGCTAGGGTCTCGCTCTTTTCCTTTGTCGCGACGTCCTTGTGGGCGGTGTTGGCATTTTTTAGTGGGATCGATTTTGGCCGTAATAGTTCTTGTAGTAGTGTGGCGACACTTTGTTTCTTGGCAGGATACATTTGGACGGCGCTATGTTCCTACGTACTATATATCCCTGTGGGTAGCTCATTGTTTCATAGCAGCTTGGTGGTTTAATTTATGGTGGCTTTCTTACATTGTTACTTACCCTTGTCTCGTATAGTTTAGAAAGTTACGTACCTCGCATTAAAGCTTTTCAGTTTTTACATTTAATTAGTTGTGATTGAGTTCTTTTGATTTGTAAGAAAATCAATCAAGAATGGCTGCACAGCCTGCACATAAGGAGCTTAAGTTTGCCGAGGATGATCTCCGGAAGTTGATCAAGATGGAGCGTGGAAAGGCTGACAAGGCACAAGCACCATTTCACTCAGGAGCTCAAAACCATCAAATCCAGGCTCCATGAACTACGACCAGTGGTCGAAAAGTTAACGCAAACGATAGAAAGCTTCAATCAAGGAAGTATAAGACTTCCAAAAGAAACTCAAGGACCACATGCAACTCTGCGTCAACTTCTCCGGGGAACCTGACTCGCTCAAAGATTTATGGTACACCGAACAGCTAGAGGAGTTTGATAAATCTCTCAAGGAGCAGATTCTCATACTGAAAGGGGAGAAACCGAACTCGACAAATTAAGGGGAGAAACCTTATATTTCAGACGTCATTTAAAATTAATTAATTAATTAAAAAAAATTTGTACCCCCTGTCGCGTGGAATTGGTTCTCTAGGGCAAGCCAAGTCCAGTTCTTCAAAAGTCAAGACATCAAGTGCAATGCATTTGAGTATGTACTAGTGCCTACAATGACACTGCCAGTTGCCAAGGAGCTTCCAATTAATATGGGAAATTATAAATTAGTTGACACTAATAAGCCGCGGGAAAGTCTTTTCTTCTTCTCTTATTGTTGTCTCTTCTCCTGATCTTAGTCGTCGTAGCCGCGTACTTCTTCTAGCTGATCTTAGTCGTAGCCGCGTACGTACTTCTCCTTATTGTTGTCTTTTCTTCTTCTCTTATTAATGTTGTCTCTTCTCCTGATAAATTATAAATAACAGACTATAAATTATAGCTACTCCCCACGAACAAGAGCAAAGAATATTGAAGAAAGTTCTTGCAGCAAAAAGGTACTGATTTATTAGGATGTATGTGTTTTCTCCCCTATGCTACCCTGCTGGTAATATGATATCATCAGTCTATAGATGTACCTTAGTACGTACGTGTGTGTGTGTGTGTGTGTATATATATATATATATATATATATATATATATATATATATGTTGGTCTAGAGATTGTATGTACATCTTGATCAGATTCTCAATAGGTCTATGATTGTTAGAATATAGAAGCCATTTTCTTTTTCTTTTTATGATGTTGCGCCTTGTATAACAGTTGTGTAGGTACATACATGGCAGAAGAAGTTCTCACAATAGGAGCTGTACTTGTGAATCGGTACAAAAAGTATATGGGGGAGGAACCACCTGAGTGGTTCCGAACAGCAGAGGATGCCCTGGGGAGGACTTATTATTGGGTAAAGGATTGTGCAGAAAGACATGAACAATTGCACAAATTATTCACATTTGTGTTTCTTTTGTCCTCTTCGTCCCGTAAGATTTTCCTAGGATTTCTAGCATCGATTTGGGCGGTATTCTCCTTTTTGCTAGGATCGGTTTGGCTGGCCTTCTCTTTTATAGTAGGGTCTCTTTTGGGAGGGATTTCCTTCGTAGTCATGTCCTTGTGGACGGTGCTGGCATTTTTAGTAGGATCGACTTTGTTCGCAATTGTTTTTGTAGTAGGATATATCTGGGCGGCACTTTGTTTCTTGGTAGGATCCATTTGGATGGCGCTATGTTTCATAGTAGGATCCATTTGGGTAGCTCTTTGTTTCATAGCAGCATTGGTTTGGGCGTCGCTTCCTTTTTTGCTAGTTTTCGGCTTGGTGGCTTGTGGTGGCTTTCTTATATGGGAAAAGTACCAGACCAGACTCGAGCTGTATCTGACGACATTGAATACGAATCCGAATCCGAAAGGTCCTCTGATCAGGATTGACGTCTCCCGTCGGAATACTTGCTACGAGCTCATTGTCCCTGCCTACTCCACCTTCGGGGATGTGAAGAAACGTTTTGCAAAAAGGACTGGTTTGGAACTAGGTAGGCAGAAACTTCTATTCAGGGGGAAAGAGAAGAGGGATGAGGAGCATTTGCATAAAGCTGGAGTTGTGGATGAGTCCGACGTTTTAATTATGTAGGTCTGAACACCGAAGTTCGGATTAGACATATCTGGGGGTGCATGCTCGTGATAGATGTGATTTCTAATTGGATAATTAGTATTGAAGCTGAAGGAGAGGCCGAGCTACGGCGTGCACGGATAATTTCCGGTGAGCATATTGTCACGTCCTGTTGTTTCGGGAGTGTCACTGGTGGGCGTGCTGGTGGGATTGTTCCAGATGAGTGTGTGTGGGGAGTCTCTTCGGAGTCAGGCAGGCCGACCCGGTTAAGTTTGGGGAGCTTATCGCTAGTCAAGGACTTGACGCTGATGGAGGGATCAGGGTGTCCCTACACACACTGGTCGGGGTCTGGAGCCGATCCCCTGATGAGCCCGAGGCAGGGCGAAACCAGTACGTTGCACGGTCGATAAGGCTGGCTTCCAGAGGATGGGAGCGCCGCACGGGCCAAATGTGGCAGCCAAAAGGCACAATATGCTGACGATATACAACTTAATTATCAGTAACAAAACCCAGCATCAATAGAGGAACAAGTATAGCCGCGGTTGATCATTTAAAAGAAAAGTAGACTAGCTAATTACATTGAATCAAGATGTGTGGAACCCTAAAGACATATAGAATCAAGATGTATGCAACTTGACCTAGACCATTTCAATGAATGTGAGTTGTGAAGTGTAAATGTACTACAAGGTTTCATAGTTTGACATAATTTATGACAAATTAACACGAAACGATGAAAAAGACCCAATTTTTTTATCGTATGGATGCAACTCGTTTTATAGTTCAGTATAATTGCACAGAGATTCGGTTCGATCAGGTAAGTCCTAACAATACTTCCGGAGAGCACGTACTGCAAATCTTCCAACTATTGCTACCAGCCCAGCCATGCTGACCACAATTTTCTGTTCGTCTTCGAATTCGACAACTTCATTCTACGTATATATAGGTTGACTTACTGAATTATGCTAGTGCAATTGAATTAGTATGTTGAAATGTTCATCAATCGAGCCCTCCTAGCAATTCCTCGCGAGTCGATCAGTTGCATTTTATTTTTCTAGGTCGAACCATTTAGCTCATTTAGCTGCATTTCCAAGTTCGAGAACGATGATCAGCCCACCAAAAGAGAATAGTATCTTCCAATTTAATAGTTGCACTTGTGCCACGTACTAGCTAGCACTATTAGTGACACCATTAACACCATTATAACATTATACCAAGTAGACAAGTTTACTTTTAATTAGCAAAATTTCCACAAATGTGAGGTACGCCATTTGGATCTACAAGTCTTTAATCATTAAACAAAACTAATTAAGGCAAGTCTTCGTCTTCTTTTATATGAGTTTACCAGAAAGAGACAGATCGAGGTCCTTTTCGATCTGTTCTCGTATATATGATAATCCCAGTTGATAAGGAGTCGGATAATACTATTACTTGTTCATCAAAAATGTTGAGTTTATACAGATCTACGCTAATTGTTTGGCAGCAATTAAGCAGAGGAATTTTGTGTTTCGTTGATTTTTAAGTTTCCCCCTCCATTTTTATCTCACTTTTCTAATATTACATTTGTCTTAGATTTTGGTACTGTACGTGTAGGGTTTTATCTGTTATCAATACTCGATCAAGATTTCAAGATAAATGGTTGTACTAGGGGAACTTGTTGCAGGGGCTGCTCTGGGATCCCTATTCGGAAAGCTGTACACCGGCATCGAGAAACTGCTTATCAACAAGTCCACACAGTTCACGTCCCTCCTCGAAAACATCAGAACAACGCTCCACTCTTTACAACCACTGATCAAGCAGATAGAACACCACAACATGGAATTAAATCTCTCAAACAAGGAAGTAGCGGATTTCAAAATGAAGATCTTCAAGGGCGTGGAGCTGGTTGAAAAGTTGTCAAAAATTCGTAACTGGTACAGGAACCCTAGCTACAAATACCAACTTTAGGAGTTGGATCGATCCCTAAAGAGGCAGTTAGAGATACTGACGGCGGAGGGAGTGAGGGATGGGAAGGAGACGTTGGTTTTGGCGCGGAAGATCTTGCTCTCAGTTTGGAACATGCAGACGGCGTTCAACGAAATTCAGGAGTCGTGGATGGTCATCATGTTTGCTCTATTTTCGGCAAGTATAGCGTTCATGCTTATTGTCGCCGCAGGGTCAAGTTGGTTTGTATTTGGTGTAACTGGCAATGCTGTATGGTTATTCTGCAAATTGTTTTGGACGTTGTTCCGTATTGTCCTGAAGTTACTAGCAGTTATGTGTAATATTGCAATGGTACCACTCAGCTGAGCAAGCCACGGCTGGTGTCCTTTGATTAATTGCAGTGTGATACCAAATCAATACGTACTGTACACCAGTATTGGTTTTCAATAGAAATACGTACGTGATGTATTTTTTAAGTTAGGGTTTTAAATATGACTTCTATCCTTAATTATTTTACGCTTCGATCGTTTTGCATTACGAGACTCCCAAAGATCATGCTACAAATAATGTTAAATGTGTGCTCGAAATGTGAAGCCTCCCCCATTTTACAGTATAACAATTTTTTTGTGGATAAATATACGTACCTAACATCTTGAAGGTGTGTCTCGATCGGATTTTTCTGGTCTGAGTTAGTTTCTGATCGAGGCGAGTGGAGGCTGAGGTGGGTTGCTTTCCATTGGGGTTGACGCTCTGTATCGGAGGCGGTGTTGGTTTGTGCCTAGACAGTTGGTGTTTTAGCTACGTTGTCTTGTTTCTGCAACGTCGCTAGAAGATTGAAGACACCCCAGATTTCGTGGCGGTTCGGGAAGGCGAGACAGAGACGTTGAAATGCGAGAGCCAGCGGTAGGTCGGTCTTGGGCGACGTAATTTGACGAAGCATTGTCATATGCCAGAGCTGCCTCCTCAGCAGTTTCGAAAGTCCCAAGCCAAACTCTAGCTCCTTTTCTTGATGAGTCTCGAATTTCTGCTGCATACTTTCCCCATGGCCGTCTCCTAACACCACGGTAATGATTTGTTGCCACTTTCTCTACTCTCTCAGCTTTCTGATCCATGGCCGGTTTGGCAGTGCTATTTTTCTGTATATTTTCATTGCAAGAATTCTCAATATCACTAGAAGGAATAACGCAAGTGTCAAGAAGCTCTTCCCAGGCCTCAGCTCCCATTGACATCCACCTAGCTACCAAGACTTGGTAGCCTTTGAAGAATTTCCATGTATCCTTCTCTCCCATCAAGACTAGGCAGTCCTTCCCATGATTTTGATATCTCTGTTGTGTTACTTGTTTCTTCATTTCCTCCATCAACACCAATAAAGCTCGCCCATACGTTCTCGAGTATGGCTTCTGGGGGAGCTCCAGCATCATGATCAGCAGTATGTACAGCCATTTCTCAATTACAAAACCAAGTCTATCTCACATTCACAAACAAAACCAGATATATGAGGGAAAAGAGGAGATTGCGAAGTGAGACTTGAGAAATATATATAAAGCACTACAGAAGTAAAGAGAAACGCGTGAACAGCTATAAAACTCAGATGGAAACTTGTGGCCGGTTCAATCCAAGTGCTAAATCTATGGAAGATTTCAGAAATTAAGAGCTTAAAGGAGATAAGGCTTAATTTTGAAGTCTCCTACATCGCCTTGTGTGGTTGTTCTAATCATTTTTGCACCTGCATGTATCAATGTAGATTCTACAGGAGGTCGACCAGCGGCGGTGATGAACGACGGTGTTCTCTCGGCTGGGACGACTAGCTTTTTATCGGTGATGCATGGAAGGATACCACCCGAAGTGGCCTTTAGGCCTCAAGCTATTCAAACCGAATCTTGAGAATTATCGTTTTTCGTACTACTTTCTTTATTTTTTGGCTTTAAATTATCATTATCCTTTCTCGGATAATGATTTGAGGTCTCATTGAGGCCTAAAATTTGTGGCTTCAATCCTATATGGCATGCTATGTCATCTAGACACATCACCTATTATAAAAATCATGTCATCTCATTCTTAATTAAAAATACAATTTTGTTCTTTTTAATCTAACGGCTCTAAATTATTTTGTCTTTCTTCTAAAAAAAAACATATATTTTTGTAAGTTTTTGTTTCTTTTTCTTTTTCTATCAAGATAATGCTTAGATTTAAATTTCAAATATACTTTTTTTTTCTTAGAATGCAACACAAAAATTACTATGAATATTCAATATTTTTGAAAGTATAATTCTTCGAAAGTGTGAGTCCATATGAATATATATATATATATATATATATATATATATTATTTTAAGAAATAAAATTTCGTCTTTTATTCAAAAAAAAAATTCTTCCAAGAAATATATATATGTGTATATATATAATCCGTCCAAAAGAAATTCGATATAGATTTTTCTATTTTAAAAATCTTATTTTTGAATTTCGATATATGATATATATATATATATATATATATATATATATATATATATACATCATAATTTTAACCCATTAAAGTAAGAAAACCTGATACATCAAAAAAGTAAAGAATTAATTCAAAATTGGCAAAGATGGAAATGTTTATTAAATATCGTAATCTATAAATAAATTTAATATAGTTTATGTAAGGTAACTAAATTATCTCAATGCAAAATTTTTGATATGATCATTATTGCCTAATTTGGTATGTTTATTAATCAAAATAATTATTAATACTATTTAAGAGGATAAGATCGTCTTTTTATTTAAGAATGACATGATATGAATTTTTCAATTGATGATGTGTCTAGATGACATAGCACACCACATAAGATTGAGGCAATAAATCTTAGGCCTCATAGAGGCCCTATATCAGTGCCCTTCAAGTAATGACTCTTTGAGTCTTTAATTGAGCTTCCATCCTACTTGATCATGTATAATATCGGTCGATTTTGGCTTTTGCCAATAAATGAGTTTTTTTCGACTAATGGAGTTTATCCATTTTCCAAAAAGAACATGAAATTAACAAAAAAATTATTAGGGACTCCATTTTCATAGTTTAAAGCATGGTGACTCACCATTGAACTGTAGAGCGCTACTGGGGGACCATAATCCATTTAGAAACAGAAAAAATTGAGCGAAAGCTAAACTATCTACATTTTGACTTCAATTGAAGTAACTTGAAAAATAATTTTTCAGTTGTCTTATGTCATATAAAGATATTTGTCAAAAAAACGGGTGCCTTAAGTAAATTTTGTATTGAAATATAGGGCGGAATGAGTAAGTATGATGAATAAAGAAAAAAAGTGTAGTGACGGTAGCAACAACTAGGCTACCAGGGCCCACGGACCCACGCTAGGGCCGGGAGAGGAATCCCGAACACCGGGGACCCGAGGCCAAGCTACTCAATGATCAACAGGGATCCGGTAACCGGTGGGAGAAGCCCAATATGAGAGGGCTGAAGAAGGTCTTTCTTATGCATAAGGGATCTCAATCCCACATTGAAGGATAGACTCAGCTCCTGCAGCTTAGAGCCCATATATTGGCCCAACAACCTTCATTAAATGGTAATCAACCAATCCTGAGTTTAAGTACTTTCTGTCATTACTTATAACCATTTCCAATCGTACTGACTTAAGCATCAGAGTGGAAACGAGCGGCCCCAACTGGTCATTCTAAGTTAGCAGGAGACTTACAAGAGAAGATTGAACCGAAGTCCACTGGATATCTGTGAGTCTACGGAAGTACGGATTCAAACATAAATAGAGTGGTAATAGCTGCACTCATTCTTTTGGCTTTTCCCAATGGATGAGCTTTTTGCCCAATTGACTTTATCCATTTCTCTGTAAAAAAAGAAAAAAAAAAGAAGAAAAAAAAGCAAAGGGACTGTAATATGTTAAGAAAGAAAAATATTGAGCAAAATCTAAAATATCTATATTGAATTGATATAGATAAGAAATTAATGTTGCACACCTCTATATTTTTTTTTGTCATTAAACTTCCACCTATACCCGTCCTCATTAATAATAAATATAAATAAAATAAAAATTTAATGTTTGATATGTCAAATTTTTAATGAAAAATGTTCCTAAAGGCTTAAGAAATTAAATATTTAATATGTCAAATTTTTAAAAATAAAATAAGAAATTAGATGTTTTATATACACTCGCCTTCATGATAAAATCGATCTCTCTTCAAATATGATTTTGAACGTCAATGACATATGAAATAATTGGCAATCAATTTGATTGAAAAGTGAAAGGTTATATTTATCTTATATGCATGAATACATCATCAATCACTTTGGTTGCATATTGAAACATTATATACCGATTCTAGTATATAGATCATATAAACATTGACATATATCGAATCTCTTAAAATATTAAAGAACAACGAAGATAATTTTTTCTAAGTTATTCGATCTTCACTCATGTGCAAAGAGAAAAGTAATTAAAAATTACCTTATATATATGTGGTCGATTTTATTATCAATCAATGATACAATTAATTAAAATAAAAATAGTAAAGAAATAATAAAAATTTATGATGCATTCTTCGATACATTTGTAAAAGATTTTCTCATTTATTTATGACAAGGGACGTAAGTGGAAGTTTGATAATAAAATTGGACAAAAAAAATACAAAGAGTGTGTATTAAGAATTTTAATGGAGTATATACAAATGCTTGGACAATACATTATTGCCTATCTAAATATTCTTAAAAAACGAGGGCATCCGCTCGGCCTTTTATTCAAACATAAAACTATTCTTCAAAAAGAAAACTATTATTTTGATATTTTGGAATGAAAAGAAAACTGAACATTTTCACATATGAGAATGGATTTTTTGACATATAGGAATGAAAGGAGAGCTCATTATTTCATTTAAGAATGGAATAAAATCATCATTGTAGTAGGAAATAATGAATTTGGTCTACTCATTTAATTGATAATCCCCTTTATATAGGGTGAGTATTACAACGGTAATAGTAAATACATTTATGACAATAATGACTACATAATTATCTCTCGTCAGTTACATTGACGAACACACATAAAGTGTTTTTTCTTCAACACTCCCCCTTGTGCCGAGTCAGAGATAAAATGGTGCATGTGGTGTTGCCTCATTAAAACCTTACCAAATAATAAAGGCCCAATGGGAGAAAATAAAACTTTGGTCGAAAGACAAAAAGAGCACAACGCACCTATTACAGTTGAAAACAACATGTATGTGCTAGACTCCCCTTGATGTCTGCACCTCCCCTTGATTTTTACATTAATCATGAGATTCTCTCTGATTCTTTTATTTGATCAAGAGAGCTTCAGTAACATTAGCATAATTATGCATTTTCACATATTTTTTTTCCAAATATGACTTTGAGCAATGATTTAGTAACTAAATCTTGCCACAATCGTCCTCATATCCAACTTGATTTACTTTGATCTTGCGGATAAGGTTGTTCATGAACCGAACACATAGGTTCATATTGAACATCAGGTTCACTCGTGGTATGACCTTCATATAATAAAACAGTCATAACTTCGTCTAGAGTATGGATGAACCGTTGAGAGATTTGAAATTGATCTGTAATAACAGATTTTTTTATTTCACCTTTAATGCGTTTTTCTTTACGCATAGTTAACAATGACGTGGATAGTTTATTTATCATGTCACATTCTATGTAGAGATTGAATAAGCCCAAATTTTTCATATTTTTAAGTATTTGAAAGAACTATTTACGTTGCGTGGGCGCAGAGCTACGATACGATCCGAACCTAGAATTACCGTTTAACTGTTTTACTTTTATTATTTCTCCTCGGGAATTGTTTTCACGATTTGAAAGTTCTAAAGGTTGACTTTTAAATAAGTTGACTCGACCGAGGATTTTATTTCATGACGAGGTAAAAGACGTTGAGACGAGTCCGTGGACACGTAGCATGCTCAATTTGGAGTTCGCACGAAAAAGTTACGATGTAAAATCGGAAATTGTCCGATTTTGGACGAGTATAAATAGCCGGAAAAAAATTTCCCGAAAGGGAAATCCCCCATTCTTTTCTTTTTCTTTTTCTTTTCTTTCTTTTTCTTCTCTCTCCTTTCTCTCTCCTCTCCCCCGACTCGGCCAGACCCCGGCCGAACCTCCGCCGTCTGGCCGAACTGGGTCGGCGCACCGGTCCCGTTCGGACCGCCTCCTTCTCCTCTTCACTTCTGCGGCAGCGGCGCGGAGTGAATCGCCACAGGAAAGATATATCTCCTCTTCATGTGCTTGGGATTGAAATTAAAAGAGACAGAGTTAAGAGAGTGTTGGGACTGTCACAGGAAAGATATATCAACAAAGTACTGAAGAGGTTTGATATGCAAGATTGTTCAACTGGTGAAACTCCAATGTCAAAAGGTGATAAATTGACAAAGGATCAATGTCCACAAACGGAACAGGGAAGGCAAAGTATGAAGGGAAAGCCATATGCTCAACTCATTGGAAGCTTGATGTATGCACAAGTATGTACAAGGCCGGACCTAGCTTATGCTGTTGGGATTTTGTCCAGATTTTAGTCCAATCCTGGACCGGAACATTGGGTAGGAGACAAG
The DNA here is from genome assembly GCA_963682095.1 of Potentilla sterilis. NCBI lineage: Eukaryota > Viridiplantae > Streptophyta > Magnoliopsida > Rosales > Rosaceae > Potentilla > Potentilla sterilis. The sequence goes on from OY821764.1 coordinate 38,786,890, forward strand.
AAGGTTTTGAGATACTTGCAAAAGACAAAATCTCACTTGTTAGTTAGAGAAGAGTCAAAGACCTTGAAGTTGTTGCTTACTGTGATTCAGATTTTGCTAGTCACTTTCCATCTTCAAATAAGTCAATTACTGGTTATGTGTTCACTTTAGCTGGAGGTGCAGTAGCTTGGAGAAGTGTCAAACAGGGACTAATCACCACATCCACAATGCAGGCTGAATTTGTAGCTATTTATGATGCAATGTGTGAGGGTGTGTAGCTGAAAAATTTCTTGGTTCAAACCAACTTAGTTGACAGCATTATTTCAAGGCCTACGAAATTTTTCTGTGACAACAATGCAGCAGTATAATTCACCAAGAATAACAAGAGGTCTAACAATTCTAAACACATAGCCCTTAAATATTATGATGTTAGACAAAAAGTCAAGGATGGTGAGATTGAAGTTCTGAAAATAGGAACCTTGTCTCAGTTAGCTGATCAATTTACTAAAGCCATGCCTGTAGCAGCTTTCAAGGAACATGTTAGCAACATAGGTGTTGGAGGTATATATGGTACACCGCCAAGCATGTTCGGCGACCTCGTGGACCGTGCAACCGGCGTCATAGGTCCTACTTCCGGCATCCAGCGGGTAGACCGCCACCCCGACTACATCTCCATTGTTCCAGATCACCGGTGCCGCACTCGGAAGCTGTGCCACCGGGCTCCTGAAATAGCTTCGTGAGTAGGAAATGTGGGTTTGCATCCCACATTGGAAACATTGTAAAGGAGGGAGCCTTTCTTCCCTATAAATAGAAGGCTTCCCCCTTAGAGTTAGAGATCTTGGATCCAAGGCACTCCACCCTTGTAACCCGATGGCCTATTGACCGGTCGTAGTACATTCCAAGTGGACGTAGCCGTGCCCTCCGATGGCACGGTGAACCACTATATATCCTTGTGTTCATGTTCTACCTTTATTATTGTGCTTCTGTCAGGCCTACGGGTTTGTGCGGAAACAATTGGCGCCGTCTGTGGGAACCAGTTCGAAAGGCTGTGTTGCTCTACCAGCGGGTTGAGATCGATCATCAACAAACGATCGAGTCTACTTATCCTTTAATTGTACCATCAGCAAGCTGCCCGGACAGCAAGTCCAAATGGCTAGCAGGCCAGCAGTTGTGTTCGGCCTGGCCAGCAGGCAGCCCAATACATGCCAGAAGTCAAGCACACCACCCGGTCACCCCAGACCGCAGGTTGCCCCAGGCCCAGCATGCAGCCAGGTCAGCGGCCCAGCAGGCCAGGTCAAACAAGACCTTCGTCTCCGCGCAGCCACAGCCACACCCGCGCCCGTGCAACCACACTCCTCCCCCACCGGCTTTCCTCTCCGGTTCAGAACTTTTGTCTGAGTTGTGTCCACCTCCGGTACGGTGCGGACCGGCTCCTCCGGTGGGTGCGGGTGTCCTCCGTTGCGTTGCGGGTCGTCTCCATCTCCGGACACCGATGGCAGCATCTCCGGGCGGTGCGAGTCAGTTCCTCTCCGGGTCGTCCTCCTCTCCAGGTGCCGGAGGCTCCTCTCCTTCGGACAACCCCTCCTCTCCGGAACCGATGGCCTTGCCTTCCGGCACCGGCCGTCTTCCTCTACTGGACGCGGATATCTCCTTCTCTGCGGGGCACGGCATCACCATCCGTTCCGGAATCCCCCTCTGCCTCGCGCCGCAGCAGACTCCGATGCGGTCATCTCCCTCCAACTCCTCCTCTCCGGTCCGGGCGGTATTCTCCTCCGGTTTGGGTCGGCCCTGGCTCACCTCTCCAAAGCCGGTGGCTGCTCTCCAGCTGCCATGGTTCCTCTCCGGTCCGGTTGGTCTCCGGGCATGGACCGTAGCCGAGAGAGAAAGCAGAGCAGAGGGAGAGACACCGGACGAGGAAGGAAGGAAGGAAAGAAAACAAAGGCAGGCGAAATTGGCGGGAAAGAGAGAATTCAAAAAAAAAAAGGGAGGGTAACCCGCCCGGTCAACGGACCCAGCGGGTCAGTAGGTTGGGCCGGGCCGGGTCAAGCTCCAGCAGTTTCACCAGGAGCCCATTTTCCCTTGGCACCCAAAAGTCTCCTTTGGACACCCACTCCCTGCAGCAAATCAATCTGCTCTCCTCCAGTAAAACTAAGCATCCCAACTCATTTATTATTACTCAACGCATGCTTCACCTGTGCATAATCTGTTTGGGAATATTGATAATTAGACATGTGATAGAAGCACGAGCATGGTCCAGGATGCATCGCATATCATTATGCGCTTATCAGTGATGCGCATATCATTATGCATCGGTCGATCATTTCAGCATTGTAATGCATCGCATATCAGTATGCATCGTTGCACGCATATCATTATGCGCTTATCAGTGCTGCGTATATCATTATGCATCGGTCGATCATTTCAGCATTGCAATGCATCGCATATCAGTATGCATCGTTGCACGCATATCATTATGCGCTTATAAGTGCTGCGCATATCATTATGCATCGGTCGATCATTTCAGCATTGCAATGCATCGCATATCAGTATGCATCGTTGCACGCATATCATTATGCGCTTATCAGTGCTGCGCATATCATTATGCATCGGTTGATCATTTCAGCATTGCAATGCATCGCATATCAGTATGCATCGTTGCACGCATATCATTATGCGCTTATCAGTGTTGCGCATATCATTATGCATCGGTCGATCATTTCAGCATTGCAATGCATCGCATATCAGTATGCATCGCATTACAATGCATCGCACTACGGTGCACGCATTCCAATGCATCACATCTCAGTGCGCGCATCAGTATGCATCGCATTACAGTAGTTCCATCCCACCGGTTAGGTTCCATTCAACCGGCTCCATGGCATCTCTCCGGTTACCGGCTCCAGGCATCTCACCGGTTACCGGCTCCATGGCATCTCTCCGGTTACCGGCTCCATGGCATCTCTCCAGTTACCGGCTCCAGGGCATCTCACCGGTTACCGACTCCACGGCATCTCTCCGGTTACCGGCTCCACAGGCATCTCACCGGTTAGGGTTCAAACCGGCTTCATGGCATCTCACCGGTTAGGGTTCAAACCGGCTCCAGGTAACATTCAACCGGCTCCATGGCAAACACATGGGCTTTATAAACCCGGGAGAGTTTACATCTAACACATGTAAACTTTTCCAGCAGGATAAAAACCCTACATCACACTGAACTGTGATAAACTTGGGGATCCAAGGCGAGACTTGTTATCTCAACGCCACCCCACCGGGCATATTGTTTCTCTAACACAGAACAAGTCTCCCCGCAGGCTAGAAAACCTGCACATTACCCCACGCTTATTCGGGCACAAGCTGCGCCGAACCACCGGGCTACTCCCCGGCCTGCCTCGCCGTTGGCAGCAATTTCACCTTTGGAACTTGGGAGACTCGTTCCGGCATGGCAGTCCACCGGTCGAGTCCTCACATCATCATCCCATGCACTCGTCCGGGTTTCACCGCGCTCCACATTTTGCATGGGCACCCCGGTTTCGCACCGCTGCGCCAGAGCCTCGACCCCTACACCACAGCTCACGCTAGCACCTCACCTCCGGCCTCGTGAGCTCGGCCGCTCAGTCTATCAGCTCACCCTCCGGCCCGGTCCTGTCCGGCAATCACCTCGGCCAGCGGGTCACCCCAGATTTAGCAGGCCCGGTCCTGTCCGGCAATCACCTCGGCCAGCGGGTCACCCCGGATTCAGCAGGCCTGGTCCTGTCCGGCAATCACCTCCGTCAGCGGGTCACCCCGGACTCAACAGGCCCGGCTTTGTTCAGCAGCGGCTCTGCCCAATCGAGCTTCAGCGAGTCAGGGCCAGTCAAACCCAGATCATCCCTGGGCACCCACCGCCGCTCCAGAACCCGGCACAGACGGTGAGGATCAGAACCTGGCACCTCAGTACACCGGTTATGTAGCATGGAAACATCACTCCCGGCCAAGTCAAATCTCCAGCACGGACTTGGGGGACTACTACTAGGAGCACGTCAGTAGCACTCGAGCGGAGGGGTGGGACTCGGCATTCGAACGCCCGGTAAGAGCCCAATCTCACTTAAGGACTTGGGGGACTGGTGGTAATAGGGGTGACTCGGTCACCACCTACGCTTGGCGGCACATGATGATTAACTCCCCAAGTAAGATTGCACTCTTACTCGGGAACTTGGGGGACTTGTTGGAGGTATATATGGTACACTGCCAAGCATATTCGGCGACCTCGTGGACCGTGCAACTGGCGTCATAGGTCCTACTTCCGGCATCCAGCGGGTAGACCGCCACCCTGACTACATCTCCATTGTTTCACATCACCGGTGCCGCACTTGGAAGCCGTGCCACCGGGCTCCTGAAATAGCTTCGTGAGTAGGAAATGTGGGTTTGCATCCCACATTGGAAACATTGTAAAGGAGGGAGCCTTCCTTCCCTATAAATAGAAGGTTTCCCCCTTAGAGTTAGAGATCTTGGATCCAAGGCACTCCACCCTTGTAACCCGATGGCCTATTGGCCGGTCGTTGTACATTCCAAGTGGACGTAGCCGTGCCCTCCGATGGCACGGTGAACCACTATATATCCTTGTGTTCATGTTCTACTTTTATTATTGTGCTTCTGTCAGGCCTACCGGTTTGTGCGGAAACAATAGGCGTTTTGTCTGATTTAGATGTTTAAGAGAGCTTGAGAATAGTGGGAGTTTTCTAGAATAAAGTTCAATTGTTTTTGCTTAATTGTTTCCTGGACTTGGTTTGCTCTTGTATTAATAGTTTAGCATTTTACTTTTTTGCTACTGCTATTGAAATACAGTAAGTTCAGAACTCCATATTTTGATTACAGTGAATCAATGAGTTCTATAATTCATGTCATTGAGCATTTACGATGCTATAAGTGCTGTGATATGTGGTTTTTTGCTTGGAAGTTTACTAGGAAATGTATAAATATATGAACATATTTGCTGCATCATGTTTTTGTAGGTTAAAGTGAGCACAAAAGAAAGTTTTCAATTTTGAGAGCTTGTGTTCAGGTTCTTGCATACAGAACCAAAGGTAGGACTGTTTTACTTAAGTGTTGTGTTCCAGTTACATAAAGAAACACTTTTACAATTCTGTTATCTCTGATTGATCATGTATTTTATTTTGAATTGTGTTTGTGGTCTGCAAGTACCCATTTTCTTTGATTGTGGTTTACTTAAGGTTCTGCATAATTCAAGTATTGTTGGAAGTATATATGGTACACCGCCAAGCATGTTCGGCGATCTCGTGGACCGTGCAACCGGCGTCATAGGTCCTACTTCCGGCATCCAGCGGGTAGACCGCCACCCCGGCTACATCTCTATTGTTCCACATCACCGGTGCCGCACCCGGAGGGCGTGCCACCGGGCGCCTGAAGTAGCTTCGTGAGTAGGGAAATATGTAATAGTGTAATAAGCATCCCACATTGGAGATGTAGTAGAGGTGAGAGGCCTCCTTGCCTATAAATAGAAGGCTTCCCCCTTAGAGTTAGAGATCTTGGATACTTGCTACTCTTGGCATGTAACTACCATCCGATGGTTTATCGGCCGATCATACTATATTCCAAGTGGACGTAGCCGTGCCCTCCGATGGCACGGTGAACCACTATACTTGCCTGTGTCTATTTACAACTTTATTATTGTGCTTCTGTCAGGCCTACGGGTTTGTGCGGAAACAAGTATGATGACAGATTAATGGTTTTATATATTACTATATGTACATCGATCTCAAGTGCACAAAAGAACATTGCTATATCTGAACTAAGTGCAGATTCTTGTTATAGACCTTAATATCAGTCAAAGTGGGAGAATGTTAGAATGGACCAGATATTAGAGTCTTAAAGTATAATAACTTTTGCACAATTACAGAATAAGTGATGTGAGATTGATTTGCCATATTAACCATGAAACATTTATTAGCTGGACAAATAAATGAAATGGAATACATTATGGATCTTGATTGACAAGATTATGGAGATAACCAAATTAGTACAGCAGGAATGAAGCTCAATCCCTTTGATGGAGCTGTGATTGAGTTTTCCCTTGGCGCTATAAAATAATTTATAGTTAGATTAGCTAGTTATAGTTAGATTAGATTGACTGCATTAGCAACATATCTCTAATCTCGTACGTAAGTTGCAGCTGTGCAATACTTAAGAAGCAAATAATTTACTTGCAAACACATATATAACATAATGAAATTCTAGGCTTCTTCCTAGTAATTAATGACTTAGCTAAGTATTCTGATAAGCACAGAGGAGCAAAAGAGAAATAATAGGGAAATAAATTTAAACTGATTTCATTCATAGTCCTCAGTTCCTCACAAAGGGAGGTGCAGCATACATATAGGCAATTCAGTTGTAATCGAAAAAGATACAAATGTGGCTTAGGACCGCCACTACTGATATGCAGACAAGAGAGGAGTTTCCTAGCTGCCTAAAGAGATCAAACTACTAACTGAAAGGAAGGACTCTGCAACTGAATACAAGCAGGGGTGAAGAGGTAAGAGGCAGAGGTGTGGTGATGATGCTCAGATGGAATCCAAGGTGCTTGCAAGTAATGGGCCTTTATGGAAGTGGGCTGAGGTTATACGTGTGATCGTAGCTTATCCATAATCTTTAAGAGTATTTCTCAGCAACCTTCAGGAGGTTGGAGAACAGCTCCAATGGTTTAGATATCATAACCATATGATCGGAACCATTTATTACCTTCACTTCCTTCGGGGGATTCTTCCTGATCATCCACATCTGGATATCCTTCTGTAAAGCAAGGTCTTGGTCACACAGGATGTACACTCTTGGAACCAAGCCGTACTTCTCCTTGGTGAGTCTAATTTCCTCAATAAACTGAGGGGAAGCTCTCACCAATGACAATGCTAGTTTCAGGTCCTGTCCATTGATGCATCGCAATAACAAAAGAAGACAAGAACAATATTAGTTCACAAACTGAAAATTCATGCTGCAGTTACTATGTTTCTAAAAAAAAAAATATGCCAAGCACAATGAACACTTTTCTCAATTTACCTCTGGTGGCGATAGCTGGTAGAATGTCGAAGACAATTGTTCTGGGCTGGGTAGTGAGGTTCGAGGCAGAGAGCGGGGTAACCCTGCTCTTTTCAGAAGCTGTAGAGTTTACAAAGATATATTGATAAATTATCAGCCTTACTATATTATATGAATTGTGAAAGAAAGTTTAGGGGTGTGGTGTGGGAGTCATTTACCTTGTAAATAATAGTCAAATAACTGAGAGCAGGGCCAGGCATCAAAGCAGTGGCATAAACAGCAACAGCAATATTCTCAGGGAACCTCTCCATGGCAAATGATATCACAGCTCCACCCAAGCTGTGGCCGACTAGGATAACTCTCTCTGTTGGTGCAAGAGACCCCAGATATGTGGTCAGCGGCTCAACGTAGTCTGAGAAGGAATGAACTTGCTGTACTTGCATTGGGTTGATCCCCGACGCTGCAAGGTCTAGAGTTGTGACATTGTGGCCTGTGGAGTCCAGTAAAGTTGCCAACTTATACCAACACCAGGCTCCGTGAGAAGCTCCATGGACTAGCACAAAATGCTTCTTTCCAGATGAGGTCTGGTCAGCTGCAACATTTGCCAAGCAAAGAAGCAAAACAAAAGGCACGAATTGCTTCACACTCTTACTCTCCATTTTCAACACTCTCTCTCAGTTCCTAATGAAAGAGAAAACCAACTACTTCACCAGATGAGGTCTGGTCTCGGGTCTTGCTTTTATACTCAGAGGAAACCAACTGCTTCATTTGTTCCTCTGATAGATTTCCATTGGTCAATAAGTCAGTTGTAGACTTTACAAGTCACCTCTGGTGCTAGTCATTCCTAGGTAGGACTAATATGCGATCCTAATTAAGTAGGACTAATATGTGATCCTAATTAAATAGGACTAATATGTGATCCTAATTAAGTAGGACTAATAAGTGGTAGTGTTTCTTTGCTTTACATACAGCTTGCATGGATTAAGACCTAGAAGCATTACCCGTGGACAATTCTACCAAGTGATTACAAGATGTGAAATGAGGTGGTGATCTGAACTGAACCTCTTTTCTCCCTCTATTATCTTCTATTTTCATGACTACACAAGATCATATTCCACTTCTCCTCTCCGTTTTCTTAATTTTGTTCGTCTTTCCTCATTTTCTTTTTTCTTCCTATAAACAGGTCCAATAATTCTGTTTGAGGTCTTCATGGTTAAATCAAACCAACTGCGTTATTCTCTCTAGCAGACTCTACAGTATTGCACATGAATTTCTACTGCAGAATGCTCAAGAAGCTCATACTTATGGGACAGAGCAAGGGCACAATACAGCACATGTGATTTAGAACCAAGCATGTACATAGCTGTATAAGTTTGACTCAATGATCTTAGTAGACACCAGCACCATGGCAACTTTACTAAATCATGAGCTCGGAATTCATTTGTCTTTAAGATACCTCCTAATGCTTCAATTACTTACTAATCCTACCACATGAAGATATAGTCTGCAAATGATAATGACACCCCTCTAGTTATCAATGAGAAAATACTATTTCCTTTTTCCACATGCTCTCACTAGCACCAAAGAAGAAATACACCAGCACACTTCATCAAAAGATTACTAAAACTTTTTTTCTCATTCCATAGGCATAGCCATAGCTCAGCCCCATACAGAGAAGCTTGTTTGAACTTTAGCCAGATTTGTACACTAACTTTCATTTTAGACCATTTCACGGTTTCACCTTAAATCACATATTATGGAGTGCTCAGTGCTGGTAGTGTTTCTTTGCTTTTACATACAGCTTGCATGGATTAAGATCTACAAGCATTATCCGTGGACAACTCTTACCAAGTAATTTGAAGATGTGAAATGTGGTGGTGATCTGAACTGAACCTTTTCTCTCCCTCTATTATCTTCTATTTTCATGAGTCATGACTAGACATAATCATATTCCGCTTCTCCTCATCATTTTTCTCATTTTGTTTTTCTTTCTCATTTTCCTTTTTCTCCCTATAAACATGTCCAATAATTCTAAAGCACAGTGGTCTTCATGGTTAAATCAAACCAACTGCGTTATCCTCTCTAGCAGAAGAAACTCATACTTTTGGGCCAGAGCAAGGGCACAATACAGCACATGTGGTTGCAGAACCAAGCATGTACAGAAGCTCATAATTATAAGTTGGACCTGATGATCTCAGAAGTCACAGCACAATGGCATCCAATGAGATTTCCCTGCAAGATCAAAAGATGAAGATGGCAACTTTACTATCTTAGTATCTTAGGTCTGAACTCATCTGTCTCTTAAGAAACCTCCTAATGCTTCAATTACTATCCTTACCTGCCACATGAAGATAGTCTTCATATGATATGACACCCCTCTAGTTATCAATGACAAAAATACTATATCCTTTTTGTACACACTTCACCAAAAGATTACTAGAAATGTTTCCTCAGCCCCACACAGAGAAGCTATTTTGAACTTTCACCAGATTTGTACACTAACTTCTATTTTGGAACATTTCACCTTAAATTCCACATTACGTGCTGTAAAAGTTTTGTTTCCTTGCTAAATTCTTTATAAAGTGATCAGTGCTGTACTTTCTGAGATTTCTTATACTCTACTGTTGTCAGTAAACGTAAACTTCTATACTTGTGCACATAGAAATCTAAAAATTACCTCAGCAAATGCTTGTTCTTTTTCCCTTTCACTGCTCCAAGTTCATTCAAATTATGCAATTACCATGACTCCCCAGTTATATGGTAACTATTCACATCAACCTACACAGGGCCTCACTAGTTGGCAGGACCTCTTCAAATGAATAAATGAGCTCTGCAAAACTGTAAGGAAGCAATCCAAAGTCCACGCACTCTTGTATAAGTCTATTTTTCTTCCTCAAAACAGAGTTCCCGAAATCTCATTAAGCTGCAAGCAAGAGTAAGATATCAGTCTGGGTAGTTCAAGTTCATTATTGTTCAGAATAATGATAAACTCCATAAATTAGATTATTTTTCTTCTATGAGTTATAATAGATGAGATTGATAAATTGTGGAGTGAAGCAAAATGGAACTCATTCCAAGAACACGCACCGGGTCAATAGAGTATTAGGATTGTAGGGAAATAGATTCTTTTGGTGGAGACTTTCAATCGAAGTTTTTAAAGAAATTAAGCACTCTTTGGCTTCTTTAAAGTTCTCTCGAGTGTGCTTGCAATCATATTTGTTTTCATCATCAAATTCATCTTTCACTGGTGCAAATAAATCTCCTCCACAGAAACTCCACCCATTCAATGAAACTTTTCTTTTCTTGCAAGATGATTGATTTATAGCTTGTCCTCTCAGCGGTAATTCCACATATGAGCTCCATGAATCACACACTTTACGCAAGCACCTATAAAAAGAATGCATTCAATATCAAGTCAGAGATACATGACAGGCAATCAATTGCAAGCAAAATCTTGAGGATGAAACTTGTTAGTTTGCAAAGAAAACATCAAATCGTCTCAGCAAGAGGCCTTTTAATATTAGAAAGTGAGAGGCTGATGGATCGTCTGCTAATCCTTTTATGGGAGAGTAAACTGAAGTAGTCACTCTCCATAAAATTAGTACCCTGTATACATATATCAAGCTGAGAAAAAGAAGCTTAAAGATTTTAAGGTGGAAACAGTACTCTGTACATAGCATGCCATTGTCATTTGAATCACACAGTTGATGAAGTTTTATTCTAATAACTGATCAATTTTCTACATTTTAAGCACCAATTCATATAAATTAATTTAAATGATCAGTGAGCAAACATATGTTGCTCCATAATGTTTAAATTAAATTTGTACCCATCTATCGTTCAGCAAAATACTCCTTAGTTATGAAATTTATCAGATTGTATCTGGTAAACCCCGTCCCATTATACAACAAGCAGCTGGGTCTTGCTTTTCAAGAAAGTTGAGAAGAGTTTTCACAAGCACCTATACCAGCGAACTGCATAACTGAAACAAATAAATGAAGTGAAGTGCGAGAAGAGTTTTCATAACTTCATAATGTACCTTAGAAGATATTCTGCACAACTGATTCCAGTATCTTTTGAAATAAGGTAATCGAGTAACACCTGATGGTCATAGCTTAACTGCAGAATAGAAAGAAATACAAATATTTTGTAAATACCAACTATTCAATGGGAAGATCACTGTGAGGTGGAAATGGGAGTATTAAATGTAAAAAAATGTCATCGTTATACCTCTACAAGAAATAGATGGAATAAGAGTACAGGATTGAAGAGATCTGAGACATTGAAAAGTACACTGCCCTTTGAATCCTGAAAGGACCCCTTTTCCTTTTCAAACCTGTATTAAATCCAAGACGTGTTAGAAGGAAACAGTTACCACACAATCTACGAGATGAAAAGAAAAACTAGGATATTGATTCCTTACTGTTTCTCTGTAGAAAAAGGGACAGAAAGCAATTGCAAGAGCACTTTGAATAATACATCATCCTGCAGTTGAAGATTAAGCCAAGAAATGAGAACATATGACTATAAAAATAGTGAATACTGTAGCTAACCTGTTAAAAGATGATACACACAGACTAGCAAACATGAAGGGTAACTGGCTAAAAAGTTGGATACAAACATAATACAATTTTAAAAACATAGAGTGAATTCAGATGAGAATAGGACACCTCTTTGATATATAGTTGGATGAAGGACTTGGCAAAGTCTGCACATTTTTCAAAGTACATTTCATGGTCCACTAACATATCAGTCGGGAGATGTCCTTGAAGCCATTTATAAAGCTCCAACAGTCCTTTCTTTTTTTCACAACACTGCAACTCTGCATTTGAGTCATAGTCCAAGCATAAGATCCAACTTGCACAAGCACATTTCCTGTTGGTGCCTCCGTTTGAGTTAATCAAACTAAAAGAACACCTCAGAAAGAGAAACACAGCCTGTCTTTGCAGATGGCGAGAAGACAGACAATTTACTTCTGAATTAGAAACACTGGATAGAAAGGGAGAGCCTTCCCAACAATCTCCTTGATTACAGTCTAGAGTAGTAATTGGTTGCCGCAGAAGCTCTTCAAAGTAATAATGAATAAGTTGCAACCATGAAACAAGAACTGATGATTCTGGACAAGTTTGGACACTGAGCCTGATCATTAGCACCTGCAGGATATGTTTTGCAATGGATTTACAATCAATTGTACAGAAGTAATGTCAAACACGGATAATGAATAAGCAGGAACCTAATATATCTCATATTCCCAGCAAATTGGCAACAAAAATGTTTACAGTAAGATCACAGAATAAAATAGTCACACGGTTTCAAAAGATGTATGGTATTCTTTGTGTCTACGTATTTCTCAACTGTCACAACCAAAATCAAAAAAATTATTAGCAGAATGGTATGCTACTTGGTCTTTGGAAATGGCAAATACTACTTAGAAAAAAAAGACATTATAGAAAGCTTCATGACATCAAACCATTTGTCCATTCTCAGAGTTGATGCACAGCACCAATGCCAATGTACTTAAGATTCTATAACCTTAAAAGAAAAGACTCGGGTTAACTCTTACCAATAACTTGTGTTTAAAGTATTGAGAAATGCAGGTGTCAGAGTTAACACAATCCGCTTGCTCCCCAAGGCACAGACTTAAAAGCTTAGGCACAAGGTTGATGATTGTAGAAAAAACCGGATGATGCTTGTCTAGAGATCCACCTGCAGCTTCAACAACACCACCCTGCTCCACCAAGGAACTGAGAAACTGAATCAAGGTTCCTAGAAACAAGGTTCTTTGGAGAGAAACATCTGCCCTGGAGTTTTCCACAGCATCAGCATTTGCACCGTCACGAATCTCACTCAACAAATCCCAAGGCACTGTTGAAAGAAAAGAAGTAACACCCTGAATGAACACTTCAACAAGTTCATCATTATCCTCTGACTTCAAATACTTCAGTATGTCACGCAGCACCCGAACAACACCAGCCGCCACAGACCAGTCACCATTTTTCAGCTTATCTTTCAGCCCCAGAATCAAACTAGATGAAGTAAAACAAACATCACTAGCTTTGGTTGCCAAAATTGAACTAGAACATGAAATCGCCGCAGTGACTGCCAAATCCATACAGTCACACAACAAACGAATAAAGACATCCCAGTAACATCCCTACAATAACACACATAATCAACCACAGAACTTCACCAAAACGCCAACAAAAACTACTTGAAAATACAATCAAACTGTAACATACAGAAGCCGCAACGAATTCAGAGACAACAACAAGTACATTGCATGCCAGATGCTTCACATATCTACTCTCCACAGTCAGCAAAACCATCTGTATAAAAACTTAAAAAGCAACAAACGTTGGTTTTCTTCAATCTTTCTTCAACCGCATGATTCATTTACTTTGATTCCAAAACAAACTTACCAAGTGAGTTACGATTTTACTGAGACACGCACAGTCATTCTCCCTATCCAACCCAATCACCACTCCCTGATCAAAAGAATTCACTCAATATACCTCAAAGTTTGAACCTTTCCACAGTTTTGTTAAAAACAAAAAAGAACCTTTACACGGTTTTTACCGCCAAGTAATTTACTTTTAATAGATTTCAGAGAGATACAGACTCACATTATCACAGTCGGAATCAACTTCTTCAATCCAAAGCTTCACTTCCCGAAGAACCTGAGAGAGCTTCACCAGAATTTCTCTCTCTTCCGTCACCAAAACGTCATCTTGCTCCTGCAAAAGCGAAACTGAGCTTCTGAAAAATCAACCAAACATATAATTCCCAAATAAAAAACCCGTAAAATTGTGACTCACTGTATAAGGATGGAGATAATCGTCGATCAGACGGTGAAGCTTCGAAAGATTTGAACCGCTGCACATTTTGAATCGACGAGGTCTGACTCAGGAATTATTTCAAGGAATTAGTTTTATTTGTAGCCTTTGTTCCACATCCTCATTCATGAATTATCAGCACAGCTATACTCTTTCATACTGCAAAAATTAAAAATAGATTCATGATCTGAACTCACTTAACATATAAAGAACACATTCATGATCAAAAGGCAGCTGCAATATTAAATAACCAGCAGTACAGATTCATTTCATATAGAGATACAAGTATTAATTTTGATTTCACTATTAATGTGTAGATACAACTCGCTGTCCAAATACAAATGCACCAGCTCACTCAAAGAACCAACATTTCCAGGGATTGAACCATTCAAACTGTTATTGTAAAGATAAACAAAGGCCAAGTTTGGAACTGTAAACAAGGACTCAAGAATCTGCTCATTTTGAAAATTTACAACCTTATATTGTAGATTCCTCAAGTTGTGGAAGTTATCAGTGAATCCATTTCCAGACAAGTCCAAGTTCTCAAGAAAACTACAACTGGAATTTGGCCAGAAAAATTATTGACACCCAAAACAAGAGTCTGTAAGCGACTCAAATTCCCAATCTCAGGTCCTAACTGACCATAAATTCCATAACTAGAGACATTCAAGGCAATAGCATTCTGAGCAGCGTCACATTCTATAATATGTATTTACTATTCATCCCAGTTTTTACCTCACATGGTTTTGGATTTATATAATTAACAGTGAGATAATTATAATTGCCCCAGTAGTGCTTCTTAGCTTAGCTAGCATCCAAGTAAAAAATTATCAACAAAAGGAAACTCTCATACTCTAACGTATACTATAAAAATATACATATTCATCCAATTTAAATTTCAAACCTGGGAGTCACAATTCACTCTAATCTGCAAGAGTGACTATGAACTACAAATGACAGAGAATTCCAGTCAATTGAAACATGTCTTTTTACCAACATTAAACAAAACTTCGTTTCAAACTCTAACAAGAGATAAAGACAACTATCTAAACAAACAAAGAGGTTTCAAGATACCCAACAGAAGTCAGTACCTTAGAGAAATCTGAGTACGAGTTCGAAGCTTGTCAGAGCTTTCACGCCGGAACTGGCTACTTGTCGGCGGAGACTGATGCTATTTTCAATTTCAATAGCGATTATATTTTTCTAAGGGTACTTCAGTCTTTTCATTCTTTCTTTAAATCCGTATAATTGTCTTCCAAAAAATCGTATTTAAACGTTTCCGTCGCGTTTCCGGTCATTTCCAGCGCGTATCCGATTATATTGATTTGAAAATAGATAAGTGAAGGTTGAATAGGCTTTGGATGATCGGTGGGTTCTCTCGGATATGTACAGTAGATGGTCGGAAACGCGCATGATACGTTGAATTACGTTTGTGAAACGTTGCGTTTCCGAAAGTTTCTGTTTTTTTAATGATATGCGAAGATTGCATAGACTTGGGATGTTTGGTGGGTTTTCTCGGATACGTGTTGGAGTTAGTCGGAAACACTGCCGGATACGTTCTAATACGTTTGTGAAAGTTTCCCGAGATGACGAAACCAAATTTTTTTCTTTTTTTGGCGGGTAAAAGTGCCTCAGACGACGCCGTTTTGGTTGTCTGGAAAACTCAGGACTGGGATGAACTTGACACCGGCTTTAATACAAAAATGCACCGCTGTAACTTCGCTAACGGAAGCGCGTCGCCTCCACTCGCTTCTCCTAACCACCACAACCATCGGTACGCGGTCGGTGTACCTGTACAACAATGTGCTATCAATGTACGCGCGGTGCGGCTCGCTTTGTGACGCACGCAAGGTGTTCGATGAAATGCCTCAAAGAAGTTTGGTTACGTATAATGCACTGGCTGCAGCCTACTCCAGGAGTACAGACACTGCAGGGTTGACATTGACATTGCTGAAGCAGTTGGGAGGTGAGTGTCTCAGGCCGAATGTTGCGACTTTCACGAGTGTGGTACAAGCGGCGTGTAGGCTTGAGGAGTGGTGGATTGGTTGTTTGGTGCATGCCCAAGTTGTGAAATGTGGCTTCTTGAGTGATGTGTGTGTTCGGACGGCTTTGCTTGGAATGTACTCCAGCCGTGGGGATTTGGTATCTGCTAGTGGAGTTTTCGGAGGAATGGTTGATAGAGATGTTGTGGCTTGGAATGCAATGATTTTCGGGTATTTGAAGAATGGTAAGCCCAAGGAAGGGCTGCATTTGTTTGATGGTATGTTGAGGATTGGTGTTGTTCCTACTCAGTTTACGTATTCAGTGGTTTTGAGTGTGTGTAGCAGACTGAGATACTTTCATTTGGGGAAAATCATACATGCCAGGGTCATAGTTTCTAGCACTGAAGCTGATTTGGCTTTAGAGAATTCACTGCTGGACATGTATTGTAGTTCTGGTGACACCCAAGCAGCTTTGAATGTGTTTACTGAAATGGACGGCCCTGATTTGGTTTCATGGAACACCATGATTGCTGGCTATTCAGAAAATGGGGATGGGGAAAAAGCAATGAGTTTGTTTTCCAGGTTGAAGAGATTGTCTCCTCTTAAACCAGATGAGCATACTTTTGCAGCTATCATATCTGCAGCAAGCACATACCTTGTTTCTGACTATGGTAAACTTCTTCATGCCCAAGTCACAAAAGCAGGACTCGAGACGAGTATATTTGTGGGAACTGCACTAGTGTCTATGTACTTCAAGAATAGCGAGACGGATAATGCTGAAAGAGCGTTTTATTCCATTTCCGAGAAAGATGTTGTTCTGTTGACTGAGATGATCATGGGGTATTCGAGATTGGCTGATGGGGAGAGTGCAATCAAGTTCTTTAAAGAAATGTGCAAGGAAGGTCATAAGCTTGACAGCTTTGCTCTCAGTGGAGCTTTGGGTGCTTGTTCCGACCTTGCCATGTTAAAACAAGGTGAGATGATCCACTCGCAGGCCTTGAAAACAGGATTTGATGTTGAGATGTCTGTGTGTGGGAGTCTGGTGGATATGTATGCAAAAAACGGTTGCCTTGAATCGGCTTATTTTATATTTTCCCAAGTGTTGGACCCTGATTTAAAGTGTTGGAACTCAATGCTTGGAGGATATAGTCACCACGGCATGGCAGAAGAAGCATTGAAGCTCTTTTTTGAGATCCAAAAACATGGTCTCGTACCAGACCAAGTAACATTTCTGTCCCTACTCTCTGCTTGCAACCACAGTGGGTTGGTTGCAGTAGGGAAGTTCTTGTGGAATTGTATGGAGGAGAATGGTATCCCACCCGGGCCTAAGCACTACTCTTGCATGGTTAGTTTATTAAGCCGAGCTCAACTACTGAATGAGGCAGAGGAACTTATTATCAAGTCACCATTTAATGAAGATACTCTTGAACTGTGGAGAACTTTGCTGAGCTCATGTGTCATCAATAAGAACTTGGAGATAGGAGTTTATGCTGCAGAAGAGGTTCTAAAGGTCGATGCAGAAGACAGTGCAACACATATCTTGCTTTCAAATCTCTATGCCGCTGCTGGAAAATGGGATAAGGTTGCAGAAATAAGGAGAAAGATTAAAGAACTGACGTTAGAGAAGGATCCTGGGCTAAGCTGGATTGAGTACAAGAGGAAAATTCAGGTATTCGGTTCTGGTGTTCAATCTAAGGAAGAGGTTGGTGAAGCCGGAGCTGCGCTGCATTCGCTTCAAGAAAACATGGTAAGATTTCAAAGAGATGAACTTGATGAACCTATTTATACCACGTAAGATGTAGTAGAAATGTCCCTAATGATCTTTGTATGGAATCAATACAGTATTAATTCCTAATTTTAGAATTGACAGAAACTCTTACATGGTTATGTACCTAGAATCAAACAACAAGGGCCTTCATCGTTAGAAAAGAAATTGAAATTTGTCTGTTGCTAAAGGGGGTTCAACATCAACAGAACTAGATGGAAAAGTGATTTTGACATAGATTGGAAACTTTGACATAAACTAAAACATAATAGATGTTTATTCAAATACAAGCTCTCAAATTGTTCATATAAAAAACGAAAGACAAAGTCTTAGTTTGCTGGGTTGCAAAATTTAATGTTATACCAGTAGTGAGCGATTTATTGTTGTAGCAATTAGCATAGTTGTAGCTCACTGACAATTTTAAGTGTACTTCTGTGCTATCTCCAGAAGAGAATTGGAAAGTTCTTGTGGCTTTGAAAACATAGGCATATGATCAGCTCCCTTGATCTCCACCACATCTTTAACTCCACTGTTTTGAATCATCCAATGCTGAAATTCCTTTGTTAATATCAAATCCTTTTCACAAACCACAAAAACTTTTTTAACCGATCCATATCCCTCATCTGAGAAGGTCTTCATCTTACACGCTTGTTCACGAAAGAAGGAACTCTTCCTTACTAGAGTCTTAGCGAGTTCGAAATCCTTTGAACATGCACAATGTAATTACATATCAGTTCAGAAAACTTGAATAAGACATACCATAAGTAAGAATAAAAACCTGTTCAATAATCAAAAATAGTAGTATGAGAAGAAACTATGCTAGTGAATGTGTTTTTGAGAGAGAACAACGTTACCTCAATAGGGCTGAGTTGATAGAGAATTGTTGACAAGCACTTGGGACCGAAATAGAATGAAGTTAAGGGTTCTTTCCCAAACTGGTAATACTGAGTGTCCAACCATCGGTCTGATGGTGTTGTTTGCATGAACTGCCCACACAGAAGAGAGCATCCATAGTTTTCATATCGAAAGCACTGTAATTTCGTATAGTTTTGAAGTAAATAACAACTAGCTAGATTCAACATATGCAATTTGGGTTCAGAACTCCCTATTGCTAACCTCCCAACTACTTGGCTATAGGACAAGAACTTGACTGGCAATAGAGACTAGTCAAGTTCTAGACTAGCAATAATATACAGGGACAACTTTCCACTAAACAATGGGGGAACATGTCGACGCAGACTAGAACAGCCATAGTACTGTATTAGATTCTACAATTGCAACATGGATTCAAATGATTTAACTTCTAAGGCCAAAACCAAGTTGCTAACCTCCCAACTACTTAGCCATAGGACAAGAACTAAACTGGCAATAGAGACTAGTCAAGTTCTTGACTAGCAATAGAGACTAGTACAAGTCTCCCACTAAACATTGTAGACAAGTAATTATTGACTAACAATATGGAAAAATATACAGTCAATTGGACAATTAAGTCTAGAGTAAGAAGCTGAAAATAACACGAAATCTTTAAGGAATCTGAATTGATATGCAATAAAGAAAGTGGTACTGTGTAACTATGGTAATTGTATTAGTTGCAGAGAAGTGATAGGGACTGGATCATACTACATTATTGGATTATGAATGGCCTGAATGCTCAATCATTCACAGTTTATCAACATAACATGTAATATTCGTTTTTCCGGCAATCTAAGAGAGTCTTGAGAGAACCACATACCTGATCCAAAATATACGAAGGATGGTGTGTGGTGTCTGGCATAAAAGCAGTCAAGAAAACAGCAGCAGAAATTTTCTGAGGAAACTTCTCCATGGCAACAGACAAGTTCATGCCCCCAAGGCTGTGACCTACAAGGATCACCTTTTCTTGTGGAGGAAGTGATCCGATAAACTGAAGCAGAGGCTCAGAGTACTCCTCTAGTGAATGAAGATCTTCTATGGACTTGGTGTCGATGCCTGAACCAGCATTGTCGAGGGACGTGACCTTGTGCCCAGCAGACTCCAGCCTTGGCTTGATTTTGTACCAGCACCAAGCTCCATGGCCTGCACCATGGACTAGAACAAAGTGCTTCTGTGTGTTGGAGTCTGACATTTTCTCTGTAATTGGTTGTAGAGCACTTCACTCACCTCCCCTTAAATAGTTGAAGCTTCAATAACAAAACAGCCTGAAGCCAATAGGAAACTAGTCTAGGATGTTATGTTATTTAGACGTGTTAGGTGAAAGAGATAAGATAATAATGGAGAAATGTGAGGTATTCTAGTATTTGTTGACTAAAATTTTCTCCTCGTCACTAATGTGGTAAATTTCATCATGTCAAGATCATATCTGGATTCTGGAGTTGGGGATAGCAAATAAAAGAAGATTTTTATGGGTTTTCATTTCAAAGAAGCATGAATATGGAGACAATGTATGGATTGTAAAGCATGACGTTTAGTGAAGGCTTGTACACAAGTTCTTCCCCCTATTTGAGGGGTTATAATTTTCCCTTGTATTAGTGAATTTCACCTGTAAATCACTTCATTCCACTTAGATGATGGACAGTGATAGAATGATATGACATTCACATAATTTTGGGATGGAAGATATACATTTAGTATTTATTGCCTTTCATGCAACTATATATTGAAGTTATCGTTTTTGTTATTACGACAGTCACAACTACATGTATCTACTTCTCTATAAAATCTTAAAATTAGGTATGTTTATATAAATTTATATATGTGTGTGTATAATAAGAAGAAGCACAGTAACTTTTCATATAATCTTGGACAGGACGGAAATCCCATCCCAAAAACTTACACAAATTTATATAAACCCCAACTCTACAAATCATAAAGGACAATTTGGTCACTAAGATTAGCACTCTGAGCATCCAATGCCTTGATAGTCTCCTCCTTCATTGTCGCCACCCCCTGCTGCTCCAGCTGCTTCACCTCCACCGACGTGTCCTTCACGCTCCCCAGCTTCTCCCTTATCTCCGCGTCCCTCTCGTCCATG
The DNA here is from genome assembly GCA_963682095.1 of Potentilla sterilis. Taxonomy (NCBI): domain Eukaryota; kingdom Viridiplantae; phylum Streptophyta; class Magnoliopsida; order Rosales; family Rosaceae; genus Potentilla; species Potentilla sterilis. Next base: position 38,807,488 of record OY821764.1, read on the forward strand.
AACTTCCCCAGCGGCGAGTAGTAGATTTTGTCCAGGGCAACCATAAGAAGCAAGAACTGCACGGCCTGTTTAATTATATATATAAATAATATTATATATATATATATATAATTAAACAAAAAAATAAACAAAAACAATTGAGACAGCAACTTTCTAAAATAAAGACTTGGCCAAAATGAAAGATGTCTCAGTCTTCCAATTGGGGCAGCAACTTTCTAATATAATCTTAAACTTGGTACAGCAGCTGCAAAGGAAACCTCTACTTCTATTAGATACAGCATAACCAATACTTGGTCTTCTAAGCATAAAACTACTTGGTGCTCTAAGCATAGATTATGTCTACAACTTCTACTTCAATTAGACGCAGCAAAAACAGAACCGATACTATCAGTTCGAAAATTACTATGTAGCTATATATGCTATAGCACGTCAGTTCGAAATGAGAAAGGCATGGTAAATCCAACAAGCTGAACTTTGAATAAAATTATCCCCAAAAGACAGATATCGCAACAAATTTGGGTATCCCAAGTCATCACGTTTATTGCGTTCCATAACAAACCCACTTTTCTGTTCATGTTGCGGAGATGGTGCTGCTGCGAGCAGCAGTCTTGATTAGCATAATGGTATCAGTCTATCAGATGTTGCTTAATGCCATAGATGATTAAAGAATATGAAGGCACGCATTTATTAATAAGCTGAAGATTTCATTTCATTGCTAACGGAGAAAAGAAGACTAGCTGATGATCCTAAAACCAAAATGCAAGAAAACAAAAGAAGTCACAAATTAATATCTAGCTATCTTATTGACCTAAATTCAGAGATAAACACCATCGTATGCTTTGCTCGAGCAATGTTTCTTTAGCTAGCAACATAATGAAGAATGGGTTGTTGAATTTGCTGAACACATCAGAAATGGCCTTGCAACAATTGCAAGCTTCTGTAATGATCACTTTTATGGCTATAATAAGATATGTAATTATCATGGATGTAAGTTCCATCAGCAGCATAGAAAGATGCAATGCAATTTCGAAAATGCAGCAGAAAACAGAACCCCAACTTCTCTCTTCCACTACCACAACCCAAACAAGAAGCAAGGAAAAACAACGTTCTTTAACAGTAACCAAGATTGGAGAATTGGGATGAAGATTACGCAATCAAAAAAGATTCGTTCTGTTTGGGCCACAATTGGAATTCACTCCAATTGGGCTTTTACCCTGAGGCCCAGAGGGGTTTAGGTTTAAATCAGACCCGGTATTCATGTTTTCCCGCTTCTTTCAGGAAAGATTATTTGGAGGGGAATATGGATCTATTACCTAATCAGTTCGGGGTTATTTCATAGTAATCCAATTATACAATTTACGAATTTCCTTAAGAGATAATGAGGGGTAAATACTGACTGGGATAATTAGGGATTGTTTCGGTTGCAATCCATCCGAAAAGGATATCTTCGCCGAATCAGTGGTTGATCGGCAGTGGACTCGATTTGGCTGATCTCGACTTTAATGAGTGGTGATCTGGACATATTTAACGGAGATGAAGTTTCCTAAACAAAGAAGAAGTCTGATCTCGATTGATTCTTAATTAATGGGATTGGAAGCAGAATAAGGAAGGACAGTCCTAATGAAACTCGGAATCCGCCAGGCTGGATCTCACAGCCCTAGGGTTTCGAGAGGGATATAAATATAACTCTTCCTGCAACTAGGAAAGGGTTCTCAACCAAACACAAACAGCCCCAAGTTCTAGTGCACCGCTAACTTGCCAAAGCCTTTACGGAGCAACTCACGCAACTTGCCTCCACCACTACGATCGATCTTATCTCGTACTCGTGCCGAGCGTTTGCTGAGCCTATCGAGTCAGTCCGCTACTCAGGTAGCAATCGAGTCAGTCCGCTACTCCGGTAGCACACACCCGTGGTCTTAGTATTAGCTCTGCTTTGCTTCTCCGGATCAGAGTAAGATCCTCAATCCTCAGGGGGTTGGGAAGAAAATCCTGTTAGAGAGTTCTATTCAGGTCTTGTTCGAGTCCTGTACGCCGGCTTAGTCAGCGCCCGCGTAACAGTCGCTTGACCAGGAAGTCAGAGTCAATTGGGAGCAGACGAGAAGACTCGCCAAGGGTCGCACGCGATCGAGTTGCACCGCTCCAAGGGTGCTGGCACGCCTAAAGCACACAGAAGACACGCGAGGAGCACGCCTCCTCCGCCCCACGTGCTGACTGTTCGCCGGGTGCTGAATCCGCCACGAACACGTTCACAACCATCTTAAGTTCTTAACTCAATCAACATTCAACAAAGAAGAAGATGAAGAAGAGTAGAGACTAGATGAATGGGAGCGGATTCAGCTTCACTTCAATTTACTTTAACTATAGTATTTTACAACTTCATATTTACTCTTTTCTCGAATATTATAGCTATATGAATAGTTAGTGATTAAATAAATAGTTAAAATTATATATTTGAATGTCAGTTCACTTACACCGATAAATGGTTAAAATTAAATATTGTCGGTTAAAATTAAATACTTTTCCATTGATGAATATATATAGTGGACTGTTAAGTACCTAAACATGTACCTCTATTGAAATTTAAGATTTTAATAAAAAAAATTACTTTTAACACTTATTCTAAGACTGGCTCGTTTACACCGTTTCTTCCTCAAAATAACAATTTGAACTCAGCGGGATTGGGATAAATTTGGATCATACTGATTGTTATGATTTAAACAGACCCAAAAAAATAAAAATAAAAGTTAACACCGAGTCATTGTTCAAAGATATTGGGTCTCTCCACCTGTTTGTAAGTACAAAGATGACGCTGAATTTTAGCAAGAAATGTATAAGCATCTTTAACCTTTTTCATTGCAGAAGATAGCCAAAGGCCCCAAAGCAGGCAATTTCATCCTATAAGAACTTTCTATTGTACTCACTTTACTGTCAATTTGTGCATTTGATTCACTTCACTAGCAATAACAGCTTGTGAAAATCATAGTAGCTGAACATAACACTTCGATGTTACTCTTGCAAGTATCAGTACATGATTAGCAGAACTCAACAATCAAGCTCTCAGCGACCAGCTATCCTCCCGTTGGACAACTTTGACATTTTATTTGAAGCTTTGATGTTTCGACAAATGGACTACACTTTTTCTAGTTAACACATTCAAAATATCTGACCTAAATCCTATACTAATGTTACAGTGACATGGATGTATCAGCAAATCTGCAACATTACAATACACTCCCCCCTGAGGCAGTACAAGATTCGGTGGATAACTCTGTAGATCATATAACTTCACAGAAATAGAAGCTAATGAGCAACGTTAACGCCTCGACACATACTATTTGAATATGACAGCAGTCTTCCAGATATAGTAGCCTGAAAACGGTGAAACCACTGCAACTAACGTCGGCCAGACCGAGTTTTCGGCTTTGTTGATTTCTGCAATAGCATAAAGTGCATAGGGAAGACTATTCATTCAGTAAATGTACTACACAGCATGTATATTATATGCCTAGAGGCTTTAGAGCTGGTAAACAATTAGAAGCCCACATTTGTTTCAAAAGCAAATTTTAAACCATTGAAAATAGCAATTAATTGAATTAAGTTACAGAGCTGAAAGAAAATTGACTCACCATTGTAGCCCCAAAGCTAGACCCAAATGATGTTGCAGGACCTGAAAATGTGGTGGACGAAGATAGTTAAGCCCTGATGAGAAAGATTAATATGCCAAAAGATTAACTAGCAGAATTAAGATCATCCTTTCATAAAAATCTAAAAAATTTAAATCTTATAACACTAGGAATAATTGTGTTTGTGAAATGTTAATGTTATGACATTGTAAATAATTTTCAACCCACTGTCTATAGCATGGTAACAGAAACAACTGACATTTTCATTGATGGAACATTTAGTAAAATAAACCATGTAAAAGCTATTGGGGAAACCACTAAATATCCTAAGCAGCATTCTAAAACCAGAGTAAACTGTTAAGAACCAGATAATGGTCGCTAACAAATCAACAATAACCAAGGAAACTGCTTCAACTAAACCAAATAATGGTGTCAATATGCTATTAATTAAATAAACTTTTTAGCTGAATGTAACTTGATGTAAATTAACAAGAACGAGACCATACCAGAAGCAAATGGAGTAGAAAATAATGAACCTCCCACAGGAGTAGTAGAACCCAAGGGCTGAGCAGTACTGCCTAGAAGAGAAGCAGTGGACGCCTGTGGTGTAGCAGATGCTGGTCCAAAAAGAGAAGATACTGGAGCAGGAGTGGTTGGTGTTGCAAACAACGATGAAGCCATGGAAGAAGAAGATGGAGCAGAAGGTGTACTGAAAAGTCCACTCCCGGAAGAAGCTGTTGCAGTAACTGCAGATGTCTGTGGTGCCGTTGATGCGGCTTGAGTTCCAGAGCTAGTCAACAGTCCAGCCACTTGTGTTGATGGTTGGGAAATTGCAGGTAAATGCAAAGTAGGATGCACCCTCTTAGCAGCAGCTTCTTGCCTTGCTGTTTCCCGCCTATCAGCCTCAAGAAATGGGTCATTCAAATCCCCTAAGCGACGCTGGTTAGCAAGATAAGCTGCTTTCATTGATACAATGTACTGATGAATACTCTCCACCTAATACATGTGCCATAAATAGGTTAGCTACCATACAGGTCAACAAACAGCACACTGCCCCATCCATTTTCAGATATGCATCTGGATGTGGTATGAAAACCATCAACAGACCAACTTAAAACCAGAAACATCGTACAAGCCTTTAGCTATTAGTTCATTCTATTATGAAATGACTGAATGATACTCACAGCAGTTCGAAATAACTCCACAAAATAATAATATTCCCACCTTTATATTGGATTATAAATAGGAACAAAAACAAAACAAAAGATTTATATAAAAAAAAAATCAAACACTTTCATTTGGGCCATGCAAATCAGCTTTCCCCAAAGCGAAACAATGGGTATGAACACTGATGTTTATAGCTGGTCAAACACACAACAGAAGAACAGCAGCATCTTTGTCATACATAAGGCAACAAAATTATGGCTGATAAAACCCAAGTACAATCTACTACATAGCTCTATGATGAGCATTAAGTAAACACAAACAATTGTTTTTTTCATTTACCTTAGCAGCCACGTGAACAAAAAAGTCATGCACATTTGACATAACTTTTGGAAGAGATTGCAACAATGAGGATCCATTGGTAGAGTTCCTCTCCGAATGTAAAAGGAGCTGCTCTATTTCTTCGATCCATTGGCGGCAGTCACCAAGATACTTCTCAAATCTTGCAATTGTGTGCTGTAAGAAGGGGGATGGTTTCCTTGGAACTCCATTATAGAAGTCAAAAACTGGAACTATAGAAGTAGTTGTTGGTTGACTAGTTGAACCAGGTGTAACTGTTGCTCCAGGAGCCTGTGATGGTGCAGTACCGTTTGAAGTACCTCCTGCATTTGGACGAAGAAACCTTGGATGTAGCATCATGAAAGAACGAACAGCAATCTCGCTGTTCCGTAACATCTCTTTCACAGTAGCCATCAGCTCTTGCAGCAGAGCTTTCTGTCGGTCCATGGCAGTACCAATTCCCCCAAGCTCCTGCATGATTAACACAAAAATTTTGTGATCAAACTATGCATTCACAATTAGCAAAAACATGTAGTACAGATAAACACCTATCAATGAATCTGATCAATTGTAATCGAATTATACATTCACAATTAGCAAAAACACGTAGTACAGACAAGCACCTATACTCTCAATCTGATCAATTGTAGGACTATATCAAATAAAATAAAGAGAATAGTTCAAAGCTACTGCATTGTCAAGTAACACAATATTACAAAGTCAAATTCTCTTTCATAATATAAAGAAACGGAATCTACTTCACTAGTTGAAACTACAAGCAGCTTCTTACAAAACCGAATATCACAAAACCAAAATTACACAGAAAAAAGCATCAACAATGCAAAATATCGCAATTATCTGAAATCCAACCTGAACAATACGACTTGCATCCTGCTCAAACCCGTCATTGGAAACCGACGAATCGTACAGACGACTAGACTGATCCAGCCTCTGGCTCTCGTCCCTATACCCCAGTATGTGCTCCCTACAATGCAAAACACCACTTAACCAGCTCAGCTCACAATCATAAGAACCCCCACAAACTAAACTTCGCACTGTAAACTACTTATATCCAATTATAAATCTTTAATCTAAAGAACACAGATTATACAATATTCAATACCAATTGGTCAAAACCTTGCTCTTATCCACCTACATTCTAATCGAAAAACCCTAAACCCCTAAAATTAAACAAAAACAAGAAGCCATACTCAATCTGGAGCAGAATCTTCTGCGAATCGGGGTGCAAGTCAGCCCACTTAGTGCCGTAGCTGGCCGGAGTCTTGTCACTCGTAAACAAAAACAACTGCTGCTGTTGCTGTTGCTGTTGCTGTTGCTGTTGCTGTTGCTGTTGCTGCGGCTGAAACTGATTCTGAAACTGCTGCTGAGGCTGAAACAGTGACTGATGCTGCTGCTGCTGCTGGGGTTGGGAGAATAAGGAGGAGCTTTGCTGGAAGGGGCTTTGGGACTGTTGGGTTTGCTGGAAGGGGCTTTGGGTTTGCTGCTGGAAGGGGTTTGGGGATTGTTGTTGGGATTGGAAGGGGCTTGGGGTTTGGAAGAGGGAGGATTGGGTTTGCTGCGGTGTCGAGAAGAGGGAGAAGGATGACATTGTTGGAGTTTCAAACCCTAGCGAGTCTCCCCGAGTGAAAGACCCGCCACTCAGTTCAGACTATAAATTTTGGGTGGGATCTTAAATCAGTGTACAACTAGCGACAGGTCGTTTAGTTTTCACTACATTGTTTCATGTAGTGATAGGTTTCAATGCTTATGTGATTTCTTTGTTTTTGTCAGTTATTCGTGATGAATGTAAAATCGGAAAGTAAAAATAAATTGTCGTGGAGATATGATATAAAACGTAAAAAGAGAATTGAGATATGTGTCTCTATTTATAGAATAATATAAAATATATTTTAAGTGGGTACACGAAACAATAAACTTATCATTACATGAAACAATCATATATATTCCTATTTAAAAAAGAGGATTATCGAATAAATTACGGTCAATTAGACATGTGTCTTTATGAGACGATGGCCTTATTTTTAAGGTACCACCAACACACCACACTAATAGTGGATTAGGTTGGTTTGTACTTAAGGAACTTGGACATGCTCGATCAAGATTGTATTTTGCCTTTTACTTTTATTAATTGGAATAAATTTTTGTTATCAATTTAATGCTTGGACGATACATTCTTTTCCATCTAAATATTTATTGAAATGCATGACATCCGCATCAGCCCTTTATTCAAAGAAGATAATATGTTGAAGAATGTTTCTTGTTCTGTCTCAGTTAGTTTGGTTCTAGTTGATTCAGTCTGGTTCGGGTTGATTCCGTCTGATTCTGGCTTGTTGTTGCTACAGTTCTAGTTTCTGTTTAGTTAGAGTTGTTTAGTTATAGTTGGTTTCAGCCATGCTGCAGACATGTTGCTCCATACTTGCTTATCTTTTTCTTTCTCTTTCCTCTTTGATATATATTGTATACCTCCAATCTGTAACTAGGGTTGAACAATTATCAATCAAGAGAAAACTTCTCCCAAAACTTTTTGCTTCTCTGTTTTCTTTATGAATTCTTGTTCCTAAATTCTTCATGGTATCAGAGCAGGTCGATTAGTCGCCTGCTTCTGCTTACCCTTGCTCCTTGCTCAATTTGAAACCTTTGATTCAGTATTCATCATGGCTGAATCCTCCGTTTCTTCCTAAAGCAATCCATCTAATTCCGCTGCTACTGTTCTTGACTCTGATGTCAATACCAATCAGCGTCTTACTCTTACTCTGTTGAACGAGTTCAACTTTCACAGTTGGTCTAGAGCTATTATCCTTGCTCTAGGTGGAAAGGGAAGGCTCGGATACATCAATGGCTCGATATCTATGCCAGCTCCTCTCACTGAGGGATACGATTCCTGGCTATCCAAAGATCATCAAGTCATCATGTCCTGGCTCTGCAACTCAATGGAGCCTCACATAGCTCAGATCTTCAACTACTCTGAATCAGCTACTCATCTATGGAAAGCTCTGAAGGAGATGTATGGCAACCTGAATAATGCAGCTAGAGTATTCCAACTGAAGAAGGAGATTTCTGATCTTTATCAAGAAGAGAACTCTTTCTCTAAGCATCTAGGAACTCTCACGGTTCTGTGGAATGAGCTGAATCAATTCAGACCTCATACTGTAGATGCCAATATTCTTCTCAAACGAGCTGAAGAAGACAAGATCTTTCAACTGCTTGCAAGCCTGAATTCAGACTATGAAGATCTAAGAAGTATCATCTTGATGAGTATTGATCTTCCTTCATTTACTAGTGTATGTGCTACCATACAGAGAGAAGAAGTGAGAAGAAAAGTGATGAACTTGGAGGTCAAGGCAATCAATCCTGAGGTTAGAGCCTGTACATCCAGCTACCAGTCATCGGAATCCAAAGCTTATAAGGGAAAGAAGCAGAACTTGTTGTGTAAGCATTGTGGATCCACCACTCATGTGATTGAAACCTGTTGGATTCTCTACCCTGAGCTCAAGGCAAAGTTTAAGAGAGAAAGGGACATGAAGAACAAGTCAAAGTTCAACTCAAATGAAGGATATAAGGCAAAGTTGGTGACCTCTGCATCCACTTCTAAGATAGGGGATTTCACTGCTAATCATGCAGATATCATCAATGATTTTGCTAATTATCTTCAGCAAAAGCAGCTCAATGGTGAAGGTAGCTCTTCAAATGAAAGCCACACAGCTCTGCTTGGTCATTTTGCTAGTTTTTTGGCTGACTCAGATCATGGTTCTGGTTCTGATAAGTCAGGTATGCTACAAGAATTCTCTACTGCTATGGATATGAATGATAAGTATGACTGTTGGATTGTGGACTCAGGAGCTACTGATCATATGACCAATCAACTAGAAAATCTGAAAAACTTTTAAAAACTTTATTCTAGTGTATCAGTAGCTAATGGAAAAGGTGCGACTGTGTCTGGAAAAGGGAAGATTAGACTTTTATCAAAAATCATTGAGTCATATGCCTTATTTGTGCCTTCATTTATATTCAAACTTCTTTCTGTAGGAAAAATCACATCTCTTTTAAGATGTTTTGTCATCTTCACTCCTGATAAAGTGTTTTTTCATGATATCATCACCAAAAAGATGATTGGTGAAGGAGTCTTTAGGAATGGACTTTATTACTTCCTAATGAAGTCTTCTGCTCATCAAGCTCTTCAAGCTAGCTCATCTTCAGTCTTCTCCTTATGGCACAAGAGACTTGCTCACCCTTCAGACAAAGTGTTGTCTATTTTGATGTCAAACTCTTGTAATGACATTAATCAGTGTGATGTATGTCAGTATTCTAAGTCTACCAGATTGCCCTTCACTCAATCTTTGTCTAGGTCTAGTTATCATTTTGAAATCATACATTATGATATTTGGGGTACTATTTTGAAATCTGTTGATGGATCCAAGTATTTTGTAACCTTTGTTGATGATTTTACAAGGATTACTTGGTTGTATGTCATGAAGTCTAAGAGTGATCTCTTTGAAATGTTCTATGATTTCTGTAACTTGGTAAAAAAATCATTTTTCCTCAAAAATTCAGACCTTGAGGTCAGACAATGGTTCAGAATATATGTCAAACAAGATGAGAAAATTTTTGAGTGATCATGGGATATTTCACCAGACGAGCTGTGTTGGAACTCCTAAGCAGGATGGAGTGGCTGAGAGAAAAAATAGAGACGTTCTTGAAAAAACTAGAGCTATTCTGTTTCAGATGAATGTCCCAAAAAAAATATGGTCTTATGCAGTTCAAACTGCTACCTATCTTATCAATAGATTTCCAAGTAGAGTGTTAGGATATAAATCACCAATGGAAGTGCTGAAGAATAGGAAAATTGTTATCTCCCATCTCCGGATTTTTGGTAGTGTCTGTTTTGTTCATATTCCGTCAACAAAGAGGGATAAATTGGAACCAAGAGCAATTAAGTGTGTGTTCTTGGAATATTCTTCCACTCAGAAGGGCTACAGATGCTACAATCCCACCACTAGAAAAATTATTGTTTCTAGGGATGTTAAGTTTGATGAAGGAGTGCCTTATTTTACTGATCAAGGTAGACTAAATGGTCAGGGGGAGTTGTATGATGATTTAACTCCTGCCTACTATGGCCCTACTTATGATGCTGACTCCTTAGCTACTGCTCCTGTCTCTCAACCTCAGAATCTATCTGACTCTACTTCTCAATTGTCTGAGGTTAATTCTACTCATCCTGTAGCTGATATCCCAGTCAATGATTGTGAAGATCATGACAATCTTAATCTGGCTGAAATTGAGGGAGAGAAAATAGAAGTTGAACATGCGGAGCCTGATGTAGCACAAGCTGCTCCTCCTAGAAGAAATCCTAGTCGGGATAGGAGAAGGCCTGCAAGGCTCAATGACTATGTTATGTTGACCTCCAAACACTCTATGGCCAATTACTGTTCCCTCAAGAAGTTTTCTGCCAATCACATTGCCTTCTTAAATAGTCTGGATAATGCTTGTGAGCCTAAGTCTTTTGAAGAAGCTAATCTGCATCAAGATTGGAAAGCAGCTATGTCAGAGGAGCTATCTGCTCTCTATAGTAACAACACTTGGTTTGTGGTTGATCTTCCTCTTGGAAAGAAAGCTGTAGGCTGCAGATGGGTGTATAAAACTAAGTTCCATTCAGATGGCAAAATTGAAAGAAAGAAGGCCATATTGGTAGCTAGAGGTTTCACTCAGACTTATGGTGTTGACTATAAAGAAACATTTGCACCAGTTGCAAAAATGAGCACAGTTCGTGTTCTTCTGTCAATAGCTGTCAACAAAGCATGGAGTTTGCATCAAATGGATATTAAAAATGCCTTCTTGCATGGAGATTTGGAAGAAGAAGTTTATATGAAGTTGCCTCCTGGACATGTGGATAGTGGAAATCCTAAGAAGGTGTGCAGATTGCAGAAGGCTATCTATGGCCTAAAACAGTCCCCTCGTGCTTGGTATGCCAAGCTGAGTTCAGTATTAGAAGAAATGAAGTTTCTAAGAAGCAATGTTGATTCATCTCTCTTTGTCAGAGATGGAAATCAAGGTAAATTGGTTGTTCTAATCTATGTTGATGATTTGATTATAACTGGTGACAATTTGGCAGAGATTTCTGCATTAAAGCTTGCTCTTCAGGAAAAATTTCCAATTAAGGATCTTGGTCATTTGAAATATTTTCTTGGTATAGAGATGGCATCATCTCAAAAAGGTCTATTCCTGAACCAAAGAAAATACATATTAGACCTTCTGGAAGAAGTGAGCATGCTACATTGTAAACCTGCTCGTAGTCCCTTGTCATGCAACTTTCAGTTGGAGTCTGCAGGTCATTTACTCTCTGATATTAGTCATTATCAAAGGCTTGTTGGTAAATTAATCTATCTCACAATTACTAGACCTGATATTTCATATAGTGAGAGCATTGTGAGTCAATTCATGCATGCTCCCAAGACAGGTCACTTAGATATTGTGAAAAGAATTCTGAGGTACTTGAAGGGCTCTGTTGGTAGAAGTTTGTTGTTTAAAAACAATGGAGGGACTGATATTGTTGGCTATGTTGATGCTGATTGGGCAGGAAATGTGATAGATAGGAAGAGTACTACTGGTTTCTGCACTCTTGTTGGGGGAAATATGGTTACTTGGAAAAGTAAAAGCAGTCAGTTGTTGCAAGATCAAGTGCAGAAGCTGAGTATCGTGCCATGGCTTCTGCAGCATGTGAATTAATCTGGCTTCGAAGGCTTCTTGAAGATCTTGGTTTCAAAAATTGTCAGCCTTTAACTCTTCACTGTGATAATCAAGCTGCTATGCACATTGCTTCAAATCCTGTGTTTCATGAAAGAACGATACACATTGAAGTTGATTGTCATTATGTTCGAAATCAAGTGCAAAACAAGGTGATTCAGACTGTTTACACTCGCAACCATGATCAGTTAGCTGATATTTTCACCAAAGCTCTTCCTACTGCTCATGTCCTGGAGATTCTTTCCAAACTTGGTTCCATCAATCTTCTGGAACCAAGTTGAGGGGGAGTGTTGAAGAATGCTTTTTGTTCTGTCTCAGTTAGTTTGGTTCGGGTTGATTCAGTCTGGTTTTGGGTTGCTGTTGCTACAGTTCTAGTTTCTGTTTAGTTAGAGTTGGTTTCAGCCATGCTGCAGACATGTTGCTCCATACTTGCTTATCCTTTTCTTTCTCTTTCCTCTTTGATATATATTGTATACTTCCAATCTATAACTAGGGTTGGACAATTATCAATCAAGAGAAAACTTCTCCCAAAGCTTTTTGCTTCTCTGTTTTCTTTCTGAATTCTTGTTCCTAAATTCTTCATAATATTCCTCAAAATAAAAGCTATAATTTTGAAATTTTGGAATGAAAAGAAAACTTAACATTTTCACATATGAGAATGGGTTTTTTGACATATGGGAATGAAAGGGAGAGCTCATCATTTCATTTAAGAATTGAATGAAAAAAAACAAAACAAAAAAAAGTTCAAAATTGAATGACAGTTAAAACGACACCTGAGAGATCAATCTGCTACACCACTTGGGTAGCCCAATCGTCTCTTTCCCTTTCTCAAATCCAAACCAGCCAAACCCTTTCCTCAAATGGCCAATTCGACCTACCAAACCTACCGTCGCCGAACTCGACGCCACCGCAACTGGCTGGAGCTCCCGGAGGAGGTCACGGCCTCCATCCTCTCCCGCCTCGGCGCCATCGAAATCCTGACGCGAGCTCAGAAGGTGTGCATGACGTGGCGCAGAATCTGCAAGGACCGCCTCATGTGGCGCACTATCGACATGAGAAACGACGGCTTTCTTAGAGATTACGACTTCGACTTGGACAAGATGTGCCGCCACGGCGTTGATCGGAGCTCCGGTGGCTTGATCGATATCAATGTCGAACACTTCGGCACCAATGAGCTCCTCAAATACGTCACTAACAGGTAGCTTCACCTCTCTTCAATATCTTTGTTTTTCAATTTGCTTGTAGTTTAGAAATTGGAAGTTCATTTTGATGTTTAATGAGCTCAAAAGTCTGAAATTTTCGTGTTTTTTTTTTAATGCGACATGCTCATCTTCATTGGAAATTAGGGTACGTAGGAGATGGATAGGTAGAAATGTTCAATTACCTGAGAATTGAGTTTCTTGATTGAGCCTTAGATCACAGAACACTTATGGTGGATCGTTATGTTGTTGTACAATTTGTTTGAGTGCTGGTGTGGGAGCTAACATGTTGTTCTAATTAAAACTTTTTGATAGTTCAAGTGGAATTAGCCGACTCCGGTTAGTGTGTTGTTATGGCATTACTGATGAGGGATTGATTGAAGTGGCTTCGAAGCTTCCGCTGCTGGAGCATCTTGAGATTTCTTTCAGCTTTGCCTCTTCTCAGTCTCTGCAAGTGATAGGGCGGTCTTGCCCTCTTTTGAAATCACTCAAACTGAACAAGTATGGGTACAGATACCCGTATCATGAGTGTGATGATGATGCAGTTGCTATAGCGTCCACAATGCATGGTCTACGCCACCTGCAGCTTTGCGGTAATAAGCTGACCAACGATGGCTTGCTGAAGATCCTTGATTGTTGTCCGAATCTTGAGTCGCTTGATCTGCGCAAGTGTTTCAATGTCAGTTTCGGGGTGGTTTTGAAAAGAAGATGTAGTAAGCAAATTAAAAGTTTACGGCTTCCTGATGATTCCACTGATGACTATGAGTTTGATCGTGCAAATCGTAGAGAGTTATATGCTCAAACGCAGTGCGATCCAGATTATGGTGACTTCCTCCTATTTGGACGTTCTGTTTTTGGTCGAGATTGGTAAACAGCATCAAGTTTAAGGAGCATTACGTGAGTGACTATTGTTGTAATATGCAATAACTTATAGCTATAGACTTTACTCGAGCATATAGCTTTACTGAGTGTTGTTGTAGTAGTTAGTAATACCAGTTGAGATGGTTGAGTTGAGCTTCTGTAACAGGATTCTAATGAGCTAGTTATTCACTGACTTAAGTCAGCTTGGTAGACCATCAATCATATCAAGAGTGTTGTTGTGAACCAAGAGTTTATCTACAGCACAACGAGCAAAATAGCTACACAAACATGAAGATGCTGGAGCTAATAAAGTACTCATGGATTGAAATTACACATGTAAACTAGTCTCAAAGCCTTTAAACCCTATCAAGTTAGTTGTGGTGAACCAAGATTTCATCTAAAGCAGAATGAGCAAATAGCAACACAAACATGAAGATGCTGGAGCTAGTATACTCATGGATTGAAATTACATTGGTAAAACTAGTCTCAAAGCCTCAACACTATTTTCTTTAAACCCTAGGACCATTAAACCACATAATTCCCATAAGAAACCCAAAAAGAGGAGCTAAATTTTACAAGGCAGAGCAAAAGCTTCATCTTCCTCACTTGAGACCATTTCCAGGAGTAGAAATTGCCAACTCTGGCCAAGAACAGAACTCTCCACCACCACCACCAAGACCAACATTAACAAGCCCTCCAGCCTCACCATTTTCAAACTGCCACGCGTTCATCATCCCATGCGCCAAGCCATTACCCCCAATTCCAGCACCACCGTCGGATCCCATACCGGTAAAAGGCCACACCGCTCTCCCGAACCCGAAGCCCATCTCCTCAAACCCAGTGGCAAGCCCAAGCCCAAATCCCCCAAGCGCCAAAAACCCCGGCTGGGTGTTGAGCAGAGAAGTAAAGCTCCCTCCATTACTCACATTCCCCTTCAAACCGCCACCGCAACCGCCGAACTGCACCGCACCGCCGCCAACGCCGCCCTGTCCTGGCACGAAAACCGGGGTAGCATTCAAGGCGTGATCAGATACGGCAGAGACCATGGAACCATTGGAGGACGTCCGAGACCGCTTGGCGTTCTTGCGGCTGCCACCGCCGACGGGGATGTCGCGGAGGGTCCCACCGTGGGTCCAGTAGCGGCGGCAGGACTTGCAGAAGTGACGAGGCTGAGAGAAGTTGTAGTTGTTGTAGTAGCAGAACTTGGTGTTGGTGGACTCACACCTAGGACACGGCAGGTGCTCCTGCTCCGGTGGTGGAGCCACCAGGCTCTGCGGCTTGGTGGGTTTCCGGTTGTTGTTAGAGTCGCCTGAGTCTGCTGAAGTCATCTGGCTAAGTTTAGGGTTTTAGGGTAAGTAAGTTTGATGTAGTAAAGATGATTTAGAGAGAAAAAAGCAGAAGGGTTTGTTGTTGTTGTGAGTGTGCGAGGTTGGGAGTGAGGGGGTTTATATTGAGTGAGAGAGAGAGGGAAGGAGGAGAGAGAGAGTGAGATGCTTGGAATAGTGAAACAGGGGTTGGGTTTCTGAGGCATATATGAAACGAAGCAAAGATTCAGGGGCAGCTTTTACATTAGTGTTCTGTTAAGCACGACATTATCAGTCGGCTCCAGAAGAGAGGAGGGGAGCTCTGTTTTATTGTGTGGGACGGCTACAACTACAGCTACGAAGGCCCCGGCACTTCTTTAATTTTCAGACACATGGATAATGGAATTTCCAAGCCTCTGATTTTCCATTGGGAGACTCACAGATTAGGACAAGCAATTTTCTATGGTATTATTGTTAGGAGAGAGAAAAAGGCAGCGCCTGGTCTGATGATTCTGCGTCAGTTTTCACCTTTTGCATGCATGCCTAGCACTGTGCATGAGATTTTTATTTTATTTTGTTTATATAAACTAGGTGGATATTATCATATATTCCAATGATCGATCCACAACATAGATATACTATCGTACGTAGTATAATATAAGTAGCTCAGCTATAGCTACTGGGCACTATGCCACAGTGTACTGGACCCTGCTAGTCTGCTACGTTCTTGAAGAACCCAGAAACAGAAATGAAATGGGAAAAACAGCTTCGTTAATCGCCTTGAATGCTCTCTTAGTCCCTCGTATGTATGTGTGGCTTCAAATTAACCAAGTTGTTGTTTGATGATTGATGCACATAATTTTAATCGACCGTTGTAGGCTACAGTTGTGTAACAGTAGGATTAGTGAGAGGAGAAGAAGATCGCGGCTACTTGTCTTTCCCAATATGGTTCATTTCAAACTTTTCCGTTTGGGTCAAAGTTCAATTCAAACTTCACCATCTAAGCTTAATCAGCCATTTGCGCTAATTTCTTTGAAAAGAACAAGTTTTCTCTTTAGACAATAGACAAAACAAAAAAAGAAACAGGGTTTAAGGAGAGTGCATTCTTCCTAAGAACAAGATATCAATTGGTATTTGAAGAGCTTTTCTGCCCTAAAAGTCTAAAACACTGTACTACCTTATTATTAAGCTTTAATTATGACGATTTTGTATTATTTTCTAACTATACTTATGTTCATCACTAATTTGATCACAAGACATTAACGAGATACGAGAATTAATGTAACATCAACGAAATTAGAAAATAAACAGGACATGAATAAAACCTACTCACCAACAACTCACAACCTTTTCATATCATTACAATGACGAACGTACACAAATTCAATAATTTCGGCTCTTGTTTCATTATAATTGAGTTCATAGTAATGTGTCCTCATAATCATTTTCTGATTAAGTACCATGTGATATAAACAATGTGTTACTTAAAAACTTGGGGACCCGAGTAGTTTGAACTAACAAAAACCACTGTCGCCACTCCTCTTCACTCCCACAGTCACACACACAAAGACAAAAGCCAAAACCCAAAGAGGTGAGTGAATGAGGTAAAATATGGAGTGGGCATAGTGAAATCGAGATGTTCGAATAAGTTAAGCGGGTAAAAGAGTAATAAGGGTAAAACCCGTCAAAGCAAGGGGGACCGAAGGAGATTAATGGAGTCGGGTTAGGTGAGTTGGGTGGGTGGGTGGGTGGGTGGGTCAAGACTGAACCGACAGAATCATGAATGTCGGGGTAGCGTGGGGAGCAATAATTGGATTTCTCCTCTGATTTGGGACGCGTCATGTCCGCATCAGATTCCCTCCTCCGTACTCCCTCTCACCGCATTTCCCGCTTCACCCTAAAACAACAAATCTTCCATCTCCAAATCCATAATCCTTCTAATCCCTTTCTTCCTAGCTTAATTAGTAGCTTAGCTCACTATATATAATCATAGGGTTTTTGTTTTGTTCATGCACCTCGGTTACTCATCATTCACCTAATTTGTTCACCAACACAAACATTGTGATACTCGTCAAACTATATATAGCGTCTCTTTAAATGCTAAAGTTATGAAAAATTTAACCCAATTAAAATAACAAACTTCAACCGTTAGTAAAATGTTATGTTATTTAATGTGATGAAATGACGGACATGTAAACATTCTGTTACATCTGTATGTAAACATTCTGTTAAGTAATACGAGTAAATTTCATTTATTGTACCTGCAACTAAATGTTCAGTATAGAATGAATATTTAATATATTTCTCAATCTCTTAAAATATTCTCTCTTCTATATGATATTTGGATTAATTTAAAGTAACATTTTTGTCAAACTAAGCTAGATATACATCATATATTCATTCCAACTCTATTGTCTTTGGATATCCATGTGATTTGCTAGTTAATTTTGATAATTCTTGGCAGAGTAGATGAAGATAATCCTCGTAAAGTTTGATTGATTTCCATTTTTCTAATCCCGAGAAAAAACACAAGAGCTAAGCAAGTAAAGCAAGAGTCTTGAAGTTTCAACGGGAAAAGGACAGTAATGGATGAAGAGGGGATTCTCTCCGACTCTGAAGCCACCAGCTAAGAGAAGGGAGACCAGGTAGGGGCCCCGCCTCCGTGACAGGTGGTTGTCGGCGAAGAGAGGCAAATGGCACGCGAGGGCTGAGTGTCTCCGGCAAAGTATCATATGTCTCCATCAAAACCTGTCAGTCCTAAACCACTATTGCCAATGCCCCTCTCTCCAGTAGTAGGACTTGCCCTACTCTCTCTCTCTCTCTCTCTCTACTGGTGGTGGTGCTGGATTATTCGGTCGCCGATAATCACTGGCTATAATGCGAGGCCTGCAATCCTTCTTTTTCTTGGGTTCAGATTCTGAGTTCCCTTCTCGTCTCTCGTCTCTCGTCTCTCGTCTCTCGTCTTTCGTCTTCTCCATCTTCTCTCTCTCTCTCGTCCTTTGTCCCTTATATTCTTGGCCTTTTCTCCGGCGGACATGATTCCCCTTCACATGAAGAATCATCTCAAAACGTTCACATCGGTCCCAACTCCCAACACCCCAAGCAACCGATATAATTGTTTTCAAATATATGAATCGAATATACATATGCTTCCTCTGTACTGCCCTATCATCCAAAAGAACTCGTATGATTGAGAACAGACTACTTTTGATTGAAAAACGATCATTATATTGTGTTTGTTTCATTACATTTAAGAGAAACAACAACACTTGTGGTTCTTGCAATCTCAAATGCTATACCGGTTTAATTAAAATGTTTTTTTTTTTTCGAGCTGTTTCTCTAATATTACTAATGTTCTTATCGTGTTATGGTTTAAAGTTAAGGCGGATTAGATTTACATGTTATAGTTATTAAGCAAATGATAACAACAATTTTATGTCAGAACACGTTAAAACCAATTTATATAGTTATTATCATCATACTCGCAGTTTATATCATTGAGTGATTTGTAATAGTAGTCTAACTATAGTCTCTTGCTTTCAAATTGCTACGAACGCTAGGGACGCGCAATGAGTTTCAAGCTAGAAATTATGCAAAAAAAAAAAAAAAACAGAATAGAGGGACATGGGACAGTCACTGCCGCTAGGTATTTTTACTCCATTTCAAATGCATATGCAAAGTATTCAACAATATCTAGTATTTTCTTATAAAACAGCTCTAAATTGTCAATTTTTGGCTCGAAATCTATGAGATCCGAATCTGAAAATCCAAATACGTATACAACATTACATCCATAGTAAGAAAGCAAAGCTTGTACTCGTTACAGTTGACAAAGAAAGCAAGGGAAATGATGTGCGAGTGTACACCTAAATGTCGCATGCAGAGTACAACATATACAGCAGGTTACAGAGTTAATGGTCTCGAAGTTGCCTGAGATTCATTGGAGAAATGATTCTTGTGTCTCCATCAAGCAATTTCTTGGCAAGTATAAGGTTCGCAGCTTCACTTGGATGGTAGGGATCCCAGAATACATGCTTGGACCGATCAGAACACATACTTGATGTTGTACCACATGGGACTATCCCTGCAAACTGGCCACCATTCCCACAACAAGCTCTAGTTGCTGTTGAAAATCCTGCGTTTAAGATCGATGATCATATCTCAATCTTCAGTTCATTATCGAATAACCATTCAAATCAACGAGTTGATATATCTAAGGTGATTTCACTTATTTTTTGAGCGATAAAATGTTTGATGAAATGTTTTAAAAAATACTCAAAAGACATAATTAAGCAAAGCGCGCAACCTATTATATTGATCCCTTTTACGCCTCACTTGTGAACTTCTTTCGGTTTTTGTTTTCCTAGCTCATGAAAAACATTTATATGCTTCATTACATATATACAATTAATATTGTGCGACTTACCATATTTATCATAGTTGGTGATGAGCGCCGACACTAGATCATAAACATTTGCATACACAAATGTTGAACCGGGAAGGTTATCATTCAGCTCAGCAAGCAAGTCCTTCAATCTGCCATTGTACTGCAGCGCAAGCTTATTAGGCAACTCCACACATTGGTCTGCGTTGAGCTGATTGATAGTCTTCTGGTAAGGTATGCAGCCAATAGGTCCAACATTTCCTATCACAAATTTTCGAGCACCCAATTGATAAAGTCTCTGCACCATGTTTATCATCCATCAGTAAACATTCATATATGGTTAAGGTTAGAAATAAAGAGTGAACTAGTTTAACTTTAAATGTATGCATACAGTAAGTTGAGCTCTGAAGTGAGTGATCAAATCCTCAATGAATGCATCTGGGGTCTCAGAAATTCTTGCTCCAATGGAGAGGACTGGTAGTAGATAATTGTTCAGAAAGTCATTTGCTCCAACTGTGATCGAGAAAATAGACCTCTTCGAAATGTACTCTTTTGCCTTTGATGGACCCAATAGCTTATCAATCTGCTTCCTTGTCTCGTTGAAATAATCGATTTGGATATCCATTCCCACCCTATTTACCTGTAAGATTCATATATTCTCTCAAGTAAAAGATAGTGATTCCGGCCAGTATATTAATTGGCTAACGTGAATAACCATATTTATATCATCATTATTAGTATTGTAGAAATTTTCGTAAAAAGAAACTTGTTTGTGTTAGAAAATTAGCTTGTTCTGGACTTGAAAAACGACATAGATGAGGATAAGGGTGAATTTAACTAAACCTCTTAAATAGAACAATGAATTACTGCAGAAATGAAGAAAGAAAGTGATTCTTAGAGGGTTTGAAACTAACAAATATTCTTCCTGTTGCATTCATGATCCCGGCTCCTCCAGAAGCATAGTTCACCCCATACAATATTGCTTTCCCTGTAGCATTAGGAGCTAAATATGGGACTGCGTAATTTGGTTGTCCCAGTTCTTCACCTGCATATATAAACAGAACCACAAATAAGGTAAATTATATCACATCCCCTTTCCGCGGCTAGACACTTACATGATCGGTCATTAAATTTGTTCACAAAATGATGTGATGGAAAGTTTACCAACTATATCACCGATGGTTCTACCATTGGTGAAACGTCCAGTGGGATTTCCTCCAGATGCCTGGAAGTCTATCCCATTAGGACGCATATTCGCCTTGGACAAGGTCGGCAAATAGTTATTGTTTCCGGAATCAACCAGGGAATCACCAAAGATAAAAGAAGCCCCCAGCCCTTCACTCTCAGCGGCACATGCCAAATAGCTCAGGTTGTTGATGAGCAAAAGAACCAAGCCTACCAAGGCCAGAGTGATATAAGATCTTACTGTGGCCATGTTTAAGATCATAATTTCTCCAAACTAATTAGCATTCTGAGAAGTATATAAGCACCTTGTTTGTACACAAAAGAAACCATTGGAGAAACTTGTAAGATTATGTTAACTATAAGTCTCATATTATTGGGTTTGACTGCCTTTTTGTAAGAAACTTGCCAGTTGATGAGTTGAGAAATTTCGACGAGGTAGTTCATCAACATTTGTGGAATTTTCTCAAAATGGTAAGAATTGTTAGGTTGCCTGCGCAATTAAACAAAGTATAAGAAGTCCCCAGAAATGAATCTTTATCATAAGAGGCAATTGTCTTGGATTTGTGCCGCTCAACTTAACTTAGGTAGTTCGGTTTAGAATAAACCCCCAACAAGACAAAAAAAATTGGTTAAATCTTGGATTTCTCCAAAAAAGATACCAAAACCAAAATAAGATTTCCGTTGCCGGGACTTGAACCCGGGTCTTTCGGGTGAGAGCCGAATATCCTGACCAACTAGACTACAACGGAGTTGATGATAAGTGTGAGGATTTTATATAAAAACAAGAAAAGATTAAGAAGTCTTTAAACTTTGGAATTGCACAAGTCATGCCTATTACCTTGGCTTCAAGTCTTCTTCTTCTTCTTCTTTGACTGAAAAAAAAAACAGGATACACATGTTATTCATGAAAAAAAAAACAGATAGAGAGTAGCTGTGCTCTTCTATCATCATTTTCACCAAAAAAAAAGAAAGTTTTACTGACTCTCCGAGTTAAAATTCATAACGGTGATATGAGAAACTAGTTCATTTTGATTTTAAGAACTCATAAAAGGAAAAAAAAATATGTTAGTGACTATGTGAAAAGTTTTAAAAATAATTTAAAATTTGAACAACAATATTGCTGCTAACGTACAAAACATAATACAATACAATATGAACACCTTGACCAATGTAAAAACCATAATAGAAAAATAGAATAAACCCAAAAAACATATGCATGCTACAAATGTCAAACACTAAACCTCCATGCTGCTAATTAATTAGAAATTCATTGTGCCATACTAACCATATTTAGTGAGCGGGGCACCAATATATAATCCACCTTGTGTTAATTGTTGAATGGGGGCCAGGGACCCAGTTTGGCCTAAGGTGGCTCCGCCTCTATTGACCAACTATTAACTATCCCATGTCCAACACCATAAGATCGACATGATCGAGGCAAATATCGAAGGCTTTTGTAACTTCTAAGTAGCCCAACAGCAATCTCTTACCACTAAAACCAGGATAAATCACTAAATTAAGTTATATATAGTACGTCTCTGAACTCTGAACTTGTTGAATATTAACAAGGAGTAGAGGACTATGCTATGTTAAATGGAATCGGGTGTGGGTACGTGGAAGTGAAGTATTTTTTTAAGAAAATATTTGAAAGCGGATATATTTCGGAAGCGCCGAATAAAACAATATATATATATATATATATATATATATAGGATAATACTGAATTAAATAAAGACAAAAAAAAATTAACCGCGTTTGGCATAAAGGATAGGATTTAGATTAGGATAGGAATTAGATTATATTAGAATAATATAGGATTTGTTTTAATGATTTCATGTGTTTGATATAAGAGGATAAGGGTTGGAATGGATACATTTTCTATTAGCTAGAGAAACAACAACACCACGTACCACCACTGAAGACGCGAACTCATCTCTTCTTCTTTACCCTAATTTGATCCTAACCAATACTCCAGTCCAAGGTTTTCACAGCAAACCAGTTCTCCATCAATCTCACTCTCCTCTACAGACATTGTCAAACCTCAATTCTTCAACCCCAACAATCTGGCTGGATTCTTCGAGGTCAGAGTTATGAGAGTTATGACGTTGAAGACAGCGTAGCTGGTGCATCAATGGTACAAACACCAATATATATTCCAGAGGTAGAAATCAAATCAATATTAAGTCGAAGAGCCCAGCATCACCACCACTACTGTACCCAGTCGACACACACGGCGGTTCTGCAACTCAAAATCTCATATCTCTCCAACCTTAATCACTACCCATCTCTCCAACCAAATTCATCTCAACACAGCGCATCGAGAACTTCATCACTATCAATCTTCTAAGCCAATGAATTGGCTCTCTCTACTCTCTCTCTCCTTCAGCGCTTCCAGTTTAGAATCACTCGCTTCTCACGTAATTCCAAAACTGATTTTGTCGGAATCGCGTTTCCAAGCACTTCCGCAGCGTTTTGCTCCCGCTTCAGAAGCGCGAAACGCGAGCTACCTCGCGCTTCTGTGCTACGCAGGGACTATGAAGCATTAGAAGGAAAAGTAAAATCTAAATAAATTCCTTATTTTACTGCGTACTCGTGAAGACTCTTCTCTTCGTTTGCAGAGATTGAACGTTGACGAGGTCATTCTGCACCTTCCATTTACGTCATTGCAGATGCGTGCTCTAAATATTTCCCTTCCACGATCATGACGTACGTCGGCTCCTGCATGCATTTCCATGAATTTCTTGCATGTTAATCCAAAAAACCATAGGCAAGAAATATATATATATATATATATATATATATATATATATATCTCTCTCTCTCTCTCTCTCATATAATCTCATCTCTCTCATTTACAAACTGCTTCTTTCTCTTGATCTCGAGCTATATACAATACTGATTATCTAGATCTCGATAAACCTCTGGAAAAGAATGGCTGAAGCAATTATATCATCTACAGAAGAAGTGCAAGCAGTGAGAGCCTATGGCTGGGCTGCTAGAGACTCCTCAGGAATTCTCTCTCCCTTCCACTTCACCAGGAGGTATGTACACATTTACTTGATCTCGATCAGGGAATTCATGACGAGGTGGGCACAGGCCCACATACACAAGAATTTCAAATAATTTAGGCTATTATAACAGTCGTGTTCACACTAGAATTCTAAATACTATAAAAATATATTAGTCTAAAACTTTATACAGTATATTTCTAGTATTAAATAAAAATGTGCCCCACAAATTTATGGGTCTGGTTCCGCCACTGATCTCGATCTTCTGCTCGTCATGGCTAGCTATATAGGGTTCTTCAATTCAAGAGTTATTATTATTTGGTTAAATTGTACGCGTTATTCTGCATGCAGGGCTACTGGTAGGAATGATATCAGCATGAAGATACTCTACTGTGGTATTTGCCACTCAGACCTTCTCTTTGCTAAGAACGGAGTTGGAGTGAGCATCTATCCCCTCGTCCCAGGGTACGTACGTACATAGTTACAAATATACCTCCTGCTAGCTTAGTAATGTACGTAGCCATTCAAACATGACCATAAATTTCAGTGTAATAATATATTTCACCATCGATCATATTGTAGACATGAGATTGTCGGTGAAGTGACCGAAGTCGGGAGCAACGTCACAAAATTCAAAGTAGGAGACTTCGCCGGAGTAGGATCGATGGTGGGTTCATGTGGTTCGTGCGGTAACTGTGCACGAGACTTGGAAAATTACTGCCCCAAAATGATATGGACCTTCACCAATCACTACCATGACGGATCGACAACTTATGGTGGATACTCCGACAAATTTGTCGTCGAGGAGCATTTCGCGGTACGAATCCCGGATAACTTGCCATTAGAGGGTGTTGCACCTATGCTTTGTGGTGGCATTACGGTGTACTGCCCTATGAGACACTTTGGACTACTTGAGCAAGGCAAGCACTTGGGAGTGGTAGGGCTTGGGGTCCTCGGTCATATGGCAGTGAAATTTGCCAAGGCTATTGGAGCAAAGGTAACTGTGATAAGTACCTCTCCAAACAAGAAGAAGGAAGCAATGGAACAACTTGGTGTTGACCATTTTCTGATCAGCCGCAACCAAGAGGAAATGCAGGTAAATGAAGCACTACAATGCACTATAGGAACATGCATGGTTTATGTTTTCTTACCCTTATCTATCTATCATATAATATTGTCCGACTGATTGATTGTAAAACTCAGTTACTTATAATATATAAATACATTGCATGTATGTAATAGGCTGCCATGGGTACATTGGACGGTATCATCGACACAGTTTCAGGTAATAGGCTGCCATGGGTACATTGGACGGTATCATCGACACAGTTTCAGCTCCACATTCTGTTTCACCATTGGTAGACTTGTTAGTGACGGACGGAAAGCTAATCGTGGTGGGTGTTCTACTTCAGCCTCCTGAACTACCACTACATTGGACGGTATCATCGACACAGTTTCAGCTCCACATTCTGTTTCACCATTGGTAGACTTGTTAGTGACGGACGGAAAGCTAATCGTGGTGGGTGTTCTACTTCAGCCTCCTGAACTACCACTACCAGATCGGACAGAATAGCCGACGAAAAAAATTTCGTCTACTATGCCAAATTTTCGTCGGTTATTCCTTCTACCGACGAAACTTTCGTCGGCTATAATTCGTCGGTAAAAGGGCGTCGGTAAAACGAATGGCCGACGAAAATAACGAAATCGTCGGCCATTCCAAAATTATCACCGACGAAAATTCATTTTGTCGACCAAACCTTGGCAAAATATCTGACGAAATTCGTCGGATATTTTCGAGTATGGCCGACGATATCGTAAACTATAGCCGACGAAATTCATCAGCTATTTCTTCTGAAATATAGCCGACGATTTCATCTATTTCGTCGGTTATCTCGTAAGAATATATTAATATTTTAATAGGCATTAATTAGTTATAGCCGACGAAATAATATCATTTTCGTCGGCTATAACGGTTATTGCCGACGAAATTTGGTAAATTTCGTCTGTTATTCTTACATTTTGAGGAAAAAAAACATTAAATTAATTTCTAAATTACCATTCCAAGCAACTTGCAATTCACAATGACAATCCATGCATTTACATCAACAAGAAACACGTCTAAATGACTTATTATTTAATTTGTTCCAATATACATAAAATATAACCCTAATCATCACCTAAAGCACTAAAGTCCACCACGTCATCCCCAGCATCCTGCTGTCCATCATGCTCGTAACCTGCTGAATGAACTCGGGAGGTTGAGGTATTGGAGGTTCATCTAACGGCTCAAACGAGGGCGGGGGTTCAAGGCCTTGTTGTTGTGCCGCGAACATAGCATACCACCAGTTTTGTTGGCCGGCGTAGTTGTGTCGCCGAATTCTCTCGCATTCAGCATGCCAACTGGACATTTCGAAATGATACTGCTGTGTTCTGCATTGTTGCTCCTGTGATCTGCGTTGTTGCTCCTGTGATCTCTGGAACTGGGCCGCCAATCTTGCATTTTTTTCTACCAATCTCTGCATTTCCCCCCTTATCTGTTGGCTATCCCCGCCTCCCTTCTTTTGAGCTCCCTTAGTGGTCTTCAGGACCCCTATTCTAGAACTTCCCAAACCCCGGCAGTAGTAGTCGTTTGACCG
Organism: Potentilla sterilis; assembly: GCA_963682095.1. Lineage (NCBI taxonomy): Eukaryota > Viridiplantae > Streptophyta > Magnoliopsida > Rosales > Rosaceae > Potentilla > Potentilla sterilis. The sequence continues at coordinate 38,833,953 of OY821764.1, forward strand.
TTGTGGGTAGGCTGCGTCGAATATCCGCGCTGCAGTTTGGACATTCGATCGGTCGACCTGGCTCAGGGCTTCTTGCAGATCTGCCTCTGAAATGTTCGGTTGTGTCTCCCGAACTACTTCCTGCAACACTTCTTCTTCGGCCCGGTTCACCCTCTCCTAATTGAACGGGAAAAGAAAAATAATTAATATTCTAACAAATATATAATTAAGTAAAATTAATAATTAAAATTATTAAATCGTAATCAACGACTTACAAGCTGTTCTGTCGCTTGTGGATAAACCTTCTTGAACGTCTCTACTTACGGGTTGCTATCAGGATGATCTCTAAGCGCCTCCTCCTGATATTGTGAAAATGGCCTAGAACCACCATGATGGGGGGTTGTGTTACGGCGGCGGTTCACAGAGTTTATCTGAAACCGTTCCTTCAAACAAATAATAAAATATTAGAAAAATGCATAAAAAAATATTAGTGTAATAATTATAAAATAATTAAACTAATAATTAAAATATTAACAAAATAAAAATTTATAGTTAAGTTTAGTATTTACCTGTATAAGTGGGTTGTTGAAGTCTACTGTCTTTAACCAACGCCACTCGTACTCCCTGAACATGAACTCTCTTGGAGTACCTATACGACCATGTTTGTCGTATTCGGTAAAGTGGGTACGGAGCTCGTTCTTCCACTCTTTGAACCTACGGAAAAAACAAAAGTGCATTAGAAATATTATTAATATCATAAAATATTTCAAATTATAAGATGAAGAATTCCCAACGTACCTCGAGTTCTGCATCGCGTACGCCCAAGCCTGCTTGTGTTCGGCAATCTCGAAGTATGCCTGAAAGATAATATTTTATTAGTTTTATAATTATAACAATACTGAAAATTATTAAATATTACGATAAAGAAATTAAGTTTTTTAAATTACTCACCGACACCGCGTTGTTGACCTCCCTCTTGATCTCTTCCGGCACATCAGCCCACCGTGTCCACAACATAGGGACTCTATCCCTAATTAGTGCCCCCACGCAACCCACGTAATCACGGCGTTTTTTCCCCTGAACCTCCTAATTAGGGGCTTCGTTGATCTGGATCCTCCCACTGCTCTCAACAGTTCTCCTGAGCGTATCAAAACATATGACACCTCTCGTATTCCTGCTTGAACTGCTAGCGGCTGTCCCTATCACATAAACGACGATTGGTTAATAAAATTAAATATTAGTTCGTTAATTTTAATAAAACATTTAATTAATAAAAGCAAATGTTACCTGAACTCGATGACCCGTCTGTCGACTTTCCTTTTCTCCTCGCCAAAATCAGGGGCTCAGGTCTCTCAAATGGCTCATGATGGTATGCCTCCGCAACACTCACGTACTGAGACATATCAGGCCATATGGGCACACCACGCTCATCGACCTCGGGTATCGCAGGAATGTTGTAAGGGAGGTAGAGTTGATTTGGGAGAGTAGGCCCCTCAGTCGAGTCAGCAGCAGACGGCGCCGGACTCGTCATCGGCTCCCGATGAACCTCAGACATACGGACTTGATGAACGTCTAGAGCTATCTCGTCCTCAAATAGCTGCCTACTCGACCTCGGAGGATCTGGCAGGAGAGGGGGACGTGAACTGCTCGACGGCCGCCCCGCCGATAAAAGGGTCTGGTGCCGGCTGCTCACACTCCTCCGCGGCTGGGATGAATCGATCCTCTGAGGCTGGCTGGTAGTCCTCTCAGGCTGGCTGGTAGTCCTCTCAGGCTGGCTAAGAGTCCTCTCGGAGTTTCCGGATCCGTCAGAACTTCCAGAACGCCTAGATCTGGAACGACGGCCTCCGAATAACTGTCTAAATGCATCGGCCATCTGCAGCTTGAGGCATTAATACATTAATTAATATTAAATTATATTACATTAAATAACAAATTTTAATTAATATAATAACCAATAATACTAACATATTTTAAAACATACTAATAAATTAATATTTAAATTTTAACTAATTTTAAATAATACTAACCATTAACATAAATATAACCATTTATATACAAATATAACTATATTTCATCATTAACATATATATACATACAAATAACCATTTATATATTAACATAAATATAACTATTTATATAATTAGGCTACCAATTTATATATATAATTAATTTAACAATTTATATATAACAATTAAAATATACATTAACATATATATATATATATATATATATATATATACAAATATGTGTATATATTAACAAATATATAACAATTTATATAATTAATCTACAAATTTATATATATAATTAATCTACAAATTTATATATATAATTAATCTAACAATTTATATATATAACCAATACAAATTCTAATTTAACACACACTTAAATATATAAATTATTTACCTAAATTATATAATTAAAATAAATTGCAAAAAAAAAAAACTAACGGATCGGAGGAGGAGGAGGCCGGAGGAGGAGGGGAAGGAGGTCGGAGGAGGAGGGGAAGGCGGAGGGGAAGGAGGAGGAGGAGGCTGGAGGAGGAGGAACGGTCACGGCGGCGCCGATTTGAGGAGGAGGAGGAGGAGAGCGGCGGATTGGAGGAGGAGAGCGGCCGATTTGAGGAAGGAGGAGGAGGAGGAGAGAGAAAAGTCGGAGGGGTCGCGACTTTCTGATTTATAGCAGAAAGAATAGCCGACTAACAAAAAAGATTACGATTTAAAAGATTTCGTCGGCTATACTTTGGAAGATCAACAGCCGTCGGATCTGAGCCATCCAACGGCGGACAATAAAAAGGCGCGGATCGCAAGAGTTTAGCCGACGAAATATAATTTTCGTCGGCTAAACTATTGGTCAAACCACTAAGTCAAACCTCTAAACGCTTAAAAACGGAAATTAGTCTAGTTAAACGACGGTTTTTGGCCTGACCTTCAACAGATAATAGTTTCAAATCAATGAGACGCAACCAAGGAGTAAAATAACGGATATCGAGGAAATATCGACGTTTCAAAATACGGATATTTCGACGGAAAAATCGATGAAATATCGATCCATTAGAAATTTTGACAAAAACGACGGAAATTATAAGAAATACATGGAAATTTGTATTGAAACTTTCTAAGGTTGTTTTATACTATGTTATCGATCATATGTGAGAAGAAAATATTAATAAACTCAAATAGATATCAATTTATTGAAATGTTATATGAATTACTACGTGAATAGAGCTTACATTTATTAAAATATAATTTAATATATATAATTTATACTTGAAACCTAAAACGAGGCTAGACCATCACACTCTTTAACATTATTTGTACATAATATTTCACAAAAGCCACTAAATGAAGTTTTTAAAACTATACAAAATACCGATAAGGTTCGAAATTTGCACTGCCTTCTTCATCGTCTTGTGTAAAGTCATTGGTAAACTGCGAAGAATATTCGTTGAATGATTGTTCTCCTCTAAAATTCTGCATATATTGACTTACATGCCAACCATATGGGTCAAGTGGTATCTTTGAGGATTCTGGGACTCATAGTATAGGTTAGAAATAAAAAGTAGTTGATATAAAAGTAACTCTTGAAGGTAGGTTAGAAATTAAAATTAGGTGTTGAACATTTATGTTGTTTAAGAGAGAAGATGAGTAGCTCTTGAAGTAGTTGAGATAAAATTTTTGAAAGATAGGTTAGAAATAAAAAGTTGTTGATATAAAAGTAACTCTTGAAGGTATGTAAACGTATGTTAGAAATTAAAATTACGATAATTTCGATTTTTAATTTCCTGGATAGGAGTGAAGTATATACAAACATATTCGTGTGTTGACCTTAACATTCTCGTTTCATGAACTATTTGAATCAAGACAAATCATATTGATGAAACTCTACATTTAATGTACTCATCTAATAATGTGTCAACGAAAACTATGCATGGTAAAGTATGACTGACTACAAAATTTATAACGTATACGTTATTTTCAAGTCACGGTAAACTCATTTCATATAAAAATTCTAAAATTTTGGTAGTACTATGGGTGAAGCTTAACCACAAAACCAATTCTTAATCTCTTTTCTTTGGTGCACCCTTGGAATCTTTCATCATGAACTCATAATCATCACAATAGACCTTCATCGAAAATCATCACAATAGATAGTTTGGATTTGCAAAAATTGAATACTTGTGGCTAATGAGTTATGATCTAAAATCATACCATCATCACACAAAACCATTGCACGTAACACCTCAATGAAGATTTTGGCCTCATGAATAGTGTCTGAATCCAATATTGACATCACCGACCCCAAAGATACTGTGACTAAAATCACCAAACCTTAAACAAAAGATTCGGAGTCCCACAAACTTGTCACCATCTGAGAATCAAGACCATCCTCTCCAAGTTCTTGACTCCCCACCCCACCCAAAGAACACTTTTTTTTTTTTTGACTCAAATCACAATCCCAATTGCATGAAACCATCCACGTGCCTTGTTCTTACCACCGCCTCCCTCCTCCCTTCTCTTCTCTTCTGTTCTCAAACCCAACCAAAAAAAAAGACCAAAGCTTTCTAAAGCCCAACACTCTGCAATTGTCTTCTCTATTCGTTCTTACATTCACACACAAAGCCTCGCGCTTTCTTTTTCTCCCTTCCCTTTTTTTCCGAGAAAATTTCAGACCCACCTCGAGAAACCTTGTAGATGAATCAAAGATTTGATCTTTAGAGACAAAACACAAAGTGACGAGGCCCTGAAGGGGACGCTTGTCACTGTCTGAGCTTGATCACCGACTCAGAGTCGTCGTTTCCATCTCTTCCAGTCTCTCTGTGTTTTTACGACGCTGTTTCAATCTGGTACTCCTCTGTTTCTGTCTATCTCATACAATTTGATATTTCTGTGTTCAGTTTAGCCCTGAATTTGGTGTAAAGATGTGAAATTTAGGACTAGTTTGGTGGAATATGAGTTGGGTTTGTAGTGATACTGAGATTGTGGTAGCAAAGATGTAAGCTTTATTGTTTTTGATCCTCTGTTTTAGTGTTTAGGATTGGAGAAAAATTTACAGGCTTTGATTCAAATTTTGTGTATGTGTTTATAGATATGGCGTTTGATCAAAATTTGGTTCCTCAAGATTTGAGGCTTTCAAATGTAGCTAGGACTGTGGCTGAGGAGCCCTGCATTGCATTAGCTACTATTCTCAGTACTATCTCTCTTTTCTCCTAGATTCCCTCTTCATTTGGTATTATTCATATAAAGTCTTAAAATATCGGAAATTTCGCCGGAAAATCGGAAAAATCGGTGAAATATCGGAAAATATCGGGAAATTTCGACGAGAAACTGAAAGAATTGAATCGAAATATCGATCCCACGGAAAAACGAAAATTTCGCCCAAATTTCGCCGAAAAAATCGATTTTGCATTCCTTGGACGCAACTAATCATATAAAAATTTTACAAAATTTATTTAACGAACGTCAGGCTACCTATAGGAAAACGAAAATAAAAAACAGTTAACCGTAACATTCGGCACACAGATTTTATCGGAATCTTGTCATTTTTCAACCGTAGACGTATTTCATTATTTCGGTCATATCTTATTTCACAACATTTTTGCATTTGAAGAGTCTACGTATAGTAACTATTTGAAACTATACATTCACTTAAACACTTAGTAAACAAGTTAAGGAACATTAGTGCATATGTTCTGATTTTGAATCTAAAAGTTTAGAAAATCTATTACAACCGTCAGATATCACCGTTAACATTAAATACATGTATGAAAAAAAAGCCAACTACAGCTGACAACGTTAAAGGCTCGATCGGAACGGTCAACCGGGTGAGTCAAACCTCTAAACGCTTAGAAATGGTAATTGGACTGTCTAAATGACGTTTTTTTGCCTGACTTTCAACAGATAATAGTTTCAAATCAATGAGACGCAACTAATTATATAAAAATTTTACAAAATTGATTTAACGAACGTCAGGCTACCCATAGGAAAACGAAAGTAAAAAACAGTTAACCGCAACATTCGGCACACAGATTTTATCGGAATCTTGTCATTTTTCAACTGTAAACGTATTTCTTTATTTCGGTCATATTTTATTTCACAAAATATTTTTGCATTTGAAGAGTCTACGTATAGTAACTATTTGAAACTATACCTTCACTTAAACACTTTGCAAACAAGTTAAGGAACATTAGTGCATATGTTCTGATTTTGAATCTAAAAGTTTAGAAAATCTATTCCAACCGTCAGATATCACCATGAAGATTAAATACATGTATGGAAAAAAATCCAACTACATCTGACAACGTTAAAGGCTCGATCGGAACGGTCAACCGGGTGAGTCAAACCTCTAAACGCTTAGAAATGGTAATTGGACTGTCTAACTGACGTTTTTTTGCCTGACCTTCAACAGATAATAGTTTCAAATCGATGAGATGCAACTAATCCTATAAAAATTTTCCTCAAAATATTTACCGAAGGTAATGCTACCATTAGGGAAACGAAGGAATAAAACCTTTGACCGCATCTTTCGACACTCAGATTTTATCGGAATCTTGTCATTTTTCAACCGTAAACGTATTTCATTATTTCGGTTATATCTTATTTCCCAACATTTTTGCATTTGAAGGATAAAGCAATGGTTTATCGTTAGTGATAGAAAATGGAATATGGTCATTTTTTTTTAAATCATAGCCGACGAGAGACAAGTACTCGTCGGCTATTCTTTTGTCGTTTTCTGTCTAAAATAAAAAATGTATTTTTCAATATAGTTATAGCCGACGAAATAATGAATTTTTCGTCGGCTATTATGAGTATAGCCGACGAAATAACAAATTTTCGTCGGTTATAATATGAAAAAGGTAAAAAAAAATCAGTAGGTTTACACCTCTCGTATTCCTATTTCCTGTTCATATATAACCAAAATTAAACATCAAGAAAACAGAAACCCAGCAGTCAACATATTTCAATTTTTTTTTTTAAGAGGTTTGGAACCCACCCTAGCTGGGAGGCTCATCCCCACGCCCGTTCATTAGAAATTAGTGGATTACAAATGAAAGGATTACATCATCTAAATTACTTAATCCGTCGGATTGTAATCGGAATCATCGGATGAGTCTTCTTCGGTTTTTGAATTGCTCATAGGGGTAATCTATATCTTTCCTCACAACTAGAGTCCTCGTTAGTTTCTTCATTTGGATCAACATCAACAAGCAGTGGCTCTTCACGTCGAATTGGCACTGGCGTGTCTAGGCAAATAAAAGAGGAGTCAGGAATACCGTTTGAGTTGGGCTCTTGATACGCGGTGCCACTTTCCTCGTTCTCTTCAGCCACTCCAAGTGTAGACGCCCGGTAAATGTTGCGATGGTGGATAGTGTTGACTACTTTTCACGGGTCGCCCTTGGCGAGATCATCAAGATAAAACACTTGTTTCACCCATGTGGCTAAAAAGAACGGGTCATCCTCATACCATGATGTACTAGTGTTCACAGAAATTATGCCGTATTGATCGGTTTTCATACTCTACGGCCGTGTGTCAAACCATCTACACTTGAAAAGGTGCACTTTCATGCCTTCCCCATAATGCAGTTCCACAACTGAATGGAGAACACCGTAAAACTCCATCATCCCCACCATGTGCCATAACCCCTGAATTTTGTGTTTTCAGTCTGACGTCTCTCTCTTCACATCGAAATAACACACCATTCACCTTGCACGTCGCATAAACTTTTGAATAGACCGGCTTCATCGCTAGAAGTCTGAGTTCGTGCGACCAATTTGGGTGATTATCATTTTTAATAAGGTCCATCTGCAACCATCAGAATCAACTATAAATATGAATAATTATACACAATAATATATAAATACGTATAGAATAATGTTAAAGTTACGTACCCAGCGGCCGAAATACTCTGCGAATGTCCGGTTGTGGTAATCGAGATCACCTCCTACTTGTTCACAGTTTAGATGCATGTTCTTCCAGAACTGAACTTCTAAACAGTTAATTAGTACCCACCAATGTGCAATGGCTACCTCATAATCTTTCAACTTGTAGGAAACTGGCATTTTTCCACCGAGTACAACATCGTCGGAGAGTATGGAAAGATTGAACTGTGAAGGTACATCTTCCGGTATGTTTTCCTGTAACGCTCCTAAATACATCTTCATGTAGGTGACGCACTCGTGCGCAATATATGCTTCAGCTATACATCCTTCAGGTGCGGATCTGTTTTGGACAAAATCACCGTATTGTCCAAGTTGCCTATAAATCAAGTTTTTAAAGTGTTATGATAATACATTAATACTAAATCACATATATTGATGAGGAAATTAACATCAGGTGTAAAATACGTACCTTTCCATCGGATACATCCAAGTGAAGTGCACAGGACCGGTAAGCAACAACTGCCGAGGAAGATGGATCATGAGGTGAAGCATGATGTCGAAAAAATTTAGAGGAAATATCATCTCAAATTTACACATGATATGAACGATGTCTTGTTGCATTTCCCGGAGGTCAGATTTTCTCACTTCCCGTGTGTTTCTGCCTAAACTCGGGGGCCTGGTAGATACAGATGAATCCAACTTGATCTCCTGCAATCCTGCTTACTAAGGGGAATACCGGGCGGGCCGGTCTTCTCCTCTCCGATGCCTAAGTTAGTATAGTTGTGATATATATAACCAAGGCACGTATGTAAGCGGGGAGAGAGATAAGTTACCTATTAAAGAGGGTAGTTGGGGCCCTTATATAGGTGGTTGGGGGTGAGGGCTGGTCTCACCCTTCGATGTGGGACTGGTTCCCTTCTGTTTGTACATTCTGGTGCCCTCTTTGGCAGGCAGGCGCCCCTGGTCCCAGGGTCCTTGGTGGCAGGATAGAGTGCTGGACCCCGAGGCTGGGTGCTGGTGAGCCGGTCCCGGACCTTGGACCGGGCCCTGGTGCACTTGCTGCGGGTCTGTGGGCCTACTGTAGCCTCTCTGCGGCTACTGTCAACAAGTCCCCCAAGTTCCCGGTCAAGTGCAATCTTGAATGAGGACTTAAATCTGTCTTACTCTTGTCCCGCAGACCTGTAGGGTTACCAACCTAACGGTGCCCAGTCCCCCAAGTCCGCGTTGAAGATTGGGCGTGACCGAGGTGAGTACCTGTTACCGATGGTAAGTAATAGTTTATAAGTACGTTTGTAATATAAGTAGTACTGCGCTTAAGTGTTGTGGTGCTATGAGCATGGAGTGGGGTTCACGGGACCTCGACCGGGCGTCTTGCCATATCGAGACGAGTCCCGGATGAACTTGCAGACTGGACCTCGACCGGGCGTTCTGCCATATCGGTGCGAGGCGGAGTTCACGGGACCTCGACCGGGCGTCCTGCCATATCGAGACGAGTCCCGGATGAACTTGCAGACTGGACCTCGACCGGGCGTTCTGCCATATCGGTGCGAGGCGGAGTTCACGGGACCTCGACCGGGCGTCCTGCCATATCGAGACGAGGCCCGGAGATGCTAGCCTGCAGGAGGGCCTGTTGGTGCGTGGACTAAGCCAACAGGTACCCCGGAGAGTGTTACGGCCGTACCGAGGCATCGGTTAACACTTGCTAGTTCTTCTCAGCTTTTGTTGGTTAAGCGTTGAGGTAATGTGCAGGTTTGTTAGCCTGCGGGGAGACTTGTTCTGTGTTAGAGAAACAATCTGCCCGGTGGAGTGGCGTTGAGATAACGAGTCTCGCCATGTATCCCCAAATGTATCACAGTTCAGTGTGATGCAGGGTTTTTATCCTGCTGGACAAGAGTACATGGGTTAGATGTAAGCTCGCCCGGGTTTATAAAGCCCATGCGTTTAGAAGCCTCGAGTTGTTGTTGGCTCGTTTCTGCCTGTAGGCGAAGGAAGGTGACAGCCGGTAGAATGCTTTGGAGTGGGTTAAATGTCACACGGCCGGTGGAATGCCATATTGCTGGGCGGATCTCGACCGGGCGACATGCCATATCGAGACGAGTCCCCCAGTGATATGCAACGAAGATGGTGCTAGAAGGAGGGCTCATACCCGGATAGATGCTCTCGAAGCGGTTGGAAAATCACAACCGGTGAGCCATCACGCATCTGTCGTCGTCGGTTTCAGATGTCTAGAGGAGGTCGGTGGTGCTGGCCGGTGGGAAGTGGCAGCGTACTTGGAGGGGCTATCAGGTGCCCGGGGCTTATCAATCGATCGGGGACCAGTCATTCCGGCTGGAGGACTTGGAGAAGCAACGGTTATACCGGTTGTTTGCTTGCTGGGACCATCTGAGCCGGAGCTCCTATAATTTCATCCGATGGAACGTGCTGGAGATATGCGGGATGGGGAGAAAACCTGGTAAGGTGTCTTGCACTTCGCTTTTGCATGGTTGCTTGTATTCTGACCGCTCGACTTATCGGTTTGCAGCTAACGCCCCCCGGCTCGCTCTTAAAATTGAGGAGACTATCGAACCGGATGAAGAGCTTGTAGCCTCGAGATTGATGGAGAAGGGGGAGGCGGCCGCGAAGACCGTTATTGATACGGCTACCCAGAAACGCAGGGAGCATGACAGGCCGGTGTCGCTCGTGTTTCCGGACGCTCACTATGGAAGGCGACCGGGACGTGAGAATAACTCCCCGCTCTTTATTCGGGAAGGGCGGTCTGTGGGACTTTCGGGTCCAGAACCTGTGGCGCGACCGATGGCGGTACGGACCTCGCGGGAGAGGGAAACAGCAGAAATGTTCGGGCACCGCCGAAGCAGCCATGGTGAAGCTCCGGCAAAGAGGGCAAGGGCGCTTGAAGCCGGGGCGTCGAGTTCGGCTGGGCCGATCGAGCGGGCGGTAGCTCCGGCCGTGGAAGTGGGTGGTCGAAGGATTCATGTACCGGAAGCCAGTCGCAGTTCCAGTGGTGGTATTGGTAGGTTCGTGGTCGCTACCATCGAAACCTTGGGACTTGACCGGGAGGACCCTGGGACTGGACAATCGAGCGAGAGCAGGACGAAGCCCGTGGAACTAGCCGTTCGGGTAAGTGTTTTTGTGCTTCCTTTTCTCCTGGAGTGACACGAGCTAATGTTCCTTTGTTTACCTTTGACAGCTGGTTCATAGCCTTTATGCCGCGGAGCCCATAGGGGAGGCTGCTGCGGTTTTGGAGAGGCGGGTGGAGGAGCTGAGCGTGAGGGTGGACGTGGCGGAAGCCAAGCTTGCGGAGGAAAGAGAGGAGGTTGGTCGGTTGAGCACCGAGCTCGTGCGGGAGAAAGAACTAACCGGTCGGTTGCACCATGAACTCTCGCAGGAGAAGAAAGAGGCCGATCGACAGGCTGCTGCTCGGAAAGGGAGGGTCGCGGAGCTGGAGACGAGGGTTTTGGAGCTGCAGACCCAGGTTGTTGCCCGGGAAGGGAGAATTGCGGAGCTGGAGGCGAAGGTTTTGGAGCTCCAGAGCCAGGTTACAGTAGTCGCCCAAGGAAGGGAGAAGCTCACGGAATCCCAGCTTGCTGAAGTGGCCGATAAGGCTGTCGACGACTTCCGGGAGTCGGTGGAGCTTGAGGAGAATCTGGATGAGGCCCGGGCAAAGGGCATTAGTGATGCCTATCTAGAGTGGAGGGAGAAAGGATGGCTTGATGCCGAGCAGATGGAGGCTGACATAGCCCTAACCGAGATGGTGGAGCAAGAGCAAGCTCTAAAAAGTGGCGGGCCAGGGATTGGGTTACGCTAGCTTGCTGTTTACCTTGTACATGCACATCTTGTAACTGCTGTAGTTTATTCTTTAATGTCGTAACTGCGTATTGCAATATTGATGCTAAATACACTGTTGTCCCTCTGTGACCGCTATTACTTGGGGTAGAACCGTAGGTGCTGGATATTCCACGGCCGGGTGGAATAGATGCCCTCGGCGTCTATAATGTGGAATGTTGCCGGTCCCATGGCCGCGGTGATCTGGTAGGGCCCTTCCCACGTTGGTTCTAGGGCCAACGGTTTTTTCTGGACTTTCTTTATGACCCAGTCCCCGACTTGTAGCTTTCTCCCCCGGACCCTTCTGTTATAGTACCGGGCGATCCGCTGCTTGTAGGTTTGGTTGCGCATATGTGCCTGGTCGCGGCGCTCCTCAATGAGGTCCAGGTTGAGCAGTAGCCCCTCGACGTTTGTTTCGGCGTCGTAATTCTCGACCCTGCCGCTGAGTATACCAGTCTCTACAGGGAGTACCGCCTCGCTCCCGAATGCCGTGCAGAACGGGGTCTCTCCTGTTGCCTCTGCTGCTGTTGTCCGGATGGCCCATAGCACCGCGGGGAGTTCTTCGGCCCAACATCCCTTCTTGGCATCCAGCTTCTTTTTGAGAAGGGTCTTGATAATCTTGTTGACCGCTTCTACCTGGCCGTTGGTCTGTGGGTGTGCCACTGAGGCGAACAACATCCGGGTCCCCATCGAGGCTGTGTACTGGATAAGATCAGCATTATTGAATTGTGTCCCATTATCCGTGACAATAGTCTGCGGTACCCCGAACCTGCAGTAGATGTTCTTCCATAGGAACTTTTTAACCCGCTCCTCAGTGATCTTTATCATAGGTTCTGCCTCGACCCACTTAGTCTGATAGTCCACTGCCACGATGGCATACTTGTATTGTCCCACAGTTGTTGGGAAAGGGCCAATGATGTCTAATCCCCACTGTGCGAACGGCCATGGTGCCAACATGATTGATAATGCGATTGCCGGGGCATGATGTACAGAGGCGTACATGTGGCACTTGTGGCAGCCGCCTGATATTTTTCTTGATACTGCCGCCATGTCTGGCCAGAAATACCCCGCTCGGAGCGACTTGTGGGATAATGACCTTGCGCCAGAGTGATTACCGCATACCCCCTCGTGGATCTCTCGCATGATAGCCTCTCCTGCCTCTTTTGTCACACACCTCAGCTGGGGAAAGCTGTGCCCTCTTCGGTACAACTGGCCATTGAGGAGACCGTACCGGGCGCACCGGAGGTGTAGCCTCCTGGCCTCTACCGCATCCTGGGGGCTGGTTTTGTCAGTAAAATACTTGACTATTGGATCCATCCAGCTTGGTGGCGCTTCTTCCACCACAAATATCTCGGAGATGGTTTTGTTTATACTTGGCTTCTGGAGAGTTTCAATTTTTGCTCTCCGGTACTCTGGGGGGTAGTTTCCGGTTGCCAGCCTTGCGAGGGCGTCTGCATGCCTATTTGTCTCTCGGGGAATGTGCTGGATCGTGGCGCCCTGGAACGGCTCAATCAGGGTTTTGGCCAAAGCCTGGTAGGAGGACAGCTAGGGATCCTTGACCTCAAACACCCCGTTCATCTGGTTCACCACTAAGCTAGAGTCGCTGTATATCTCCATGGACGAGATTCTCAACTCCTTGGCCAGTTGCAAGCCGGCTATGAGGGCCTCATACTCGGCAGCGTTATTGGAGGTGCTAAAAAGGAACCGTAAGGCATACTCGTACGACTGGCCATCAGGCGAGGTTACCATGACACCGGCTCCGCTCCGCTTGGTCGTTACGGAGCCGTCCACGTAAAGCTTCCAGCTGGTGGGGAGGCCTGGTTCGGTCTTTATGGTTCGTACTGCCTCGGTGTCCTCGTACCAGTCGGGGTGCGCTTCTACCGCCATTGGGGTGAGCTCACATATGAAGTCCGCAGCTGCCTGTCCCTTGATGGCCGTTCGCGGGGCATAAGTGATGTCGAACTCTCCCAATTCGACTGCCCACCGCATGAGCCTACCGCTGGTGTCTGGTTTTTGCAGGATCTGCCGCAGAGGGTGATTGGTATATAAGGTGATGGAATGAGCCTGGAAATAGTGCCGGAGCTTCCTGGCACTAACAATTAAGGCCAGGGCCAATCTCTCTATGTCGGGGTACCGGCCCTCGGCTCCAGTAAGTCCCTTTCCCGCATAGTATACCGGAAGTTCGAGCGTGTCTTCCTTCCTGATGAGAGCCGCGGAGACGGCCGCTGCGGATGCAGCTATGTAGAGGTATAACATTTCGCCCGGCACTGGTTTGGATAGGAGAAGCACTGCAGATAGATATGCCTTGATAGACTGGAATGCCGCTTCATGCTCCGCTGCCCAGTGGATTTTCCTGGTCTGTTGTGCCTTGAGCAGCTTGAAGAACGGGGCGCACTTGTCGGTTAGGCGGGAGATGAATCTGGCCAAGGCGGCTAATCGGCCGGTCAGCATCTGGACCTGGTTTCTCTCCCCTGGCGTTTCCATATCTAAAATTGCCTGGACCTTCAGTGAGTTGGCTTCTATCCCTCGCTGGCTGATGATGTGGCCTAGGAACAGGCCCTCTGAAATCCCGAAAATACACTTCTTTGGGTTTAAGCGCATTCCCAATTTGAGCATCTTACCGATGACTACGGCCAAATCCCGGACGTGGGCCCCTGCAGTCAAGCTCTTGACCAGCATGTCATCAACGTAAACCTCTACGGTTTTACCCATTTCTTGCTCCAGCATTCGGTTCACCGTTCGCTGGTAGGTGGCCCCGGCATTCTTTAGACCGTACGGCATCCTCTTATAACAGTAGGTACCTCGGTCGGTTGTGAATGATGTGTGCTCCTCATCATCCCGGTGCATCCTAATCTGATTGTACCCGGCGTAAGCGTCCATGAAGCTGAGCATCTTAAAGCCGGACGTGGAATCTATAAGCTGGTCAATCCGGGGGAGCGGGAAGCTGTCCTTTGGACACGGCCGGTTCAGGTTAGTGAAATCCACGCACATACGCCACTGGCCGGTTCCCTTCTTCGGCACCATGACCACGTTAGCGAGCCAGCGAGGGTACTGGACTTCCCGTATGAAACCTATACCCTTCAATTTTCTGTATTTCCTCTCTGATTGCCTCATACTTTGCCGGACTGAAGGACCTCCTCTTCTGCCTCACCGGGAGAACGTTGGGTAATAAATTTAGCTTATGGACGGCTATCTCCGGGGATATGCCTGGCATGTCCTCGTAGGACCATGCGAAGACCGAACTGTTGTCCCGGAGGAAGGCTATGAGCTCTTGCCTGACAACCGGATCGAGCTGCGTCCCTATCACGACATTTCGCTCCGGGTGGTCTACCGAAATGCAGATCGCTTCGGTTTCTTCCACGGCCGAAGGTGGCTCCAACTTTTCGGTGAATCGCCTAACTCTTTTTGACTTGATGTCATCACGGGGGTCAATACTCAGATCCGGCACTGGCGCCTGCTGAGTGGTTGTGAAGACCTCGGTCCGCTTCCTCCCGTGGGTCAGGGCCTCTGCGTAATACTTACGGGCGATCCTCTGGTCCCCACGTATAGTAATAACTCCGGTTGGTGAAGGCATCTTCAGCATCAGCATATGGCCGGCTATAAACGTTTTGAGCCTCCATAACCCTGGCCGACCGATTATGCCATTGTACGATGATAGGCAGTCGACAATGATGAACTCCAAATGCTCCTTTTTCGTTCTGTCTCCCTCGCTGAAGATGATCGGTAGGTAATCCGATCCCAGAGGCTGGACAACCTCACCGGAGAAGCTTATAAGCGGCTCGTTATCCTGGGATAACTTGTTCCTTCCTCTCTGCAACCATTTGTATGCGTCTCGGAACATTACGTTGACAGAGGCTCCGGTATCGATCAGCATACGACTGGTTATCCAGTGGTCTATTTGGACCGTAATGAGGAAGGGGTCGTTGTGCGGTTGGATCAAATCCTCCGGCTCTTCCTCCTCGTAGAAAGTGACCGAGTTCCATCCGATTTTAGCGGCTTGGCTGCTTCTTTCTCCGAAGGCGTACACCTCCTTCCCCCAGATCGATCTTAGGCACCGCTTCTTTAAGCTCCGGGTGAGCCGATCTATATGGTCCCCGCCGTGTATCATGTTAATGCTCCCGTGTACCTCGATCCCCCCGGGAGTGCGGGTGCTTATAGTTCCTACCTGCCGAGCTCGCGGTCGGTCTTTGTTGGGGTCATTCGGACGGGCCTGGTCGTTCACGACTGCTTTCTGGGGTTTCTGGTCACCAGTTCGAAGGGCTAGATCTTGGGGTTTTCCTGCTGGCGCAATAGCTAAGGCCCGCGGTGGTCGCTCTGCTGGCGTAGCTGCCTGGGGCTGTGCCGGGCGCACAAATGGCGGTCTTCTCCCTGGTCTGGAACCGTTGTCACCGCCTCGCCGGGGTTGCCACTCCTCCCGTACCTCTGCTTTCCTGGTGGCTGTAGGCGCACGGTTACGATCTAGCCGCCCGGTCTTGCTTCCATGGGATGGCGGTAGGTCGTCCGATATTCGCTTGGGCGCCTTGTCCCCATATGTCTCGTGTTCTGCCTGAGCGTGCCTGACTGCCACGGTCATCAGCTCGTCGTACCCCAGCGGCTCCTGCACTAGTAAGTTGTACGAAAGTTCCCCAGGTCTTAAACCCTGCTTGAAGGCCATCCCTGCGATCTGCTTGTCCAGGTTCCTGACCCCGGCCGTGGCGATTTGCCACCGGTTAACGAAGGCGCGTAGCAGCTCGTTGTCAGTCTGCATGCAGTCAAAAAAGATCGTTGATGTTTGGGATGCCCTGGCTCTGAGGATGAACCGGCCGACAAACTTATCAGCCAACCGCTCGAAGGTTTCGACTGAGTTCACTGGTAGCTCGTAGAACCAATTCAACGCCTCCCCCGAGAGCGTCTCTTGGAATACGTTGCAGCACATGGCATCCGAGTAGCCCCTTGTCCCTGCTTGTGACTTAAAACTGTCCAGGTGCTGGTACGGGCAGCTCGTTCCTGAATATGTCAACTTCAGAGGCCTTTGGTTTCCAGATCTTCCCGATTCCCTAATCCGGCGCGGGAAAGGTTCAATACGTTCGTTGAACCGCGCACCGCCCCGCGGTCGCCCTGCCATCCTCTCGCTGGTCTCCATGCGGCCCTTTATGTCCGACACCGAGGCGGAGAGCGCCTCGAGTGTCCGTGCGGTAGAGCTTTCCTGCTCGCTTGACGCCTGGCCCGTGCGGTACGGGGGTTCGGCCGGGCCGGAGTTTTTCAGAGCTTCCAAAAAGAGTGGCGTGGTCACATGCACGGTCTTTCTTCTTCCCGTAGCCTGCCCTACCTCAAGATGCGGGAATTCGCTAGCCTTGCTTGCTGGCCGCGGTGCTACTCGAGGAGTGCCCTGCTGGCCCTCTCGCTCCAGGGCCGCCAATAGGGCAATGTTCACCGCCTTCAATTCCTGGCATCGGGCCTCCGCTCTTAATCAATCTTGATCGCCCTCTTCTCGCAAGCGCTCGACCTCTGCCTTCATCTTTTTTATTTCTCCCGTACCATACCGGTCGGGGTTTTCTGACTCCTGGCGATCATGAGCCCTGTCTTGGATGGGAGAAAGGGCGAACCTCGCACCGACCTCAGCCTTTATGTTACGGGCCGGGTCGGGGAACTGAATTCGCGCTTTCGACTTTCCGTCTCGGTCGGGGGAAAGGACGAACCTCGCACCGTCCGCAGCCCCTGTACCTTGGGCCCGGTCGGGGAACTGAATTCGCCCTTTCGGTCCTTCCGTGCTTTCTTTTATCTTCCTTCCTTCCATAGCTTCCGGACTGCGGATGTACCTACCTCTCCAAAGGATCAATAAAGTTCTACTCTCCGGTAGAGCAACACAACTTTTTGAACTGACTTCCCACAGACGGCGCCAATTGTTTCTGCCTAAACCCGGGGGCCTGGTAGATACAGATGAATCCAACTTGATCTCCTGCAATCCTGCTTACTAAGGGGAATACCGGGCGGGCCGGTCTTCTCCTCTCCGATGCCTAAGTTAGTATAGTTGGGATATATATAACCAAGACACGTATTTAAGCGGGGAGAGAGATAAGTTACCTATTAAAGAGGGTAGTTGGGGCCGGTGAGGGCTGGCCTCACCCTTCGATGTGGGACTGGTTCCCTTCTGTTTGTACATTCTGGTGCCCTCTTTGGCAGGCGCCCCTGGTCCCAGGGTCCCTGGTGGCAGGATAGAGTGCTGGACCCCGAGGCCGGGTGCTGGTGAGCCGGTCCCGGGCCTTGGGCAGGGCCCTGGTGCACTTGCTGCAGGTCTGTGGGCCTGCTGTAGCCTCTCTGCGCCTACTGTCAACACCGTGTGCATACCTTCTGGAAAAATCTTGCCAACGCTACTAACGGCTCCACAACGTGACGGGAAAGGAACGGTCGAATGAAAACAGGGAAGAGACGTTGTAGCAGGATATGATTGTCATGACTTTTCAACTCGTAAAGATTGTTGAATTGTCTGTTCACACACTTGGCTATATTTCCAGCAAAGCCTGAAGGATACTTGGCCCAACTTATCCAATGGAAAATTTCTGATTTATGCTCAGGCTTGACAGTGTAAGAAGCTTGAGGCATTTTCTCTTCCCTTGTTTCAACCATAGTTGTTTTCTGATATTCATGTTTTGCAGATCAGTGCGAGCCTTAGGACTGTCTTTCGTCTTCCCCTCCAAGTTCAGCGTTGTGTCCACCACACTTTCATAAACATTTTTTTTCTATGTGCATAACGTCTAGGAAGTGACGGATCAACAACTCACACCAGTACGGGAGTTCCCACAATATGCTCTTATGTGTCCAGAATTTGTACTCCTCAGGTCTTTCAGGTATTTCCGCTACAATATCGGGATGATTGCTGAGAGGCCCAAAATCGTACTCATTAAGCACTGCTAAAATTTCTCTTCCCGTCCATCTTCTGGGAAGACCACCGTGTTCTTCGGTTCCATCAAATGCGGCGGACTCGTAACGCTAGTGGTGATCCGCTGGAAGGAACACACGATGACCCATTCTGCATATCTTGTTGCAATGATGGGTGCTCCCATAATCGCTGAAACACTCTAGACAAGCCTTGTATCCCCTAACAACGCTGCCCGGCAACATCCCATAAGTAGGAAAATCACTGATGGTACCAATAACCATGGCATGCAGGAAAATCTGAAACGTCTCCTCCTTGTACTTGTCAAAAGTGGGATGACCAACGTCCCACAATACCTTAAGCTCTTCAATCAATGGTCTCATATACACATCGAGACATTTCCCTGGGTAACCAGGCCCCGGAATCAACAACGTCAACATATCATATTCCTTCTTCATGCACATCCACGGAGGAAGGTTGTAAGATACCAAAACCACCGGCCATATACTGTATGAAAGAATCATGGTGCCGAAAGGGTTGAACCCGTCGGTTGAGAGCCCGAGCCTGACGTTTCTGACATCTGACGCAAAATGAGGAAACTCATTGTTTATATGCTTCCAAGCCGCTCCGTCAGAGATGTGTGTCATGATATCTGCGTCTCCCGCGTCCCGCTCACCGTGCCATCTCATAGATTTTGCGGTGGTTTCTGACATGTACAACCGCTCAAGCCTATCTCTCAACGGAAAATACCGAAGCACTTTCACAGGTTTCCTATTGCCTGCTCCGGTCAACTTATATCGGTCAGAATGACATATCGGACATGCGTCAAGGCTAGCAAGGTCATTCCCTTCTGCATCTTTACCCCAAAAGAGAACGCAGTCAAATGCGCATGCATGGATCTTAATGTAGGAAAGCCCTAGATCTTTGAGGATACTTCGGACCTTACGGTGATTGGTAGGATTACGATGACCCTCCTCCAACAACGAAGAAGTGTACTGTAGATATTCATCCACTTGCCTGATAGTCGATTTTGTCTCGACTTTAATCCTCATTACCTCCATCACACTTTCAAGAACTGTCTTCTCAGAACTTGAAGACACAGGGGTCTGTTGCAATGCAATCAGTTTGTTGTACTTGTCAAAGGCAGCAGTGTTGACAACTTGTGGGAACGGTTGCACCGTGTCATGCATATATTGTTCCCCACGTGCACCGCTTTCAAAAGGAAACACGTCGTTGACGAATGCCATTGTTGGATCGTTAGATGTACTACTACTGCCCGCCTAAAAAAACTGCCCATGATCATGCGATCCATCTAATGATGGCTCACCGTGATATATCCAACGTGTGTACTTCGGTCAAAACCCATTACTCTTTAGGTGCTCCCATACTGTCCTAATCGGAAATCGACACATATCACTGCGACACCTACATTTATTGCACGGACAATAATGATATTCATTCCTGTTTGCATTTTCCTCGACGAACTACAAAAAATTCACAACTCCTGTAGTGTATCGTCGGTCATGCATTGGAAGCGAAATCCAACTCTTATCCGGATCCATATATAGCCTGAAAATAATATATATATATATATAACTTTAATTAATAAGAAATTAATTAACACATACATATATATATATATGTATATATATATAAATCCTTAATAATTAATTACATTACAATATATATTATTATCAACATCAACTCATATATATATATATATATATATATATATATATAATTAAACTCCACACACATGCGCGCGCGGGCGCACACACACACACATATATATATATATATTAACACTAATTAAAATAACATCAAATTAAAACACATAATTAAACTCTAACTTAAAATCAACTTAGCTACAACTCAAAATCAACATATATACATACATTCTAACACTAAAACAATAACAAAACAAAAAATCACTTACTAACTCAAAATCACTAAAACTCAAAATCAACTCAACTAAAACTCAAAATCAACATATATACACATATACGTACCTATATATAGCTCCACAATGTAAGAGAGGACGGATTTCAACAATACCCACAGATTTTTCACTCTTTCTCCCGTTTTTTTTCATTTTTTTTTTAAATGAGCAGCTGTTGTGTAGATCTGAAAATATATAGACTTATAGCCGACGAAAATGACAATTTCGTCAGCCAAAATTTCAAATGTTTCAGAGAAAGGCCGACGAAAATCCAAATCGTCGACTGAAATCTGAATATAGCCGACGATTTTTGTTTATACCAACGAAAAAAAAGGATCGTCGGTTATTCCCAAACTATGGCCGACGATTTTGTTTTTCTACCGACGAAAAATAAAATCGTCGGCTATTCTATGGAATTACCGACGAAAATTTTTAGTCGTCGGCCGTTTTTTTTATTTCGTCGGGAAAAACCTTTTTTCTGGTAGTGTACCGGTGTTTCCTTTAATCGTGGGTAAGTTAATTTGATTTTCTTTTGCTTTGGTGAGAAAATTGTTGCTCTAAATAGCAAAATCTCAATTTTTTTTTCAACTTTATATATTCAATAGGGAGGAAGTCGATTGCTGGGAGTTAAACTGGAAGAATGAAAGAGACTCAAGAGATGATAGATTTTGCCGCAAAGCATAATATCACAGCCGATGTCGAAGTCATTCCCATGGATTATGTGAACAGGGCTTTTGAACGAGTCGCCAAGGCAGATGTTAAGTACCGTTTTGTCATTGATGTTGCTAACAGCTTGAATTCTCCATATTGAGTGAGGATTCTTCAGCCAATTCGATCACTTGTTGTTAATTAGTACGCAGTAAGTTAATTAACTAGTTTAGCACGCAGTAAGTTAATTTGAGTGACACGAGTCATGAGTTTCAATGTTCAATGTATGAATTATCGATCATTCGATCAAGTGTTTTTTTGAATAGCTTGGAATTTGCTTAAATTATTAAAACGTAGTTTGTTATCATGTTTACTCTTGATTACGAGAAGGAAATTTGTTCAAAATAATGCTTTCTACATACATTTATAGTATTAGTCTTTGAACATATATTAACTTTCAATTAATAAAATGTTTTGATAAAGTGACGATTATGTCAAAAATTATATATCGTAAAAATGTTAAAAGAGAAAAACACACTCCAAAACCGTTATTCAAAGGGAAAAAGACCAATTGAACAAAATAGGTTTAAAAATTGTCTATTCCAATGTTTATATCCCACCCTAATGAATCTTATTAAAAATACTTAAATACCCTATACTAAACCCTAATATCTTATTTCTCTTTTTCCTCTCTCTCTCTAGCCTACCTCTTGTTTCATATCATCGACGACTGCTGATGAAAGCTCGACTCCGTGCTATATCTCTGGGAACTTACGCACCTGGAAATACTGCCCGTGTTTATGGATCAGAGGAGAGTTTGTTGCCACAGTGTTTATGCATAATCTTTAAAAGGGCAAAAGATTTTGGTGGTGGGGTGTTTTCACTTGCAGCTTCTGTCATGAGTGATTTAATCCACAAAGATCCCAAATTGCTTTGTTCGCTCCTAAAACATTAGACAAGTGATTGCTTATTCTTGATTGTTGCTTTTCTATTATGAACCTCAATGCTTTGAGCTTCGTGGAGTTGGGAGCCTTTTAATCATGCCTCGTGCTTCTTCAACCCTGATATTAAAATGCCACCCATATCCCAGAGTAGTCGATCGTTAATAATCACCCCTTCCAGTTTATCTTCAAGTGCTTGTTTGCCATCCTACTTCCACAGAGATTATGCCCTAAGGCCAAGGGTAAGGGCCACTACCAAATATGATTATACTAGTGAAGCACTAAGAAATCGATTACTGGGGGTCAATAATACTATTGACGGCGGGTCCTCCTCCTCCTCCAACATTAGGGTTTTGATCGAATTGGGAATACTATTACTGGGGGTCAGTAATCGATTACTGGGGGTCAATAATCGATTATTGGGGGTCAGTAACATGATTACTGGAAAATATGAAATCTGTAACCTGATTACTGGGGGTCAGTAATCGATTACTGGGGGTCAGTAATCGATTACTGGGGGTCAGTAATCGATTACTGGGGGTCAGTAATCGATTACTGGAGGTAAGTAACTTGATTACTATGGATCAGTAACTCCAGTAACCTGATTACTGGGGGTCAATAATCGATTATTCGGGGTCAGTAACATGATTACTGGAAAATATGAAATCTGTATCCTGATTACTGGGGGTCAGTAATCGATTACTGGGGATAAGTAACTTGATTACTATAGATCAGTAAATTAATTACTGAAAAATCTGTAAATTATTTACTGAGGGTCAGTAACCATCGTCCAATAACCTGATTATAAAAAAAAAATTAAAAAAAAATTTTAAATCTGGCAAAAAAAAAAATTCCGGCGAAAAAAAAAATTTGGTGCCTGGAATCCGGCGACTCCGGCGACCAGGCTCCGGCGACCGGCCATGGGAGGCCGGAGGAGTTGAGTGATATTTCGGCAAAGTTCGTTTTTTTATCTTCCACTTTCTCAGCACATTATAATTAAAAAATATGTTAGATAAGACAAAAGGACAAAAAAGGAAGAAAAAAATTAAATTTGTACTAGAATTAAAAAAGATTTGTTCAAATGGGCAATAAAGTTGTTACCTTATGTTGAATAAAGGAGAAAAATAAGATGGTCATTGAAATGGGTAATGAGGGGGTCTTTTTTATACTAAATGGACATTTTCCCTTATTCAAATCTACAACACGATTCGTATAATATTATTACAATATTTTTCCTTGATTAGCAAAACAAATCAGAATCCTCCAAAAACTATAAATGGAAAAAATTCAAATTACGTAAAATGTAAGAAAATTTTGGAAGTCATCCCATATATAGAAGAAGCACTAAAAAGGTAGTGGCAAGAGTAGTGGTGCATCCCACTAAACCCTCCTCTCCCTCTTTTAATACCAATACCACCGCCATTTTGGGCTCCAAAAAAGACCGTTGGGGTTTTGGGAATACACAAAGACCGTGCCTGCAGACTTGTAGAGTCAGAGCAGAGTGAGAGATAGAGAGAAAAGAAGAAGAGATATAGAGACTAGAGAGTCAGTGAGTGAGTTCAATGATGATGAACATGACTCAGAGCCAGACCAAGTCTCAGTATGAGATTTCCAGAGATGAAAGAATCAAAGCAAACCTTGAACGGATGCAAAAGCTCGGCCTTGCTGACATCTCACTTGAGCTCAAGTCTCATTTTCAGGCCAAGCGCCCCCAGAAGAGCAACTCCAAAACGTCACCGTCTTCTGGAGTCTCTCCTGTTCGGAAACCAGGTCCCGTTCGCCGATCTTCTAGGTGATTCTCATCATACCCTCTTTGAATCTGTCTGTAAATTTTGAGAAAGATGCAATCTTTTTTCAATGACTACTGATTTCTGTGTAAAGTTGAAATTTTGGGTGTTTGATTCTGGTGGTTCTAGGCTGCATTGAATATGAAATGCTTCATGGGTTCTCAAATTGTGGTGGGTTTAGGGATTCTTTATATGAATCTGTGTGTTGGTTGTGGAGAAAGATGCAGTCTTTTTAAACTGAAAGAGTAACTTTTTTTTGTAAAATTGATATCTTTGAGGAACTGGGTGTCTGACTGTGGTGGAATTAGTTTGTTTTTGACTCTGAATACTTTATGAATATGTGTGTGATTCTTGAGAAAGTTGCAATTTCAGAGCTAAACAGTAACTTTTGTATGAAGTTGAAATCTTTAAGCAACTTGGTGTTTGATTCTGGTGGTTTTAGACTGTTTATGATTCTGAATTGGCTGGATTGTGCAAGTCTGGTGGGTTTAAAACTGTTTATGGTTGTGACTATAGTGACCAAGAATATACCAGTTGAGTATCTGGAGAATGTGGACTAGGTTGTCATTTGTCAAGTACTTGCATGTGTTAATTATCATTTGGCTGACTTCAATTTTTTTTCTTAAATGTGGTTTGTTTCAGATTGCAGAATTCGACTCCGGTGAGCTACTCGGAAGCGCCTTTAAAGAAGAAGGATGAGGGTAAGGAAATGGGCAGTATAATGCTGGAGGAGGGTGCAAGACGAGAATTATACACAGAAGAGCATGAAAAAATGTTGGGTCACTCTGAAAAGAGCTGGACCCTTTTTGTGGACGGGTATGGGAAAGATGGAAAGCGAATTTATGACCCAGTTAGAGGAAAGACTTGTCATCAGTGCAGGTTAGTTTACCCTTTAGAGAATGTTAAGCTTAACCATTTTTAGATGAAAGGGAGATAGTGAGAAATATAACTTTCGAGTGTTGGGGGGTGAAAACGTTGGATGTAGTTCAACTAGAGGAACCACAAGTTGGATGTAGTGGATGTAGTTCAACAAGATTGGTTAAGTCGAGTGTATTAATGAACATGGTCTCCAGTTGCTCTTGAATTAGTGATAGTACTAATGAAGCACCATCCTGCAAAGTTTGAAGTTCCGTTCTTTCTATGGATTGTGTCCCAGCAGCGGCATTTTCTCACGCAACTAGTGTTCTTGTTCTTATTTTTTAGTGTGTGTTCATATATTACAAGGATAAAAATGATGTGTTCTGGGCAGAGAACTCTGGGAATTAGGTGTTCTTGTTTTGGTTTTTGTTGGTTTTTTTTTTCATATTACAAGGATTGAAATGCTGTGTTACAGACAGAAGACTCTGGGATATCATACTCAATGCAGCCAATGCAACAAGATCCATGGACAGTTCTGTGGAGACTGTTTGTACATGAGGTAAATTTTACTCTGGAAACTTTGTTCCTGCTCTTAAATTTGTCAAATATTTAATAATGTTGTTTTATTACTTTCATTTGTAAACAATTGTCAGATTCTTTATGCTGTCATAAAGAGGCTCAAAACTATAGTATCCCCTGCCTCCCTGTATTAAGCACATGCTTTGATTGTCAAAACTTTATAAGGTTCCTCATTTGCATGTGACCAATCTAGGTTGGTATAGGTAAGTCTCCATTTTTATATGTTTTAAAGGTATGATGATCCATCTTAGCCATTCTTTTTTGTATACAAACCTTATATGCCGTTCCTCCAATTTATGAATCAAACAAGCTGTATGAAGCTTATGCTTCAGTTTGCAAGATTGACTTCAGTTTAACAAACTCATCATAACAGATGGTTAAACAATCTTTCTAGTAAAGAAGCCAAATGAAGGACTGGTGAACAGATTTATATGTTACCAGTTATTGTCCCCTCCTTTTGCAACCTTTTATTCATATCATATGTGCATCTACAATTCCTTTGGAGTTTGCTAGAATCTATGATTCCTGAACCATCAAACTTTAAGGACAGTCAAATTTTGCTCTTGAATTCCTGATAGTCACGACCTTAATGGTACTATAAAAACCAGTGATCACGATGGTCATTTACCACCCCTGAGTTATTTGAGTTCCTGCTCTTCTACTCTTAAGCATATTGGACTGTTTCCTGTTATTTAAGTTTCACACATCTGGTAGATATTATATCACGAGTTTCTACATTTTACACATTTGGCTTGTAGAGAAATTGAGAATCATTGCACTATACTTCACACTGCAATGTTGTAGCCTTGGAGTTTCCTGATTGTATATATGCATTCTAAAAGTTGTTAACCCAATGCTTATACTTTTTCATTGTATGCCTTGGAGTTTCCTAATTATTGATATATGCATTGTAAAAGTTGTTAATCCGATGCGTATACTTTTTCATTGTATCTTGTTGGAGCAGATATGGGGAGCATGTAATTGAGGCCATTGACAATCCAAAGTGGATTTGCCCCGTATGTCGTGGAATTTGCAACTGTAGTTTCTGTCGGACAGCAAAAGGATGGCCTCCCACTGGCCTTCTCTACAGGAAGGTTGCTTTAAAAATCATGCCTCGATTTTTTCTGTGTTATTTTATCATCTTGCATATGGAGCTGAGATTAATCGCATCTACTTTCCCAGATACAACAACTAGGCTTCAAATCAGTTGCACACTATCTCATTCAAACCCGACGTGCAGAGACAAGTCTAGTGCAAACTCCAGAGACTCCCGAGCAAGTTTCGGCAAGAAGGTCACTGCCTGTCCAAGATATGGATGACAAAAATCTCAAGGCTGATCATAATGACATTGGACCGTTAGCCTCTCTAGGTGAACAGAAAGGAGACAATGAGTTTAAGAGTGAGAAAGAGGACGAAAAGCAGAATAATGCAGATCTGGACATCAATAACCAAACTTCTGCAAAGAGGACGTTGTCCTTTCCAGAGATTGACCACATGGTTGGTGACCGCCTTGGATTGCCAAAGCTCAAGTCTGAGAGCAGCACTGATGATCATAAAGAAAATGAAGAGATTAAAGTTGATCGTGTCAATTTGAGACTTGGTGATAGTACTAATGGGCAAGAAACTACCTCTAAGTCCAAAAAGAAGCGGGCTCAAGTTAATGAACCAAGTGCTGATAGTATTGGTAGAAGATTGAGGCGGAGACGTCAGAAAGAAGCTGAGCATGATGATGATTCTTCGGAGGCAAAAGAGAAAATCCCAGATGGTAAGCAGGATGCTAACAAAATCTTGTCAGAGAAGGAAATCAAAAAAGAAACCTGTGTACTGTTTACTGATAACAAAGATGGCGCTGATAACAGTACCATATTGAAAGGAAGTTCGAGGCTCAAGAAGAAGCATAATTTTGCGGCCGAACCAAGTGCAGACAGTGTTGCTGGGAGACTCAGGCTGAGGCGTAAGGCAATTAGCATGCTGCAAGCATCTTAACTCAGAGAGGTGGTCTGAATGTTTTGAAAAGCACCATGAAGATGAGATGTCATCTGTTTTCAGCAAGGATGGAGTTTTCACAGTATTTTTAGCTGATGTTGCAAGAAACCATGTTTTTGTGCATGTAAGTTGTGGTTTCCAAACATTTTGAATTCTATCCATGTCCTAGACCCAGTAAAA
Source organism: Potentilla sterilis (assembly GCA_963682095.1). Classification (NCBI taxonomy): domain Eukaryota; kingdom Viridiplantae; phylum Streptophyta; class Magnoliopsida; order Rosales; family Rosaceae; genus Potentilla; species Potentilla sterilis. Next base: position 38,861,408 of record OY821764.1, read on the forward strand.
TTGTAGGCATGATATTTGACATTAGTGGTAATTTAAATGAGCAATTACCAGATGGTGGTAAATTTTCACTCCTCATCTGCTGAATTGCTTGGATGCATCAAATTTCAAATGAGATCTATTATATCAAACCACAGTATATCCTTCCAGAACACGTTTTGCCTTTGACATGTTAATCTTTCATCTCAGGAGATCCATATGCCTTTGACAGTCTAGTGTATAAATCATTGACATCCCGAGCAAGATGGATCACTTCTATTTGGGCCAACTGCTTCTAAATCATGACAATTAAGTTTGAACTTTGATTAGCTAAAATATCTGCCATACAGATGCCCGTTATAATAAACTTGCTAACCATCTTAACTTAGCCACACTGTAGCAATACTTTCTCATAAAAATGATTGTCTGGTACTACGTACCATATCAACCATACAGTTTTTGCAATTATTGTAACCACAATGTTTATGTTATATTGAGAAACTGCATTAACATAACTCGTGACAAAGAAAAATGATAGACATGAACTTGAATCAATACTAAACCAAATCTTGCTAGACAGAAACTCTCTTAAGTGGACAATGGACAATCCTTGATCATGATATATACTCTACAGATATGATTGTCAATTTCCTAATGCAAGTGCGCACGTTTTCCTCATACTCCACACAAACCCAAAATGAATTCCCAGAAATTGAAACTAGCTAGTGAAGTCCTTTCCATGAACAATGATGATTGTTCATAAAAAGACTAACAAAGCCAAACCTTTCTAGGCCATTAAGTACAAAACCATTCAAGTAAAAACATGAAGAGAATCCAATATCTGAGAAAAGCCAGAAAACCACCCACGTAAAAAGGGATAAAGCATTGACAACACGAAAGAGATCATACTTTACTCTCATTGCTACTAACTAAAGGATCCTTTCAGCTAAGCTAATCCCAACTTTTTGAGCAAAGTTGGTGCATATTCTTGTGCTTTGAGGCACATCATTTTACATTTACGTAGCTAGCTCTAGTAGTTGGACATGGATTGGATGCCATTAGAAACCTAAACCACTTTTCTGCTTGTCGATCGTAGCAAAGCATGCACAGACAAAAGCGTAGCCTCGAGGCTTAGTGATTCCTTCTAGGGTTTTATGGGTCATTTTTTTTTTCTTTCTAATTATTTGTCGTTTGTTCATGGAATAATCCATTCATGTCTTGGTCTTAAAGCTAGGGTTGTTTTCATGCAGTCCACCCTCGTGATTTTGACAAAAAGGCTGGTTTGGTCATTTTCGAAACCTTGTTGGTCAACTCATACAATCCTTGAACAAGTATTCTATGTGATTTTTGATTAATACCATTCCATTCCATTCCAACCATGAATGTCCAAATGTATCGAAAAAACGAACCATGAGTGTCCAAGAATTTGCCTTAAATTGAAAGATAATCTAGCCACGTCTCATTTTAATAAACATAGTCAGAGTAGACTTTCGATACAAATCGATTTGGGGACAGTTGCTTCTAACAAATGTTATGCTTTGGCAAAGCCGAATATTATTGAACGAATAATTTGAGTGTACATGACTACAAGATAGATGATGATATGAATATATTTCCCCAGAATTATATATAAATCAGAATGGCTTTGACTTGTAGGATTATAGGAGCATGATTTCTCATGCATGTATCTAGAATATCTCTATGCGAGTATGCGACCTTTCAAAAATGTATACCGTTATTGTAAGTGTAGGATTGATGGAGACGAGGATGATTAAGAACTATGAATGCCAAACAGTTATTGCTTATGCAAGATTGACCCTGCACTGTCATTCTCTCTTGATTAGTATACAAGAAACATGAGTATTAAGAAGAAGTTTCTTGTTTTTGACTTTTGTATGTTCTTGAACTTTAGTTATTAGTCAATGTACCTATGCTATATTAGTCTTAATTTGAGCAAAGAAAAACAAAATGAAGATACATATGTTAGCCCTTCTTGAGGTAGGTGTTAAGGATGACTTCACCATTCCAAAAGTGATAAATTTTGGAGAAATTCGTTGAGAATTATACGACTCTCTGACAGACAATCGTTCATATGTTAAAATACGTTTATAAACTTATCTACTAGAGTTATTATTATTATTTTTTTAATTGTTGCATGAATGTAGTCGTTAAATTAATAACCCCAGTGATTTTTGGTTAACACAAACTACTACATGATCAAAATAACAAGAAATAGAAGAAGGGAAACAATTTATTATAGAACGTACATTCTGACAAGATAACCATATATGATAACACTGATACTCTCAACCGTATGACCAATCAATGAGTTAATCATCAATAATAAGTTTTCATTTGCAATAAATTGTAATCCTCTCTATTAATAAAAACTGGCTGCCGTTATCAAGCTGTTTCCTGCAGCATCTTCTTGTTCAAACCTCCCCATCATAAACCCAGAGACCTTAAAACCACATTGATCCAATTCCAATAGTATCATCAATAGCATTAATCTTCAACAGACATTCTCTATTTAAACGACCTATTATATATATATATATATATTCAACATTCATCAAGAAACGCCGGACTACCGACCTAGTTTAAGAGGAATTTTTTCTAAAACCCTAAAACCCTAAATCCTAAACCCCAAAAGATTGATTACAAAAAGTAAAATACATAAATTTATAATTTATGTGATAAAATTCCAATTGTTAAAATTTCATTGGTAGGAGGACCACTAGACACTGCCACATGGTTCTCCCATTACACTGAAAAATTTCTCCTAATTTAATGAGTTTGAGATAGAGCTTGTGATCACATCATAAAATAGACTGCCATGCCATGCCATAACTTCACTAATTAAAAACGTTAGCAAAGATCTGATAAGATTTACTTCTCATACTATATAATTCATTTTCTCAATTGCTAATTAATTAAATTTGTTTATAGTTGAAACAATGTGTTGATGAACCCATGTACTAGACAACAATTATGTTTCTAGATCAAGATGAGTTAACATCCAGTTTACTTAAAAAAAATGCAACCAAAGGAAACTTAGAACTCTTGCTAATTCTTAATGAAACAAAAGAGTGTCTTATTTAATTTGCTTGATTGATATGAGAGTTGACTAAGATGTCACCTTATGGTAGTGGACACACACATATATATATATATGCTTATTTAACTTGTATTTTGATTAGAGAATATGCTAATCATCTTGATAAAAAGGAGACAATTGCAAACAACTTGATCTCATTTATATTTCAAGATTTTCTTTGCATGCAAGATAGACTCCCATCTCAAACAACCAAGCAAAGATGGACATATACCCTATTCTTTCCAAAGTGGAAGACACACCTTTTTTAAGTGTTTTGAGACTACCTAAAGTAGTGAAAGCTTCAAATCTCTTTTAAAAATAGAAGATTAAAAGTAATCTATAGATGAATCAATTCAAAAGGAGCAATCAAATCTTGTTTTTATTGGGGAGAAAACCAAAATAATTTCAATTCAACTAGAGTCTAATGTAATATGATATGAATATTGTAGCATAACAATCAGTTACTACAGATGTAACACATACATATTGAAATAATGAACATAATTTAATTGAGTAACCAAGATACACAAAATATGGATACAAATGTGACAAATTTGAATGGAATAAACTACTAATCCACTATAAAACTACTATGAGCTTATAATTGATATATTCATGTCATCCACTGAATATCACGAATAATATTAAGATAACTTCTTACTAACTCACTAAATATTGGATGATTTTTAATTTTAAAAATTTGAAATACATCTTATAGAAATTTCTATTTTTTTTTCTTTCTCTCATTCAAAGGTAAAACTCTTTCCCCAAACACCTCTAGAGAACAAACATTGAGAGCTTAATTTGAGACCACACAAAAAAAAAGCTCAAAAATTAGTGAATTGAAAACAAGAGGTTGGACAGAAATCAGCTTTTATGCAAAGCCAGCAGATTATTTGACTTTGAAGCCGTGACCAATGGAGCAAAGTTTCCTCTGCGGGTCCTCCCACCTATACAGCAAAAAACCAACCTGATAATTATCTCACATTGATTAAAGAAATTCAGAAAACCAAAAATAAATAAATAAATGGAATAAATAAACATCATTTTTACGTTTGGTTTTGCGAAAGTCAATGTTCTTTCTCTCTGTTTGTTTATAGCAGAGAGAGAAAGAGTGAAACTATAGATTAGAGTCAAAGGCCAAAACCAGTTATGCTGCTGCTTTGGATTCACTAAAGAATCAGAATCAGAGAGAGAGAGAGAGAGAGAAACACAGAGTTAATGTGCTTTCTTTGGTGAGTTGTGTTCTGCCTTGTGTTTTCCATGGAGCTCTAATTTGTGTGTGTGTACAGACTTCAATTCTTTCCTTAACTAAATTCCCACATTGATTGGTTTTTCAATATCTTTCCTTTTCTAAAACTGGGATCTGGGATTTGACCACTCCCAATCCCCCCTTTTTGAGTTTTGTGGAAATTGGGTTTCTTTTCTTGAGTGAAATTGTGGGTTGGCTTCCAATGCTTCACTGAGATTAGGGGTTTTGATTTTTTTGGGGATAAAGCTTCTTCCTTTGTGGCTCAGTTTCACCATTGAGGCCTGAAGTTTGTTCCTTTACGGCTTTGAATTGGAATTCAGAGTTGGGTTTGTTTGATCTTTAGGGTTTGAAGCTCAAATTGGGTATCTTTATGGTTGATGGGATAGAACCCCAAATCAGTTTTGGTGTTTTGCTGTGACCCAGTTCATATCCCTTCGTGGGTTTTTCAACAAAAAGGCTTTCATGCATTTTTCAATATGGAAGCCCCTATATCAGTGTGCTGCTCTGCTTTTGGACAAGAAGAGCAGCAGCAGTAAGAAGAGAGATGGCTCAGATTCCAGCCTTGACATAAGGAAATCGACATCAATTCTTCGAAAACTTCAGGAGAACAAGCTGAGGGAGGCTCTGGAGGAAGCATCAGAAGATGGATCATTGTTTAAGTCCCAAGATATTGAAGCTGAGACCAATCAGGATGAGGGTCTTGGACGGTCCAGATCGCTTGCTAGGCTCCATGCCCAGAGAGAGTTCCTAAGGGCCACTGCTCTTGCAGCTGAGCGGTATTTTGAGTCTGAGGATGAGATTCCTGAGGTTGAAGAAGCGCTGTCGAAGTTCCTCACTATGTACCCGAAGTACAAGTCTTCGGAGAAGATTGATCAGCTGAGGTTGGATGAGTACTCACATTTGTCCCCAAAGGTATGCCTTGACTACTGTGGATTTGGTCTTTTTTCGTACCTTCAGACATTGCATTATTGGGAGTCTTCTACATTTAGCTTGTCTGAGATTACTGCAAACTTGAATAATCATGCTCTTTATGGTGGTGCTGAGAAAGGAACTGTGGAACATGATATAAAGACTAGGATTATGGATTATTTGAACATTCCTGAGAATGAATATGGTCTTGTGTTTACTGTGAGTAGAGGGTCTGCGTTTAAATTGTTGGCCGGGTCATACCCTTTTCATACAAACAAGAGGTTGTTAACCATGTTTGATTACGAGAGCCAATCTGTGAATTGGATGGCTCAAAGTGCCAGAGAGAAAGGTGCAAAGGTGTACAGTGCCTGGTTTAAGTGGCCAACCTTGAAACTCTGCTCCACTGATTTGAGAAAGCAGATTTCGAGCAAGAAGAAGAGGAAGAAGGATTCTGCAACTGGTCTTTTTGTGTTTCCGGTTCAGTCTAGAGTTACCGGGGCTAAGTATTCTTACCAGTGGATGGCATTGGCACAGCAGAACAATTGGCATGTCATGCTTGATGCTGGGTCATTGGGTCCGAAAGACATGGATTCACTTGGCTTGTCCTTGTTCAGGCCTGATTTTATTGTCACATCATTTTACAGGGTTTTTGGGTTTGATCCCACCGGATTTGGGTGCCTTTTGATCAAGAAATCTGTAATAGGATGCCTTCAAAGTCCCTCAGGGTCTACAGGTTCTGGTATGGTGAAAATTACCCCTGAATACCCAATGTATTTGAGTGATTCTGTAGATGGTCTGGATAAGTTGGCTGGAACTGAAGATGATGAAGTAGCCGGGGATGCTGAAAAAGGTTCTGATGCTCGCCAGAAATCACAGATGCCTGCCTTCTCTGGAGCATACACGTCTGCTCAGGTGAGGGATGTTTTCGAGACTGAGATGGATCATGATAACAGCTCTGTCATAGATGTAACAAGTACCACCATATTTGAAGAAGCAGAGAGTATGTCAGTAGGGGAGATGATGAAGAGCCCTGTTTTCAGTGAAGATGAGTCATCAGATAATTCCATTTGGATCGATTTGGGTCAGAGTCCAATGGGTTCTGACAATGGAAGCCAGATTTACAAACAGAAGATTGCTTCTCCTTTGCCTCCCTTTTGGTTTCTTGGCAGGAAGAATCATAAGCAACCCTCCCCAAAATCTTCTTCTAAGATATATGGCAGCCCAATCTATGATGACAAAGAGATAAACTCCGGGACTCATGATGACTCCCATGTGTTGTCATTTGATGCTGCTGTCCTATCAGTTTCTATGGAATTGGACTCTGTAAAGGAGGTTCCTGAAGAAGAGCAATTTGCAGAGACAAGTTCCGTGTCGCAAAATGGGAAAAGTGGTTCTGGTCATAATATAGAGATCCAGGAAGAATGTGGCAGCAGTAATACACTGCCTAATGGGACGGTGTCTAACTCTACAATGAATGGTTTTTGTCACAATGATTCAACTCCAACTTCTCGGCATCATAGACTACAGAATGGATCAGCCACTGAAAGTTGTGCAGAGCTAAGGGAGAGTGCCATCAGAAGAGAAACTGAAGGAGAGTTTAGGTTGCTAGGGAGAAGGGAGGGGAGTAGATTCACTAATGGTAGACTTTTTGGTAAGGAAGAGAATGAGTCTTCAAACAGGGGGAGAAGGGTATCCTTTAGCATAGAAGATAACCATAAAGATCAGGCAAGCCAAATTTTTGAGACTGGAGAAATATCTGCGACTAGTCTGGAAGATGAAGACTACATCAGTGATGGGGAATATGCTGATGGACAAGACTGGGACAGGAGGGAACCTGAGATAACATGCCGGCATATTGATCATGTTAATATGTTGGGCCTCAACAAGACCACCTCTCGACTACGATTTTTGATCAATTGGCTTGTGACCTCATTGCTGCAATTAAGATTGCCTGGTTCTGATGGAGACAACAGAAGGACTCTGGTACACATATATGGCCCAAAAATAAAATACGAGAGGGGGGCAGCTGTTGCTTTCAATTTGAGAGACCGAAATAAAGGGCTAATCAGCCCAGAAATTGTTCAGAAGCTGGCTGAAAAAGAAGGCATCTCTCTTGGCATTGGTTTTCTCAGTCACATAAGAATCCTAGATGGCCCAAGACAGCAACATGGTGCTGTTGTGCATCTTCAAGATACAACCCTGTGCAGGCCAATGGAAAATGGCAGAAAGGATAAAAAAGGCGGGTTTGTGCGAGTTGAGGTTGTAACAGCTTCTCTGGGTTTCCTCACCAACTTTGAGGATGTTTACAAGTTATGGGCTTTTGTGGCGAAGTTTTTAAATTCAGCCTTTATCAGAGAGGGCGGACTACCTACTGTTGAAGAGGAAGCTGAGATAAAATCTGAAACATCTGTCACTGATTCTGCTCCGATCTGAGAATTCTTTTTATTTTACTTCGAAGTGGAAAATTATTTGGAGGTCTTGCTGGGACACATCTGTGTAGATGGATTCAAAGCCAAAAGGACAGAGAGGGTTGATGTTTGGATTCTTTTGTTCTTGTTCAAAAGACTAGGGTGGATGAATTTGTTGATTCTTGTTTATTATAGCTCTGTATTTTCCTTTTTCACCTTTTGGGTTCTTGTAGAGTTTGTTTAGAAATTTGTATCTTGACAAATGGTAGAACAAAAGCAGAATTCCGATTGGAACGATTCCTATTACTCGCATTCTGCTTTTGCAAAATACATGCTGTAGCTCATTTCTTGTAATTAAAATTCAGAAGTTTCCCACTTTTGCTTATTCATACCGTCTCCTCAAGATGCATGATACATTTGCTATAGGTTAACAACCTATGACAGCCCAGATAGCAAGTATATTCTGGTAATAACAAGAGTATGGTATAAGCAGAATAATATGCTTGTCATCAAAGTGGCAACTACAAAAAGGAGAAGCAATTAAAGATGGTATGATTTGAACGTATGAGGATCCTTTTTCTTGTAATGAGAATCATTAAAGGGCCATACTCATCAGCTTTAGAATTTTTCATGCATCAATGTGCTTTTATTTTGGCTTCTGGTTCTATTTTCTGCTTTAGCAAAGCTTGAGCTTCTCTTTTCTTGAAGTTTGCAGGGAATATATAGATCTACTGACTGCATTGCATCCCTCTTGTTAGAACTTGATATTTGATTAAAAGACACCTAACCTGCAACTAAAATAATACACAGAATGGTGGTTACGGTTTGACTCTAAATTATCTATTGGAAAGAACTCATATTTGGGAGCTAACTTCTATTCAGGACTTATACTTAGTAGTTGGTGACAAAGCTTTCCAGGGCTATGTCAGTTGTTAAATCAACCTAACCCTTCTCACATCCATAATTATTTAATTATAGTGAAAAACTACAATTCTAAGAACAATGAATGAAAACCATTGTGCTGTAATGCCTCCTTAAATTTCCACATAACAATTTCCAATGTATCAGTTCCCTTTATTACCAATGCTAGCTGCTCTTTTTATCCAAACAAGTAGAGACTTTGAGAAACCAAAGACTTCAGTACACCCCAACATGGAAGGAGAACACTCCATTTAAGCAAAGCTAGTAAAAACCTCTGCAAAAAAGGAGCAGATTGCTCAGATACTGAATGACACAAAACCTTATAAAATGATGAGGCAAAGACCATAGCTTGATTTCTCATGGACAAAAGTAAATGGTTAGATAAGGATTAAGGAATTTGGCAGGGAATATATTATCTTTAGTTAAAGCTACTCTTAATAGTTAGTACTAAGTAGTTGATAGCAAAAGTAATCTGAGACTGAAATAAAGGGCAAAAATGGAGGGGGTTTCAATTTTGAACCATGTCATTGCTGCCATGGACAAAGCCAACTGATTCTTTGACTTTCCAGTGGAAAGTAGTTTCCAGGGTCCCACTCCACTCCCAAAATAGCCTACCTGATTATCATGGTTTATTTAAGAATTGGTAAGAAAAGAACAATGATAAGAAAATAACTTATATTTTGGCTGATAAAACAAAATAATTTAAGCTAGAGACAAAAACCTAACCCCAAAACCTTACATTGGGTTTGTGCAAGTCAATGTCTTTTCTCTGTGTTAAGATTGTAGAGTGATACAAAATTTGTATCATTGGTCAAAAACAGAGAAGGGAGAGATAGATATTTGGTTGCCAAAATCAACATCAGTGTGTTTTGGATTTTACTTGAGGCACAATAACTGCTTTATATTCTTGGTGGGTTTGCTTTTATTCTCTGTATTAATTGTGCTTCATCACAGAATTGACCCTTGGTGTGGATTTGTGGGTTTCTTTTTGGGTGGGTTTTGACCTGGAATTTCATAGAGCCACCCTGTTTTTCTTGATGGGTGTGTTGGTTTTTGGCTAAAGTTGCTTTCTTTAATAAAATCCAGAGTTGGGTTTCTTTTGATTTGGGGCAAAGATCAAATTGGGGTTATGTGTTTGATGGGATAAAGCTCAAATCTTTGAGCTCTTCTTGTGCTCTCAGCCAATTTCCTCATCTGGGTTTTCTCCAAGATTGAATTTTTCACAAAGCTTTCATGCATTTTTCACTATGGAAGCCCCTATCTCACTGTGCTGCTCTGCTCATGGAGAAGAAGAGCAGCAAAAGAAGAAATGGGTTAGATTCAAACCCTTCAATTCTCAGAAAGCTTCATGAGAACAAGCTCAGGGAAGCTCTGGAGGAAGCTTCAGAAGATGGGTCTCTGTCCAAAACGCAGGACATGGAGTCTGAGACTCTTGATCAAGACCAGGGCTTTGGACGGTCCAGATCACTTGCCAGGCTCAATGCCCAGAGAGAGTTCCTGAGAGCTACTGCTCTTGCAGCTGAGCGCATTTTCGAGTCTGTGGAGGACATTCCTGATCTCTATGAAGCATTTGCTAAGTTCTGTACTATGTACCCGAAATTCGTGTCGTCGGAGCTGATTGATCAGCTGAGGTATGATGAGTACTCACATTTGGGAACCAAGGTATGCCTTGACTACTGTGGTTTTGGCCTCTTTTCGTATCTGCAGACACTGCATTATTGGGAGTCTTCTACATTTAGCTTGTCTGAGATTACTGCAAATTTGAATAACTATGCTCTGTATGGTGGTGCTCAGAAATGTACTATTGAACATGATATAAAGACTAGGATTATGGATTACTTGAACATTCCTGAGAATGAGTACGGTCTTGTGTTTACTGTGAGTAGAGGGTCTGCTTTTAAGTTGTTGGCCGAGTCTTACCCTTTTCATACGAATAAGAAGCTGTTGACAATGTTTGATTATGAGAGCCAGTCTGTGAATTGGATGGCTCAGAGTGCTAGGGAGAAAGGTGCAAAGGTGCAGAGTGCGTGGTTTAAGTGGCCAGCCTTGAAACTCTGCTCAACTGATTTGAGGAAGCAGATTTCGAACAAGAAAAGGAGGAAGAAGGATTCTGCGACGGGTCTTTTTGTGTTTCCGGTTCAGTCTAGAGTTACGGGGGCTAAGTATTCGTACCAGTGGATGGCATTGGCACAGCAGAACAATTGGCATGTCATGCTTGATGCTGGGTCATTGGGTCCGAAAGACATGGATTCACTTGGCTTGTCCTTGTTCAGGCCTGATTTTATCATCACATCATTTTATAAGGTTTTCGGGCATGATCCAACTGGATTTGGATGCCTTCTGATTAAGAAATCAGTGATTAGTTGCCTTCAAAGTCGTTCAGGGTCTACTGGATCAGGAATGGTGAAGATTACTCCTGAATACCCGTTGTATTTGAGTGATTCTGGAGAAGTTCTGGACAAGTTGGCTGGAAGTGATGATGAAGTAGCTGGAAATAGTGAGAAAAACCCAGAAACTCGCCAGGGTTCCAAATTGCCTGCCTTCTCTGGAGTATACACGTCTGATCAGGTGAGGGATGTATTTGAAACTGAGATGGATCAGGATAACAGCTCTGTCAGAGATGGAACGAGCACCTTATTTGAAGAAGCTGAGAGTATATCAGTAGGGGAGGTGATGAGAAGTCCAGTTTTCAGTGAGGACGAGTCATCAGACAATTCATTTTGGATTGATTTGGGTCAGAGCCCAATGGGATCTGACCATTCAGGTCAGATTAACAATCAGAAAGTTGCATCTCCTTTGCTGCCATTTTGGTTTTCCGTCAGGACGAAGCAAAAGAAACTCTCTCCAAAACCTACTTCTAAGCTGAGTGGCAGCCCCGTATATGATGACAAAGAGGTAAACTCAGGGCCACATCATGACACTAATGGGCTATCATTTGATGCCGCTGTCCTATCGATTTCCCAGGAACTGGAGTGTGTGAAGGAGGTCCCTGAAGAGAAACGCTTTGCAGAAACAAGTCCAGCTTCACCAAATGGTAAAAGGGGTTCCAATCTGGATGATAGGGAGATCGAGGAAGAATGTGAAAATTCAACTTCCACTTCTCAGCATCATAGACTAGCAAATGGTTCACCATCAACTGCAGAAAGTTGCACAGATAAAAGAGGTAGTGCCATAACAAGAGAAACTGAAGGTGGAAATTGGTTGTTGGGTAGAAGGGAGGGGAGTAAATATGCTAATAGTAGATTTTTTGGTTTGGAAGAGAGTGAACCACCGAACAGGGGGAGAAGGGTGTCCTTTAGGATGGAAGATAACAGTAAAGACCCCGTCAGTCATGATCTCGAGACTGGAGAAATATCTGTGACTAGTCTGGAGGATGAAGATACCAGCAGTGATGGGGAATATGGTTATGGTTATGGTGATGGGCAAGATAGAGACAGGACAGAACCTGAGATAATTTGCCGGCATCTTGATCAGATTAACACATTGGGTCTCAATAAAACCACCTCCCGTCTGCGCTTTTTGATAAATTGGCTTGTAACCTCTTTGTTGCAATTACGATTGCCTGGTGAAGATGTTGACAACGGAACAACGCTGGTTCACATCTATGGCCCCAAAATAAAATATGAAAGGGGTGCAGCTGTGGCTTTCAATGTGAAAGACCGGAATGGAGGCCTTATAAATCCTGAAGTAGTTCAGAAGCTGGCTGAAAGAGACGGTATCTCTCTTGGCATTGGTTTCCTCAGTCACATACGAATCATGGATACTTGGAGACATCAAAATGGGGCTCTGAATCTTCAAGATACTACCCTGTGCAGGCCAATGGAAAATGCAAAGAGTGATAAAAAGGGCAGGTTTGTGAGGGTTGAGGTTGTGACAGCTTCTCTGAGTTTCCTCACAAACTTTGATGATGTTTACAAGTTATGGGCTTTTGTTGCAAATTTTCTGAATCCATCCTTCATCAGAGACGGCGGACTATCTACTGTTGATGAAGAATCTGAGACAAAATCTGAAATCAATGACATTGTTCCAACGTGAGAGGAGATTTCCCATTTGGTCTGGTCTGATTCTTTTGTTCTCGCTGGAAAAGCTCATCAGCGGAGGCTGCAGATATATTTGTTAGTTCATGTTTAGTGTTAGCTCTGTGATATTGTTTTCAAGTTTTGGGTTCTTCTTGTAAAGCTCTTCCCTTTCTTTGCTAAAAAAGGGTTCTTGACTTCTTGTAGAGTTTAGATATTTGTATCATCCTGACGATTGGTAAACAGAGCAGAATTTTCCCCACTACTCAAACTCGTTTCTTGTACAATTTAAGGTTGAATTTAGTCCATCTTTTGTAGAAGAATCACTGTTAAAGTGTATAAGGAATTACAGTGATTTCCATGGTCAATATTCTTGAAGTTGGTAAGTGACCAAAGGTATCTTAGTATAGTCATCATTTCACTGTTGTTCTGGTTTGACACTGATGACCAATCCTTTTGTCTTTAGAAAGATTCAAAATTTTAACACCTACCTAGCGAATAAGTAAGGAAATAACAAATCCAGAAATATAGGCAAGAGTCAATGGTGGTTTACTATTTGACAAGAACTAATTTTTAAAGTAACTAATTAGGAAGGTAGGTTATTGGGAAAGTTACTTCTAATGGAAACTTTAACTAGGTTGGTGGTGACTTGTGACAATAATGATTCGTTAATAAATTAGAGTTGGTTGAACAGCACATAGAAAATATTAAATAGGTGCCAGCCATAATATAGATGATTTGACACTTGGTATTATGGACGAAAGTTTTGTTCCTGATTTTACAATATTATTTGGGGAAGGGGCTGGAATGTGCCCGTGTGTATTCACGCCTTTCTTGGTTGTGGACACGTGGCTCGTTACCAGCTGCAGAGATTGTTTTGGAGGGGCAGTGATGGCAATTTACAGATAACGGAGGGCTGGACGGCGCTTGGTAAGAAGATGATGGTGTTTGAGGGATTTCCGGCAGGGTGAAAGTAGGTGGGTAACTCAGTCTCGGGGGCGGAGAGGCGGCCACGTCTTCATTCTGAGATTGTGGTACCTGGCTCTCCGCGTCTCCATCGTCTCCTCTGGCTTGGCTCCTAGGAGAAGGCTTAGAATATGGCTTGGAGGAGAAGCCTTATTTTGAATAACATTTTGTCAACCCCTTCGAATGCATCGCCGGATTTCCGAATTCCTCTGCTACGACATATTTGGTTTCAGTGATTGAAGGTAATTTTTGTATCATTGTTTGTATATATCACTTTGTGGTTGAAACCATGTCTGAACTATACATCTGTACGGACGAAACCCATTATCAAACCATATTTAGATCTACGGTTTAGGGTTTAGGATATACAAATTAAACACATATGAATTCGACTGTCTTGCATGCTTGTATTCGAGTGTTTTGCATGCATTCTTTCCATGCTGGTTATTGAAATAAGGTATTGAAATATGTGTAGATTGAAACTGTCCGGAAGCATTTGTTGACTGCGTGTGTAGTCGAGACGGCGTATAAACACAATTTTTGGAGGTAATAGTTTCAGTCCAGAAGTTGCTAATTAACAGATGACGATGGACATAGATTCAGAGAGTCTCCGCTACTCTGAACACAACTACTTTGATCCATTCTCATATGATGAAGACGATTCAGAAGATGACATTTTGGAAGGACGCTTCGATCGAGAGTCAGATGTTGCAGCCCCTATGGAAGAGGCAGGTGAAATAGGAATTGTAAATCAACCAGCCGAGATGCCTGAATTTCCCGGTACAGGCGAAGAACAAGAGAATGTTACCGGCACACCGTTCGGTGAAACTGATGAAGGGAGACCTCTGTTCAATGGGAGGGACTATCGGTTTCTGTCAGCGGATGATTTAAAAGGAGTTTATTTTGCTACAGTTGACGAAGTAGAAAAGTTCTATTCTATCCATTCGAAAATGGTGGGGTTCAGCACGCGGAAGGACAGACTAGAGAAGGAAAGCATCAGATTGGTCATACGGAGGCAGTGGGTTTGTTCCAAACATGGAAAAGCCGTCAAAAAACGCCGGAAGAGAACCGGCGTTGGTGGGGAAAATACTGCAAAGGAATAGGTCATCGGTGAGGTATTGAAGCAGAAGAGGAATATAGTTCTAAGGGGAAGAAGGTACACACGAGTGAACTGCCCAGCCAAAATTAGTGTTCGATATTCGACCGAGAGGGAGTCATACTATGTGACCAAATTTGTGCACGAGCATAATCATGATTTAGCTTCGTTTGGTGAGGTGCAGTTCTTGCGGTCACACAGGAGTGTGGAACCGTATCACGTCGCCCAAGCAGAAACATTGCGTGAATTGCAAGTTCACACTAGCAAAGTTTACGAGCAGCTAGTTGAGCAGGCCAGGGGACATGAGGCGGTTGGCTTCACATTAAAGGATCTATACAACAGGATGGCTGAGAAGAGGAAAGCCGCTCAGATTGAAGGAGATGCACAGTCAGCTCTCACTTGGATGAACATGAGGGGACTTGAGTCGGATCAGTTCTTCTGCAGTTACAGTCAGGATGAAGAAGGTAGACTTGCCAATATGTTCTGGAGGGACGAACAATCACTTTTAGACTACCGGACATACGGGGATGTGTTGATTATGGATAACACGTACAAGACAAATTTGTATGGAAACCGCTTGTCGTTTTCGTCGGGTGCAACAATCATAGAGCAACTGTTGTGTTCGGATTCGCTCTCGTAGCCGATGAGAGGGAAATTACCTACAGTTGGGTGTTTGAGCAGTTCCTCCAGTCAATGAACCGGAAACAGCCGGAGTCCGTCTTAACTGACCAAGACGAGTCCATTAGAAAAGTGGTGGAGCGTTTGATGCCAGAAGCTAGTCATAAGTTATGCTCATGGCATATAGGACGAAATATTGGGCAGAATGTGAAGGATCCAGACGCACAAAAGGACGTTAGCAAGATGATCTATGCGTCACTGACCCCGAGAGAATGGGAGGCTTGTTGGCACTCTATCGTGTCTAAGCACAGACTGTCAGGCAACAGATGGGTTACATCGCTGTTCACAAGCGCCACAGATGGGCAGAAGCATTCTTCCGCGGGAAGTTTTATGGTGGAATGTGTAGCACACAGCGTGTTGAATGCATGCACGCGAAGTTGAAACAGGAGGTCGGAAGGTATGACCGGTTATGTGATCTCATGCCAAGAATGGAGAGGACCACGGGGCGCATCCGAAATCGTGTTCTATACGATAACGTTCAGTCCAGAAATAGTGCACCTGTATATGAGACTCACATGAGGGGAATAGAGGAAGATGCATGTTGTCGTTTCACACATGACATATTTGTCATGATAAAGGCTCAAATCCTTTTCGAGAAGAAGTTCGTCGTCTCGCATAAGCAAACATTTCCTCTGTCGGACTCCATGATGTTCTACATCATCCAGTACGATAGACCGGGACGCCATTGGAGTGTGGAGTTTCTCTCAGATCCCAAAAATCCAAGGTGGCTATGCTCGTGCAAATTGTTTGAATCAAATGGCATCCCATGTGGTCACATTTTTTGTGTTATGAAATACCAGATGGTGTCTGGATATCTAGACAGTTTGGTTAGAGAGCGATGGACTAAGGACGCGGGTCTGAAAACATTGGGGCCAAAACTCAACCGCAGTTCGAGAGTGAAGTCAGTGCAGATGTGCATGTATTCACTCCTAATGGCAGAAGTGGCAAAGTCATGCTTCAACTACTCGTACAGTGAGGAAGGGTATACATCGGCAACGGGTGAATTTGCAAAGCTATATCAAGCATTTGTCCAGTTCAGAAATTCAGTGCCTGATAACACACCAATGCCTCCTCCAGGTGAAAATGTTGTCAAGGACCCCAAAGTCGCCCGTACAAAGGGCGCGCCCGCGGTGGCGTCCATCCATGCACAAAACAGTGAGAGGATGAAGAACACATACATATGTCAAAAGTGCTACTTACCAGGGCACAACAGAAGAACATGTCCAAATCCCGCCCGAGAGCGTCCTCCCGTTGGAAATGCAGTTCCTGAGCTTTCTGGAAATGAAGCTGCAAATCCCTCGCCACCTGATCCAGCACAGAGTGGAAACAACTGCGCACCTAACAACCTCAGCAATGAATCGCGTCCACCTAACAACCTCAGAAATTTGTCGCGTCCACCGAACAACCTTAGCAATGAGTCGCGTCCACAAAAAAATCTCAGTAACGACTGGTTCACGGATTATTAGTTCTATGCTTTTGTCGTACTGTCTTATTTTGTAAAACCATAATTTACTTTGAACTTGTTTCGTTCTGTAATATGCGGTATGACTTTATATTCGTGCACGGATCTTATTTATGCTCGGTGATTTCCTTGTGGTCTGTTTTTTTGGATTCATGTGTTTGCATTGCATTCAGTAGAAGACACACAGAACTCATAGGTACGTCGAACATGAGACATATTTAGATGGTCATGGGGAAAGTGATAACCAATATATGTCATGAGCAGCAGGGATGTCGTTTGACATTAACATTCCTACGACTACAGAAGCTATGAATGGTGTCTACTTCTTTTACAGTCTTCTACTACCTCGAAAATTTTTTGGTAGAGAAAGAGAAAGCTAAGTATGGTTTCCTTAAGGGTTTGGTTCCAAGGGTTTGTGTTCATAGATTTAAACGAAAATTGTGGACGCCCTGTCTAGGCAGTGTCTCCAACACTCCCTGTGTTCAAATGTTGTCACCGGCCTTCTTCCCCTATACCTCCCCCCACTTATATACCTTGAACAGAAAACTTTCAGGATATATGTATGTATGTTACACCTACACTGACTCTAAACTTTTTCAACAATCACTACCATTGAAGTACAGTGCATTATGCAATATACACAAAACATATTACACGGCAGTTAGATTGAAGTTGAACATCATTCTCAAGTACTAATAACACATAAAAACATAGATAAACAAAAAAAACACATAAACGACATATCTAACAGTCTAATGCCGAGCACATAAATACTGAAGCCGCTTACAAACCACAAAAAATAGTTGGACAACTAGCATCCTTGTCCCATTCACAATTGGAACAATAAAACTAGTTACGCAACCATAGTAATATCCACAAGGTGATTTCCACCATAGCAAAATAACCAACCATTAAGGGCTGTGTTGTCACACTACCTCCACAACTCGGCCTAAACAAACAGTTTTCACATCCTACTCCTGGAACAAGGCCTTTGGGAACATGGCCCTACCCTCTATGGTCTCGGGAACTTTGAAGGGAGACGGCAGCCCTTCATCGTCACAGAATTCCAACTCTTCCCATTGATACCCCACATACGGTAAGTATGAATTCCCTTGTTCTGAAGCGGTTATCTCTAGCGAAGTTGCACGAGCCTCTGTCAGTGTCATAATGCATCTGTCATTGGCAGGGGCAGTCAGACACATAAGCAACACCCTTGCTCGGAGCCCGTGTGAGTTGTACTGTAACATGAACAACTAAATGGATTAGCATTTCCATCAAACACTTTTAACTAGGAAGACATTATTAGATAAAATTGATTAAATTAGAAGCTATTAACATATGTGTCTCACCCCCTCATCCCAGTCGGTGCCATAATCGGACATGTTCAATATTAGGTGAACCCCACAATCGTCACCATTCTTTTGTTTAGGGGCATGCTTAACTTCAGAATAAGCAAACTTCCCAAACTCTAAACCCCCACCTGCACCACTGAACTCGGTTCCAAACAAGCAATGATCTAGATGGCACAGCTGCATGCCATTCATATAAAATGAATTTAAAATCAGAACTATTACTCACATAGAATTATATGTTACTTGGAAATTCTACTATAGAACACGACAACATATTTTGTTATGTACCAAGGTCACTTACTGTTGTGACAGCGATTTCCCATCTCTTGTTTGAAGTACCACCGTAACCCAAACTGTCCCACACCTCAGCCACCCGCTTCTCTAAATCGATTACCAGGTTGAACCAAAGTCCAACACCAGCGTCATCGTGCAACGGGATATGTATCTACAGTTACCAACCACAGAATGCATCCATAAGGTCATGGGTCATACACAATGTTGACTTTAGTTGTCAATATCAAACGTTTCCTTTCACTTACCCTCTTGCATTTGTCAAGTGATCCATTAAAGCGATCCATATTGCACACTGTTCTTGTAAAATCCACCCACTCCTTAAATGACTGGCCAGGTATATATGCTGATACGCCCCGAACCGTGTTTAACTTTTCAGTAATTTTATTTTATTTTTACATTCCCGGGAGTTGTTTTACAGTTACGAAATTCCTAAAAGTTGACTTTTTATAATTTGAGTCTATCGAGAATTTTCTTGCTACGTTGGGATAACACACGTTAAAACGAGTTCGTGGACACGTAGCACACTAAAGTCGGAATTAGGATGAAAAAGTTACGATGTAAAAACCGTAACTTTCCAAATTTGGTTGAGTATAAATAGTCGGAAAATGAATTTCTGAAAACGGGAAGTTTTTTCTTTTCTCTCCTTTTTCTTTTCTTTCTTTCTTTTCTCTCTTTTCTTCCTCTCTTCCTCCCGACGCGCGAACCACCGACATCACCACCGCCTCCACGCATCTTCGCCATCCGGTGACGATCGGGAAAAAGAACCCCAACATTGAGTTCATCTCTTCCTCCTCTACCTCTCTATACCAGCCGTAATACGTGTCGTGGCCCGAGGAGGACGCAGCGGGCGACTTTCAGTCCGGCCTTGGACCGATCGGAGCTCCGTTTTCCGGCCTCGAGCGGGTGCAATCCGTAAATCTTCTTGAAGTCTGAGAGACGTGTGTCAAACCCTCCAAAGGGTTGTAGCCAATTTGGAACAGGTAAGGAGAAATTCGAATTGGAATTTCTAGGGTTTTGGGGTTTTCGAATTTGGGTGATTTTAAGGATGAAATTTGTGTAATTGAATGTTGGAATTGAGTTTGTGATGTTGTTTGGAACTGAAATTGTGTAAATTGATGGTTGAATTGTTGGAATTTGGAGAATTTGTAATTTGGGGATTTTGGCCGCCGTGTCGGCCGCCGTTGGTGGCGGCTGCACGGGTGTTGTGCGGCCAAGGCGATGCGAGGTGGCTTCCTGAGGTTATGACGGTCGTGCTGAACGAAATGGAGATGATTTTGGCCCTGTGGTGGAGCTGCTGCTGCAGCGGCGGCGGCGCTGCCACTGTGGCGGCGGCGGAGGGTAAAATGGTAAACCTGAAAGATAAAAAGGT
Source organism: Potentilla sterilis (assembly GCA_963682095.1). Lineage (NCBI taxonomy): Eukaryota > Viridiplantae > Streptophyta > Magnoliopsida > Rosales > Rosaceae > Potentilla > Potentilla sterilis. The sequence continues at coordinate 38,881,204 of OY821764.1, forward strand.
TAAATGGTAAATGGTAATTAGTAAATGGTAACTCAGTAAATAGTAAATGGTAAAAATAAGACAGTAACAATAAAAAGGTAAATTATAAATTCGAAAGTTACTGTCCTGGTTACGAGTTACTGTTTAACTAAATTACTTACTATTTAACTCACGTTAAATGAAGAATAATTGCGAGTAAATGGAAATTTATGACGAAGTGGCTAGTAAATGAATAAACAGTCGTAAACTGGTTTAACTTGACGCGTAAAGTCTAACTGAGAGTTTCGTACGAGTGAGGACCCTGTAAATTAAGTTTTTATAGTTCGATTTCCGAGTTTGGAATATTCTAAATATATATTTTTTTTCAGATCGAGAGGAGACTCGACGTGAGGAGAGTTCGGATGAGCGACAGACCTAATCGTACTGTGAGTGGACTTTTGTTTTAAACAGATGCATGCATAAATCTTTTAATATCGTTGGGAATTATATATTCATGGATTTATTTTGAAAGTGATATAGATTATCGAAGGTCGATAATCTATTTTAATTGCTGATTTCCTTTTTATCAAATTTGAATCGGATTACATTTTAAGTCAATTAATTTGATATTATCAAAATCTATATACATATAGATATTTAGCTGGAATTGAGATTTCCGATGATTATATGATTTCACTTGGTTTTGAATATCATGACATATGCGATATGTTGATTTCGTTTATTTTCTACGAGGCTATGATTATGTTTAAGTATATTTATAAGCCTCAAAAGTGCGGCCGGGGACCGTACTGATTTATGATTTATTAGGGGAATTGTACTTTGATTTTGTTTTTGGATTTTCACCATACCAGGGTCCAGATATGTTTATTGATGATAGCTAGCTTAGTCGCCTGAGCCCACGCGAGGTGACGACTTGACCACATAGGTCAGATTCACGCTCGGTGGTCGACGTATACAGGCAGAGTGTCGCCTGAGCCCACGCGAGGTGACGACTTGACCACATAGGTCAGATTCACGCTCAGTGGTCGACGAGTACGGGCAGAGTGTCGCCTGAGCCCACACGAGGTGACGACTTGACCACATAGGTCAGATTCACGCTCGGTGATCGACGTGTACAGGTTTAGCGTTAGACGCTATAGAAAGTCTTAGAGACTGACCCTTAGCCATGGAGGCTCAGTATAATATGGTGGTTGACATTCCCCTATATTTTACGTGATTTCTTTAGTTGCCAATAGGATTGGCTCACTGATATATATGTTTCTTAACCAGCGGGGCTGCGGTTTTTATTTTATCGATATATGATATAAATGGTTTTCGTTGAAGCATGCATCATGGTTTTTATTCATGAAAATAAGGAAAGTAATATATAGTTATATTTATTGATTTTTGTCCACTCACGCTAATGTTTTAAATTACTTTTCCTGGGCTCTTTGTTTTAAATTGCCTAGTTTGTAGAGTCGTTCGGTACTAGAAGGACGCAAAACTTATAGTTCCTCTTCCGCTGTCAGAAATCGTAGGTTACTTAATTAACCTACTTGTAGTATATTTCTTTTGTATAGTCGCTCTGATTCGTTTGTGAGTTGTAGTAAAATAAAGTTTGTTTACTTATGGGTTATGACCCAAATATGGTAATCGTGTGTTGCTATAAATTTTAATGTCTATACAGAAGTTGAATTTCTTATTGTTATGATTGGAGTTGTTGTGATTTGGGGAGCAGATGGCTCCAGGCGTTGAGGTTGGAAATTGGTTTAGAAGTGTTTTTGTTTGTTACAGGTTTTAGGGTTGTCCATTTTAAGATTTGCTTTACCGATTTATCGATAGAGTTAGTCTTGAAGTGGTCCCCGCAGGACCTTATCCGGATTTCAGGATGAAATCTGGTTCGGGTCCTGTCAGTTTGGTATCAGAGCATTAGGTCCTTTCTTTGAGTCATGCTACCTTTTATATTTGATGACACTAGTATCATTGAGTTGTGATTCGACCGCGGCGGACCATACACTCTTTGTTATTAGGCGTACGTTAAATATATAAGTTAGCTATTCTGGTGTTCTTATGTACACTGTTTTGAAATTTGTTCATTTCTTCAGGAACTATGCGTCCTAGGTGCCGAGCACGTGACGAAAACTCCCCGGAAGGCGGGGAGAGTAGTACAATTGGAGGTCTAACTGGTACTTCAGATCGACTTTTGAGTCGAATGGCAGAGTTAGTACCGGCCCCTGATGACCGTCAGGTTACTAGAAGAAAGGCTGTTAAGGAAGCCGGAGCAATTGAATTTAAAGGTGGTAAGGAAGCATTAGATGCTCATAATTGGATATCACGGATGGAGAGAGCATTCAATGATACAAGGGTTCCAGAGGACCAAAAAGTGAGTTTGACAGTGACCTTTTTGGATGAGGCTGCTTATCATTGGTGGCAGGGTGTTATACACCAGTATGGAGAGGTTGGAGAAATGACTTGGGAACAGTTCAAGACCCACTTCAATGCTCGGTATTTTACACCAGCCCACCTTAATAAGTTATATTGGGATTTTCTGAAATTGAGGAAAGGGAACGAAGAAAGTGTTTTAGAGTTTGAGCAGCGGTTTACTACCATGGCCTATCATGTACCACATCTGGTCCCTAATGAATTGAGCAAGATTGAGATGTTTGCTCAAGGACTTGGTGAACCCTTTTTGGATAAGATGACAGGTGTCTTGTACACTACCTTTGGTGATGCAGTTGGTGCCGCAATTGCAATTGAGAATCGCTTGGCATCAGGTTCTCGACCTCGGGAGTATGGTGGTCCTAGCCAAGGTCCCTCCAAAAGAGCAGCTTCTTCCTCAGGTTCTGGATCATTAGTTAGTAGCAGTCGTGGTAGCAGTGTTGGTTGTGGTGCTAACTTCAGAGCTAGATGGAGAGGCCATTTTAGGGGATTCTCAAGAGGCCCATTTGGTAGACGTCGGTCTGATTCGTTTAGGAGTACTGGGAGCACTCAGAGTGGACAGTCAAGTAGCCGACCCTTTCAGTATGGACGAAGCCAATCACAGCCATGGGTGTGCTTTCAGTGTGGTCAGCCGGGTCATATCAGGAGGGATTGTCCTTATTCGGCTAGGGGAGCTACGTCTGCAGCTGATCAGTCATCAGCTGGTACTTCTAGTAGCGGTGTTCGCCCAAATGCTCCAGCTAGAGGCAGAGGTCGTCCCACTGCCCATGCAAGACTTCATACCATGACACAACAGGAGGGTCGTGCATCACCTGACGTAGTTATTGGTACGTTGTTTATTTTTGGTCAACCAGCTTTTACTTTATTTGATCCCGGAGCGACGCACTCTTTTATATCTAGTAGATTTGCAATTTATGCCAATGTACCATCATCGCCTCTTCCAGGCAAATGGTACGTATCAGTACCTCCAGGTGGTATGTTTAAGATTAAGTGGGTTTTCAAGGATTGTGATGTTTTAGTAGGGGGTTATAACTTGGCGGCGGATTTAATTCCGTTGGAATTGATAGACTTTGATGTGATTTTGGGAATGGATTTCTTGGAAACTCATTATGCTTTGGTGGATTGTTTCCACAAAACTGTAGTATTTCACAGTCCAGGACTTCCTGAGATTAATTTTCAAGGTGAACGAAATATTCTTCCATCTTGTTTAATCTCAGCAGTGAGAGCTGGGAAATTATTGAGTAAGGGTTGCCAGGCATTTTTAGCTCATGTTGTAGATTCCAGTGTGGGAATTCCAGAAATTGAGAACATCACAGTGGTGAATGAGTTTCCAGATGTTTTTCCTGATGAATTACCGGGTTTACCTCCCGTTCGAGAGGTTGATTTTGCTATTGACTTACTTCCCGGTATAGCACCTATTTTTCAAGCACCCTATAGGATGGCCCTAGCTGAATTGAAAGAATTAAAAACTCAGTTGCAAGAGTTGGTGGATAAAGGATTTATTCGGCCTAGTGTGTCTCCGTGGGGCGCTCCAGTGCTGTTTGTTAAGAAGAAGGATGGTACGTTGAGGCTCTGTATTGATTATAGGAAGCTGAATCAAGTGACTGTGAAGAAAAAATATCCTTTACCTTGCATCGACGATTTGTTCGATCAACTACGAGGTGCCTCAGTCTTTTCTAAAATTGACTTGAGGTCAGGATATCATCAGTTACGTATTAGGGAGCCTGATATAATTAAGACTGCTTTCCGATCATGATATGGTCATTATGAGTTCCTGGTAATGCCTTTTGGATTGACTAATGCACCCGCAACTTTTATGGATCTTATGAATAGGGTGTTTCGTCCATATCTTGACCGTTTCGTGATTGTGTTTATTGATGATATTTTGGTATACTCTAAAAATATGAAGTTACATACTAGGCATTTGTGGTATGTCCTTCAGACCTTGAGGAATAATCAGCTGTATGCCAAATTTAGTAAGTGTGAATTTTGGCTTAGTAGCGTGGGGTTCTTAGGCCATGTTATTTCAGCTGAAGGAGTTAGTGTGGATCCTCAAAAGGTAGCGGCTATAACTCAATGGAGTAGACCCATCACTGTAACAGAAATTCGTAGTTTCGTGGGCCTGGCAGGCTATTATCGACGTTTTGTGCAGGACTTCTCGAGAATTGCAGCTCCTCTCACAAGATTAACCAGAAAGGGAGTTAAATTTGAATGGTCAGATAAATGTGAGCAGAGTTTCCAAGAACTCAAGATCTGATTAACTAGTGCCCCGATTTTGACCTTACCAGATGATAGTGGGGAGTATGTGATTTTCAGTGATGCTTCCAAACAAGGTTTGGGTTGTGTGTTAATGCAAAATGGTAAAGTAATTTCTTATGCTTCTAGACAACTAAAATCACATGAGTTGAATTACCCCACCCATGATTTGGAGCTGGCAGCTGTAATTCTAGCACTTAAGCTGTGGAGGCATTATCTGTACGGAGCCAAATGTCAAATTTTTACTGACCATAAGAGCTTGCAGTATGTGTTTACTCAAAAAGAGTTAAACTTGAGACAACGGAGGTGGATGGAGTTGATTAAAGATTATGATTGTACTATAGAATATCATCCAGGAAAGGCTAATGTGGTAGCAGATGCACTTAGTCGGAAACCCTCCACTAGTTTATCACATTTACGGGTAGTTCAAGTTCCACTCCTTTGTGAGTTGCGAGCTACAGGAGTTGAATTATCCACGGATGCGGTAGGTGCTTTGGTAGCCATCTTCCATGTGAGACCAATCTTAATTGATAAAGTTCGAGAAATACAGTTTGAGGACTCATCCTTAGAGCCAATAAGAGTTCAGGCTATGAGTGGCTCATCTGAAAGTTTTTCCAGTAAAAGTGATGGGACATTGTTGTTTAAGAACATGCTTATTGTTCCAAATGATCAGATACTTAAACAAGAGATTCTGGAGGAAGTCCATAGCTCTGCTTATGCCATGCATCCTGGTAGTACAAAGATGTACCGAACTTTGAGAAAATTCTATTGGTGGCCAAATATGAAGAGGGAGATTGCGGCCTTCGTGAATAGATGTTTGAGTTGTCAACAAGTGAAAGCTAAGAGGCAGAGACCCGCAGGTCTGCAGCAACCTTTGCAGATACCTGTATGGAAGTGGGATCATATCACCATGGATTTTGTTTATGGTCTACCTCGTACCCAAAGTAGGCATGATGGTATTTGGGTGGTTGTAGATCGGTTGACTATGTCAGCCCATTTTCTTCCAGTTCAGAAAACTTTCAAGTTGGAGAAATTGGCCGAATTGTACGTGAACGAGATAGTGAGATTCCATGGTATATCTGAATCCATTATATCTGATCGGGAACCTCGTTTTGTTTCTAGATTCTGGAAAGAGTTGCAGTCTGCCTTGGGAACCCGATTGCATTTTAGTACTGCCTTTCATCCTCAAACTGATGGTCAATCAGAGAGGACCATCCTGACCTTAGAAGATCTGTTGAGGTCTTGTGTAATGCAGTTTAGAGGTAATTGGGATGAGAAACTAGCCTTGATAGAGTTTGCTTATAATAACAGTTACCATTCCAGTATTGATATGGCACCATTTGAAGCCTTGTATGGAAAGCAGTGCCGCACACCTCTTTGCTGGAATGAAGTAGGGGAGAAAGAACTTGCTGCTCCAGATATCATCCACACCACAAATGAGAATGTCAAAGTTATCAGAGATAAGCTCAAAACTGCCCAAAGCAGACAGAAAAGTTATGCTGATAACCGCCGAAGAGATCTTGAGTTTCAAGTGGGTGATTGGGTATTTTTAAAGTTATCCCCTTGGAAAGGTGTGGTTCGCTTTGGAAAGCGTAGCAAGCTCAGTCCAAGGTATATTGGCCTGTATGAGATTACAGAGCGTATTGGCCCAGTTGCTTATCGGTTAGAGTTATCTCCTGAATTATCTAAGATACATGATGTCTTTCATGCCTCCATGCTGCGTAAATATATTGCCGATCCATCGCATATCTTGGAAGAGCAGCCTATTAGTTTAAAGAAAGATTTGACTTATGAAGAACAACCGGTTAAAATTCTAGATCGAAAGGAGCAAGAGCTTAGGAACAAAACCATACCACTTGTGAAAGTGCTTTGGAGGAGTCATGAAATTGAAGAAGCTACTTGGGAACTGGAGGAACAAATGAGACATCAATACCCCTATCTCTTCTTTTGACAGGTACGTAAATTTCGGGGTCGAAATTTTTATAAGGACGGGAGAATTGATACGCCCCGAACCGTGTTTAATTTTTCAGTAATTTTATTTTATTTTTACGTTCCCGGGAGTTGTTTTACAGTTACGAAATTCCTAAAAGTTGACTTTTTATAATTTGAGTCTATCGAGAATTTTCTTGCTACGTTGGGATAACACACGTTAAAATGAGTTCGTGGACACGTAGCACACTAAATTCGGAATTAGGATGAAAAAGTTACGATGTAAAAACCGTAACTTTCCAAATTTGGTCGAGTATAAATAGTCGGAAAAGGAATTTCCGAAAACGGGAAAATTTTTCTTTTCTCTCCTTTTTCTTTTCTTTCTTTCTTTTCTCTCTTTTCTTCCTCACGACGCGCGAACCACCGACATCACCACCGCCTCCACGCGTCTTCGCCGTCCGGTGACGATCGGGAAAACGAACCCCAGCATCGAGTTCGTCTCTTCCTCCTCTACCTCTCTATACCAGCCGTAACACGTGTCGTGGCCCGAGGAGGATGCAGCGGGCGACTTTCAGTCCGGCCTTGGACCGATCGGAGCTCCGTTTTCCGGCCTCGAGCGGGTGCAATCCGTACATCTTCTTGAAGTCTGAGAGACGTGTGTCAAACCCTCCAAAGGGTTGTAGCCAATTTGGAACAGGTAAGGAGAAATTCGAATTGGAATTTCTAGGGTTTTGGGGTTTTCAAATTTGGGTGATTTTAAGGATGAAATTTGTGTAATTGAATGTTGGAATTGAGTTTGTGATGTTGTTTGGAACTGAAATTGTGTAAATTGATGGTTGAATTGTTGGAATTTGGAGAATTTGTAATTTGGGGATTTTGGCCGCCGTGTCGGCCGCCATTGGTGGCGGCTGCACGGGTGTTGTGCAGCCAAGGCGATGCGAGGTGGCTTCCTGAGGTTATGACGGTCGTGTTGAATGAAATGGAGATGATTTTGGCCCTGTGGTGGAGCTGCTGCTGTAGCGGCGGCGGCGCTGCCACTGTGGCGGCGGCGAAGGGTAAAATGGTAAACCTGAAAGGTAAAAAGGTTAAATGGTAAATGGTAATTAGTAAATAGTAACTCAGTAAATAATAAATAGTAAAAGTAAGACAGTAACAGTAAAAAGGTAAATTATAAATTCGAAAGTTACTGTCCTGGTTACGAGTTACTGTTTAACTAAATTACTTACTATTTAACTCACGTTAAATGAAGAATAATTGCGAGTAAATGGAACATTACGACGAAGTGGCTAGTAAATGAATAAATAGTCGTAAACTGGTTTAACTTGACGCGTAAAGTCTAACTGAGAGTTTCGTACGAGTGAGGACCCTGTAAATTAAGTTTTTACAGTTCGATTTTCGAGTTCGAAATATTCTAAATATATATTTTTTTCAGATCGAGAGGAGACTCGACGTGAGGAGAGCTCGGATCAGCGACATACCTAATCGTACTGTGAGTGGACTTTTGTTTTAAACAGATGCATGCATAAATCTTTTAATATCGTTGAGATTTATATATTCATGGATTTATTTTGAAAATGATATAGATTATCGAAGGTCGATAATCTATTTTAATTGCTGTTGGTACCCGAAAAATCGCATTCTTTATTTTATATGTTCACGCGAACTTTCCAATTGTCTCAACACGCGACTTAACTCGCCAAGCAATATACGCCGTTCATGCGGGCCCAAGCCGTATGCGTTTTGGGGCTTGCATAGTGGGGATGGTGTGGAAGGTTACGGAGAAACGCACAACGCTCGTCGTCACTTTAGCGTTATTGACGATTTCGGTCTTGGGCCCGAAATCCATGCCCAATGGCGTAAATTGATGACGAAGATAGTGAAGGTAAAGAATTTCGGGCTATTTCTCTCCTAACCCAAACAAAAGCCCAAGGCACCACTTTTAGGAGAAGCCCAAATTTACCCTGCACCAAACCCACCTCTTTCTCTTTAGTCAAACGTGTCCACACAGAAGCTCAGTTTTCTAACCCTGCAGCACCCCAGAAACCAGAGCTCTCTTTATTCACCACCCTATTCCCATTGGCCATGTCTTAAACCAGTTAATAAGCACCCTCTTCAGCCTTGAAATCATGAGTTTGCCGTCCCTAATCTCTCTCAAGCTCCTCTTTCCGGATTTCATGATATGGGGGAGTCTGTCATGGAAACTGGGAGAGAACCCTGCAGCAAATTTCATTTCCCTAGGTAACCCATCTCAAGCAAAGGTCTTTTCCCCTATTCTCCTGCATAAATCAAGGTTAAGATTTGGGGGGGGGGGAAAGGGTTTATCCTACAGCTGAGAGGTATTTCGGTTCCTCCGCAACTCTATCCCGAGCCTATAAAAGGAGAGTCTCTGAATCCAACCACAACAACACTTCCTCAAGCCTTCAAGCCTCCAAGCATTCATACAAGCAAAACCCTAAATCCCTTTCTCAAACCCTAGAAACCCAAATCTGTTACCCCTAAAAGAGCTCAATTCTCCTTCACTGCGGTGTTTCTCCAGCTCCCACACCAGACTCACCATGCACTGCTTCATCTATCTGAGTCACGCTCAAGGCTAGCTTGATCTCCCAAGCTGCATCAAGCTGCAGGCTAACCCTGAGTCTAGTTATCTCCAAACACAAAAGAACCCCTCACATTTTGGCGACTTCACCGGGGAGGTAACTAAAGAGTGATTCAGATGGCTCCAAGCAAAAGAAGCAAGAATGCACGCTCTCAAGATGTGGTTAGTGAGTCTGCTGCTCACAGTCGATCCCAGCACCAGCAAGAAGAAGAGCAGATAGAACAGCAAGAAGATGCAGCAACAGAACTGACCATGACCGACCTTATCCAGGTCCTCAGCAAGTTCGGAGACACCCAGGAGAAGCTCTTGCAGGCTGTGAAGGAGCTAAAGAATCCCACCCCTGCACCAAAGCAAAGTACTGAGCAGAATGAGAAAATATCGCAGGAGGAGTCTGCACCAGCTAAGGAGTCCGAGCAGAAAGGACCCTCCTTTGTCACTCAAGAGGACGTGGTTGCAATGCTGGAAAGGGAGCTGCATCGTGCTAATGAGGATTGGAAATACATTCCCCAACCTCCTTATCCATCGAGCTTGATATCCCTGCCTTACCCTAAGGGGTATGAAACACCGACTTTTGTTCTCTTCGATGGAAGGAAGGGAAGTCCCAAAGAACACATTAGTCGCTTCCTCGATGCGCTCGGACCTCATGCAGGTGACCACAACCTCAGGCTTCGTGAGTTCTCAAAAACGCTCACCGACCGCGCCTACACGTGGTACACCACTCTGGCATCAGGTTCTGTCCGTACTTGGGAGGACTTGGTAAGCAAATTCTGCAAAAAGTATTTTGAGCATGAGGAAAGAGTGACTATCACTCAACTCAATTACACTCGCCAAAGAACAAGCGAGAATCTTGTCGATTTTGTTAGAAGATTCCGCGACCTTGCTCTTGACTGTTATGATGAAAAAGGAGAAAAGTACTTGGTGGAGATCTGCATCAGCAATATATTGCCAGAGTACAGGGTCTATTTGGAAAATGCTGGTATTGACCAATTCTCCGGGCTTATGGATGCAGCCAAAAGAACAAGCTTGTCTGTGAAGGCACAAAAAAGCTGGCGTTCAGAAAAGAAAGATGCACACCAAACTCTCGCAGTTGAAGACAAGTCTTCATACAAGAGGAAACGGGAAACTTACCCGGCTGTCCCCTGCGGCAATGAGGAGTTCCATGCCATACTGGACTCCTTGTTTGCTGATGGCGTCATCAAGCCACCACGGCCACAAAAGCCTCCGTCAAAGGAGGAGAAAAATGACCCTCGCTACTGCCGCTACCATCAGTTCGTTGGACACCCGAGCCCTGCTTGCCAAGTTTTGAGGAAGATTCTTCATGAGAAGATAAATGATGGGACTCTCGACTTGTCAACCAAGGGGCAAGCCATTGATGAAGACCCATTGCCAAAGCGCAGGGGAAAGGAGTCATGCTGTGTGATTACTGCAAGTGATCACATGGAGGAGGACGCTGTACATTTTCAAATATGTCAGTATCAGTACTCGGAAACCATTGACCAAGTGACTTGGAGCAGGTACTACAATAACCAAGGTTACAGTACCCCATGGCGCCTGAATGAATGGGGAAGAGACGCAGACATCCCTGTCCATGAAAACCAATACTTGGGGGCTGTGGAGGCAAGTCAAAGGCCACCCAGTCCTAAAGCAAGCAGCACTTGGAGCCGCGGTGAAACAAGCCAAGCATATTATATCACTGAAATAGATTATATAACTGGGCAACACGGTGACAGGAACTGCGGGTCTACTGCTGCACAGGTGCTCCAACAAAACCCAAAGTTTAAGTCCTTGTTTGATCAGTTGGAGTATGGTATGCAAGCTAGGCAAGCTGCTGCAGAGGCACTCATGCGTGTATCTGAGGAACATAGCTCTCAGTGCTTTGCTGCAGAAACATTGAGGACCATGTCCATGCTGGAGAATGACAATGCCATAGTCTTTACTGATTCAGACATGGAAGTGCCATTCCCAGACCACAGAAGACCTCTTTATTTAGAAGCTCAGATCAATGATGTATTTGTGAGAAGAGCACTAGTAGACACAGGGTCTTCACTCAATATCATGCCACTCTATGTCCTCAAGGCTGCAGGGATCCCGTCGTCAAGGATTGTGAAATCTGAGATGAGGATATCTGGCTTTGCTGAGGCGGATGAAACATCCATAGGCTACATACAGTTGGATCTTAAAGTAGGACCAATCCGATCTTGGACAAAATTCCAAGTCCTGGATGTTAACACGAGCTACCATGCTTTGCTAGGGCGACCATGGCTCAACAAGCACAAGCTGATTCCATCGACCTATCACCAATGTGTCAAAGGGCGAATTGGTCTCAAGCCTGTCAGGATACCGGGAAACCAGCTACCATTCCACCAGAGTGAAGCTCACTTCATTGAAGCAGGGTATTACAATGAGTTCACTGCTGATGGGGGGTCAAGCCCTTCTAAGGTCTCTAGTACGCCCCTGCCAGCATGGCAGGACATCAGAGATGTTGGTGATGGTAATCTTTCAGCAGCAGTAAGGCGAAGGAGTGGAGCTAGTGCTCATGTGCAGGCGCGGCCGCGGTGTTCCAAGGCCGTGTTGCCCAATGGGTGCACCATCTATCGCCTATGACGGGTTGCGGGGTCTGACGGCAGCTTGCAGAAAGACCCCGTGCACAGAGGTGTCGTGGAAGAAGCATGTGCTAGTGTAGACGGGACATCCATGACACCTAACTCTTGTCCCCTTCAAGAAGCCCTACAAGCTCCAAAATGTATGCAAGATGGATCCACTACAGTAGCAGAAGAGATGGAGTCAGTAAATCTCAGCAAAGACCCCGCAGTGGAAAAAACAGTTCTCATCAGCAAGAACTTGTTGCCCCAGGAAAGGGAAGAATTGCTGGCATTACTCAAAGAATTCAAAGACGTTTTCTCATGGAGTTACGAGGAGATGCCTGGTTTAGACCCAAACCTTGTGTGCCATACGTTGAATGTGAAGCCCGGAACCAAGCCAGTCATACAAGGAAAAAGGAGCTATCATCCTGAAGTCGAAAAGCAAATCAAGCAAGAAATTGAGAAGCTTCTGGCTTGCGGCTTTATCAAACCTGTCAAGCACCCTACATGGCTAGCAAACATCGTTCCTGTAAAAAAGAAAAATGGCCAAGTTAGAATCTGCGTTGATTACAGGGATTTGAACAAGGCATGCCCGAAAGATGAATTCCCATTACCAAATATGGACATGCTTATCGACTCAACTTCAGGCCAAGGCATGCTTTCCTTCATGGATGGCTTCAGTGGCTACAACCAGATAAAGATGGCTGCAAGGGATGCTGAAAAGACTGCATTTCGCACCCCTTATGGGAACTTTTATTATACAGTAATGCCATTCGGTCTTAAAAACGCTGGTGCAACCTATCAACGAGCAATGACTGCTGCCCTCCATGACATGATGGGAAACGAAGTTGAAGATTATGTTGATGATCTTGTGATAAAGTCCAAAACAAGAGCAGAGCACTGGCAGGTGCTGAGAAAGGTCTTGAGGAGATGTAGGCTGTACAAAATCAAGATGAATCCTAAAAAGTGTTCATTTGGAGTATCAGTGGGGAAGTTCCTCGGATTCATGGTACATAGCAGGGGAATAGATGTCGACCCAGACAAAACAAAAGCCATAGCATCCACAGCGCCGCCATCAAACCAGAAGGAGTTGAAGAGCTTTTTAGGCAGACTATCATACATCAGGCGTTTTGTTCCAGGCCTAGCTGCGGTGATAAAGGCTTTCTCTCCTCTCCTCAAGAAAGGCACAAAGTTCGTGTGAAACGAAGATTGCAAAAAAGCCTATAAGAAAGTACAAGAACTTGCTGCCAAGTTACCAACCATGAAGGCACCAATCCCTGGCATAACCCTCGAGTTGTATCTCGCTGCAACTGATACCGCGATAGGAGCTCTTCTCGCGCAAGATAATGAGAATGGTGAAGAATGCCCTGTATATTATGTGAGCCGCTTGTTAGGGGAAGCAGAAACACGCTACCCTAAGTCTAAAAGGCTCTGCCTAGCGCTCATATATGTGGCCCAGAGGTTGCGCCACTACTTCCTAGCTCATAGAATTCATCTCATGGTGAAAACAGATCCTGTCAGGTATTTGCTCACAAAACCAGTCTTATCTGGGCGACTCGCCAGATGGCTGTTGCAATTGGCAGAATTCGACATCGAGTGCATAACGCCCCGTGCTATTAAGGGACAAGCTGTGATCGATATGCTTGCTCTATTTCCTAGTGATGAAGAAGTCTCCCTCATGCAAGATATTCCTGGAAAGCTGCCTGATATGGTGGGGATGGTTACTGATGCGGGGTCAGAAAACCAAGGGTTTTGGACTCTTCACTTTGATGGATCGGCCACAAGCAATGGAGGTGGAGCTGGAGTTGTGTTAGTGGACCCTGAGGGCAACACCAAAGCTTTGTCGTTTAAGCTGAACTTCCCCTGCACCAACAATGCAGCAGAGTATGAGGCTTTCATTGCAGGCATGTCTACCGCAGTAGAAATAGGAGTTAAAAAGATCAAAATCACTGGAGACTCAAACTTGGTCATCAACCAAGTGAAGGGTGATTTTGCAGTAAAAGAAGCAGGCCTCGCACCATATAGGACCTTGGCAGAAAAGCTAATGGAGATGTTTGATGAAGTAACTCTGGAGCACATACCTGGGTCCACCAATAGATATGCAGATGCTTTAGCAACTCTAGGGTCCAAGTTGTCATTCACAAGGGAGCAGCCGGATATCACAGTCATTCAAAAGCATGAACCATGCACGGAGACACTAAGGATTGCGGAATCACCTGAGGAGCATGACTGGCGAAAGCCAATCCAAAATGCCTTGACGGGTCGGAGCACTGAGTACGATATGAAGGAGATAAAAGACTATGTGCTCCTCAAGGGTGAACTGTACAAGCGTCTTCCAGGCAATATGCTAGCTAGATGCATATGCGAGAATGAGGCCAAGCAAAAATTAAGCGAAGTTCATGAAGCTACTTGCGGGCTGGAACAAGTGATTAGCCTGTATAGACGGTTGCTGCGGAGAGGATATTACTGGCCAAAGATGAAGACGCAAGCTTTTGAAGTGCAGGCCACATGCTCTAAATGCTCCAGATTGCCCTCAGAAAATGAAATCCTGGCGATCACACCGGCAAATGATTGGAGGGCCCCGTACCTGGACTTCTTGATTGACAAAGTACTGCCGGCAGATGCAAATTCCAGGTACAAGTTGAAAAAGACAGCGGGGAGGTACTTTGTTGATGGGGATGTCCTGTACAGGAAAGGTTTCAATGGGAAACCACTGCGGTGCCTAGGGAGCGCTGAATCACAGCAAGTATTAGAGGAAGTACACGCAGGAGAGTGTGGTGAGCATCAGGGCAAGAGGAAGCTTCACCAACAATTGCTGAACCTTGGCTATTATTGGCCGACGATGTTAAAAGATTCTCACATGAGAGTGAAGACATGCCATACATGCCAGGCACATGCCAATCAAATTCGCAAGCCATCAACCATTCTCCAAGACATGCTCACTCCATGGCCCTTTCACACTTGGGGGCTAGACTTTGTCGGAAAGATCAACCCACCTTCTGAGGGTTGTGTCTGGATCATCACAGCAACAGAATTCTCAACCAAATGGGTGGAGGCCATTCCCCTTCGTAAGGCAACAGGAACTGCAGTATGCAATTTCATCAGGGAACACATTGTGTGCAGACATGGAATCCCTTACAAGATTATCACGGACAACGGAACTCCTTTTGTCAACAAAGAAGTCGGCGATATGCTCAAGGGATATGGAATCAAGCACCGGAAGTCTACACCGTACTATCCTCAGGGAAACGGTCAAGCAGAGGCTACAAATAAGACTTTGCTGAAAATTCTGAGCAAAATGGTATTTGAATATGAGAAAGGTTGGAGCACTCACCTCCCGGATGCACTGTGGGCTTATCGCACTTCGCGGAGGACAGCCACGGGTTTTTCCCCCTACTCATTGGTGTACGGCTCGGAAGCAGTATCTCCGGTGGAGCTGGCAGTCCCAACGGCCAGGGTGCTGACTATAAACGACTTGGAATGGGATGCAGGTACATGCTTTGATTGGCGACTCATTGACCTGGAAGCTGCAGATGAGCAAAGGCAGCAAGCTGCAGAGAACACTATAGCCTATCACAGGCGTGTTACTAAAGCTTACAACAGGACAGTTAAAAAGAGAAGTTTTAAGGAAGGAGACCTTGTGCTTAGAGCTGCTGACTGGGTAAGGAAGCAAGTTTCAGGACCCTCAAAGTTTGCACCGCAATGGGAAGGACCATTTATCATCAAAGTAGCCCATGGCAGTGGCTATTACGTGCTTGCCTCCATCAACAGTGGAACCATCACAAGCCCCGTCAATGGGAAGTGGCTCAAGCACTACTACTGTTAGTTATGCAATTTGATGTTTTTATTTCCAAGAATACGCTTCTTTAAGCACTTCAACGCACGGAAATATTGTATGGACACACCATCATTGGTGATGTTGTAGACATGTAATCTTTCTAGCGAAGAAATGAAGAAGCACTTTCCCACTATCAACATTTTCTAAGGGCATCTTGTCCCCTATACTTTCCTCTATCAAAAAAAAAAAGAGCAGGAGGATGATCAACAAAAAAAAAAGTGCAGAAGCTAAAAAAAAAATGAGAAGCAGGAGGATGATCCAAGTCAATTATCCCTCCATCAAAAGACGGAGACAGTTCCAAAAGCCAAGCCAATAACTAGCTATGAAGTTCAAAAAAAAAAGAGATAAAAGCTGCTACACCGAAGAACTAAAACACATGCTGAAACAAGACTAATATAGGTAGCGGGTGGCACGACTCTGAGGTGTCCAAGAAGATTTTTGAAAGGAAGCCACACCGTCAGGGCTAGCAGTGTTACCAAACTTGGCCTGGAAATTCTTTCGCTCCCTCTCTAGTTGTCCCTCAAGGATTGAAAGCTCATTCCTCAGCTGGGTCACAGAATCCTCCAAGCGACGGATCTCCCTGCAGCATCCATCCAGACCAGCTGACTTGAACATATACCCAAAGTAGTCCCTTGCAGCTGCTTTCAGATGGTCAAGCACAAAGTCGACTCTGAGTCCCCACTCTATAACGGCCCGACATGCATCTCTCCAAACCAAAAAGATCTCTTCACTTCTTACCTCTTCCACTTCCATGCTATGCAACACAGAACCGAACTCCCTAACCAACACTTGCCTTTGATAGGCGCTCTTTCCTTCTGCAAACAAGCTGGAAAAACTACCCCCACCATACTTTTGGGCAAATTTGGTAAGAAGGTTCACGTACTCTATAGGGATTTCGCCGCCTTCAAAGAGAGATTGTTTGCCACTAAGAGGTTGTGAAAAACTTGCAATGGTGATGCTCAAGCGCTCCTCAGAGTCAAAACGAGTAGTGAAACTCTTAAACCTTGTCTCCAAAGCAATTGGCGAACTCTCCTCTCCCCCGTTTGAGACATGTGTGGGAGAATGACCCGGAATAGTACAGGATTGAGTCTCTTCACCAGCCAAACCTGCAGTAGCAGTATCATCAGCTCCAGGAGCTACTCCAGAGAAGCAAGGTTCAGGCCCCGCAGCTCCCCCAGCTTCTAAGAGCAGCACATCCTAAAAGAAAAAAAAAGGGGGGGTGAGGGGATTGCATCTATAGGCAGATAATCCCACAAGCATATATGTGTTTAATCAAGTATGTCATCAAGCCAAGACCTTACCTGCTCATTATCATGGCCAATGCCCATAGCAAGGTCTTTCGTCGGAGAATTAATTTCGGCATCCTGACAAGCTTCATGCAAAGGGGAATGCTAAACAGAAAAGAGGAAACATAATAAGTCATAGCAACCCAACCTTTGATTATGTCAATCACTCTTCCCATAATCATGGGGGTTTAACATGCTTCACATAATCATGGGGGCTAGACGAGTAGTGCATCTAAAGAAAGAAAACATGCCGCGTACCTGCTTTTCATTGCTATCCTCAATGGAGTTAGCACTCACAGCAGGTCCCTCCATCACACTATCAATCTGCAAAGCGATAAATTACCACACAAAACCACACGCTAAGACTCGAAAATACACGCTAAGGCTCGCGCATCCTTAGGCAACAAAAGCCTATATATATATAAAAAAAAAATGTGTGTATGTTTCAATACATGCCAAAGCTCCACACAAGACCACACGCTAAGACTCGAAAATACACGCTAAGGCTCGCGCATCCTTAGGCAACAAAAGCCTATATACATATATATAAAAAAAAAAAAATGTGCTTCAATACATGCCAAAGCTCACCTGATCATCATCGCTCGCGTGACCCTCGTCTTCAACAAACCCCGACTGAAAAAAAAAAAAAAAATGGAAGACGAAGTGGGATCACAGACTAAGAAAAGAAAACCAGCAACAACAAGCAAGAGGAAGGAAGATATACAATTATACATGTACCTGATTGGTGTCATCACAAGTATCGTCCTCATCACCTCCTTCGTGTGAATCACTATGGTTGCTGCTCTCATCGCCATCACTTGACGTCCCCCCAATATCAACATAAACAGGAGGCCTACGGACAGATGGAGTCGCGTTTGCAACCCGTCTGCTCCGCCTAAGGCCGACTTTGGAACTGCTTGATATTATTCTCTTCTTAACAACACGCTCGGATTTCAGGCTAGAGGTGACTTTCCTCTTCGCCCCTTTTCTAGTGTCCGGATTCGAGGGCAATATTAACTTGACATTGTAAGCGTTCGTCACATGTCGGGGAGGACTGCGGTCCTTTGCCACCCTGGGTTTGAAACGGCGAGTTGTAGGGAGCTTCTCCTTCGCTGCAGAGTTTCCCCTGTCTGTTGCTTGCGCGCCCAATTCCACCAATAGCTGCTACCTCCGATCCATGATAAATCTCATCCAGGCGACTATCAAGATGGCCAACTTTACGCTGTACACCATGTGGGTACACCTCAATATAAGGGGTGTTGAGCCTGGACATAATACCTCTGACAATGCTGCTGCGGATCAACCTCTTATTCTCAATATTCATCCTCAGGCACAGCTTAGTATCACTAGCCTCCCTTATAAACTTCCTGAATTCGCACCGCTGTAACTCCCAAAATCTAGAAAAGGCTGGTGTAGGGGAACCGGCACTGTTCTTCCCACCAAGATTGTCAGAAAGCATGCCCTCACAGTTATTCCTCTCAGGTAGACAGAAGTTCATAGCACAATCTATGAGGCTCTTGTCACAAGATAGACGTGATGGCAAGTCTTGATCAATACCAAACTGCCTTTTAAGTCTGTGAGGAGAGTATAGCTCCATTGCAGGGCCGGAAGAACCACCTAATGCGGGGATAGCTCGTGCAGTAGTGGCCAGAAGTAACTCAGTGGGCCCTACAAACGGAGATGCACCGGTTTCAGTAATGAAATAAGGAAGCACATGAAACCGGTGATTATCGGAATATGGCCTGAACTTGAACTGCTCGATGTTATCCAGGATAGACGGCTTGAATGATCTCTTCTCGGTATTCCTCCTTCTAAACCACCTGAAAGGCAATGG
Organism: Potentilla sterilis; assembly: GCA_963682095.1. Lineage (NCBI taxonomy): Eukaryota > Viridiplantae > Streptophyta > Magnoliopsida > Rosales > Rosaceae > Potentilla > Potentilla sterilis. Next base: position 38,899,922 of record OY821764.1, read on the forward strand.
GAGACCGGCGAAGTTAAAGACTCTTTGACCTTTGCCGAAATGCGGGGGATGATCTAAAGGCTTCACTGCTAAATCTCTGAACCTCTCCCAAATAAACACTTGAAGGAAGAAGACAGACACTAGGGAGTCAATACCATACTGCCCTGCACCTTCTTTGTCGTCCCCCACGATATGATCAAGCTTTCTGTACAAGTGACTGAGGAAAAGAGGAGCCAATGGAAAGCAAACGCCAGCAGCCAGTTTGATGGCCAAAGGGAAGAGCCGCTCTTGCACCTGCTCATAAGGGAAATCTGCAAAGATAAACCTACTCAACCAGTAGGCAAGCATAGCTTCCACACGACAACCGGAATCGAAGCCATCGCCTTTTGTGAACTTCCCATCCTCAGTAGAACCCCAAAAATATCTCACCCAATGGCAGAAGCGATATGGGTATTTAAAGCAGCAAGCACCCTCCTTCAGAATGTGAAACTTCTCTAGTTGCACCTCATTCAACTTTATCGCGAAGGGGTTGTCGGATGAAACAACCGGAAGCCTCATGATGTTGCGAACATCCTCTAGAGTAGGGGCAAATTCCCCCCAGGAGCAGACAAATGTGTGAGTCGCAGGGCTCCATCTGCGCACAACATGGCGAAGGCAGATGTCGTCTTTGTAGATCTCACAAAAGCAGGAAATAAACAACGAGAGTTTTATCTCCGCCTCGGTAAGGGCATTCCCGACATCCTCATCCCTTACCTCAGAAGCAACCCACTCTGCCCAACCTGCGACTGCCTTTGCAGGATGCCTGAAGCATATGGGTACTGCAGGGTACTCCCCGCGCTCAATGAGAAGCCTAGATATAGAATCTGGGGGAATAAAATTATCCAAAGTATCATGAGCTGCTTCCTCCAAGCTGCTATTACCAATCTCTGAGATAGGAAGAGTTGTGAGAAGGTCTTCCAACGAGAAATGAGGATCGCGAAGTTCGATGGGCTGATTATTCTTACTCCCTGAGGCCATGACAAATGTAGCAATCCTGAAAAAAAAAAAAAAAGAGAACGCAGAAAGGGGATTAGTAAGCATACGCCAGTATCCTCTGTCACGCGGTCGGTCATGCATCATAACGCTAACCGAAATTCCCAAGCTTATACAAAAAAAAAAACGCAACACCAGGCCAAAGCATGTCATAAGCATATTACTTGACACGATACATCCAGCATCGGTGCATTGCCTACAAATGGAGCACAATAGCCAAGCAAACAAAGCCCCGCACACCGATACAAGCACAACAACTCTAATACGAACAAGCAACTGTGCAGGACCATGAGCTATTCTGTTGTAATACAAAACACATGCACAGTACGTACGCAACTCACAAGCCTAGCCAAACTAAAATACGACATGCTTACCGCCTTACTCAAGCACGAAGAAGTTGAAGAAATATGCCACACCAATATAATACACAAAGGCACGCCAATGAATTTGCAATTTCTGTTTTTTTTAATCAAACAATAGAAGGCAATCAATCAGGCCAAAGTAAAGCAACCCTAAAACTCAACCAAGCAGCAGGCAACACTTGAACAAGCCAAACAGTAACAACCTCCTAAGTGTTATTCTACAATACTTGGGAGAGTAACTGGTGATGATCTTGCTCAAAATTACTGTAAAATTTTAGTCACTAGCACGTTCATGCAACCGTTCCAAGCATGTGTTTCAAACGAAGGCTCAAGACTTTTGCGTAATAATCTGAGATTACCTGGAAAGAGGCGTAACACTACACGCTGAGATGACAAACTTGTAGGTAATCAGCCTTTACAGTAAAAAGGGGAAGCAACGAGGGCACGAGCCCGAGCCGCACACGGCACTACTGGTCGGAGGACGCTCCGGCAGATCGACCCCGTCGGCAATCAAATCCCTACAGCCCGATTTTCCCTATGTCCCCTGCAGTAAGAAGAGCGTCAAATGGTTAATTTCGGAAGAGGAGGATTCTCTGAAAAGGGGGAGAAAGGAGAAAACGAACAATAAAGCTTGAGCCCGGATCGTGCTCCAAGATCCCAATGATTCAGGAAGTCGTTTATTCCAAGGATGCCAGGCGATTCCCCTGCGGCAAAGGGAAGGAGCGATGCCGATTGTGAACCGAAAAAAAAAGAAGAGAGGGGAAGGCAAGAAAAGATGCGAGAGAAGATACCTGGACCCAAATAAATTGAGGGTCTTGTTGCGGGTTTCAAGTCCCCGTGATCGGCGTTTGAAAGCAAAGGAAGCTGAAGGCTGAAGGAATAGAAGAGAGGCTCGCAGAAGAAAAATAAAAGGCAAGGGTTGCTGCAGGGTTGCCCTTATGAGGTCCTGGAACCGAGCTGCAGGGTTGTCCTTATGAGACCCTGGAACCGAGCTGCAGGGTTGCCCTTATGAGGTCCTGGAACCGAGCCGCAGGGTTGCCCTTATGAGGCCCTGGAACCGAGCTGCAGGGTTGCCCTTATGAGGTCCTGGAACCGAGCCGCAGGGTTGCCCTTATGAGGTCCTGGAACCGAGCTGCAGGGTTGCCCTTATGAGGTCCTGGAACCGAAGAAAAAATAAAAGGCAGGGTTGCTGCAGGGTTGCCCTTATGAGGTCCTGGAACCGAAGAAAAATAAAAGGCAAGGGTTGCTGCAGGGTTGCCCTTATGAGGTTCTGGAACTAAGAAAAAAATAAAAGTCAGGGTTGCTGCAGGGTTGCCCTTATGAGGTCCTGGAACTAAGAAAAGAGCAGAACCGATGGGCTGACCCTTTCCCTCCATATGGACTCTGATCATGTGGCCCACTCCATGCCTCAAGCAGCCCACATAATCATGGGGGCTAATGTTGGTACCCGAAAAATCGCATTCTTTATTTTATATGTTCACGCGAACTTTCCAATTGTCTCAACACGCGACTTAACTCGCCAAGCAATATACGCCGTTCATGCGGGCCCAAGCCGTATGCGTTTTGGGGCTTGCATAGTGGGGATGGTGTGGAAGGTTACGGAGAAACGCACAACGCTCGTCGTCACTTTAGCGTTATTGACGATTTCGGTCTTGGGCCCGAAATCCATGCCCAATGGCGTCAATTGATGACGAAGATAGTGAAGGTAAAGAATTTCGGGCTATTTCTCTCCTAACCCAAACAAAAGCCCAAGGCACCACTTTTAGGAGAAGCCCAAATTTACCCTGCACCAAACCCACCTCTTTCTCTTTAGTCAAACGTGTCCACACAGAAGCTCAGTTTTCTAACCCTGCAGCACCCCAGAAACCAGAGCTCTCTTTATTCACCACCCTATTCCCATTGGCCATGTCTTAAACCAGTTAATAAGCACCCTCTTCAGCCTTGAAATCATGAGTTTGCCGTCCCTAATCTCTCTCAAGCTCCTCTTTCCGGATTTCATGATATGGGGGAGTCTGTCATGGAAACTGGGAGAGAACCCTGCAGCAAATTTCATTTCCCTAGGTAACCCATCTCAAGCAAAGGTCTTTTCCCCTATTCTCCTGCATAAATCAAGGTTAAGATTTGGGGGGGGAAAGGGTTTATCCTACAGCTGAGAGGTATTTCGGTTCCTCCGCAACTCTATCCCGAGCCTATAAAAGGAGAGTCTCTGAATCCAACCACAACAACACTTCCTCAAGCCTTCAAGCCTCCAAGCATTCATACAAGCAAAACCCTAAATCCCTTTCTCAAACCCTAGAAACCCAAATCTGTTACCCCTAAAAGAGCTCAATTCTCCTTCACTGCGGTGTTTCTCCAGCTCCCACACCAGGCTCACCATGCACTGCTTCATCTATCTGAGTCACGCTCAAGGCTAGCTTGATCTCCCAAGCTGCATCAAGCTGCAGGCTAACCCTGAGTCTAGTTATCTCCAAACACAAAAGAACCCCTCACAATTGCTGATTTCCTTTTTATCAAATTTGAATCGGATTACATTTTAAGTCAATTAATTTGATATTATCAAAATCTATATACATATAGATATTTAGCCGGAATTGAGATTTCCGATGATTATATGATTTCACTTGGTTTTGAATATCATGACATATGCGATATGTTGATTTTGTTTATTTTCTACGAGGCTATGATTATGTTTAAGTATATTTATAAGCCTCAAAAGTGCGGTCGGGGACCGTACTGATTTATGATTTATTAGGGGAATTGTACTTTGATTTTGTTTTCGGATTTTCACCATTCCAGGGTCCAGATACGTTTATTGATGCTAGCTAGCTTAGTCGCCTGAGACCACGCGAGGTGACGAGTTGACCACATAGGTCAGATTCACGCTCGGTGGTCAACGTGTACGGGCAGAGTGTCGCCTGAGCCCACGCCAGGTGACGACTTGACCACATAGGTGAGATTCACGCGGTGGTCGACGTGTACAGGTTTAGCGTTAGACGCTATAGAAAGTCTTAGAGACTGACCCTTAGCCTTGGAGGCTCAGTATAATATGGTGGTTGACATTCCCCTATATTTTACGTGATTTCTTTAAACAGCCAATAGGATTGGCTCACTGATATATATGTTTCTTAACCAGCGGGGCTTCGGTTTTTATTTTATCGATATATGATATAAATGGTTTTCGTTGAAGCATGCATCATGATTTTTATTCATGAAAATATGGAAAGTAATATATAGTTATATTTATTGATTTTTGTCCACTCACGCTAATGTTTTAAATTACTTTCCCTGGGCTCTTTGTTTTAAATTGCCCAGTTTGCAGAGTCGTTCGGTACTAGAAGGACGCAAAACTTATAGTTCCTCTTCCGCTGTCAGAAATCGTAGGTTACTTAATTAACCTACTTGTAGTATATTTCTTTTGTATAGTCGCTCTGATACGTTTGTGAGTTGTAGTAAAATAAAGTTTGTTTACTTATGGGTTATGACCCAAATATGGTAATCGTGTGTTGCTATAAATTTTAATGTCTATTACAGAAGTTGAATTTCTTATTGTTATGATGGGAGTTGTTGTGATTTGGGGAGCAGATGGCTCCAGGCGTTGAGGTTGGAAATTGGTTTATAAGTGTTTTTGTTTGTTACAGGTTTTAGGGTTGTCCATTTTAAGATTTGCTTTACCGATTTATCGATAGAGTTAGTCTTGAAGTGGTCCCCGCAGGACCTTATCCGGATTTCAGAATGAAATATGGTTCGGGTCCTGTCATATGCAGTTGCCCTCTCCTGTTTTACATATCACACTGGTGTTATCCGGCTACGTATATTACTCATCAACGCACTGTCACGATAATTACATACATAAAATATCAGATAATAGCAACTGACCGAGAAGTATGTCGGCAAGTACCAGTCCCCCGAGCTTTAATTGTTCAAATGTGTTACAATGAAATTGATTACCTGCAACATACGTTTACATTGTAATATTAGGCCTGAACACATCAAACAGTCCACATATACGTTGAATTTGACATTTAAAAGGGGAAAGGATGACGGTATATACGAAACTATATCAGTCATTATATACTCACAAAACTGGAAACAAGTTTCCCTGGAGCCAGGCACATCAGTTCATTCTGATACAACATTTCACCATTGTCCTCTGTTGTGGCCAGAATGGTCCTGGCAGTGGACGTAGGGAAAGTACGTTAACGGTTGTGAGGGACAGAATTAAATAAGCCAATATTGATTATTATTACCCGGCAATGTATACAAATTCAACACACTCACATGCCCTCTTCCACTGTAAGTTTCTTCCCCATTAAGAATGTATGATTAATAAGACAAACTTCATCTTCGTTCAGCGGATTTCGGAGAAGATAAGGTCCAGCTACGTAAGGGTGACAAAAGGAATCATATCCCCCAAGATTGCGGCCAACAACACTCGTCAGGTCATTACGATCAGACTCATAAATCCCGTGGAGGAAAAGTGCCCTTGTAGTTGTGGACTGCACTTTTCTGCCACCTAACTTGTTTTCCACTTCAGCTCTCCGGCTTGCCCTGCTAAGTGGTTCTCCCGGGCTGCTTGAGGTGCTCGACAATGCCCTCTTCGCCGGTCCACCTTCATCGAGACAATTCCCGACACCATCGCCCTTTGTTGGGCTCCAAACTGGCACTCTCCGTGAGTCGGCCCCCATTCGCCTCCTCTTGGCTAACTTCCCCATTTCTAGCTTCACCATATCTACACAGTCCTTCCTGAACTGTGATACCTCGGCATCTATTCTCTCAATTCGCATGATCAACCCATCAACGTCCAGCTGCATTCTCCCCATGCAACGCCTCATCTTCCACGTGTCGTGCTTCAATTGCAGGAGATCCATTCTGATGTCAAATATGTCTTCATGAACGCCTTTCCTAATTCCAATCCTGAACTCTCCGTCGTGTGGACATGTCTTCGCCGCCATCCGGCCGCGCTTCCCTCTGAAGTTGAAAAGACACAAAGGGCTTTTGAAGCCACTGAAATCCATGACCTTTGTAATCAACTCCCTGATCTCAAAGTCCCTCCAATATGTTAGCGGCAACACCGTATTGTCTATGTGGTACTGTGCTTCCCCAACAATGTCAAAGTACAGACATTGCATAAATAACACACAACCCCCCACTTCCTTTTGACCGAGTTCCCACTGGAGGCCGATGGCCCCAATCAATTGGCGCACACAGAATGTAGCCCAGTTTTTTCGATCAATTTCGCCGGTCTCCAAAAGAGGAAGGATCATCGAACAATCAACCTGGTCATCTGTACCTGGGTTCAATATCAGAGTAAGTGCGAGCATAGCAAATGCAATCACGAAGGTCTCGTCAGCCACATCTCGCTCTCTTACAATATTCTTTAGCAACTTCAACTGAACTCTCCCCTCCCTATCGCACATTTCGAATACCACTGAGCCATATGCTGTGGCGTCCAAGTCCTCCTCACCCAGCTCAAAGTCTGTTCCCCCGTCTTTCAATCTCATAAGTCGGGTAAACACATATCCATCTACTTTAATTAGTTGACCATGAATGTCAACTGTACATTCCACGGTGTCTGTGTTCATCACCATCATGCTCCAAACTGGATAGTACAGCCTGGGGCCCCTAATTCAGAGTAGAGAACCGAATCCCATGTTATTCACGGCCGTCACCTTTTCAGCTGACATCCCCTCCACGGTGTGGCAAAACTCAAGTGGGTTCGATTTGGTTACCAACTCGCCCGGAGGATTGCTCCCACATGCATACCCCGAACGACGCCCGCCACCTGGTGACACGAAGCTACGTTCTCCACCCATCTGAAATAAATTTATGCGCTCGTTACACCTATTGGGCTCGTCAAATGGGCTTAATAGTATGACATGAAAAAAAAATTTTCGACCCTTTCATTTACAGATCTGGGCCACAACTACACGGATCTGCTCCTTTAATACACAGATCCGTCCCCTCTGTACATAGATATGGGATTTCTGATCACAGATCTGGCCCAAACCAAATCATGGACGGCCCATGACATTAATATCAACATATCAACATAATCCTCGTTCCCAGAAATAGAGTAACCGTAACAGTTCCCACCAAACTGAAGTATGTGAATCATACTTCGCAGTGATACCATCCAACCAACAAACTTTGAAGTCGGTTGAACAGTAAATAACTGAAACATATCTTTCAGTAAAATCCCAATGACTGTATAATAAATTTGCGGAGGCGTGGAACAACACAGGTGCAGAAGATTTGCATTGTAATGCCATCACCAAAATTTCACTCCCATATCTACCACGGAATCATGACCATATATGCAACATTCTCTTACATTTAATACAACTAAAATTAATAGACCTTTGAAGTGAGACAGAAACACCAACAAACAGTTAATACCAGTAGAACAATGAGGCAACAGACGCCAATATAATTAACCAACAACCAACAACTTACTAAACAAAACCGATACACAAAAACCAGAGTGTGTGAGAGAATTTTTTTGTAAATGGTAGGAGAAAGTTAAGTGCACCAACACCGATGACATATTGAGAATCAAAATCCTTTACTACTACTGCCAGTTTTGAAGTATAGGCAAAACCTTACTTTTGAAACACCTGCAGAACTCAGTAGCTCACCTAGTTTACGAGTAGGAGGGACAACTAGAGCAAGATGGTTGTTTTGAAATATGACTTTCCGCCTGAATAGAGAAGAACACAGCTACCAAAAAGTGGGTGTATGTAAAACCGTATATATGTAAAACCGTCTATGTTTGGGTTTGGTTGTAAAAGAAAGTCAGTACTCAGTACCACATTTTTCACCCAAGAGCTGCTTAGGGAATGACACGTTTTAGCCGGTCAATATTGGCCCACGTCGGACTATAAATGTATAAGCCTATAAAGGTTTAGGAGGCGAAATTAATGTGCATCGATTTCCTCCCCTTTCCCCCCAAAATTTTCGATGGAGGTCTTTAACTCTTTATGTCAGTTTTGCCCAACTTGATTAGAATCGAACATATTAGTTCGTTTTCAATCAATGGACTAAAACCTATTTACTCACAACAAGTCAACAACCATAAACCATAAACTATTTCCACTCTAAATTAATCTTCCCCTATCACCATAGTCTCCCATCCTATTCATCTATCCATACCCGGGCGTCTAATTTGTTTGGGTACGTCATATACCGACCATGTCTTCAACCGTATAACGAGTACATCATATAATCGAAATTCGAAACCGTAATGTCATTGCATGAAAGTGTAAATTCTAAATCCCGGGCCGGTAAACTGTCAACTATCAATCGTAAACACTATACTTAAAAATTCAACGAGTCCACTTATCATAAAATGTAAAACATGAGGGACATATTTACATCCGTCACACAATGTTGAAACATGGATATTGATCAAATGTGTCTTCAACCGTATACTGACATTGTGCTGCCCATATCACATGTGATGATGTATACTAACAATTCATTATGTCATACTATAGACCTTTATCGGCTATCGCATTTTCAAATAATGCTCCATTGCAAGTCCGACTATGTAAATGCATATCACATAACACTTCATTATTTGGGCGATACTTGAGCTTAGACTAAATAATAAGTCCCACCCTTTCGGCCGATCCTATTACTTTGTATTCACTAATTGACAATAATCAACCCCAGAACAACAATTACAATGACGTTATATAATTTAGTCACATCCCAACCGAATTAGGGAACCGAACTATGGGAACCTAATTAGTTTCCCTTATTATAGTATTACATCAACACTCTGATTTTGATAAATGGCAGAAATGAATTTTTGCCACGAACACGAGTCCTCTCAACTAAACCCTAATTATATCCATGCTCAGGAATATCTTAAAACCCTACTATCATTTCCGGTAACTATATAGTCACCATCGGCACCATCGTCATCCACCGTATAACCACACAACTCCTTTTGGAGTAATGTTATTAAAATGGGTAAGTCCCCTTATTAATTGCTGACGTGACCGATGTTGAAAGGATGTATGTACTGATTGGAAGGCTAGTTGGCAGTTTAAGGGATGTCAGGGACTGTACTGATGTGTAATGCAAAAGCAACGTGCAAACCGAACGATTTGTCTGAGACTTAATCACCTCGTCCTTTTCATTCACTAAACCGTAGACCTTAACATAAACTCAAATCCAATAATACCCCCATCACTGTCAATCGATCAAACACATTACTACTAAGTGGTAACATTCATGCCTCGTCAAAGGGCCGGGCCGGGCCGGGCTTTACATTTTATTTTAATAATAGCGGCCCTGACCGGGTCGGGCTTTTTTAACAGTGTCTAGGATCCAAGCCCATCCATATAAGGCGGATTTCGCGGGCTTTTGCGGGCCGGGCCGAATATCCCTAGGTAGTTTGAGGCCGGGCCGGGTTTTAATTAAAATAAATAAATATCATAGATTCTTTTTCAAACTAAAGTGTACAACTTTTCGAAACAACTATATAAAAGAAGGAAATCAAATTTTGAAAAATGCTATGATATAGAATTTGATCGTTATGATGAAATACGATGACAGTCAAAATATCACTTAAATCCGACAAAGTTAGAACCGTGATCGATGCGGTCAACCTTATTTAAACTTATATCTCTCTATGGGGAGCTATAGTGTGGGGAGGTAAACGTTCAAGAAATTTGTACATGGTTGATTACGTCTCATATATTTGAGAGTTTAATGTTCGGAACAGTCGACGAACATTATTGTGACTACACGCTGTAACATTATTGCCACTAGACGCTGGACCCGATGCTTCGATTAACCCCTTCATTTTTATGTTATTAAAAAGGGCTGGCCGCCTCATTTCTAAGCCCCATGTAAATGACGTCATACTGTCCTTATGGAAAGGCGGGATTTGTAATGATGTCTACGGAAAAAAAAAAACCCAGATACATCTCGGGGACTGAATCACCTTGTTTGTATCGATATATTCCTTCAGATCCCCGCCTAAACCAACCCAGTACCACGCAATTAGACTACATGCATATTCTCACCATCCTGATACATGTACCCAATCCATGCATTAGAAGTTAGTGCGTGTGGGCTATTAAAATATGGTCTTTTTAACCCTACCCTCGGGACAACATATATGCTTCACCCCAAGTCTGGAAACACTGCTTTTTTCACTGTCGTTCCATCTCCACCCCAACCCGTCCTTCTCCTTTCTAAAGCGCTCCATTTCTCCACACCTGCTTAATCTCTTCTCCCAAAAACCCGATCTCCGATTCCCAGTCACCCATGGAGCAACATCAGCAGAACGTTGTCGATGTCCACCAACCATTTTTTTCGGTGATTGTGGAGTTATATTTCAAAAATTTCCTAAGAGCGGTAAGTCCAATTTCAACTTCATTATAAATTATTCACGTTTTTGATTCGAAGGATGTGAAAATTTTCTAAATGGAAGGATGATGATCGTTGTTGTAGAAAATCCCAACCCAGTTTCGACGGAGGTACACCGATTACGACATGGAGCAAAGTATCCAACTTCATCTGCTGGGCTTACCGGGAATAGACTATCCAGTCGGCCTCACACCTCAGGGAGATGATAGGTGGATGGATGTCGGCTAGACCCGATTCATCACTTGTATCTGGGACAGGGAACGAAGAATGGTGTTGGTGTTTCGGATGGTGGGTCCTACTCGATTTGCTGTCCTCCGCTTCAGATCTGATGGAACCGTTATGCTTAAGAATCTCATACCTGCTAATAACGTTAATCTGAACCCAAAGGGGAACTTTGTCCTCAAGCACATGCCATTCGCCTCCGATGTGTGGGGTCCAAGTGGAAGCCCGGTAAGGAATCTACAACACTCGAAAATTCGTCTATTCAGTTATATTAAGACTTGTACTTTGGTGTTTCGATTTCCAACTTCAGCATTTGGTATAGAGTATGCTACTGCTTAATATTGAACTTTGTCAATTTCAGCCGACAATCCGAGGAGATTTGCCCGACCGATTTTCGATTGACGGGTTTCCAGGATACCTAGTCATCACCTGGGCATCAACCAATCTGGTTAGATATTGGCCCGTTATGGTTACCCGGGGAGAAGGGAACATCTGAGATACTGTCCCGTCCGGGTTACCCGCCGACGAGGAGGAACATGGACCTTTACGGATGGTTGAGACAAGTTTGCGCATGACAATCGCCTCGCACAACGCCGATTCTGCGTGTTCACCTATAAACATGATGGCGAGTTCTCCGTTAGAGTTTTCCATCTCATTAAGGGTCATATTATGATGAAACACTCTGATATTCCCCGGCCTCCTCCAGTACGGGCGGAACAGGAGGACGAAGGTTCTGACGAAGAGGCTGGTGAGGCGGATGGAGGTGATTTCGCAGTTCAAGAACAGGAGGTGCTGGTAGCCGGCAATGTGCCCGTGTTTGAACCATTGGAACCCAATTATCAGCAATACAAGTCTTATCCATGCAAGATTCAAGGACCCAGTGGTGTAAGTTGAATCTATGTTATTTTTCTCCTATTGTTACATGCATTCTCTCTTTCGTGGTATATCCCATCTAAGTAAGTGTTTACCATAATATGCTTATATGTACATTGCATAATGAAACAATTTAACCGAAATGATGACGTTTGATGGGATGTTAACATGTATTTCGAGCTGCTCATGCCAGGCAGCTTTTTCCTAAAAGGAAGTCGGTGTGGGTAACGATGCAGCGCTCGGATGGCAGAGTGTGGAATCTTAAGGCAGTGCCGAGCAACACCACTCACGTTTTAAGCAAGGGGTATAGCGATTTCAAAAGAGATAACCTGTTTGAGGAGGGTAAAGAGCTTCATCTCCATTGCGTTAAACGTCGGTGGTTTGTATTTACATCACCGTAGACATTGTGTTATATGTTAATATGAAACTATTTAGACATTGTATTATATTAAACTCAGTTTCGATTGCACATAAACCTATGCATGTCGTAAGATGGTATTGTTGTATAATGTGTTGTTGCAATACCGAATCATGTGGTTATTAATGTGGTCATATTTACAAATTCGACAAATATATGTAACTTCCAAATTCGTAAGACTCCTTCAAGGTAAATATCAAATTACACCCTGTATTATGAAAAAAATTGATAATAACCCATACACTTTCAAATACTGGAAACCGTTGTATACATTAATAAAATTTCATGGTGACTTCAAATGTGACTTTATACCAATAATTTTGGATATTAGAACTGATATTATATCATAACGTAAATTCCTAATCTGATTTAAAATAGTTCAGGGTACCCAATCATGTTATTCTAGCAATTTTAAAAGGGATCGGAACCAGTTCGTTTTAGAATCACCATTCATGTTAAATATATATATATATATATATATATATATATATATATATATATATATATCAATAGTTATGAAATACGGTGATAGCCGCCTATGGACAACTATACGGGGATGAAGAACTCCTACAATTTATATTAATTTACTCATATATGTGAACTTCCCATGAGTTTGGTTCTAAAACAATGAAGCGCAAACAATGGGTGATTATGTTACTATATTTACGGTTTTTGAGTTATATTTTATTCGCAAGTTCTGCAAGTTGCATTATTTAATTGATATGAAGTTTACATGGTGCATAAATGTAAATTCATTTTGTCCCGGATCGGGCCGGACGGGGCGGGGCATTGATGGGTATTTGAAATTGGATTGGGTCGGCCGGTTTAATAAAGTGACTTGATGGTTTCTTTCCCCGTTATCGATGCAGTCACTTCAAACCGGGCGGAAATTGGAAGTCTCCACTGAATCACCACTTTGAAAATATCCTCCACAGCGCGCCTACAAACGTCTCTTCTCCAAACCTACCTCCACCGATGGATCAGCATGCCGAGAACGCGGTCGATGTGAACGACCCCGTATTCACCGTCCTCGTGGATCCCGGACAGAAATTACTAACGCGCGGTAAGTCCTATTTTGAACTCCATCTTATGACAAATCCATGGGAACACAGATCCATGTTCGATATATGGACTGATGTAAATGGAAGGCTCCCTCTTTGATCGTTGTCCAATTGAAAATAACTGGTACTTCATGTTGTAGAAAATCCCGACTGATTTTCGACTAAGGCACATGCCAGACCCAGAGGATCATATTGTCCGACTAACCCTGCTTGGGTTAGCTGGGATACATTACTATGTCCGCCTCACAAATCGGGGAGAAGACAAGTGGATGGGTGAGGGCTGGACCCGGTTCATCAGATGTATCCATGACCGCGAAGTGAAGATGGTCTTGCTGGTGCTGCTGGTCGCTCCATTGATGTTTCAAGTAACGAGGTTCAGATCTGATGGATGTGTGATGTTGGGGAATCCCAGTTGGCAACCGCGCGATAAACTGGATCCAGATGGAATGTTTACCCTCAGGAGCCATTCCGTTGTCTCGGATGTGTGGGGTCGTTGTGGAACGCCGGTAAGACTTTGCTACAATCACCAGTCTTTTTACTAATTGGTCACCAAATAGTTATGGCAAAACTTTATGATCTTGTACATGAATGTGAGGTGGACACGTAGTTCATTTAGGGTGTGATATATATAACGTATGTTGACTGTGTTTACTTATTTAGCCGACCATCCGAGGGAGTTTGGCCGACATGCTGGACACATGGGCCGTACCCCGACGGGCAACCCTGTACTGGGCCTCTCGGAAACGGCAGAGATACTGGCTCCTCCGGCTTGTCTGCCTAAGAGGAGGAATATGGACCTTTACGGATGGTTGGGACGAGTTTGCGAAGGACAATCGCCTCGCAGAGCGGCGAATATGCGTGTTCAAGTATAAGGGGAACTCCCAGTTCTCGGTTAGGGTGTTTGATATGAGGAAAGACAGTCTTGCCATGAGGGACTCCGACATTCCCAGGCCGCATCCCAGACGGGCCGAAGAGGAGGACGAAGGTTTAGAGGAAGAACCTATGCATGACGTTCCCGTGGAGGATGATGGTGAGGAGCAGGCAGACGATGTTGTTCTTCAACCCGTGGTGGCGAACTATGAAGAGTATCAATCTTACACCCTCCGAATTCAACGAACTAAGGGGGTGAGTTTAGTTATAAATATCCTCTTTCGGTATCTGTTAGTTCGATTATATACTTTATGTACATTGCACAATGAAACGTGTTCGATTATTGATTTGGTCATTGGAGGTTGTTACAGGCATTTTCAGGGGAAGCTAGGGAGGTTTTTGGTGGACGTAAGAGGATATGGGTAACCGTGCAGCGGTCAGATGGTAGAATTTGGGAGCAACAACACTCACTGTTTGAGTAGAGGATTTGCTGACTTCAACAAGGATAATAACTTTCCAGTGGGTACACTGATCACTCTACATAGAGTGGAGCACGGGCGGTTTGTATTTACAGCACAATAGACAGTAAGTGTATTATGGAAGTGAAGTGTTTTTCCTAAACTATGTGGTAAGCTGATGTTTAATTCATTCGTTTGTTGGGAGTGTAAGCGGCTACAAGTTTTAATTTGGTCCAATGTGTTTATTAATTTGGTTACAGGCCAAATGCTGAAAGGAACCTAAATTGGTCACCATAAACCCGATTGGTGATTGATGCATATGTTAAACCGGTGGGATTGTTTTTGCGGATTATCTAACCAAATGACGTCACAATTTAGTGATGTGAAGTGTAGGTGGTAGAAACGTCATCACTGCCCATGCTAGCGTTTCCTTCTTTCGAGGGCGTCATAATTGCAATATTTTTAAAAAGAGTTGGGACAATAGTGTTTTACCGTATTTCGAGGGTGTCATAAGGTTTCGTGTCATAGTTGAAATGTTTTTAAAAAGGCTTAGCTAACCTGATTAGACTTAAAGTGATGGGAAGGCTACAAACATTTGAGTAGGCGCAATGATGTGTACCGAAAACGCAACACTGCAAACCGAGACATATGAATCAGTTGACTAAAGATTGTGATTGAGACTCACACGCAATTGCCCACACTGTAAAAAGAAAAGGTAACATTACCCGAAACTTCAATCTCGACCATAGGGATGGTCACCCGTGTCACTACCATATGTACTACACTAAACCATAAACTGTAAACCGTAAACCCTAAATAGACGTTTTTGTTGGAGTTGCCCATTAAACATGTAATTAGTAAAACGTAAATTCATTACGTTTAGATCATGGGATATTAGTCAAACTTTTATGTTGATGTTTCCGCACCAGAAGGTTGACTATAAGCGTTTCGGCTAGGTTTATATTAGTATCAGTACATGCTCCAGATAATATATAGAAAACAATAAACGATTACGTTGTATGTTAAAAGTCCATAATGCTTAAAATAATATATACTAGCTACAAACACACCCGCTGGGTGTAAGCAATTGTTCAAGAATTATGGTGAAAACTGTTTTGATTTTCTTTTTCCTTCCTTTTTTTTCTTTCTGGTTTTCCAATACGTGGGTAGTTTTTGGAGATATGGGTGGGTAGTTTTAGAGATATGAGTGGGTAGTTTTTGGAGATATGGGTGGGTAGTTACTGAAGATATAGGTGGTTATTGTTTGAAAATTATTTTTTTTCTCTATTATCGGCTATTTTGTAATTTGACTATTTTATCCCTATCAATTGAGTAGTATTAATGTTTTTTAATATTTCAGGGTTAAAATGGTACTTTTTTTTTTTTTTTTTTCTGTTTTGGCTAACAATACATAAATTTTTAATAATAGTATAGATAACTAGCTAGTACCGGTTACTATCCATACTAGTTTACAGTTACTACCCATAGTGACGATGACCTATACTTTATTACAATTCATATTGGTGATCACGCAAAAGTTAGTGCATGTTTGAGTTAGGATGTAAGGGCAACTCCAACAATAAGTTCTATATGGGGGGTGATATTATCATTTGACCACCCCTTTGTTGCACTATTCATAAGTGATATAATTCTCATATTCAAAAATTGGTTTGATTTTGGGTGCTATATCCACTATAGTTTGCTTAAAATATAGGCACAGTATTTAAGGTATGCTATTCGGACCAACTCACTTCTTGGGGAGACGACGGCACTAGTTGGGTTTTGGTATTAGAATTGTCTCATATATAGGACCTGAAATGAGTCCAATTCTTATAATTCGAAGACCAAGTCCTCCTAATAGGTGTTGTTGGAGATGAAAAGTCTTATTTTCAGACTAGTATTGGTTTTTAGGGCCATGGTTGGAGTTGCCCGGCAACTCTAACTATTACTCTTATTTGGGGGTGCTATGAACATTTTAGCACCCTCTTATTGAAGTAATGAATTCTCATCTCTAATAATCAGGTGCTATATGAGGGGTTATATTTAATATTATACATAAAATTTAAAATTTTTAATTATGTTAATCGGATCCGTCGTTCAGCGGAGCGCCCTAAACTATTTGAGTCTAATTAATATTGGAATCGTCTCATATGTATATGTATATATGACCTGAAATGAGTAACTCTATTAGACCATATGCACCAATGGGGTTATATGCTGACAAATTGACTGACAACTGGCAATTGGTCATACCAATTGAATGTATGACCAATTAAGTGGACTTCACAAAACTCTAAAATTTTATTTGATTACAACTGTTAGATCTTTACAATGTTCAAATCCCAAGTGCAAATAATTGATTGGCAGTCAAGTCGTCCTCAGCAGTATATTGTGTAAGACGGAGGCAGGTGACAATATTACAGGAATAGTAGAATAGTATTACCAATAACGGCTAGAGCTGACTTACAATTCAGTTAGAATGCACTATTAAATTAATAATAACTGGACGACCTGACAACTACTGGGCAGAAAGGTAAATTCGGTTCGGGCCGCCCGGGCGTGGTGGGGGATATTTTGGTATCCACGTGTCTGGGTTGTATAAAGGAGGCGTTTAATCGTGCAAATACGTGTCTCCATGCAGTTACTTCAAACCATACAGAGTTTCCCAGCAACTTAAACGTCACAACCCATCTCTCTCTCAACCAGCTCCATTTATCCACATCTCCAAAATCACCCATTCCTAGCCGACGATGGATCAGCATCAGGAGAACGCGGTCGATGTGCACGACCCTGTATTCACCGTGATCGTGGAGATCCCCGAAAAAAATTACGAAACGACGGTAAGTCCAAATTTTCAATCTATCTCATGAATGTTCGATCCATCCCATGAATGTTCGATCCATCTGATCAGAACATTAATGTTCGGATGTTAAAGGTTTATCAATTCAATATAACTGTTAGTTCTCTATACCAGAAAATCCCAACCGATTTTCGACAGAGGCATATGCCAGATGTTGGTCAGCATACTGTCCGACTTCAATTGAAAGGGTTACGTGGGATACATTACTATGTCCGCCTCAGAAATCAGGGAGTCGAGAGGTGGATGGGTGAGGGCTGGACCAAATTCCTCAGATGTATCCATGATGACGAAGTGAAGATGGTCTTCCTGGTTCGGCTGGTGGCTCCATTGGTATTTGAAGTCGAACGGTTCTGAACTGATGCCTGTGTCATGCTGGGGAATCCCAGATTGCAACCGCACTCTACTAATCTGGACCCAGAGGCACTGTCTACCAACATGGGCCTTTCCGTCGTCTCGGACGTGTGTGGTCCTTGTGGAACGCCGTAAGTAGTTATATACACGATTAACACTTGTACATGAATCTGAGGTAGACACGTAGTTTGTTTTCCGGTGTGATCTAGATAATCTCGACAGTGTTTTTTTTTTAGCCGACCATCCGAGGCCGTTTGGCCGACATGCTTGACAAGGGGGGCATTGCTCCATTTGCAACCCTCTTCTGGGCATCAAGGAAAAACCTGAGAAACTGGCCCGTCCGAATGACCCGCCGAAGAGGAGGAACATGGACCTTTACGGATGGTTGGAAAAAGTTTGCGGAGGCTAATCGGCTCGCAGACCACCGATTCTGCGTCTTCAAGTATAAAGGGCAACTCGGAGTTCGCCGTTAGGGTGTTTCATCTGAGGAAGGGCAATATAGTGATGAAGGACTCTGACATTCCCAGGTCCCCTCCCGGACAGGCGGACAGGAGCAGCAAGGTACATCCTATGCATGATGTTCCGGTGGACGATGATGTTGTTATTGAACCCGTGGTTGCAAACTATCAAGACTATGAATCTTACACAGTCTGAATTCAAGCCAGTAGTGGTGTAAGTTGAATATATGTTCTTCCTTGATATGTAACTGTTAGTTCACAGGTATATTTGGAAATTAATGGTGTCTGGGATTTCTGGTGTTGTGATGTACAATATTTAAGGAATGTTAACTATTATATGCTTGCTTTATGTACATTGGACAATAAACATAAAGCATAATTAATAAAGTGGTTTTGGTGGGATGTTAGTACAGGACTTTCGAGTTGCCGCTATGGTTATTAATTTGGTTACATGGTTATTGTTTGCGAGTTATTTTGAGTTATTGTGGTAATTAATTTCGTTATTAATGTCATTATTTCCTACAAATTGGGGGCAATTGTTAATTTTCTTGGTATTACAAAATTGTTGTTTCCCTATGGTCACACCCAAGTAAAAGCAAGTCATGGTAGAATTTTCCTCAGTTCGCTTTACTTGTGCGTATCTAGCATTTGATCGAACAATCAATTATTAATGTGGAGATCGAAACGTAAAATTCGCCCGCGGGTGTATGGGAGAGCAGAGGTTACTACTCAAAAGGTTATTTGATAACGATTAGTAATACGCCATTCCGTTGTCAGATGTTTCATTATGTGTTAGATTGACAATACTATTCACAATGTTGTTTTATAACGAGTTAACGACACAAATTGTATGAGGACTCTGTTGCAACCCCAAAGTAACAATCTTGACGGTTGTGAATGGGATAGAGGTACAGAATGACGTAACCGTTTTCGTATTCCTGGTTCCCAAAGTATGGTGGTGCACCCATCGTGTAAGAGTGATAACCAATTGACCAACCAAATTGGTAGAACTAATCTACTATTCCACAAAAATATTGGCAACTGCCTCCGTACAGGGCAATATGAGTGCCAATAAACTATTTCCACTTATGATTCATGCTAAAGTAGAGATCCAACGGTTGTAACCCCGTTGGTGCATATGGTATGATATCGGATCGTGGATCGGGACTAAAGTGGGCCTTAATAATGTGGTCTTTTTTCAGTCATCTTCCTCCGTACCCTAACTATAAATATCCATCATAAATCTTTGCTCCATGCACTGAAACTGCACTTGGAAGAGGGAGGTTGCGGTCTTGCGAACAACATATTTTTTCGGAGTGATGTCGACGCATCCTAGGTTGGTATTTCCTTGTGTTGATCTTAGGTATTTTTAGGACCTACGGATTAGGGTCAGCCGAAGTTGCCTAGGACAGATCTGGGTAGTGGGTACTGATAAGGTATTGGAAGATGATGTTAATCGATAATTAGAATCACAGGTATGGTGAATCTAATGGTTAAAATATGAGGTTAGTGACTTCTTCAAACCGATATAGTGGAGGACTGTGATATATCTTCAAACCCGGGAGGCTGGGGTGTTTGGTCTTCACATTTTAATATGCTTTATGAAACAGTGTAACCCTTGCCAACATTCAAATGCGCAGCAACGGTGATTATAGCTGCCCTGTGCAGAAATGGTGCCACCTTTGCGGCAAGATCCAGCGTGTTGAAAGGGGACCCAGAGCAGAAGAATGCATACCCTACCGGGGTGAACACCCTCGCATTGGTTATGTAACAGATGGAAGCCCCGACTGCCCTCTGTGCAGTGGAAATACGAACATTCGTTTTTTCTTCGTTGAACAACACACGTCCCTGAGGCCCTACTGGGAGTGTCTGCGGACGAATGTGAGTACCTTAAGCTAACACCTCTCACAATGAATTATTTATCCACATGTAAGGATGTTTGAATGTTAGTTATGATGATTGCAATGTCAATATGTTTCAGGGGTACCCTTATTGCAGGGGATACATGTGGGTAGACGAGATGGAGGCCGGGCAGATAGTGGACCAAAAGTCAGAAGAGGGAAAGATAGAACCTGCTGCTTCGGAGGTACTACAACTTCGTTTCGTCTGTAAAAATGTTTAGGATTTTATCAACCAGATGCAACATACAAATGGGTGTATATTCCTCCTTGCACGGTGACACAACTGCGGATAGCAACAAGTATCCAAAAGTGATACGGTACGGTCCCAGTTGCGAATTATGTGGAAGATTGATGATCTCTTACACCTCGTTTTCCAGCTCAAACTTCCTCAGGCCTTACTGGTATTGTTGTGGGTGGATGGTAAGTAGTATATGCATTGAGGTGGACTTGATTTAAAAAAAATTATTTTAGCCAGTTTTAAGTGACTTGTTTTTGTCATTGTTCTCAATGCAGACACCACCGGTTCACAAGCCATGCTTCATTTGGGCAGATGAATGCAGAATCTTGTTTGCTGGATTTAATGAATACGCCCACCTATCTGGTTACGAACTAGATGGTTACGAACATCTAATACAGTACTTGTAATAACCCACTAGTTTTAGTGGCCTTCAAGTTGTAATCTATGTGGTGATCAAGTGGGTTGTCCTTTCAACTGTAGGATAACTAATATATTCTGCTTTCCTGTTGTTTGGTATGCCTGTGTATTATGTTCAGAGATTGTTGAGATTTGGAAAATGGACTTTATTGTTGTTGGTGTACCCATTTGATCTGAGAAATGGATTTAGTCATTGAAAAACTGTCACAAGATTTAGTCATTGAAAAACTGTCACAAGAAGGAGCTCAGTATCCTATGAGTAACACAACCGAGTTAACAACATCAAACCAAAACAATTAAACATTTATAAGTAGGGGTCCTTGTAAGTTCTGAGGAAGGGTGGGATTTAAAGACGATTTGCACGCCGTGGGGGTAAACTTGTAAACTTGATGCCTCCAGCCTCCATGTTTCCCTCCTCAGTAGTAGACAATGGTTGCACAGATGGTGGAAGTGAATTCTGCTCAGTCTCTTTGGATGCGGCTTCCCAAACACGTCGAATAACTTCATTCTTGGGGTTATTGACAATCTCCAGTGTGAGTTGAACCCTTGATGCCCCGGAGTTAAACTGCATGAAAATAAAAAAAATTACAAATTCAACATTGCAAGGTGGTGAAACCCTTAAATTCCAACTGGGCTGATTTAGTTGGACAATTCATACCCCTTGAGACCATGGTTGGCGGTAATACAGCAAGTTCATGATGACAAATAGCCCAGATTCTTCAGTATTTGCGTCAGACGGGCTTCCATATGGACGGGTAATTGAAAGAGAACCTAACTTGTCATACACGTCAGGTACCGTCCGCAGTTCACTGCCAAACACCTTCTCAAACAGCCCCATCTGTAGGGATAGATGGATCGTAACAACTTGATTGTGAGATAAGATACATTCGGACAAGATATTTTCCCATAAAGTATGACGATAACAATGTCAAAATGTCCACTTCAAAATTTACACACTCACAAATGCAATAGCATATTCCTCGCACTGTTTGTTAGCAGACTTGTCGGGCTTGCTGTCCCATATTTCACACAGCCCAGTCATTGTGTCCACCACCACCAAAAACCAATGCTGAAGTTCACCGTCTTGTATGGGAATAAATATCTGCCAATTTAAATTGTTTCAGTATCGCACATTGTAAATATCCAACCATTTTCCCTGCGTAAACTCAATTATGATGTACCTTCTTGCAAGACGACAATTTCCCGCTGAATCTGTTAAGCCCGCACAATTTAAAGGTGGATTGGAGAAGCCCTTTCACCAGGCCGCATGAGGACTCATCCTTAGGTACTTGCTGCATCAGTATGCAATCGATCATTAGTTTATTACGTATCAGAAGTGTGTTGTCCAATTGAGAGAAAATAATTATGCATGAACATAAGTAACATACGGAGAACGTATCTGGCAGGAATCACCTGTCGGGGGAGATGTCTGACATGTAAGCCGCTACTATGTTCACAACCTGATATTGTTAACAATAACCAATTCGTCGTTGTAAATTGCGGATTTAATTCACTGACCAAAGCAGTTACTGTTACGATAATGTGGAGTCACTTACCTGCGCAGTCAGGTGTTGCATTGGGGACAAGCATCTTAGGTCCCACCGAGAAACAGACCAACTGTCATACCTAGCAACTTCATCGCTGCGGTGCAGTGATATAGTTTATCAAGCCTCAATTGCAAAGTATGATAATAACTCTATGTGTTACTGTATTGTGACTGCGGCTTATAATATTGAACCCAACATTGATATAAACTATATGAATGCACTGACCTCCTGATACTGCCTTCACTGTTCACCTTCTTACTGAATAGGTAGGACATCAGGTGGGTATCGCTTTGGGAAATCCCGCTGAATTCTTGCAGGGTCACATGCTTGTACAACGACATGCCACCACATTCAGTGTCTCCTTCTGCATCCGGCAATCGAGGGTTACCGTGCTTGTATTCCGGGATGCCACCACATTCATTGTCTCCTTCTGCATCCGCCTCTCCAGAAATAGGCTGTGCATATCACAATATTTATTAGATCCACTTCACTAAAACATTAATCAACAAGGCCTTAACCATGATTATAAGATGGAAAATTCATTGCTTATAATATACTCTGTACATGTAACCATGACTGTAAGGAGCGATAGCTTACTATTTGCCATTTTGTCTCGCAGACATCGTCATTAACCATGTAGGGATCCTCGTTTTCCAGATCCCAAGTGTTAATCGCATCACGGGTGTGGCCACTCTCAAATTCAAACAAAAACTCTGACTCCTCAAGCACTGCCTTGGCATAGCAAGAAACAATTTGTCCAACGCCAACTGACTGCAGGTCACTGAGGCTGTTTTCTAGTGCCGTGACTGCACTCCTCAATCGTGACATGTCTGGTTCCAGTTGACCGATACTGTATTGCATCATCTCCATGTCACCTTTCATGCAACCGACCTCAGACATGACTTCGTCCAGATCACCAACCACACTGACTTTTATCCCAGTGCTACCATCAACCGAATCACTCACATCATAAACACATCTGCATCTCCTCGTTGACCTCTTGCTAACACACACTTCATGATAGGAGCACAATGTGCGACGATATTAATGTGTTTACGCCCTCGTTTATGCTTTGTTTCTCTCTTATTTATTTAAGATAGATTCATAAAATAGTTTAGTGTCGATTTGATAGAGTTTTGGAAATATATGCTTTAGAGTCCGAAAAATGACTAAGTTTAAGAATTCTGGAAAATAGTGCAAAATATGTCTTTTTCGTGATTCTGAGATGAATAGAATTGTGACTTATCCTTTTTCAAATTTTCTGAAATTTGGTATACCTGCTATTGGCTTGCTAATGGGTTTTGTGTCAAAAATACAGATCAATCGGAGTTTGGGAAGTCACCCAAAAGATGGCTGCAAATCAGCAGTTCGAGCAAAACAATCCAGGGACTTCTAGGAATTTTCCTGGGACTGTGTCCCAAATTCAAAAATTCATTCCTGACGTTTCACAAGGAATTTGATCAAGCCCTTTTATATAAAGGAAGCTTTATGTGTATAGTTTATCTGAGACTTGGAATTGCATCAATTGGAACTCCGAGGAGGGAGTTATGCTAGATTTACTGAAGCAAGGTCATTCCAGCCGATTCCAGCAAGTTTCTGCCTCTTTTCCTTTGTTTCAATTTTTGACGGACATTTTGGCGTGCCATTGCATATTTGAAGATTGTCCAAGTTTATTGAAGGATAGAGGAAGACATTGAGCCAAGGCTTTGGAGGAAAACATGAAGAAAAGAAGATTTCCTAGTCAAGCTAGGATTGCTTGCCGATCAGCAATGCTGCTGCCGGTTGTGTTCTTGGCGGGCTTCGGGTATTTTTCCACGGACCAAGTTCACCACATGGAGTTGTCAAATCCACATATGAAGTCCATGAAGATGTGAAGCCCATGCTATGAAGAAAATTCAGAAAAAGAAGTCCAAGAATGCAATAATTATTCAACAAGGAAACATAAGCCAACTAGGAAAAGGAAAACCTACCTTTCCTTATTGAGGCCGGCAACCCTAGTTTTTCCTCTATATATAGCCAAATTTTATACAGAAAAACTTGTCACATCTCAAGCCAAAACACAAGTCTAAACTCTAGCAAATTTTCTACCTTAAGTCTTAGAAAGAAAAGCTAGCCAAACCACCATTACCACCATCCAGAAAATCCTTGCTGATTCACCTTCACCTTCAACCGATCAAGACCATTCCGTGCCTCCATCTTTCATCACCGAGATCCACACGAGTTGCTACCCCAAGGTGTCTAAATGTGTGATCTACTCCTTTCGACTTGTAATTCTTTTATTTTCTAATACTATGTCTATGTAGTTTGGATATTCTTTTGGTATTTGTTTTTATGTCTATGTAAAGACAATTTGTTTATTTGGTTTTGCATGTTTAAAGTTGTTTATGAATTCGATTCTTGGTGTCTTGCTAACTCTAAGGTATTGATTTCATGGTTTTATGAAAGATAAATATGCAAACACAATTTGTAAATATGTAACCGGTTAGGTCTTAGGCATGCATGCTTGACTTGATTCTTGATTTCTTCTTGATTAGTTGTTTGAATTCGTGTGCAACCGAAGGAGATGTTTAGGTGCAATCGTAGGCCATGGTTGTTGTCTAGATGTTGAATTCATTTGCCGTAGTAACATAAGTCAAGTTAGAACGATAAGTCGATTTGGTTTATGTTGTTACCTAGGGTTAGAGTAATTCCTACAACTTGCTTGTCTAATATGAAGAGTGACGCCTTGCATGTTAACTTGTTTCTGACTAAGAGATTTCGTGCCTTATATGCTAATTGGTTAATTTCTACACTAAGTGTCTTTAATCGGTTAGCTAAATACTAGAGTTATGCGATAAGCTAATTCTAAGTATTTTCGTGAAATCTAAAATCGACTAGATAAACCGATAAGGAGTTTAGTTAGGTTGGAATTAAGTTGAGTCTTGAATATTTCTATGCATGTTTCCATGAGTCTTTACTTGTTACTTGTTTCGATTTGTGATAGTTTTTGATGAGTGCTTTGCGTGAGAGATGTCGACCAAACTTGTACATAGTAGTTTAGAGTTTAATTTCCTGCAATTTAATTTCGTGCCATAGTTTTTAGGGCAGCCCCATGGCTGCCGAACCAATTCTTCCCCCATGTGTGACGTGTGAATATGTATATATGTATATAAGTATGACAATTGTGTGCATATGTGTTTGTGAATATTTGTGCTAACATTCTCATGTTTCAGGTACCCTTAATCCCCGGCTAGAACGATCCCTACTTATGTCTATACTACTAACGATTGTAGGGTTTATTATTGCTTGATGCTCGCTTAGGCGACTCATCACTTCATCACTCTTAAATCCCCCATTGTTTTTCACCATTCCAAACAGTCTGTCGGCATACTTTGCCCCCATTCACTAACTGGGGAATGTATTTTGGGAATCCCACGCGTTCCCTTCTCGAGAACCTCTAAGTAGAACAGCTGAAGAAAAATCATACATCCTTCAGCTAGACCAGCACGATTTGTCTGGAAAGTGGACACCCCTTCAAGCAGTTTAGCAAAACCAAACTCCCCCCAGTTAAGTGATGAAATGCCCTTTGGGTCCTTCAGTGGTATAAGGTATGTTGGATCAACGAAGATTCCCGGCTTCGGGCACAACAGTGTTGCCATCGCATACAGAGCAAAGCTCACCTTGAATATGTCATCATCACTTTTTGTTTCCGGATTGATTAGCAATCGGCTCAGACCATTTACAGTAATCTCCTCTTCGCTGCCCCTAATCTTCCTATGCAGAGATATAATGTCAGTGTCCTCAATGCTCCCTTTCATAACAACCTCACGCCCTCCGTCAGTAAGGCACATAATGCGAACAAAGTCTTCAACACCGATTTTCAAATTCCTGCCGTGTATTTTAATGCATAATTGCCCAACATCAAAGCTCTCAACCAGTATCTGCAATAGTTTAATGTTCAATTTCCCACAATGGAGCTGGTATAGGTCCCCAAACCCAAGCTGAGAGGACATAAGAACCTTCTGATCTGACATAAGAGCCATAGTTTGTCTGAAGTGTATAACTCGGCAAGCCGTTCTAATAGTTACCACAGGATCAGAATCTTCCTCCACAGTAGATGACATGAGTGCAGCTTCGATAACAGCATCAGCTTGCTATGCCAAATAATTTATAGTTTCGTAAGTGACTATTCGTATGTTCATCAGGCATCTAATTACTCGAATGTTTGGAAAACATAGAGGAGCGTATAAAGATAAAACGTCTGATCTAAACCAGTAATTACACGGTTAATAATGTTTAAGTTTGCTGAAACCAACATACCTCCTTCCCAGACATTTCGTCTACGGCCTTCCTCTTTCGGACCTCCGAAATAATTCGTCTGTGTCATTGGCGTATCCAATAAAACAAAACTGAATCATTATAAGGTATTGCATATTAATCTCAATTATAAACCATGTACAGAAGATGTTGCTACTACATACATGTCAATGACGTTGTGCTCCTCCCTATTTGCCGAACCATTCAAACTGGTACTCGTTCTGCATTCCATCATCCTGTTTCAACCAAAAAGGGTATTCGGTTCAGCAGAAAATATGAACAATTATCATTAACCATTTACGTAAATGATGGGGATCGATTTTTGCAATCTGCAATTACTGAACAGACATGGCAGCAACATAATTGGGAATCGAACTAAGTAAAGAGTTACAATTACATTCAAAGCTTATGAGTGAGGTGTTTGTACTTTAAATGCGACAATCTGTGAAGCCCTCACAATTTAATGGTATTAACACCCAAAAATAGTCTGTGTCAAACTCATATCCTATCTAGTAAGTAGTAACTAATTAACTTATGTGTCCTCTGCCTCCTCCATATCCTATTGTTCCTCTCCAACTTAACACCCAAAAATGACTATGACACCTCTCCATATATACAAGTAACTGCTACAGCAATCATTATTACTTATGTATCAACTCTTTTGGAACAATAGCAGTCCTCTAATCAGGCAAATACATACACTAAATCAACTCACCAACACATGCCTAAATCACTCTTAAAAGACTAAGTAATACTAACAGACACATCTGTAGCGTTGGCATCTTCTTTCCCAGCCTCTAAAGAATAATGTAGTATATACATCACATGGTCCCCATGGTTCCAAACTTGCAGACACACATGTTCAATCCTACAGTTGCCAAACACCATAACATCTGACTAAGTTTTTGTATATGTCCCTACTTCTATCTTCTGTTCGGAAACCTATAAATTCATTGATCATCACCTCAATACATTCAACAACTACCACAGCACAAATATCATATCTACATTGTTAAAAATTCACTAACACTACATTACCTTAACTGACACTAAGAGATTAAGTAATACTCTATACCCTATTTCATCATTGAAGTCGTATTTGATATCCAAACTCAGAGACCAAGAGAGAGAAACAGTGAGAGTGAGAGACAGACTTCAAACGGAATTGATTATGCAAGTAGAAGGGAGGTATGGGATGGATTGACCAAACCTGACGATCGAGAGACAGCGCCTGAATTGCTCCTTTCCTTCCTTGGCCTGTATCAACCAAGTGTGATACCAAATAGAGAAAGACTTCAGATCGGAAGCTTAGGCAGTGAAGGTATTGACGTAGACCTACGGTGTTCACTCCATTTAAATCGACGTAAAATGACGTCTCTGTCCTCGAAGTACTGTGCCGTAAAAATCAGTCTCAGTTGTAAAAACTGCAATTACAACGTCTAATAGTAAATTACCAAATTGCCCCTCCGTCACTTGAGCCGTTAGGCGTGGTTTCACGCCAGCGCATTCCAGAAACTTTGTATTATTTGGTTTGTATGGAAATTTCTAGGGGAAAAAGACCGGTTGATGAAGAATCTGAAAACCTTTGGACAAAATCTTATTTTTAAAGAGATTTCATTTGAAGTTTTTTTTTTCTCTTCATTTTTAAGTAGTCGATGGATGACATATTAATTAAAGAACAAAATACTGGTCACTCCTCCAATTTTCACTGACTCGACAGTTTAGTCCTTAAGGTTTCAATTTCAACAGATCACTCCTCCAACTTTCACTAACTCGACAGTTTAGTCCTTAAGGTTTCAATTTCAACAGATCACTCCTCCTACAACTTCAATTTCAACAGATCACTCCTCCAACTACATATTTTGAAATTGAAACCTTAAGGACTAAACTGTCGAGTTAGTGAAAGTTGGAGGAGTGATATGTTGAAATTGAAACCTGAAGGACTAAACTGTCGAGTTAGTGAAAGTTGGAGAGTGATCTGTTGAAATTGAAACCTTAAGGACTAAACTGTCGAGTCAGTGAAAGTTGGAGGAGTGACCAGTAGTTTGTCCTTAATTAAAAGATCATTCGCCAAATAACAATGAGCGGTTTCTTGACCGAATGACTAATTTTCATTAGCGAATTCATTGTTTTATAATTTCCCTAATCAAACTAGAAGTTATTAGAGGTGTAAAATTTTAGGGTTTAGAGTTTAGATTCTAAATTTTAGAGTTTAGAGTTTAGAATTTTAGAATTTAAAGGGTTTAGTTTAGCATTTAGAGTCTAGAGTTTAACGTTTTAGAGGTTAGAGATTTTGAGTTTAGAGTTTTAAAGTTTAGAGGTTAGAGGTTAGAGGTTAGGGTTTAGGGGTAATGGGGAATGGGGAACGGGTAACGGAAACGGGGTAACGGAGAATGGGGAACGGGTAATGGAGAACGGATAATGGGGATTGAGTAACTGTGAACGGTAACGGCTGTCCCTAATCGTTATCCATTTACTATCCGTAACGGGTTGATGATGGAACTCGTTCCGATCAAAATAAATCGAATTAGTACTGCAACTGTTTAACCTTGCACATCTACTTAAGCTTCTGTACTATTGTTTCCTGTGCGTTCTTGTTAAACTTTATCTTGTAGATTTCGAGTACAATGTTGCTAATCAATTGTATCAAAAATTGCAAATACAAATTCTCTTGCAGATATCACTGATATGACTTGCTTTTTAGATCACAATAAGAACTAAGAAGACTCAAATAGTTCATAATCTTGGTCACTAGGTAAAAAGATTAAAACATGTCAGGTATTCTGTAGACTTGGTGATTACATAGATTGCTTCAGCTTAAGAATAAACTAAGGCTACAATCCACATCAGTTTTGCACTAGACAAAGCGTTTCCAATGGAGCCCTACAGTGATAAAGGGATTGAATTAATGTAGAAATTCATATTTGCGCTGATTGGCAGATGAACTATGAAGGCTGTAGAATTCCGAGAAGTTAAACACTGCCAACTGCAAGTTTCTGTGTTGCTGACCAACAGATTCAGTAGCGAGTAAAAATGCAGTCTCTACGATTCCATTGCC
This sequence comes from Potentilla sterilis, assembly GCA_963682095.1. NCBI lineage: Eukaryota > Viridiplantae > Streptophyta > Magnoliopsida > Rosales > Rosaceae > Potentilla > Potentilla sterilis. Next base: position 38,929,704 of record OY821764.1, read on the forward strand.
TTTATAAGAAATGCAGTCTCTAGCGCCGATTCCTTGCACTGGAGGTACCTGTTTTCCTCTACTATGTCTGTTGTCAAATTAAGCAGTATTGGACGCTTTGAGTCATAAACTGTACGTTCACGAACTCGCGCAACCCATTTTGCAGCTTCCCACACTCCAAAACTGAAACATGTCAAACATAAAGATCATAAACACCCAGCTAACTATTCTCATTTTGCTGGCTGGAAGTAGCAGTTGAAAGACTTGAATTATAGGGAAGCAAAAATTACCGTGTATTAAAAGACGAGGATATCAATACGGCTGGATAAAGAACATCTTTCTGAATATTGTCATATGGAGAGTAGTCACGTATAGCATTAAAATCATTAATGTCCCCGGGGTATCCAAACTCTTCATAGTCAACAGCTGTGAGCGGTATAATGGGATAGAGAAGTGTGCTCGTTGCATCTAAAAATGGAACCTAACAAATGCAAAAAAAAGATTAATTTACATAGAAAATATGTAAGATTCAGTATGATTATTGTCATCCTTAAGATTGTTCTGCGTCCTTGCAGACATACATACTATACATACTAAGTAGTTTCCCATTAAAATTTTCAAAAGAATATGATGCGACTCTCCTCAAGCTGAGATACCAAAAAAAAGAAAACAAATGTATAGAGCAATAATCCTTTTAACCAAAGCAAGTACATCAACAGTGGACACGAAGATCCATATTTACCTTCAAAACTGCAGCACTAAACAAATGTGGGCACTGATTGATGGCTGAAGCAACTATAAGCCCTCCAGCACTATAACCTGATGCAGCAAGCTTTTTTTCATGGACAATTTCTTTGTCAACAAGGAAATTGGCACAGGATATAAAATCCTTGATGGAATTACTCTTCTTTGTACATCTTCCATCATGATGCCACATCTTACCTCCACCACCTCCACCTCTAGAAATACGATATACAAAAGAATCCTCGTTAAGTGGCAGTATCAGATATATTGAGTAAAATTGCAAGTAAGCTAAACGAAACTTCGCAGTATGTAACCAAACAAACCTAACATCAGCATAGGCAACTATCCAACCACGATCAAGAAGGCTTTTTAACTCACTGCGCCACCTTTTATCAAGTAGCTCAGCATAAGCTCCATGAACATGGAGTAATCCAGGGTTCTGATCCTCTTTCTTGTTTTTGCGAGAGTATACAACAGTTAATGGAACCAAGACTCCATCATAAGATGAGACATTATGCTGTTCACAAGCATAAAATTCAGAAAGATCATTCCACAGCTGCTGATGATCAGGGCTGACTTCATTTGCAGGATTCAAAATATCTAAATTTAAGATTTTCTCGCTGATGCTTGCTGCAGAAGCTGTACCATACAAAACCTTTGTTCTTTCATGAAGGATATTCTGCTGTTGAATGATCTTCCAGTTTCCATTTGACAGGTCATAATCAACAACAGCATCTGGCATCTGCAAGAGAACTCAAAAAAGGGTATATATAGTCCAAACTGTATCAAGAAACAGAATAAACATGTACACAATGCAAAATGAATGTGTAAAAAAATTACGAAGTCTCATACTTTCTTTCATGTTTTGAATGATAGAATTTTAGGAGTCATGACACTGAATGATGCATGTTTAAGGACTTAAGTTGGAAACCTTGTGCTTCTAGCCTTCTACTATATAATGAATCAAAATCAAGCTGGGAAGACATTCGACAATTCAAGATCAGTTGTTTCTCCAACTTAGGGGCACGAAGTACAGTCGCAGAAGTATAACCACAGATTCTTTGCTATAAAACATAACACATTATAATATTATAACACATTATAATATATATATATATATGTAGTTTCTATGCAGAGTTAAGGTTCGTTTTGAAATTAACGTGTGAAGTTCCTTTTTTGACTCATTTTTCGGTCACAATTTCACATCTCCACCGTTCAGTTGTTAGAACCTAATGTATAGATCGTCTCTGTAAATATCATCCATCTTGATAATCGTTTGGCATTTCGTTATGGTGATTTAAACTAACAGTTCAGGTTGAACAAATTCGGTCTGTTCATTGATTTAATATAGTTTCAATATCTTAACGATCACCAAATTGAATGAAATTTGGCAGAGACAATCTATACATTAGGTTCTAACATCTGAACGGTGGAGATGTTAAAATATGCCTGCAAAGTGTGTCAAAATATGAACTTCGTATGTGTATATATATATATATACACACACACACAGTTCCTATATAGAGCGAACCTTCACTCTGAACTTACCGTGCGAAGTTCAGTTTTTGACACACTTTGCGGTCATATTTTCACATCTCCACCGTTCAGATTTTGAACCTAATGTATAGATCATTCCTGGAACATTTCATCTAATTTGGTTACCATTAAGGTATCTAATTTGGATAAAATTTTGCATAGATGATCTATACATTAGTAAAAAAAACATATGAATGGTGGAGATGTGGAAATATGACCGAAAAGTGTGTCAAAAAAAGAATTTCGCACGTTAATTTCAGAGCGAAGGTTCGCTCTGGATATGGACTGTATCTTCGCTATGAAATTAAAGAGCGGGGCTCTTTATTTGACCCACTTTCTGGTCAAATTTCTACATCTCCACCGTTCAATATTTAGGTATATGCGTGTAGATCATCTCGACAAATTATCAGCTCATTTGGTTATCGTTAAGGTGTCAAAACGATAAAAAATCAATGAATAAACTGAATATATTCAGTATGAACCATTCGTGTTAATCACGACTAGAAATGTTTTCAAACAATTATCAAATTTGATGAAACTTTGCAGAAGTGATCCACACATATACTTAAATACTGAACGGTGCAGATGTAGAAATTTGATCAGAAAGTGGGTCAAATAAGAAGTCCCGCTCTGGATAAGAACTATATATATATATATATATATATATATATATATATATATATAGGCCTTCTTGGTTAAGGACCTCCGCACCAATCCTTATGGTGTAGATTTTATATTTTGACCAACTTTTCGATTGAATTTTTACATCTCCACCGTCTAGTCTTTAGGAACTCATGCATAGATCATCTCTGCAAATTTTCAGCCAATTTGATAACCATTAGCATATCAAACTATATTAAAACAAATGGACAGACTGCATTTTGTCAAAACTGAATCGTTCATGTTTATGATAGGAAATTGCACTTTTGAATGTCTTAACGATTATCAAATTGGCTGAAATTTTGCAGACATGATCTATACATGAGTACCTAAAGACTAGACGGTTGAGATGTAAAAATTCAATCGAAAAGTTAGTCAAAATATAAAATCTGCACCATAAGGATTGGTGCGGAGGTCCTTAGCCAAGAAAGCCTATATATATATGGGTAAAGAACAATGCTGCACGATCTTTAGAAGAAGAGAGTGACTCACATACCACAGGTGATGATATTGTAAAGCGCATCTTTGATGAATGGTAATCATAATTTGGTCCGGGTGAAATCTGCGAAACATATTTTGGAAGAGGCAAGAATTGTGGGTGAAGCTCTTTTAGATGAATTGGTCCCTGTTACAACATAAAGTAAGAAAAAGTATGAGAATTATAAGTCAAGGGCATATGTCCTTGCATAATGATTGTTGTTGTCAATTCATGATGGCATGATGAAAACATACCCTAAAGAAGTTGGTATTGTTAACCTACCTTCCCAACAGGCAAAGGTAAAGCAACATAACAAAGTGTAAAGTTTCGCCCTTCCCTTAATTTAAGTACCAAGTGTGTATGACTGAATTCCACATCCTCAACTACCCAGTCTGGGTCACTGACGAATACATCCTGTAGTATACATGACAATAAACATTATGTGGGAATAATCATCAACTTGAGATAATGAGATTGTACACAAACAGTCATGCAGATAAAAGCAGAAAAGATCAAACTTGATACGAAAATCTATTGAACAAAGTAACAATTTCAGAGCCATACACTGATTAAGGAATATAAAAGATGAATGAGCTATAGAACCCATCTAAAGCACGGAATGACAAACCAAATAGAAGAACACAAAAGAAAAAGTGAACACATGGTAAAGCCACAGACCTCCCATATTCTTGGACTGCAGGAAGAATCCACAGGACTGCGAAGGAGATAATGGTTATCAACTAACTGTCCTCCTTTGGCAGCATCTGTAAACAGAAAAAGATATCCTTGGTGATGCTCAAGTATGCAATGCGCTATACCTTCACACTGCCAAACTAAGTTCAGCCCCGACAATGGATCAGCTGCATTTATCAAAAAGACCTAAAGAGATGTCACAATTACTACACCCCGTAAACCGAAATTCACAATTTAGCAGCCAAAAAAGTCATCTTCAAAGCAATACCTTGGAAGACGCAGTAGAGAAGGTATTTACAGTCACAAACCGGAAATCCTTCGTGTGTCTAATGTTGACAAACACATTATTATCCGATTCTTCAAAAACCAAAACGTCCTCATCAGTCGATCCAATCATGCTACAATATATCCTGCTCGAAACAAAAATGCCAAAATCACCACAATTGCATCATCACAAAACAAAAGTATCTACAATGTAAACTTCACACAATACCAACCTGTACGGCCGCTTGTTCTGATCAGTAACAACATAGAGCAATGCCTGCCCGTCTTTGGCCCAAGCCAAATTCGAAACACGCTCCGCTTGAGGCTTGCTACACAATGCACCAGAGTTCAAGTTCCTAACCGACAACCTAAACAAGTCCTTGTCTTTATCATACATTGTATAAGCAATAAACCGATGATCCAGTGAAACTTCTGATAATTCTTCATATGCATAACCTACACAGAATTAAACTAAACTAAGAACCCACAACACAGTAAAAAGAAAGTAACTTTATTTAATAAAACAGTAAAAAAATGAAAATTTACCTCCAAATCTTTGAGCTTCTAAATTGTAATCAATGAGCTTCTGCTCAATTCTCTTACCGGAAGTAAAATCAAACCCAGCCGACGGCGAGTTATGAGAAATGAACTCGTCGTGTAAACTCGCGAGTCTCCGACACAGCACCGGGAACTGCTTCCCTTCCTCCACGCGCCGGTAGTACAACCTTAGAACCAAGCACCAATCTTTGTCACCAAACAACGTTAAACAAAAACATCAAAAGTACGAAATTGAGATCATAATTACGGTTTTTACCATGGTCCGAATTTGAGGGGAGGAGTGGAGAGTTGGAAGGATAAGCGGGAGGCCATCTCGGACTGAAGCTTACTTTGGAGGCGGTCGGTGCCGAACATGACAGCTTGGGTGTAGTTGTCTTCTTGTTCCATGTACATGTCCATGTGTCGCATGGCGACCTTGTCGTTGAGCTTGGACATCCAGCTGTAGGGGTCCTGCCACGTGTGCTCGTGGAGGGTGAAGGTTTCCGGTTTTTGCGGCGGTTTTGGTGGTTTGGGAGAGGTTTCCGGCGGCTTGGGGGGCTTTGGGGCTTTGGAGTGGGCCCACCGCAGACGGCGGAGATTGGGGCGGAGGGGTTTTACGAGGTGGAGCATTCTGTGGGGGTTTAAGTGAAGAGGTTTGTTGGTCTGGGGGGTTTAAGAGCTGAAGATGAAGAGATGGGTCGGGTTAAACCCGGACCATTTTATACAAAGAATTTGTATAAAATAGGGTTTGCAATGAGTGCACCTTATCAAACTCCATTACTTGATTGATCAACTTGATGACTAGAATTGTAATCTAATCATTAATTGATATTGTAATCTAATTATTAATTGATTGTGTTAGGATACCGAAAAACTATTTTAGGCGTCGAAATTTTTTTAGGTGTTAAAATTTTTTTAGGTGTCGAAACTTATCTCTTATCGCATGTGTACATGTTTATTTTCAATTTCATGTACCTAAATTTATCCATCGTCGCATGTGTATATATTTACTTCTTCCAATTTCATATATAAAACGTACTTAAACTTTGATTACATAATATTTTAAGTCAATGAAAACTTAACATCGCTATAAACTCTCAGATCCTTGTTTTAATATGGATCACGCAAAGTATACATTCCATGAAATTTGTCGATGAATTACCACTTATAAAGTACGGACACGATTCGATACGCGGACACGATAAAATGAAATTTTTTCAGACACAGACACGTGGTGGACACGTTAATTAAATATTAATTTTTATATATACATGCACCCACTTCCCCATTTCTCTTCTTTTTCTTTCTTCCCTTTCTCTCTCTTTCTCTATCTTTCTCTCTCCCCGACCCCAGCACCATTTCTCTTCTTTCTATTTCTTTCCTTTCTCTTTCTCTCTCCCCGACCCCCTGCCATTTCTCTTCCTCTCTTCCTTTCTCTTTCCTCTCCCCCCGACTCAGCCGAGCCCCTCCAGTCCTCCACCGACAGTCGCCGCCTCAGGCTAGCTCCGCCGTCCGGCTACCGTTCGGCTCGCCTCCTGTGCCGTTCGACTCGTCTCTCCTCTCTTGTCACGTCTGCGGTGGTGATTCAAGGCGAATCGCCGCCTTTTAGACGTACGAAGATCGAGAAGGTTCGACTGTGTCGAACCGGAGCTCCCTCCTCCGGCCACCAATCGACCCGATTCCGGTCGGGAATCAAAGGTCTCGGCTTGTGTAGCAATTTCACGAAAGGAATTGATCTACTTTGATCCAGGTAAGGAGAATTTTCGAATTGAAATTCTAGGGTTTTGATTCTGCCTGCGTGTCCAATTGTGTCCAAGCCGTGTCTGAAATGTCTGTGCGTATTTTGGCGTGTTCTTCCGTAGCCGTATCCGATACGTATCCGACACGCGAGGTCGGGGACGTGTCCGTGCTTCATAGATTGCCACTAACCAAAAGTATTAAGCATACATGCATAGAATCTAGGTGCTTTAACAAAATTGTTTTAGATGTTAATCTAGGTGCTTTAATATTAATTTGACTAATTGGGCTTGAAGTCTTGATCTAGAACACTTGATGTTAGACCATCCACTATGAGGTGGTTGCAAGCCCAAACATAATGACTTACCGACTTTTAAACAGGGTTTAATTATAAAAGCCTGTTCTGACTTCTGGAGAGAAGATTAGCATTCTGAATTCAGAAAGCACAATGAGAGAAACTGAAGAGCCTTCTTCTTTAGCTGCGAAATCTCCTAGCTTCTTCAAGATTGTTCTTGCCAGCGCCCTTCGTAATGGGAAGATTGTAAGTCCCTCGCAGTTCATCTTCTTCCTTGAAGCTGCATGCATGTTTTTTATTCATACAAAAGGTTTACATATATTTGCACTGTATCAAAGGGCTTTGGTAGTTTGGTTAATGCAAAACTGGAGGGTTTGTCTATCCCGATCAATGGCCTAATAGCTTTCCAAACAAGTAAAGCTAATCTCTTGAAAGGCTTGATATGGTCAAATCAAGAATTTTTTCATCATTAGTAGTCTAGGGCCTAGAGGGTTGAAGTAAAAAACGAATGTGTGGGATATTTTCAATCAGGATAGGTTTTGTTACATGCACTATTGCATTCACATGTATGTTTGTTTTCTTATATACCTGCTATAACATTTCATGTGTAATTTGAGAAGTCATGTACAGGAAATTCCAAGGGCATTTGTGATGGAGCATGAAGATTGTTTGGCAGAGTCAGTATTGGTTAAGGTTCCTTGTGGAGCAGAGTGGCGAATAGGATTGACAAGGTGTGATGGTGAGGTTTGGTTAGAGAAGGGCTGGCCAGAATTCGCAAAGTTTTACTCCTTAGACCATTGATACTTATTAGTTTTCAGTTTTCAGTTGTGAAGGTGGTTATTCCAGTTTGCAAGTGCAAATTTTTGGTAAGAATACTCTGGAGATCAATTATGCAATGAGTTCAAGCCATGGTGTGAGGGAAGAACATGAAGATGATGATGATGATGATGATGCTTCTATTGAAATATTGGATGTGATATCCTCAAATAAAAGAGGAAGAACAGAATTAGCAAGCCTTTGGCCTCATAAGATGATGAAGACAAAATCAGGTGATAAAGCTGAAGGGAATTCCTACCCGAGAGGTAAAACTAAAAATCAAGGAATGAAGCATCAAAGAGAAAACATAACCAATGGTACTCCTAGTTCCCCGAAAAATTTAAAGTTGCATTATTACACATGGAATTTATTTATTTTTTGTTTGAATTTCCATGCAAAGTTCTGTTGGACTTCTTCTATCTTTTTATTTTGTAATTTCTCCTGAAGTTGATTGTGTTCATTACACAGAAGGGGGAAGCAAACCTTCTGTATCATCATCATCTCTAGAGGCCAATGAGCCTAATGGCAATACAAGAGATGGAGCGTTTCTGAGAGCTACAAGTTTCATATATAGTAATCCACATGTTGTAGTCAGAATGCAGAAATCATACCTATCAAGATACTTGGTAAGCTTTCTCAACTACCTGCTCGGATAGACTCTGGGACAATTTACTCAATGTCAATCCCATGCCAGTTTGTATGTAAACTGTTGAGTGAAACAGGTCCAGGACAAGGGAGTATGAACTCGTTTAATTATAAATTTGTCTTTCTGTTTGTAGAGAATACAAGGAGCCTTTGCGAAGGAATGTGTTTGTGCTAGAGGTTCTCGCACTGTTAAGCTACAGAATTCAGCTGGGAGAACTTGGTCTGCTAGGTTCAATGTAGAGGTGTATAGTACGGAACACCGACAAGGAAGAGTAGTTTGGAAATCAGTTGTGCAGGACAATCATCTCAAAGTAGGGGATGTCTGTGTGTTTGAGCTGAAAAAGGGATGCAAAGTTCCAACGTTTATAGTTCACATATTCCGAGCTGAAGATGCCAATTGATGTTTAAGGCCTTCAAAATTATCTGATACCTAGCTTATGATCAAATGATGCTATAAAATATTTCCAGCCTTCCTTGACAATTTTTGTGCTACGTACCGACTCTGTTTGCACCTAACAAGTACTTGAAACTATGATTAGCATACAGTCAAGATGTATCCTGTTTGTAAGGAAAGTCTTCAATATATCTGAAACTGCATCATGACTCCTGAGTCTTCTTTGCCAACAACTTGTTATTCTTTCTGTTTCTTGGTCACAATGCTTACATTACTTCATTGAAAAACTGATGTAATGAGAGCTCCCGAACCATGACCAAATACAACAAGATAGAAAGGTTACTGCGGGAAAAAACATAGGTAAGAACCCATTTTTACCTTGGTTTGAAGGTAGGAGTAGTCATGATGGACAAAGTGACAAACTTTTGCACAACTGCACACTTAATGGAAAGAGTTTGAAAGGGAAATCTATCTACCTACATAGGATAGTATTAAAGATGAGAGAGAGGAAGTAAATATATCCAACAAAAAAAGAGGAAGCATTGGCTTCTTATACAGCAGCTTCAGTTGTCATATATTCAAACTCTTAACTGTCCTCTTGAAGCTTGAAGAAGAGTGCATTCCAACTCACTGATCTAGATGGCTTCTCATGGGCGGTGGAATCATCAAGGCCCTGTGTTTCCAGTCACCACTCCAAGCTTCATGACAATAGTCTTGGCTCAAGCACTTGAAGATGGAAAACTTGTTAGTTGAAAAGCTTTCTTTCATCTATTTCAGCTTCAGAGTTCAACTTTCCTTCATATATAATTTTCTTTTATCAATTAAGTTGTAGGTTGCAAACTTTCTACAACACTTTTCCATCTTCTTCACTATATATGTTCAAGAAATTTTTGTTTGGTAAAAGTGATGTTCAAAAGTTTGAAAGTTCTTTGATATTTCTCTCATTCTAGTGTTGGAAGCATCCGAAATGATTACTCATCTTAATAGATCTTTCCTTTTCCTGCTACCCTATAAATATGAAATTTGTTTGGGTATATTTATCTTGTAGTTGTTCACTCAGAACTCAGAAGCACAAAGGTAGAGAGAAAAGTAAGAAAAAATGATTGTACATGTCATATATGCTGTAAACTGGATGCATATGCTTTGTATTTTCAGTATATTTACTGATCTATGGATGATTACCTTATTTTCCCATCCCAAATAGAAGGGTGATCAACTGTGCTATGTTGTTAAGATTTTCTTAACAAGTTGTTGCCAGGTTTTGGTTTCGGCTTGGTATACTTTTGCCAGATGGTGTTTGTCTAGTGCATGTAAGATGTAACTACAGCTTTATGGCTAGTTCTTTTTTAATCATTTTGATGGTTAGCATCGCTAATTTGATTTCCAAAACAGAATTAGTTTTTGAAATATCTGTATGTGACTAGTGTAGCCTTCTTAGATTCTATGTGCTAAATTATTAGTTTACATGAATGGGGGACATTATGCTATGTACAGGAAATTCCAAGAACTGTTGTGAGGCAATATGGAGATATTCTGGCGGAGACGATACTCCTCAAGGTTTCTAAAAATGCCAACTGGGTAATGGAGTTGACAAAGAGTAATGGCAAGATTTGGCTGCAAAAGGGTTGGCCTGAATTCGCAAGGCATTACTCGCTGGTGCATGGTAGCTTACTCCTCTTCAGCTCCAAAGGGGACTACTCACGTTTCAGGGTACAGATCTTTAAGAGGAACACTTTGGAGATAAACTATCCACCTTTGGAGATAGATTATACACCGACTTCAAGTACCAGTGTGGAGATGAATCATGCATCTAATTCAAGCCATGATGATGGTGCCGATACTAATACTGACGATGATGGTCCTGATACTGATGATGAGAATGATGTCAACGATGATGCTGATGCTAATGATGGGGATGCAGGATCTGGTGAATCTCTTGAGCTTGTGGACTAAATGTTATGTTTATGTTTCATTTTTACTACTATTGAACTTGTGTTGGATTTGATGTCGTGTGGAATCAGTACTGGTTCTAGAGTTTGAATTAATTTGGAGTTACATTCTTAATTTTTTTGGAATGGTTTCTTTTGGATGAGCATACATCGAATGTTTTCTAGTGTTGGAATATATGTGGTATTTCCTGCATCTATAGGAATTCAATTCTTATAATCAAAATGTAGAGTCTGATGATCTGAGCACAGTAATACACAGATTCTGCAGACTAGTTTCCTAGCTCAGATGTAAGTTTATAGTTGGCAAAAAGACAAGACAATAAGCTTTTAATTTCTTGTACCGTTTTGAGCTCCTTCATAAACCAAGACAACTGCTGTGCCAACCTACCAACCTAAAGCTACCAAAGGAATTTACTCTTATATCAATTTATACTAAAAACGTTGAGTATTTTTTTTTGACTGAAATACTGAATATATAATTATAGATAATTCCATTGCTGATACTATTGCACTATGAGCCATGAGAGGTACATAAACCATTGCCTCTAGTACTATTCCATTGATGCTATACGTTTATTAACTTCTTTTTTCTGTATACTATTACATACACAAAGTTGTAATGTGGTAGCTAGCTAGAACCTCAGGTAATCCGATCAGTTTGTTAATGAAGCCTCATGATCGATTGAACTTCTATGTCCATAGTATCGATCTATTGATATGTAAACTTCTGTAACAACTGTGTAAACTAAGCGATTTCATACTGATATAAATATTGCTATAGTGGAGCGACTGGAGCCTAATTGTCGATCTGCTAGACGTGGTTTCAACTTTCAAAAGTCGATTAACATGGGATACTCAAATCTCTTGTATATAAAACTGAACCTGTGTGCATAATTATGAGAAAGGTAAGCAACACTCCATACATAAGCTAAATCACCCTATAGAAATGCATGGAAGTGCAACGGGTAAGTGGTGGAGCTTGTTCGTTTAATTTTTTTATTTTTTTTATTTTTTTTTCCAAAATTATCAGCAAAAACGAAAGGTTTGATATGATTACATTTCTCATCGAGCTTTGTGACTACACACATTTCTCATCAGCAAAACGGTGCAACCTGCCTGTCCTAACTTACCATGAGAAGTTTAAAGGGTGCAGGCATGCACTTATAAAATCACAGTTACTCCATGCATAAACTAGTGAGAAAAGCTTTCGAAGATCGGAAATGAGTACTTTTCGGCTGGCATTTTCTGCCACTACTCCCAGATTTTTCAAGGTTATTGTGGAGGAAAGTTCTAGCATCAAACTGGTAAAACTAGCATGCCTCTCTCTCTCTCTCTCCGAGTGATATCTAATAGGGCACTAATAGGGGGTCTTAATGAGGGCTTGGATTTGTGGCCTCAATCTTACGTGGCATGTCATGTCATCATGACACATCAACAATTAGAAAAGCCATGCCAAATCATTCTAATGTAAATAGACAATCATATCCCTCTCGATCCAACGGTTCTCCATCATTATATATTTTTCAATAAAAAAAATTATTGAGATGAATTAGTTACCTTACATGAACTATATTAAATATATTTAAGGGTTTTATGTACGATATTTACTATAAAAAAAAATTGTTTTAGTTTATCAATGAGGAAGTTATAATTCTTTACTTTTATATTTAATTCTTGACTTTTAATACAATTAATTCCTTATTTCCGTCTCCATCAATACTTTAATGCGTTAGCTATATTTGATGTATATAGCGTATATTCTCTATCAAATTATTTTTTTTCATCAAAAATTTAAAAAGAAACAAGTAAATGTAAATCGAATTTATTTTGGACGAATTATATATGTATATATTTGATTTTCTTAGACGAATTTATTTTTTCTTGGAACCAATTATATATATATATATATATATATATATATATATATATACTTTCAGTTTAAATAAAAAAATATATCATATATATATATATGATGTGTACTGATGATATTGCATGCCACATAGGATTGAGGCCACAAATCCAATGCCTCATTCAGGCCTCAAATCATTTTTCTATCTAATAAGTTTGATATGAATGTTCTAGAGTGTTGCTATTGGGACCTCCACATTTGCTCATTAGACTTCCAATACTTTCTACACCTCTATTATACTTTTGAATATAAGCATTTACTCACTAGATCTCCATTCAAATTACCGAAATAACCTTAAATATATTATTCACATATATTTCAATAACTTACTCATTCAACTTCCTATTCACTCACTAGACCTCTATTTCTTAATATTTTTTTTTCTTTCATGTGTAAGATCTAATGAGATAAATCAAAACATAAGATATACAAATATTTCAAAACACACTAGCATATGCCCTTGTACTATTTCAATAGTTACTAGTGTGTTGCAAATATATTTAAAGTCTATATATATATATATATATCAAAACAGTTGACCTTTTTTTTTTTTTTTTTTTTCATGTTGTAAACTTATTAAAATATATGCGTTTAGTTTTCAACACTTACTTTGACCTTATATTTTGTATATGCGCTTAAACATGTATAATTATAGTAACTTTATGTCTCATTAACAATTTTATAATTTTTATATTCGCTTAGTTTCAGCACTTACTGAAATTGGAAAATAAATTTGATTAGGAAAATAATAAATTTGGAAAGTCTATAGACAATAAATATAATACTTTTTTTATACACTTATTGTCCTCAATAGTCTTTATGCAAGAAGATACAAATGTAATTCAATAATTGAAAATAGAGGGAGGTCAAGTGAGCAAATGTGGAAGTTCCAATAGCAACACTTATGTTCTATCGTGCAGAAAATTCCACCAAAATTTGTGCTGAAATATGGACTTTAAAACAGGGCTTTTATAATTAAACCCTGTTTAAAAGTCGGTAAGTCATGATGTTCGACAATTATGTTTAATAGTAGGGTAAAAACCTATAAAAGGGTACCTAGACTATTGCGAAAGGTACTTTTTGGTACTTACGAATTTTTTCTACCTGAAATGGTACCTCAACTATTGAGTTGTTACCTAATATGGTACATCCGTTAGTTTTTCCGTTAAAGTCGCCTACGTGGCATGAATAAATACTCAAATTATTAAAAAAATATTTTTTAGTACTTATATATATTTTTATAATACTTCAAATAAAATCTCTGAATTTAGTTTATGATACCAAAACATATACTAGTTAAACTCATAAATAAATTATTATTATTATAGAAAATGTCCATTTAGTACTAATTTGACCCCTTCATTACCCATTCCAATGACAATCTTATTTTCTTCCCCTATTCAACATAAGGTAACAATTCATATTACCCATTTCAACAAATATTTTCAACCACTACCAGAAAAAAGGCTTTTGCCGACGAAAAAAAAAAAAACAGCCGACGAAACCAATTTTCGTCGGCTATTCTCAAGAATGGCCGACGAAAATTGTTTTCGTCACTAAAAAGAAAAAAATCGTCGGCTATTCCCCTAGAATGGCCGACGATTTTTTTTTTGTCCCTAAAAAAAAAAGTCGTCGGCTATTCCTACTGAATGGCCGATGATTTTTTCTTTCGTCGCTAAAAAAAATATTTCGTCGCCTATACCCCCTAGAATGGCCGACGATTTAAAAATTTCGTCGCCTATTCTCTGAAAGTATAGCCGACGAAAACTTTAGTAAGTTTGGCCGACGAAATTGTCATTTTCGTCGGCTATAAGTCTATATATTTTCATATCAAAACCCGGTTTACTGCAGATTTAGGGTCCGGCGTCCGAATGACGATTGTGATACCATTTCGGAAAGGGAACGACGCCAGGAATCAAACTCGTTGCTTTGCCACGATATGTGAGCCTTTTCGGGCTTTCGAGTTCGTTTAGGGTCTCAAAACGGCAGTTTAATATGTTTTCAAGAGTTTAGCCGACGAAAATTATATTTCGTCGGCTAAACTCTTGCGATCCGCGCCTTTTCATTGTTCGCCGTTGGATGACTCAGATCCGACGGCTGTTGATCTTCCAAAGTATAGCCGACGAAATATTGTAAATCGTCGGCTATTCTCTCTGCTTTAAATCTTTCAGCCCGCCTTTTTTCTCTCCTCCTCCGGAAAAACTCCTCCTCCGCTCTCCTCCGCCGATCTGCGTCTCCAATCCGCCGCTCTCCTCCTCCTCCTCCTCAAATCGGCGCCGGCGTCCTCCTCCTCCTCCTCCTCCTCCGGCCTCCTCCTCCAAAGCATAATTTAAGCTTCGCCACGATGTGTGGGCCTTTTCGAGCTTTCGAGTTCGTTTAGGGCCTCAAAACGGCAGTTTAATATGTTTTCAAGAGTTTAGCCGACGAAAATTATATTTCGTCAGCTAAACTCTTGCGATCCGCGCCTTTTCATTGTCCGCCGTTGGATGACTCAGATCCGACGGCTGTTGATCTTCCAAAGTATAGCCGACGAAATATTGTAAATCGTCGGCTATTCTCTAAGTTTAGCCGACGAAAATTATATTTCGTCGGCTAAACTCTTGCGATCCGCGCCTTTTTATTGTCCGCCGTTGGATGGCTCAGATCCGACGGCTGTTGATCTTCCAAAGTATAGCCGACGAAATCTTTTAAATCGTCGGCTATTCTCTCTGCTTTAAATCTTTCAGCCCGCCTTTTTTCTCTCCTCCTCCGGAAAAACTCCTCCTCCGCTCTCCTCCGCCGATCTGCGTCTCCAATCCGCCGCTCTCCTCCTCCTCCTCCTCAAATCGGCGCCGGCGTCCTCCTCCTCCTCCTCCGCCGATGTGCGTCTCCAATCTGCCGCTCACCTCCTCCTCCTCCTCAAATCGGCGCCGGCGTCCTCCTCCTCCTCCTCCTCCTCCTCCGGCATCCTCCTCCTCCTCCTCCTCCTCCGGTCTCCTCCTCCAAAGCATAATTTAAGCTTCGCCACGATGTGTGTGTCTTTTCGGGCTTTCGAGTTCGTTTAGGGCCTCAAAACGACAGTTTAATATGTTTTCAAGATTTAAGTTTTCTAATTTATTTTGTTTTAAACCATTGCTTCATCCTTCAAATGCAAAAATGTTGTGAAATAAGATATGACCGAAATAATGAAATACGTCTACGGTTGAAAAATGACAAGATTCTGATAAAATCTGAGTGTCGAAAGATGCGGTCAAAGGTTTTATTCTTTCGTTTCCCTAATGGTAGCGTTACCTTCAGTAAATATTTTGAGGAAAATTTTTATACGATTAGTTGCATCTCATCGATTTGAAACTATTATCTGTTGAAGGTCAGGCAAAAAAACGTCATTTAGACAGTCCAATTACCATTTCTAAGCGTTTAGAGGTTTGACTCACCCGGTTGACCGTTCCGATCGAGCCTTTAACGTTGTCAGCTGAAGTTGGATTTTTTTCCATACATGTATTTAATCTTAACGGTGATATCTGACGGTTGGAATAGATTTTCTAAACTTTTAGATTCAAAATCAGAACATATGCACTAATGTTCCTTAACTTGTTTACTAAGTGTTTTAAGTGAATGTATAGTTTCAAATAGTTACTATACGTAGACTCTTCAAATGCAAAAATGTGGTGAAATAAGATATGACCGAAATGATGAAATACGTCTACGGTTGAAAAATGACAAGATTCCGATAAAATCTGTGTGACGAATGTTGCGGTTAACTGTTTTTTACCTTCGTTTTCCTATGGGTAGCTTGACGTTCGGTAAATATTTTGAGGAAAATTTTTATACGATTAGTTGCGTCTCATCGATTTGAAACTATTATCTGTTGAAGGTCAGGCCAGAAACCGTCGTTTAACTAGACTAATTTCCGTTTTTAAGCGTTTAGAGGTTTGACTTAGTGGTTTGACCAATAGTTTAGCCGACGAAATATAATTTTCGTCGGCTAAACTTTTGCGATCCGCGTCTTTTTATTGTCCGCCGTTGGATGACTCAGATCCAACGGCTGTTGATTTTCCAAAGTATAGCCGACGAAATATATTAAATCGTCGGCTATTCTCTAAGTATAGCCGACGAAATCTTTTAAATCGTCGGCTATTCTCCTTCTAAATCTTTTAAATCGCTTCCTCCCGCCTTTTTTCTCTCCTCCGGCCTCCGGCCTCCTCCTCCTTCTCCTCCTCCGATCCGGTATTTTTTTTTTGCCCAAAATACAGTTATAGCCGACGAAATTGACATTATTTCGTCGGCTATAACTTTAAAATATTAATATATTCCAACGAAATAGCCGACGAAATAGCCCAAATCGTCGGCTATACTTCAGAACAAATAGCCGACGAAACCAAATTTCGTCGGCTATAACTTAAAAATATTAATATATTCCGACGAAATCGTCGGCCATACTCGAAAATAGCCGACGAATTTCGTTGGATATTTGACCAAGCTTTGGTCGACGAAATCATTTTCGTCGGATATTTGACCAAGCTTTGGTCGACGAAATCATTTTCGTCGGCCATAATTCGTCGGCCAAGGTTGGAATGGCCGACGATGTCGTTTTTTTCGTCGGCCATTACTTTTACCGACGAATTATAGCCGACGAAATTTTCGTCGGTAGAAGGAATAGCCGACGAAAATTTGGAATAGCCGACGAAAAAAATTTCGTCGGCTATTCTGTCAAAGCTGGTAGTGAACCCTAATACAATTTTAATTTTTTTCTTCCCTTTTTGCCCTCACCCTTTGTACACTCATATGAAGAGAAAGTGGAAGATAGAGAAAAACCCTAAACCCAAACTCCGCCGGCGTCCAATGACCGGTCGCTGGATTCAGGTCACCCAATTATTTTGCCGGAATTTTTTTTTTTCGCCAAATTTTTTTTTTTTTTCAATATTAAATTACTGACTCTGACTTAAGTATGTTACTGACCCCCAGTAATCAGATTTTTTCGCCGGATTTTTTTTTTTTCAATATTACTATAGCCGCCGGATTCCAGTCACTTGACTCAAGTTACTGAGGGTCAGTAATGTGATTACTGGGGGTTAGTAATGTGATTAATGGGGGTCAGTAATAGATTAACGAGTGTCTTTAATGTGATTACTGGGGGTCAGTAATTGATTATTGGGGTTCAGTAATTTGATTAATGAGGGTCAGTAATCGATTACTGAGGTTCAGTAATTTGATTACTGAG
This sequence comes from Potentilla sterilis, assembly GCA_963682095.1. Classification (NCBI taxonomy): domain Eukaryota; kingdom Viridiplantae; phylum Streptophyta; class Magnoliopsida; order Rosales; family Rosaceae; genus Potentilla; species Potentilla sterilis. The sequence goes on from OY821764.1 coordinate 38,947,540, forward strand.
GGTCAGTAATATTTTGAAGGAAATCAAACAAATAACTATTTAAACCCAATTAACCCAACCCTAATGCCCTAGCCTAGCCCCGCAACCACTACTCTTCGGGGTGATTCAACAGAGACCAAGAGGAAGACTGCTCCGCCGTTTCTTCAAGACCAGCGTCGACCCAACAGCCTTGGCCGACGACACGACCACCCAAATCGAACCGGATCGGCACCACTGACCTCAGATCAAGATTGATCTGGGCACCCAAAATAGCAGATCGGACCACCCAGACCGATCACCTCTACTCCTCCGTTCCCAGCCTCCAGATCGGACGCCCTGTGCTCGAACCCCAACCCAGATCGTCACCTCGACCCGGAATCAGACCACCCACGGCTCGCCTCGCGACAACTCCACCCAGTCGTCCCAGTCTTAACGAGTCCAGCCCAGGAACAAACTGCTGCACATGAGGGAGATGGAGAAGAAGAGAGAGGGTTGAGATCTTGATTTGTGAATCAAAGAGAGATTATGTCACCGTCGAATCAGAAGCTTGAGCTCTTCGTCTTCGGATCCACGACTCGGTCTCAGCTTCGATGATTGTGGTTTATTTGTGTTGTTGTCGTCGACGGCGGTGCCGGGCTCAGAGAGAGAGAGAGAGAGAGAGAGAGAGAGAGAGGTGAGATGAGGTGAGATTTGATGGTTAAAAAGAGGGAGGAGAATGAGATACTAGATAAGATTTTCAGGAATTTGATAGTTTTAGTGTAGGGTACAAATGTCTTTTTAGTAAGATTCATTCAATTGGGTATGTAATATTGAAATGGGTAATTTTTAACCTGTTTTTGTGCAAATGGTCATTATCCCTTATTATTATTATTATTATTATTATTATTATTATTGTTGACAGTAGCCAGTAAGAAGAAAGCAGGGCGACCGCGGGACAGTGCCCGATTCAATGAGCATATCGGACCTTTTCCGCGCCGGATTAGGGAATCAGGAAGGTCTGGTAGCCTAAGGCCCCTGAAACTGGCGTATTCAGGAACGAGCTGCCCGTATCAGCACCTGGACAGTTTCAAGTCGCAGACGGGCACAAGGGGCTATTCGGATGCCACGTGCTGCAACGTGTTCCAAGAGACGCTCTCGGGGGAGGCATTGAGCTGGTTCTACGAGCTGCCGGTGGACTCGGTTGAAACTTTCGAACAGTTGGCTGACAAGTTTATCGGCCGGTTTATCCTCAGAGCCAGGATAGCTCAAACGTCAACGATCCTTTTCGATTGCATGCAGGCTGACCACGAACCGCTGCGCGCTTTCGTTAACCGGTGCCAAATTGCCACGGCCGGGGTCAGAAACCTGGACAAGAAGTTCACGGGGATGGCCTTCAAACAGGGGTTAAGGCCCGGAGAACTTTCGTACAACTTGCGAGTGCAGGAGCCGCTGGGGTATGATGGGCTGATGACTGTGGCCGTCAGGCATGCTCAGGCGGACCACGAGACATATGGGGGTAAGGCACCCAAGCGAAGACCGGATGATCTACTGTCGCCACCTCCCCGTGAGAGCAAGACCGGGCGGCTAGATCGCAGCCGTGCGCCTATAACCACCAGGAAAGCAGAGGTACGGGAGGAGTGGCAACCCCGACGAAGCAGTGACAGCAGTTCCCGGCCGGGGAGGAGACCACCACTTGTGCGACCGACACAGCCAGCGGCGGCTGCGCCAGTAGAACGACCACCGCGGGCCCTAGCCATTATGCCAGCAGAAAAGCCCGAAGATCCAACCCGTAGGACCGGCGATCCAAGACCCCAGAGAGCAGTTGTAGGCGGTCGAGCCCACCCGAGAGAATCAAGAGAGAACCGACCGGGAGCTCGACAAGTAGGAACCATAAGCACCTGACCTCCAGGAGGGATCGAGGTACACGGAAGCATAAACATGATACATGGCGGGGGCCATATAGATCATCTCACCCGGAGCTCGAAGAAGCGGTGCTTAAGGTCGATCCGGGGGAAAGAGGTGTATGCCTTTGGTGGAGGAAGCGGCCAAGCCACCAAAACCGGATGGAAGTCGGTCACTTTCTACAAGGAGGAAGAGCTGGAGGATCTAGTCCAACCGCACAACGACCCCTTCCTCATCACGGTCCAAATAGACCACTGGATAACCAGCCGTATGTTGATCGATACCGGAGCCTCTGTCAACGTGATGTTCCGAGACGCATACAAAGGGCTGCAGAGAGGAAGGAATAAGTTATCCCAGGATAACGAGCCACTTATAAGCTTCTCCGGTGAGGTAGTCCAGCCTTTGGGATCGGATTACCTACCACTGATCTTCAGCGAGGGAAACAAGACAAAAAAGGAGCACCTTGAATTCATCGTTGTGGACTGCCTGTCATCATACAATGGCATAATCGGTAGGCCAGGGTTATGGAAACTGAAGACATTTATAGCCGGCCATATGCTGATGTTGAAGATGCCTTCACCGGCCGGTGTCATTACCCTGCGCGGGGACCAGAGGCTCGCCCGTAAATATTATGCGGAGGCCCTAACCCACGGGAGGAAGTGGGCCGAGGTCTTCACGGCCACTCAGTTAGCACCAGTGCCGGATCTAAGTATTGACCCCCGCGATGACTCCAATTCAGTCAAGAAAAAGCTAGAGCCACCTTCGGCCGTGGAAGAAACCGAAGCGATCTGCATTTCGGTAGACCACCCGGAGTGAAATGTGATGATAGGAACGCAGCTCGATCCGGTTGTCAGGCAAGAGCTCATTGCCTTCCTCCGGGACAACAGTTTAGTCTTCGCATGGTCCTACGAGGACATGCCAGGCATATCCCCGGAGATAGCCGTCCATAAGCTAAATTCATTGCCCAACGTTCTCCCGGTGAGGCAGAAGAGGAGGTCCTTCAGTCCGGCAAAGTATGAGGCGATCAGAGAGGAGATACAGAAATTAAAGGGTATAGGTTTCATCCGGGAAGTCCAGTACCCTCGCTGGCTCGCTAACGTGGTCATGGTGCCGAAGAAGGGAACCGGCCAGTGGCGTATGTGCGTGGATTTCACCAACCTAAACCGGGCGTGCCCAAAGGACAGCTTCCCGCTCCCCCGGATTGATCAGCTTATAGATTCCACGTCCGGCTTTAAGCTGCTCAGCTTCATGGACGCCTACGCCGGGTACAATCAGATTAGGATACATCCGGATGATGAGGAGCACACATCATTCACAACCAACCGAGGTACCTACTGTTATAAGAGGATGCCGTACGGTCTAAAGAATGCCGGGGCCACCTACCAGCGGACGGTGAACCGAATGCTGGAGCAAGAAATGGGTAAAACCGTAGAGGTTTACGTAGATGACATGCTGGTCAAGAGCTTGATTGCAGGGGCCCACGTCCGGGATTTGGCCGTAGTCATCGGCAAGATGCTCAAATTCGGAATGCGCTTGAACCCGAAGAAGTGTATTTTCGGGATTTCAGAGGGCCTGTTCCTAGGCCACATCATCAGTCAGCGAGGGATAGAAGCCAACCCGCTGAAGGTCCAGGCAATTCTAGATATGGAAACGCTAGGGGAGAGAAACCAGGTCCAGAAGCTGACCGGCCGGTTAGCCGCCCTTGCCAGATTCATCTCCCGCCTAACCGATAAGTGCGCCCCGTTCTTCAAACTGCTCAAGGCACAACAGACTAGGAAAATCCACTGGGCGGCAGAGCATGAAGCGGCATTCCAATCTATCAAGACATATCTGTCTGCAGTGCCTCTCCTATCCAAGCCAGTGCCGGGCGAGATGCTATATCTCTATATAGCCGCATCCGAAGCGGCCGTCTCCGCGGCTCTCGTCAGGAAGGAGGGCACGCTTGAGCTTCCGGTATATTATGCGGGAAAGGGACTTACTGGAGCCGAGGGCCGGTACCCCGACATAGAGAGATTGGCTCTGGCCCTGATTGTTAGTGCCAGGAAGCTCCGACACTATTTCCAGGCTCATTCCATCACCTTATATACCAATCACCCTCTGCGGCAGATCCTGCAAAAACCAGACACCAGCGGTAGGCTCGTGCGGTGGGCAGTTGAGCTGGGAGAGTTCGACATCACTTATGCCCCGCGAACGGCCATCAAGGGACAGGCAGCCGCGGACTTCATATGTGAGCTCACCCCAATGGTGGCAGAAGTGCACCCCACCCAGTACGAGGACACCGACGCAATACGGACCATAAAGATCGAACCAGCCCTCCCCAACGGCTGGAAGCTTTAAGTCGACGGCTCCGTAACGAGCAAGCGGAGCGGAGCCGGTGTCATGATAACCTCGCCCGATGGCCAATCATACGAGTATGCCTTACGGTTCCTATTCAGCACCTCAAACAACGCTGCCGAGTACGAGGCCCTCATAGCCGGTCTGCAACTGGCCAAGGAGCTGGGAATCCCGTCCATGGACATATACAGCGACTCCAGCTTAGTGGTGAACCAGATGAACGGATTGTTTGAGGTCAAGGAACCCCAGCTATCCTCCTACCAGGCTCTGGCCAAAACCCTGATTGAGCCGTTCCAGGGCGCCACGATCCAGCACATTCCTTGAGAGACAAATAGGCACGCGGATGCCCTCGTAAGGTTGGCAACCGGAAACTACCCTCCAGAGTACCAGAGAGCTAAAATTGAAACTCTCCAGAAGCCGAGTATAAGCAAGACCATCTCCGAGATATTTGCGGTGGAAGAAGTGCCACCAAGCTGGATGGATCCAATAGTCAAGTATCTGACTGACAAAACCAGCCCCCAGGATGCGGCGGAGGCCAGGAGGCTACACCTCCGGTGCGCCCGGTACGGTCTCCTCAATGGTCAGTTATACCGAAGAGGGCACAGCTTCCCCTAGCTGAGGTGTGTGACAAAGGAGGCAAGAGAGGTTATCATGCGAGAGATCCACGAAGGGGTGTGCAGTAATCACTCTGGCGCAAGGTCATTATCTCACAAGTCGCTCCGATCGGGGTACTTCTGGCCAGATATGGCAGCAACATCAAGAAAAATTACAGGCGGCTGTCACAAATGCCACATGTATGCCTCTGCACCCCATGCTCCGGCAATCGCATTGTCAATCCTATTAGCACCATGGCCGTTCGCGCAGTGGGGATTAGACATCATTGGCCCTTTCCCGATAGCTGTGGGACAATACAAGTACGCTATCGTAGCAGTGGACTATCAGACTAAGTGGGTCGAGGCAGAACCTCTGATAAAGATCACCGAGGAGCGAGTGAGAAAATTTCTATGGAAGAACATCTACTGCCGGTTCGGGGTACCGCAGACTATTGTCACGGATAATGGAACACAGTTCAATAATGCCGATCTTATCCAGTACACAGCTTCCATGGGGACCCGGATGTTGTTTGCCTCAGTGGCACACCCGCAGACCAACGGCCAGGTAGAAGCAGTCAACAAGATTATCAAAACCCTTCTAAAAAAGAAGCTGGATGCCAAGAAGGGATGCTGGGCTGAGGAACTCCCTGCGGTACTATGGGCCATCTGGACGACAGCAGCAGAGGCAACAGGAGAGACCCCGTTCTGCATGGCATTTGGAAGCGAAGCGGTGCTTCCTGTGGAGACCAGCATACCCAGCGGCAGGGTCGAGAATTACGACGCCGAAACAAACGCCGAGGGCGTACGGCTCAACCTGGACCTTATAAAAGAGCGGCGCGATCAAGCGCATATGCGAAACCAAGCCTACAAGCAGCGAGTCGCCCGGTACTATGACAGAAGGGTCCGGGAAAGGAAGCTACAAGTGGGGGACTGGGTTATGAAGAGAGTCCAGAAAAAACCGTTGGCCTTGGAACCAACGTGGGAAGGACCCTACCAAATTACCGCAGCTGTGGGCCCAGCAACATTCCACATTATAGATACCGATGGCATCTATTCCACCCGCCCCTGGAATATTCAGCACCTGCGGTTCTATCCTAAGTAATATCGCTCATAAAGGGACAATAGTATTAATTGGCATCAATATTGCAATGCGCAGTTTGTTCATCATCAATAAAGCTGGTTACAAGGCACACATATAGGCAAGCCAAAAGGAAGCAGTTAGTTAGCGCCTCCGGAGCCCCCAATCCCTGGCCCGCCACCTTTTAAAGTTTGCTCTTGCTCTACCATCTCAATCAGGGCTATGTCAGCCTCCATCCGCTCAGCATCAAGCCATCCTTTCTCCCTCCACTCCAGATAGGCATCGCTTATGCCCTTAGACCGGGCCTCCTCCAGCATCTCCTCAAGCTCCACCGACTCCCGGAAGTTGTCGACAGCCTTATCGGCCACCTCAGCAAGCTGGGACTCCGTGAGCTTCTCCCTTCCCTGAGCGACTACTGTAACCTGGGTCTGCAGCTCCAAAACCCTCTCTTCCAGCTCCGCAACCCTCCCTCCCCGGGCAGCAGCCTGTTGATCGGCCTCCTCCTTCTCCCGCGAGAGTTCATGATGCAACCGAGCGGTTTCTTCTTTCTCCCGCACAAGCTCGGTGCTCAACCGACCGACCTCCTCTCTTTCCTCAGCAAGCTTGGCTTCCGCCACGTCCACCCGCACACTCAGCTCCTCCACCCGCCTCTCCAAAACTGCAGCAGACTCCCCTCTGGGCTCCGTGGCATAAAGGCTATAAGCTAGCTGCCAAACGTAAACAAAGGAACATTAGCTTACATCACTCCAGGGAAAAGGAAGCACAAGAAACACTTACCTGAAGAACCAGTTCCATGGGCTTCGTCCTACTCTCGCCCGGTTGCTCCGTCCCAGGGCCCTCACGATCAAGTCCCAAGGTTTCGATGGCAGATGCTACGAACCTACCAAAGCCATGCCCGGAACAACGATCGGCCTCCGGTCCTCGACTCCTTCGGCCGCCCACTCCCCCGGCCGGAGCTACTGCCCGCTCGATCGATCCAGCCGAGCTTGACGCCTCGGCATCAAACGTCCTCGCCCTCTTCGCCGGAGCTTCGCCGTGGCCGCTTTGGCGATACCCAGTCGTCTCCACCGTTTCCCTCTCCCGCGAGGTCCGTACCGCCATCGGTCGCGCCACAGGTTCTGTACCTGGCAGGGCCACCGAGTGCACTTCCCGGATAAGGAGTGGGGAGTTATTCTCACCACCAGGCCGCCTGCCATAGTGAGAGTCCGGAAACACGAGCAGCACAGGCTTGTCATGCTCCCTGCGCTTCTGGCTAACCGGATCAATGTCGGTTTTCGCGGCCCTCTCCCCCATCTCCATCAACCTCGGGGCCACAAGCTCTTCGTCCGGTTCAACAGTCTCCTCGCTCCGAACGGCGAGCCGGGAGGCGTTAGCTACAAACCGATCAGCCGAGCAGTCAGAATACAAGCAACCATGCAAAGACAAAACAGTGCAAGATACCTTACCAGGTTTCCTTCCCATCTCGCATATCTCCAGCACATTCCACCGGATGAAATTATAAGAGCTTCGACTCAGGTGATCCCAGCAAGTAAACAGTCGGTATATCCGTTGCTTCTCCAAGTCGCCCAACCAGTACGTCTGTTCTCGATCGATCGACTGATAAGCCCCGGACACCTGATAGCCCCTCTAAGTATGCTGCCACTTGCCACCGGCCAGCACCACCGACCTCCTCCAGACATCTGAGACCGTCGACGGCAGATGAGTGATGGCAGGACCGAAGTCCCGCGCTGTAAAATTCACACAACCGCTGCACTGGGCCTTTCTGCAGTAAGAAATCTTGTACAGCGCCCGAAATTCATTAACCGTGGGCCAGTCCATATAGCTCAAACTGAACAGACACCCAAGGCCAAGCAGTTGCCTCCACTGGTTGCTCGGAAGCTGGGCCGGGGAAAGCTTTATCGAGCTCAGCATGTACTGGACAAATGGCAGCAGCGGCAGCGATAGTCCGTGTCGAAACTGATCGTCGAAAACGGCAACCCAACCCGGTTCCGGATTACAGGCTAGTTCCCTGGGACGCAGGCCTCGAAGCTTAATGGAGTTGTCGATATCCCACTTCGCCCGAAACTCCCTGATCTCTCTATCATTCATGCTTCTGATTGGCTCATCACAGAAAATCACCCTATCACCATCCAGCAGCTCATGCCGCATAGGCCCGCGGTTTGCACCAGCAGAATACGCAGATCTCCCAGACGCCATAAACCCTAAACAAAAGAATTCACCTCTGAAGCACAGACAAACAACAGGCAAAAAGTAGCAAGATGCGGCGGGAGGAAATCCGAGGGGATGATAAATAGGGCAACAAGAAAAGTGAGGCAACCCCAACCGTGGATCCCCTCCATCTCAGACCGCCCCCTGCCAACACGTGTCCCAACAATCAATAAGGGATCTCATACTATCATAACTGATGAGACTGATGGGCTCTCCCCTTTATTGCATGTCCGCCACCTGTCCCACTTGCAAGCGACAATTGGGGGAGATAGGAGCGCACAACGAGGCGTCAATTCCCAGAAAGCCAACCTTGAACCAACTGGCTCCGCAGCCTCTCACCGGCTATGTTTTTTTTTAAAAAACCGCTTCCAGAGCATCGTCCCGGGTACGAGCCATCCGCCCGGCACCATGGCAGTTCGCGGTTATGATCTTTCAACCGGCTGCATGGCTTCTTCGCTGCATGTCTCTGGTGGACTCGTCTCGATATGGCAGGACGCCCGGTCGACGTCCACCCAGCTGCATCTCACCGGTTATGATCTTCCAACCGGCTTGAAGACCTCCCACCGGTTATGATTTTTCAACCGCTTCGAGAGCATCGTTCCGGGTATGAGCCATCCGCCCGGCACCATGGCAGTTCGCGGTTATGATCTTTCAACCGGCTGCATGGCTTCTTCACTGCATGTCACTGGGGGACTCGTCTCGATATGGCAGAACGCCCGGTCGAGCTCCGCCCGGAACCATGGCACTCCACCGAACAGGTGACATTCAACCGACTCCAAAGCATTCTACCTGTTGTCACTTTCCTTCCCCTACGAGCAGGAACGAGCCAGCAACAACTCGAGGCTTCTAAAATGCATGGGCTTTATAAACCCGGGCGAGCTTACATCTAACCCATGTACTCTTGTCCAGCAGGATAAAAACCATGCATCACACTGAACTGTGATACATTTGGGGATACATGGCGAGACTCGTTATCTCAACGCCACTCCACCGGGCAGATTGTTTCTCTAACACAGAACAAGTCTCCCCGCAGGCTAACAAACCTGCACATTTACCTCAACGCTTATCCAACAAAAGCTGAGAAGAACTAGCAAGCGTGGACCGATGCCTCAATACGGCCGTAACACTCTCCGGGGTACCTGTTAGCTTAGTCCACGCACCAACAGGCCATCCCGTAGGCTAGCGCACTCTGGGGGCCTCGCACCGATATGGCAGGACGCCCGGTGCGAGGTCCAGACTGCAAGTTCATCCGGGACTCGTCTCGATATGGCAGAACGCCCGGTCAAGGTCCCGTGAACTCCGCCTCGCACCGATATGGCAGGACGCCCGGTCGAGGTCCAGACTGCAAGTTCATCCGGGACTCGTCTCGATATGGCAGAACGCCCGGTCGAGGTCCCGTGAACTCTGCCTCGCACCGATATGGCAAGACGCCCGGTCGAGGTCCAGACTGTAAGTTCATCCGAGACTCGTCTCGATATGGCAGAACGCCCGGTCGAGGTCCCGTGAACTCCGCCTCGCACTGATATGGCAGGACGCCCGGTCGAGGTCCAGACTGCAAGTTCATCCGGGACTCGTCTCGATGTGGCAGAACGCCCGATCGAGGTCCTGTCAACTCCGCCACATACCAAGCACAGCCCAACGCCCGGTCACGCCCAATCTTCAATCCGGACTTGGGGGACTGGGCACCGTTGGGTCGGTAACCCCGTGGGTCTGCGGAACAAGAGCAAGACAGACTTTAAGTCTCTATTCAAGATTACACTTGACCGGGAACTTGGGGAACTTGTTGACAGTAGTCGCAGAGAGGCTACAGCAGGCCCACAGACCCACAACAAGTGCACCAGGGCCCGGCCCGAGGCCCGGGACCGAACCACCAGCACCCGGCCTCGGGGTCCAGCGGTCTATCCGGCTGCCAGGGACCCTGGGACCGGGGGCGCCTGCCTGCCAAAGAGGTCACCAGAACTGCCCTTCGGAGGGAACCAGTCCCACATCGAAGGGTGAGGCCAGCCCTCACCCCCAACCACCTATATAAGGGCCCCAACTACCCTAATTAATAGGTAACTTATCTCACTCACCGCTTACATACGTGCTCAAGTTATATATATTCCAAGTATACTAACTTAGGCATCGGAGAGGAGAAGACCGGCCCGCCCGGTATTCCCCTTAGTAAGCAGGTTTGCAGGAGATCGAGTTGGATTCATCTGTATCTACCAGGCCCCCGGGTTTAGGCAGAAACAATTATTATTATTATTATTTTGATAGTAATAAAAAAATATTATTATTCTGATATATCAATATTTTCTTTGTAAAAAAAATCTACAAATTTGTTCAGTTTATAGAGGAAGTCCAATATTTGGTAATAGAATAATATACGTTTATAATAATAGTATTTATAGACATCTCTATCATTAGTATACAATACAACATATAACTATATATTATGTTTATAAAAGAAAGTATATTTAAGAGTTATAATAAAATAATATGTGTGTATGTGTTTAAATTATATATCTCTAACCATTGATCATAAACTAAATTTTGAGTTTAAAAAAATAAACTAAATTTTGAGTTTAAAAAAATATAGGTACAAAAATTTCTTTTTGAAATAGCTCAGGTACTATTTTGGGTATTTACCAAATTCAAATTCATGCCACTTAGGCAATTTTAACGGAAAAACTAACGGAGGTACCATATTAGGTAACAGTGTAATAGTTGAGGTATCATTTCAGGTAGAAAAAATTTGTAGGTACCAAAAATACATTTGGCAATAGGTTAGATACCATTTTAGATTTTTACCCTTAAAAGTACAAATTCCACCAAAATTTGTGCTGAAATATGTTTATCAGTTTTGTTTAATCACTCACTAATAATAATTAGGCAAAATAGCCAAAATGCACCCCGAACTTGGTTCAAATTGTCAATTTACACCCCGAACTTGTAATTGCGAAATTTTACATCCTCAACTTATCAAAACTGCTGATTTACATCAAATTAAGAGTCATATGCCTAGCACATGAGGGGTATTTTCATTATTTTATATTTATTTTATTTTTTAAATAAATTACACAAAGAATTTATTTTTTGTACAATTATGTCTACTTACTCATAATAATATATATATTTTTTCTTTTTTAAAATAACGCATATCTTACGTGATATAATTTGTCAATAAGAAAAATTATGTGGATAACTAATAAGAAATTGTCGAACCACTATTTTAATTAATAAGAAACATGATATAATTTGTCTAAGACTAAAGAACTCAAATATCTAAACAAAAGTAGTATTTAGATATGTTGACGGTAGCCACAGAGGGGCTACCCAGGCCCACAGACCGGCAGTCGCTACACCCGGGCCCAGTCCATGGCCCGGGACAGGATCGTTAACACCCGGACCCGAGACCCAGCAGCCTACCTTATGGCTAGGGGCCCGGGAGCCAGCCTGCCGAACAGACCACCAAAGCTGCTCTTATGTATGAATAGAAGGGGATCAGTCCCACATCAAAGAGTAAGACCATACCTCACGCTCGACAACCTATATAAGGGCCTCAACTACCCTCATTAATAGGTAACCAACTCTCCAACCACTTATTATTCCAGCTTAAGTTATCCATTTATCCCAACGGTACTGACTTAGGCATCGGAGAGAAAAAGACCCACCCCCCCCCCCCCCCCCCCCCCAGTATTCCCCTTAGTTAGCAGGACTTGCAGGAAGGAGTCACACCAAGATCCACCAGTCTCTGTCAGGCCTACGGGTTACAACAGAAACAATTGACGCCGTCTGTGGGAAGATTTTACGAAAAGTTTTGTTGCTCTACTGGAGGGTAGAGCCCGATCGATCCTTCGGAAGGTGATTTAAAATCAAGTTCACGTTCCAGACACCATGGGGAGAGAAAAGTTGAAAACTGGCGCGGGAAGGCCGGAAGAGGTACGGCGGGCCCAGAACCCTAGAGCTGAGGTCGATGTGAGCTCTGTCTCGGCTCTCGACCGGGACAGAACCCTCGATCACCGGGGCTCAGATAACGCCGCGGGCCCCGACCAACGTAATGAGAAGGAAAAGATGAAAAAAATGAAGGAAGAAGTCGCGCGATTGCGAGAAGGGGGCGATCGGGATCGACTGAGGGCGGATGCCCGGTACCAAAAGTTGGAAGTTGTGAACATCGCGCTATTAGTGAAGAGTTCCCGCACGGCCCGAACTAAGTAAAGGTGAAGAGTTCCCGCACCTAGAGGTGAGACAGCCTACGGGGAGGAGAAAGATTGCGCATTTGCCAACATCACTCTTTCCGGAAGCTCCGAGGAATTTCGGGCCGGCTGAACCCCCGCACCGGATGAACTTAGCACCGGGCAAGCAGGACAGCTCGACGGCGAGGGCGCTTCAGACGCTCTCCACCTCGGTGTCAGATATGAAGGCCCAGATGGAGGCCAAAGAGAGAAAAGCAGCCAGGCTGCCCGCAAGTGCGCGCTTTAATGAACGGACGGGACCGTTTTTCCGCCAAATGCTGGAGCCCGGAAGAGCGAACGTGGGGAAGTCGTTAAAACTAACGTACGCCGGAACGGGATGCCCTTTCCAGCACCTGGACAGCTTTAAGTCACAAACGGACGTTAAGGGCTATTCTGATGCCACGTGCTGCAATATGTTCCAAGAAACGCTCTCGGGGGAGACGTTGTTGGGCTGGTTCTATGAGCTGCCGATGAACTCGGTAGAATCGTTCGAACAGCTGGCGGATAAGTTTGTCAGCCGATTCATCCTTAGAGCCAAAGGGGCCCAAACGTCAACGGTCCTTTTCGATTGCATGCAGACAGACCACGAACCACTACGCGCGTTTGTTAACCGATGGCAAATCGCCACGGCCGGGGTAAGGGTTAAGGCCCGGAGACAAATCCTCGATAAAAGGATTGCCGAGATGGCGTTCAAGCAAGGGTTAACGCCCGGAGAATTTTCTTACCTCGTATGAGTAAAAGAGCCGCGGGGGTATGACAAGCTGATGGCCATGGCCGTCAGGCACGCCCAGACTGAGCATAAGACGTACGGGAATCGGCTGCCCAAGCGAAGGTCGGACGACCTGTTACCAACCCATCGGGAAAACAAGACCTGGCGGTAAGACCGGGGTAGTAAACCTACGACCGTCGAGAAAACCGGAGTATGGGGCGATCAGCGACCCCGCCGGAGTGGCCACGGGATCTCATGGAAGGGTGGAAGATCCACGCCTCTGCGCCCGGCACAGCCCTTGGCAGTAGCACCAACGGAGCAGCAACAGCAGCCCTTGGCCATAATGCCTGCGCGGCGACAAGAGCGGACCCTGGTCATCATGCCAGCGGGAAGGCCCGAGGGCCCAACCACACTGACGTCCTCTTATGAAAACATCTTCAATAAAAACAAAGGGGCCATTCCCCCACCGAAGGCGAGAGCGCACCCGAAGGGAAACATCACCCGGGAGCAATCCGAGAGGTATTGCTCCTACCATGACGAGGCAACCCACCGGACTAACGACTGCCCAGCCCTGAGATCGGCAGTGGACAGCCGAGTCCGGGCAGGTAATCTGCAAAGGCATGGGCAGGGCGCCCGAAACGTGGGAAGCATACGCACTAGAGTCCCCGGGCGGATCGAGATGCATGGAAGTATATACACGGGGGGGCCCACATCGATCGACTCACCGGGAACTCAAAGAAGCGGTGCCTAAAGTCGATCCGGGGAAAGGAAGTGTATGCCTTCGGAGGAGGAAGCGGCCAAGCCGCTAAAACCGGATGGAAGTCGGTCACATTCCAGGAGCCGGAGGATCTAATTCAACCGCACAACGATCCCTTCCTCGTTACTGTCCAGATAGATCACTGGATAACCAGCCGAATGTTAATCGACACCGGGGCTTCTGTCAATGTAATGTTTCGAGAAGCGTACAAAGGGCTGAACCGAGGGAGGGGCAAGTTATCCCAGGATAAAGAGCCACTGATAAGGTTCTCCGGTGAGGTAGTCCAGCCTTTGGGGTCGGATTACCTGCCGCTGATCTTCGGCGAGGGAGACAGAACGAGAAAGGAACACCTGGAGTTCATTATAGTGGATTGTCTATCATCATACAATGACATAATCGGCCGGCCGAGATTATGGAGGCTGAAAACGTTTATAGCCGGCCACATGCTGACGTTAAAAATGTCATCCCCCACCAGCGTCATCACCATACGCGGGGATCAGAAGATCGCCCGTAAATATTATGCGGAGGCCTTGGCCTACGGTAGAAAGCGGGCCGAGGTCTTCACGGCGTCTCGACAAGCGCTGTTACCGGACTCGGATATTGACCCCCGTGATGACACTGACTCCGACGAGGAGAAGCCGAAACACCCGTCGGCTTTAGAGGAAACCGAGGCGATCTCCATCTCGGAGGACCACCCGGAGCGAACGGTGGTGATAAGAACGAAACTCGCCCCGGACGTCAGGAAAGATCTCATCACCTTTCTCCGGGGGAACAGTTCAGTATTCACATGGTCCTATGAGGACATGGCAGGCATATCCCCAGAAATAGCCGTCCACCAGCTAAATACCCTGTCCAGCATTCTCCCAGTAAGGCAGAAAAGGAGGTCCTTCAGCCCGGCGAAGTATGAGGCGATCAGAGAGGAAGTGCAAAAACTGAGAGGCATGGATTTCATCCGAGAGGTTCAGTATCCCCGCTGGCTCGCCAACGTGGTTATGGTCCCAAAGAAGAGAACCGACCAGTGGCGCATGTGCGTTGACTTCACAAACCTAAACCGAGCGTGCCCGAAGGACAGCTTCCCGCTCCCCCGAATAGACCAGCTTATAGACTCGACCTCCGGTTTTAAACTACTAAGCTTCATGGATGCCTATGCCGGATACAACCAAATAAGAATGAGCCCGGACGATGAAGAGCACACCTCGTTCACAACTGACCGGGGGACCTACTGCTACAAGAGGATGTCTTACGGTCTAAAAAACGCCGGGGCCACGTACCAACGGGTGGTAAACCGCATGCTAGAACAAGAGATGGGTAAAACGATGGAAGTCTACGTGGATGACATGCTGGTCAAAAGCTTAACCGCAGGAGCCCACGTTCGAGACTTGGCAGTAGTCATCGGTAAGATGCTCAAGTTTGGGATGCGCCTGAACCCAAAGAAGTGCATTTTTCGGGATTTTGGAGGGCCTGTTCCTAGGCCACATTATTAGCCAGTGGGGAATAGAAGCTAACCCGCTGAAGGTTCAGGCGATCCTAGACATGGAGACACCATAGGAAAGGAACCAAGTCCAAACGCTGACCGGCCGTTTAGCCGCATTGGCTAGGTTTATTTCCCGCCTGACCGACAAGTGCACCCCGTTCTTTAAACTGCTCAAGGCGCAGCAGTTCAAGAAAATTCACTGGGCAGCGGAGCACGAGGTGGCATTCCAGTCCATTAAGGCATACCTGTCTGCAGTACCCCTCTTATCCAAACCGGTACCGGGCGAGATGATGTACCTCTACATAGCCGCATCGGAAACAGCCGTCACTGCGGCTCTCGTCAGGAAGGAAGACACGCTCGAGCTCCCGGTGTACTAGGCGGGAAAGGGATTTACCTGAGCCGAAAGCCGATACTCTGACATCAAAAAACTGGCTCTGGCCCTAATCGTTAGCGCCAGGAAGCTCCGGCACTATTTCCAAGCTCACTCCATCACCCTGTATACCAATCACTCTCTGCGGCAGATCCTGCAAAAGCCGGAGACTAGTGGCAGGCTGGTACAATGGGCAGTCGAGTTGGGAGAGTTCGATATAATCTATGCCCCGCGAACAGCCATCAAGGGGCATCAAGGGCCAGGCTGCTGCAGATTTCATATGCAAACTCACCCCGATGGCTGTGGGAGCGCATTTCGATCGGCCAGAGAGCACCAGACCAACTGAGACCATAAAAGTCGAACCGGGCCTTCCCAGGGGTTGGAAGTTTTATGTGGACGGTTCTGTCACAAATAAGCGGGCGGAGCCGGCATCATGTTAACCGCACCCGATGGTCAGTGGTATGAATATGCCCTACGATTCCTTTTCAATACTTCCAACAACGCTGCTGAGTATGATGCCCTTATAGCCGGCCTGCAACTCGCCAAAGAAATGAGAATCCCATCCATGGAAATATACAGCTATTCAAGCCTAGTGGTAAACCAAATGAACGGGGTGTTCGAAGTCAAGAAGCCTCAGTTGGCCTCCTACCAGGCGTTGGCCAAAACCCTGATTGAGCCGTTCGATGGCGCAACCATTCGGCATGTATCCCGGGAGGCAAATAGGCATGCCGATGCCCCTGGCAAGGTTGGCAACCGGGAACTACCCACCAGAGTACCGCAGAGCTAAAATTGAAACTCTTGAGAAGCCGAGCATAAGTAAGACCATCTCCGAGATATTTACGGTAGAAGAGGCTCCTCCGAGTTGGATGGATCCGATCATAAAGTACTTGGTTGACAAAATCAGCCCGCAAGATAAAATAGAGGCCAGGAGGTTACACCTCAGGTGCGCCAGGCACAACCTCATCGGCGGCAAGTTGTACCGAAGGGGACACAGCTTCCCCCATCTGAAATGCGTAACAAAAGAGGCGGGAGAGGCCATCATGCGAGAAATCCACGAAGGAGTGTGCGGTAACCATTCTGGTGCCCGATCCCTGTCTCATAAGTCGCTACGGGCCGGGTACTTTTGGCCAGACATGGCAGCAGCGTCGAGGAAAATTTTGGGCGGCTGCCACAAGTGCCACATGTATGCTACTACACCACATGCCTTGACAATTGCATTATCAATTCTGCTGGTCCCGTGGCCGTTTGCACAGTGGGGGCTAGATATTATCGGCCCTTTCCCAACGGCTGTAGGACAGTATAAGTACGCCATTGTAGCCGTTGACTATCAGACTAAGTGGATCGAGGCGGAGCCCCTAATCAAGATTACCGAGGAACGGGTAAAAAAGTTCCTGTGGAAAAACATCTACTGCCGGTTCGGGGTACCGCACACCATAGTTACAGACAACGGGACACAGTTCAATAATACCGATCTCATCCAGTACACGGCCTCTATGGGAACCAGGATGTTGTTTGCCTCAGTAGCACACCGGCAAACTAACGGCCAGGTTGAAGCGGTCAACAAAATCATCAAAAATCTCCTCAAGAAGAAGTTAGACGACAAAAGGGGGTTGTGGGCTGAGGAACTCCCGGCGGTCTTGTGGGTAATCCGCACAACAGCAGCCGAAGCAACAGGGGAGACCCCGTTCTGTATGGCATTCGAGAGCGAAGCGGTACTCCCCGTAGAAACTGACATGCCCAGTGGCAGGGTTGAGAATTATGAAGCTGAGACAAACGCCGAAGGGATACGGCTCAACCTGGATCTCATTGAAGAACGGTGCGACCAAGCGCACATGCGAAACCAAACGTACAAGCAACGGGTCGCTCGCTACTATGACAGAAAGGTACGAAAAAGGAAGCCGCTGGCCTTGGAGTCAACGTGGGAAGGGCCTTACCAAATCACCGCTGCCGTAGGCCCGGTGACTTTCCACATCATAGATACCGATGGCATCTACTCCACCCGCCCATGGCATATTCAGCACCTCTGGTACTACCCTAAGTGAAGTCACTGCCTTAAAATGGACAGTGTTGTATATTATTAATCCAATAAATCACTAGTTTTTTCCAACAAAGCTAGTTACAAAATATATACATATATTGAGTATCGGCCGTTCCTGCCTCCCGGGGCTACGAGAAACCATTAATCAGCGCCATCGGCGTCTCTAATCCCTGACCCACCGGCCTTCAGAGACCGCTCTTGTTCCAACTTCTCGGCCAAGGCTACTTCAGCCTCCATCCTCTCGGCATCGAGCCAACCTTTCTCTCTCCACTCCAGATTAGCATCATGTATACCCTTCGCACGGGTGGTCTCCAGCATCTCCGCAAGTTCCACCGAGTCCTGGAATTCATTAATAGCTCTATCAGCGGCCTCGGCAAGTTGAGACTCTACATACTTCTCCCCCCCTCCTTCAGGACCGTTGTTACTTGGGCCCGTAGCTCCAAGTTCTTTGCCTCTAGGTCCGTTACCCTCCCGGAAGCCTTGGAAAACTTGGCTTCCAGCACGGTTGCCCGCTGCCTAGCTTCGGTCAGCTGCATCGTGAGGTCCTCCACCTGCTTCTCCAAGGCCGGAGCCTCCTCACTAGGTTCAGCAGCATAAAGGCTGTGAACCAACTGGTACAAGTTCATGAAACAAGTACGTCAGTTCGTAAAACAAAAAGAGAGAGAGAGAGTGTAGAAGAACCTTAGCTTCACACCGCGGTACAGTTAGACTTACCCGTAGACCCAATTCCACAGCCTTCTTCCGGCCATACATCCCTGGGAGCTCCACGGTCAAGTCCCAAGGCCTCGATGGTAGCAACCACGAATCTACCAAACCCACCATCACCAGAGCCAGGATCAGCTCCCGCCTCACCGGTTTCCTGGCTTCTTCTACCAGCGGTTTGCTCCGCCAGGGCCAATGCTGACCTTTCTCCTGCAGAACTGGACGCCCCGGTCTCAAACATCCTTGCCCTTTTTGCCGGAGCCTCCCCAACATCGCTTTCACGGTACCATATCACATCCGCTGCCTCTCTCTCCAGCGGGGCTCATGCCCCCACAGGCCGCAGTAGAGGTCCCGGATCTGGTGTCCCCACCGGCCCCACATCCCGAATAATAAGCGGGACACTCTCCTCACCACCCGGTCGCCGACCGTAGTGGGAATCTGGAAACATGAGCGGCACAGGATCCTTATGCACCGTCCTCTCTAGGGTGTCAGGATCTACAATAGTTTTCGAGGCCGTTTCCCCCATCTCCATCAACCTCTGGGCCACAAGTTCATCATCCACCTCAATGGTCTCCTCGCTCCGAACAGCAAGCCGGGGGGCATTAGCTGAAAATCAATAACCCGAACGGTCAGAATAAAAATACGACTGCACAAAACAATAGTGCAAGACACCTTACCAGGTTTTCTCCCCATCTCGCATATCTCTAGCACGTTCCACCGGATAAAATTGTAAGAGCTCTGACCCAGATCATCCCAACAACCAAAAACCCTGGCTATCCGCTGTCTCTCCAAATCAATCAAGCGGTATGATTGATCCACGATAGCTCGATAAGTCCCGGGCACTCGGAAGCTCCTCGAGCTACGTTGCCACCTACCTCCGGCCATCACAACTTGTCTCCTCCACACATTTGAAACCGAAGACGGGAGGTGAGTGATGGGAGGATCGAAGTCCCGCGCGGCAAAATTCACACAGCTGGTGGCTTGCGCCTTCTTGCAGTAAAGAATTTTATACAGCGCCCGGAACTCATTCACCGTGGGCCAGTCCATGTTGCTAAGATTGAACAAGCACCCAAGACCGAGCAACTGCCTCCATTGGTTGCTAGGAAGCTGGGCGGGGGAGATGTTTATCAGGCTCAGCACGTATTGGACAAACTTAGGCAGCGACAGAGATAGCCCATGCCGAAACTGATCCTCAAAAACGGTAACCCAACCTTCCTCCGGGTCGCAAGCCAGTTCTCCGGGATAAAGACCCCGAAGCTTAATGGACGAATCAATGCCCCACTTTGCCCGGAAATCCCTTATCTCGCTAGCAGTCATGCTCCGGGTCGGCTCGTCGCAGTAAATCACCTTGTTACCATCCAACAATCGGTACCTCACGGGCCCTCCTGCTGGCACACGGCCGGCACCGGCAGGACTGGCTGATCTCCCAGATTCCATAGACCTAAAACAAAAGTTATCCTACGCACAGTTAGCTGTTGACGGGAACAGACAAAACACCCAGCAAAATAACAGCACAGACAGAAACGAGGAGCCAATCTTCAACAAAGTACGACAGGAAGAGAGGAGGGAGGGGCAAAGTATTTTATAGGCGGCAAAACTACACTTTGTTGACAATTAGGGCACTCAAAAAGGAGAGGCAACCCCAGCCGCAGATCCCTTCCATCTCAGACCGCTCCCTACTGAAATGTGCCCCAGTATCGGTAAAATCCCCACGCCATCATAACTGATGGGGCTGATGGGCTTTCTCCTTCAATATATGTCAGCCACTTGCCTCGTCTACAAACGGTAGTTGAAGGAGATGGGGATGAGAACCGAGGCGTCCAGTCCCCCACCACTTCCCCAAGCGCCAACCTCAATTCAAGGAAAGTCATCCCATCGGGTCACTGCCGTTGCCATCGGCATCCCATCGGGTAATATACATTCCATCGGTTATGTGGCATTCCACCGGCTCACAGGCATTCCATCGGTTATGTGACATTCTACCGGCTCACAAGCATTCCATCGATTATGTGGCATTCCACCGGTTCACAGGCATTCCAACGGGTAATATACATTCCACCAGTCTCATGACCTTGCATTACATAGGGTCCGTGGCATTCCATCGGTTTAGTCACTTTCATTCGCGCCTAAGGGAACAGACAAGCCAGCAACAACTCAAGGCTTCAAAACATCAGGCTTTATAAACCCGGGAGAATTGTTCCTCTAACACAGGCCAAATCTTTCCGCAGGATAGAAACCCTGCACATACATCACGCTTGTACGAACAAGGGCTATGACACGATCAGTGGTACACCCAACAACAACCGAGTCACTGGCCGGGAGAATTGTTCCTCTAGTACAAGCCAAATCTTCCCGCAGGCTAGAAACCCTGCATCACACAAAGCTGTGAAAAATATGGGGGACAAATGGTCGGGCCACCCTACCGGGAGAATTGTTTCTCTAACACAGGATAAATCTCTCCGCAGGCTAGAAACCCTGCACATAACCACACGCCTATAACGTTCCGGCTGAGAAGAACTAGCGGATGTTGACCGGTGCCTTAACTCGGCCGCAACATCCCACCGGTAGATCTGTTGGCTCGCACCCAACAGGTCTCCCCGCAGGCTCGCAACCCTGCACATTACCCCACGCCTATTCCAACAGAAGCTGGGATGAACAGCGGGTGCTGACCGGTGCTATAACATGGCCGCAACCCCCCACCGAGAATTAAAAACACAGGACATATTCTCCGATTTGTACCACGATGGGTAGCGATTTTCACTAGGGGACTCGTTCCGACATGGCAGTTCATCAGCCGGACCCTCCCGGAGCATTTCATACTTGACTCGTTCCGACATGACAATTCACCGGTCCAGTCCTTACGGAACATGGCATGGCGGATTTCAACGCCACATTATCATCCCATGCACTCGTCCGGGTTCACCCCGTTCCATATGCATGGCACGACGGAACTCAAGCACCATCACCACAACTCATACTCATAACTGTTGCACATCATCATGAACAGGCATTCGCATCACCACACACAACCAAAACAGGCTTTCTGCTAGAACGCCCGACCAAGCCCAATCTTCAACGCAGACTTGGGGGACTGGGGCACCGTAGGGTCGGTAACCCTGCGAGTCTGCGGGCCTGCAGAGCAAGACATATTTAAGTCCCCATTCAAGATTGCACTTGACCGGGAACTTGGGGGACTTGTTGACGGTAGCCACAGAGGGGCTACCCAGGCCCACAGACCCGCAGCCGCTACACTCGGGACCGGTCCATGGCCCGGGACAGGATCGTTAACACCCTGACCCGAGGCCCAGCAGCCTACCTTATGGCCAGGGGCCAGGGAGCAGGGGGCGCCAGCCTGTCGAACAGACCACCAAAGCTGCTCTTATGTATGAATAGAAGGGGATCAGTCCCACATCAAAGAGTAAGACCATACTTCACGCTCGACAACCTATATAAGGGCCTCAACTACCCTCATTAATAGGTAACTAACTCTCCAACCACTTATTATTCCCGCTTAAGTTATCCATTTATCCCAACGGTACTGACTTAGGCATCGGAGAGGAGAAGACCGGCCCACCCGGTATTCCCCTTAGTTAGCAGGACTTGCAGGAATGAGTCACACCAAGATCTACCAGTCTCTGTCAGGCCTACGGGTTACAGTAGAAACAAGGTCATAAATACAATGATATAATTGTAGAAAATATTGTACAAAAATAAATTTCATGTGTATTTTTATTAATAAAATGAAATAAATATAAAATAACGAAAAATACCCCTCATGTGCAAGGCATGTGATTCTTAATTGGATGGAAACCATTAGATTTGACGGATGAGGTGTAAATCAGCAGTTTTTGACAAGTTTAGGAGGTAAAATTTCGCAATTATAATTTCGCAATTATAAGTTTGGGGTGCAAATTGACAGATTATGCCCAATAATTAAGACACAATTTAATCTCTATTTAAGTTATTAGAAGTGGAAAAAGCTGTTCATCAGGGTTTTGAGATTTGTGCAGTAAAGATTCAGTTAAAAGCAGATCATGCGCTGGATTGTTCACCATTCTAGTTTTTAGAGAGAAGTTCTTGGGTTTACAAAGAAAACTCAAATTCAGAACAGGACAAGAACCAAATCAAACACTACCATTTCTTTTGAAAGTTCAGAAATGGTTTCTCTTGGCCAGCAAACATTTTGTTCTACCAATCCCCATTTCTTCAAGGTTATTCTTGAGGATACTTCTGTAGATCTCAAACTGCTAGTCTTCTATGAAGGATGCTCTATTTCTATTGACTTCTGTGACATGCATTAACTATTCGATCGAGCATATATGATATGTTCTTGCTAGATAGAAATGCAAATGATTTGGTTTTCTTTTGCATATGTTACGTTTGCAATTGTCCTATTGCATAATTCTGTACATTCAGTTGCCTGTAATATCATATGGTTCATTTTAGATCATCAGGTAGCCATCTGTAGACTGTCAATCTAGCTGATAGATTAAGAGTTGAAATATTGCAATTTGGCTATACGTTTTCTTCTTGGATGATTCTGTTGTTGCCCTCAAAGAAATCTGAAAATTTTCTTTTAATTTAGCATGAAACATTCTGTTGTGCAGAAAATTCCAAAGAAATTTGTGATAAAGTACGGTAAGGATCTCTCAAATTTGGTCTGTCTTAAGCTTCCTAGTGGCTTTGAATGGGAAGTGAAACTGATTAGATGCAAAAGTAAGGCTTGGTTTGAAAAGGGTTGGCCGGAGTTTTACAGGTTTTGCTCTCTAGCCACGGGAACTTCCTAGTTTTTCGTTATGAAGGGTATTCTACATTTGAGGTATGTATATTTGATATGACTTGCACAGAGATTGATTATCCTATAACCATGTCCAAGATTGATGAAGATGATGATTTATCTGTTGAAATCCTGGATGAATTTTCACCCTGCCTAAGAACAAGGGAGAAACCTTCATTACTATGTCCTCCTTGCAAGAAAATGAGAACAAGCTCAAGTTCTGTATCGGACAGGATTTCTGAAAATGAGAGTGCTCATCCTTATCCTATGGTCTTGATTGAAAAGTCACTGCCAAACAAAGATTCACATTGCTCTAATTCAGAATTGAAAGGTATATAATACACTTTGTTATTCATTTTTTCTTTATTAATTCATTAGGGTGTTAGGGAGGTTATTCCTCTCTATCACTCTTCTTTCAGCCAAAAATATATATATAATACACTTTGTTTAATTCAAGAACCATTAAGATACAATGTCATTAGTTCTTCTAATATCCTATTTTACTCCATAGCGGGGGAAGGTGATATTCTTGCAAAGAAAAATACAGCTGGAGGCCCTGTTTGCACTCAAAGATTCCTTAAGCAAACACTTGATCAGGAGGTTATTAGAAATTCTCTTCAGAGAGCTACTATTTTCAAACCTGATGACATACCTTTTTTCAAGATCTCAATGAACCCCTCTAATATCCGTAAAAGTATATTGGTAAACTTCAGTTAGACATCCTGTTATACCAGCTTGACATTGTTACTTGATCGTTTCATTGCTAGAAGAATAACAATCTTATAAAAATTCTTGATGTCTTTTTTTTGGCAGTCTCTGCCATATAAATTTGCCAAGAGATATCTTACTAAGCTACCTGCTGGTATTGCCACCCTTCAAGTTTCGAGCGGAAGAACTTGGTCTGTTAAATTCAAGTATGATCATGAGAATTCAAAAGCTCAATTGCTGAATGGTTGGGCAGAATTTGTAAGAGATAATAATCTGAAAGTCGGGGACGTGTGTGGCTTTTTCCTTATGGACTCCTTTGCACTCTTATTCGAAGTTGCCCTACCCAACGTAGAAGCTCCAACTATCACGAAGTCTGCAGGTAAACTTTCTAAGTTCTGAATTTGTGCTCCATTAGCTCTACATAACTTGCACATAAATTTCTGTCTTTGTTATTATGGGAGAAGGTAGAGGAGAACTAATTCAAGTTCAAGAAAAGAGAAGCCCCCGAATTAAAGTTGAATCTGAATGTGATATGGGTGACCTGTGTTGTGAAATTGATCGATCTAGCTCTCTTGCAATTGGTAAGTTCATTACGTTGAGAATTTTGTACTTTCAAGTCGAGGAAATTAATCAGGTTAATTTTATTGGTTTTCCTGTAGTCAAGAAGCAAAATATTAGTGGGCAGGTTACTCAAAGGCGGGCTTCAAGCATTAACCTTGATGCTGCCAAAGAGTTCGACTCAGAGAATCCCTTCTTCTTAGTCACTCTTGGGTTACTCCATAAAGAGAAGTCAAATGTGGTATGGTCCTTGACAACATTTTCCGACAACCTTGATTTCTATCTAGCATAGTCTCATATTAATCTTCATAATATATTTATAATTACTTACTGCATCCATTTTGATGCAGTCCTTACCGGCTAGTTTTGTCGAGAGTTTCATCAAGGAGGCAAAACAAACCGTGAAGCTTCAGGTTAAAGATAGATCTTGGCCTGTGAAGTTGTTTCTCTATGGGCCAAATTCAGCCAAGTTTTCTGGTGGCTGGGCTGCATTTGCTAAAGAACATCAGTTGGTAAAAGGAGACATTTGCATATTCGAGCTCACAGAGATAAATGAGATTGTGATGAAAGTTCACATTTTTAGATGTTGATTAAAACTTAATTGATTCTGAATGAGGCGTATGGCATGTTACGTTTTTAGCTCATGGAGATGAATGACAATACGCAGTAGTTCACATATATAGATGTTGAATTCCCTTAGCATGTCTTTATACATAGGTTATTTTTGAATATATGGATTCAAATAGGAGTGAAAGGATTTCTCAACTTTAGACTACAAGATATGGTAAATTCTGTTTTCAAATAACCAGTTATGACCAAATTTGAAATTATCTACCTGGTTTCATAATTCAAATATTTCCAAGGCACGGATTGATGCATGCAGCCATTGGAAGAGTCACACTTTTTCAGTTGGCTTGCGGAAATGTGGAGTAGGAAATCAAGCAAAAGATTATGTTCTTGCTTTGTGGCCAGTGGCAAATATCTTTTGGAGAATTGATTGATAACTTCGAAGATAGCATTAAGATATTATAACTCAAGTCGTAAAACCTTGAAAAGGTTGAAATGACAATCAATTAAGCATTAGGTTTTGAGTTTTGAGTATGCACATGAGAGGATGATTTCAATTGGTCTTTGAGATAAGTGTTCTGGGGAACACAAGACAACTCAAACTAGCTAAAACAAAACAGACCTTCAGAAACTGCTCTTTCTTCTGCTCCATCTATAAACCAGTGATCTAATAAAGCTTTCTGAAAGTTCAGCAATGGATTCTCTTGGCTGGAAATTATTTAGTGCTACAAATCCCCATTTTTTCAAGATTATTCTGGAGGACACTTCTAGAGACTACAAACTGGTAATCTTCCCTTGCTAGTTTCCATCTTAAAGTTGTTATTGCCAGTCATTGCATGCATGCATGTACTTCTACTTGTTGATCTTATTCTGTTTTCAATCATTTATGCACGTATGGTTCCATCTGAAGTATGATTGCTGTTTAGCTATAAAAGATGTGTTCTACAGAAGTTTGCATGCGATTTTGTTTATTTTGCACAACAGCTCTTTGAATATGCTATTTCAGGAGAGAGTGTAGGTATCTGATTTGGTTCATTCTGTCTGATTTGCTGTTAAGATTTCTGGGGAAGCCATCTTATAGATCTTAAGTTCTTAATTAACCATAACTTTTATTCATTAATATTTCTATTTCAAACTATGATTAACTGATTATATCGATTCATTACTTATTTTTCCCACAAAATTTAGCTGAAAAGTTATTTTAATCTACATCGACATATTCTATTGTGCAGAAGATTCCAAAGAAATTTGTGATAAAATATTGGAAAGATCTCTCAAATTTGGTATGTCTTAAGCTGCCAAGTGGCTCTGAATGGGAAGTGGAATTGACAAGATCCAATGGTAATGCTTGGTTTGAAAGGGGTTGGCCAGAGTTCTCTAAGTTCTTCTCTCTAGAATACGGCACTTTCCTAGTTGTTCGATATGAAGGGAATTCTCACTTTGAAGTTTTTATATTTGATAAGAGTGCCACAGAGATTGATTATCCCTTGGCAATGCCCAAGATTGAAGAAGTTGATGAAGATGATGTATCTATTAAAATCTTGGAGGACTTACCTCCCTGCCCAAAAAGAAGGGAGAAATCTTCATTACTCTTCCCTTCTTGCAAGAAAATGAAAACAAGTATGAGTGGTAAACTAGATATGATTTCTGAAAATGGTAAAACTCATCCTTATGGTATGGACATGTTTGAGAAGCCAATGACTGACAAATATTCACATTGCTCCAAAGCAGAAATAAAAGGTACTATACGGAATTTATAACCAGTATTTGACCTCAGTTCATTTGACGCCATCTTAAGTAACCTGTTTTGCTCCATTAGATTTATTTTGAAGCTCCATGAGCTCTGCCTTCTGCATAACACATATTTTGCTTGTTATTTTGATTCGTGAACTCAGTATATACATACGTGCCTTAAGAAGTGATGCATGGAATTCTGAATCTGAAATGAAATATGCAGGATTTTTTTCTTACGAAAACAGATAATAAAATGCAGTGTTACTTTTAGTGTAGATTTTGATATCCTATTGGGTATGATCTTCAACAGAGAAAACATAATTTGCCACTAAAAATGATGGTAGATGCTCATCTAGGTCTGAAAGAGTCCTAAAGCAAGCATGCAATAAGAATCTTGGGAGGATGGAGCCATTGACTACAACTGAGAAAGCTATAGCTCTTCAAAGGGCCAATGCTTTCAAATCTGATAAACCATCTTTCAAGATGGCTATGCAGCCCTCTCATATCCATCATGGAACTATTGTAAGCCGTCTATGCACACCGCTATTAGCATGACATCCTCCACTTCTTCCTTCTAGAACAATAAGACATATGTGATTTTACTGTTTGTCTGTCCATTTTATGTTTCAGGAATTGCCATATAAGTTTGCAAAGAGATATTTTACCAAGCTGTCTGCTGGAATTGCCATACTTAGAGTATCGGTTGGAAGAAATTGGTCTATGAAGTTCAAGTATGATCATAAAAACTCACGAGCTCGATTATCGAGTGGTTGGTCACTTTTTGTACAGGACAATAATCTGAAAGTTGGGGATGTGTGTGTCTTCGTCCTTATGGACAGCAATGAACTTTTATTTGAAGTTTTCTTTCTCCCCACAATAGAAGCTACAAATCACCCACCAGGTAGACAAGTTCCAAATTTGTGCTCCATAAGCTCTCTGCATTAATTACTTAAACACAGTTAATCTGTTGTTTTCTTTGTGGTTTTGGGGGAATGCACACAGGGTATGGCAGAGGAGCAATTGATCAAGTGAAAGAGAGAAGCCATATAGTTAAAGGTGAATCAAACATGAATGGCGAAATTGGTGTGTTTAAATCTATTGAAGTTGATAAGTCCACTAGCATGAAAATTAGAAAACTTCTCTACTTTCAAGTCAAGGATAATATCGATATCTGATTATTTGTTTTCTTTTGTCATAGTTAAGAAGTTGCCAGAGATTTATGAGCAGGTCACTCAAAAGCCTTCTTCATCTTTGAGGGCTTCAAGGGTTACTCTAGAAGCTGCCAACAAATTCGTCTCGGAGAATCCCTTCTTTTCAGTCCCTCTGCAGTCAATCCATAAAATGAAGAACCAAGTGGTATGATCCTTGACAGCAATTTCATACAACCCAACTCAGGTTTGAGTTATAAATTAAATCACCGATATATATTTCAGTTCTTTACACCTATTTTCATGCAGAATGTACCGGCTAGTTTTTTCAAGACTTTCTTTAACAGGAAAAAACAAACCGTTAAGCTTCAAGTTGAGGATAGATCGTGGCCTGTAAATTTGGTCCCCAATGGCCTCTATGCAGGCAGGTTATGTGCTGGTTGGGCTCTATTTGCAAAGGAACATTGTTTAAAAGAAGGAGATGTTTGCATGTTTGAGCTCATGGAGATGAATGAAAGTGTACTGAAAGTTCACATATTTAGATATTGATAAGAGTAAAATCATTCAGAAAAAAAGTATGGC
The DNA here is from genome assembly GCA_963682095.1 of Potentilla sterilis. NCBI lineage: Eukaryota > Viridiplantae > Streptophyta > Magnoliopsida > Rosales > Rosaceae > Potentilla > Potentilla sterilis. Next base: position 38,975,954 of record OY821764.1, read on the forward strand.
TTGTCAAATGAACCACTGTTTTGTTGTAGTTCAAGATGGTCTGGTTTACATGTTCAAGAGGATGTATTTAGCTTTGTGAAGTTTGATAGTAACGTGAATAGCTTTGATCTTTTTTTTTTCTTTAGGTAAATTGACAGGTCAACCTCTTATTCTGGCACAAGAGTTTACCATGGCGAGGCTGTACTGAGAAAAAAAAATAGGGGCAAAATTGTCTTTCGGTAACGTATCTGACCGTCCCATTGCGTATCCGCTCATATCAGGTGCGTATCCTATGTGTATCAGAGCATGTCAGAACTCTGCACTCAATTAGTCAATTATAGAATTGGATACGAGCCGCAAATGGTCAGATACGCGCCAAAAACGGTCGGTAACGCACTAGATACGATCTTATACGTTCATATACGTTATCGAAAATATTGTTTTATTCCTCTCTATATCATGGACAGTAAAACCCTACTTCAGTGAGTTCAGTCACCGTTACTCACCGTTAGGCAATCTAACCCAAATTCTAAAAAACAACTGGTTGAAAAGATTACAAAGACATCGATTACTTAAGAACTGCATGTGCAAATGATGGTAAGTTGGTGCAAATGATGGTAAGTTGGCAACTAAAGCATGCATCTAATAAAATATTTTCCAAGTGTCTGGGAATACGAAGACCCACTAGCTATGGTTGAGGCTGGGGGCAACCCTCTTCTTAACATTGCTCACCTGGGGTGGCAACATCACTTAGTTTTCTTGGCTTTGCTTCACATTTCCATGCTCGCCTCAGCCAAAGTAAACTGGGGGGCAATGTTTGGGCCTAAATTGACATTTGTCCGAGATTGTGGATCGAGGCCCAAAAGGTTATTTATTAAAGAATAATCTTATGTATATTAAATCTTTCCTTCTTAGAAAGGAATTGAGGTTCCTTTAGGAATCCGAGAAGGAGGTGGTTTTAAGGTAATTGAATCCTAATTGATCTCCGAATCTATTATGCTTGATACGCAAGTATTGGGGTTCTGCATTCTCTATATAAAGAACTCTTATACAACTTGAAAATGGTTCACAACCATCTTACAAACACACAAGCTTTTGCGCATCGCAAATCTTGCAAAGTCTCTCCGGAGCAAATTCTTACACGTACTGCCTCCACAAACTGCAAACAACTACTATCCAACCCTGCTGCAACTTTACGCCCGCCACCGGTCGCTGTATACTTGCGCGGTTGTCGAAGTGTGCCTTGCATTCGTGTGAGCGTCGCTAAGACCTATCCCTTCCAGCATTCGCACATCGTAGCATACTTGCACCAACCTGAGCTGCAAACTGCACCATACGTACAGAGCTGCCAACTGCGCCATACGTACAGAGTCGCATACTTGCGCCGGTTAGAGCTGCAGACTTGTGTCGTGTCTGTGTTCGCTGAAGCACCCAGTGTCAGTCGCCACATCTCGTGGTATATCGAGTCGCTATCTTGCATAGCAAACCATTCCCCCGCGGTCTTGAATTATTTCTCTGCTTTGCATCTCATGATCGAAGTAAGAATTACTCAATCTATAATAGGTTGAAAAGAAAATCCTAATAGATTTTTGTTAGGTCTTGTTCGAACCTCTTACGCCGGCCTAGTCAACGCCCGCGTAACAGTCGCTTAGTAAAGAGGTCAGGTATCGGGAGCAGACAGATACACTCCCCAGAGGTCGTCAGTATTAAAGTTGTACCAACTCAAAGGTACTGGCACGCTCGCGCACATCACAAGAGGACTGGAATTGACGTCCGTCACCCCCACGTGTTGATTGTTCGCCGAGTGCTGAATCCGCCACTAATATTTTGGTACGCCCAGTGGGACGCAGTGTCAAAGATTGCGGGATCTAATCCATATCGACGAATCATGCCTTGTTGCAATAAACCAGAACACAGGTTGTGCACCCCGCATAACTCATATGAGTGTAGAGGTTTAACGGAGGCAGAAGCTTGCCTCAAATTTAGAGGCGTATTGGCTACCGTTGAAAATCTTACGGAAGCTACCAATAGCAACAACCAGGGGATTCCTGGAAATCCAATAGGTGTTGGTGACGAGAGTGATCCCACCAACATTTTGGATGAGGAGGCGGTTGACGCCTCAGGAATTCTAGAAGTTTCTGAGGAGAATAACAGCGCGGTCCTTGTTGTTACATCTCCTGAAGATGTAATGAACTCTTTGAACATAATGTTGGCCAAGTCGGCATCAACAGATGACACTCTTCAAATGATTGAAATTGGTTTGAAAGAGCTGAGGACAGAACAGGTTGGACATTCGTACAACATTAATTGGTTGACGGATCAACAGAAGATAACTGACAACCAGATTGTTACTTATGCTAAGAACTTCAATGAACAAGTGAGGACACAGCAGGAGCAGTTGACCAAAACCTCGGCTGCTATTGAACAGTTGTCAATATTGTTCAAACAGAAGATAGACTCTGCGGTACAGGGAACAGCGGAACCAGTTCAGCCTATGGTAATAGGAAGAGGAAAAGAAACATTTTCTTCCAATACGTTAAAGCCACCTATTCAACCTCAGGGGCTTAATATTTCTGGATCTTCAAGACGGAAAAAAGGAGGTGGAAGGCTTACTAATCCTCCATCTGATGAAGAAGACGAGGAGCCAGGAAAGGGAGAAGTCCAGGCTCTCACTCTAGATATCGTCGATAAACTGTTCGAAGAAAAGATGAGGGCTATGCATGGCTTGCCAGATGCCAACATAACTTATGCTAATCCACTTCCCAGAGAGGTGAATGCACTTACATAGCCGCAGAACTTTAAACATATCCGATTTACCCAATTCTCTGGGGATTCTTCGGAAGACGCTGACACCCATATTACTCGCTTTAACAACGAGTGTGGTCCCTATGCGGAGGATTCCATACTCAAGCTGCGAGTATTTGACACTTCATTGACTGGGTCAACATTAGCATGGTATAAGGATTTAGCTCTAGGATCAGTTTCAGACTGGAGGACTATGGAAATCCTCTTTAGAACCATGTTTGGGGTTGTTGAGGCTAAGGTCACTGTAAAGGTCCTGGCTGAAGTGGAACAACAACCCGGAGAGTCCGCCATGGCTTATCTAAAATGCTTTAAGTTGCAGTTGACCAAATGCAAAGATAAGCTTTCGGAGGACACTATAGTGGACTTGGCTATTGCAGGACTAGATGAGGAAGGTCAGGCTGGCTTTCAGCAGGTGTATGTTACTAATATGGCTGATCTGACCAGTAGGTTGGCTGACCAGCAACATTGGATTGATCGGATGAAGGAGAGAAGAGAAAGGAAGAAAGACATCACATTATCTTACTATCCAGGCACTTTGAAGCCTAAGCTGGGTGTCTCTTCTGGTTCAAAGACGGTTGCAAATGTATAAGCAGAATCACATCCAATCTTAACTTGGGTTGAGGAGGATGAGGAAGAAGGAGTAGCGGTTGTAGAAGTGGTTGGTCGCCAGCAACTACAATCAAAGAATGTAAGACTGTCCAAGGAGCCAATCAAGGTTGTGACTTCTGTACCAACTAAGTCTGCTTTTGAGTCATATACTTATAATGCACATAAGGCTCCAGAGATCTTACTTGAGCTATTTAAACAAGTATGACTTCAACATGAAGGAGGTTTTGTTCCCAAGCCAGACTACATGGCGGGTAAGAAATACTGCAGCTTTCATAACATGAATAACCACTATACCAAAGACTGCGTCAAGGTCAAAGATCAGATCCAAACATGGATTAATGATGGTATCATAAAGGTGGAAACTGCCAAGGAACCTACTTGGACAGAGTCGAGGCCATTCTCTAATGTGAACATGATAGATTTTATTCCCAGTCCATGTCAAGAATTGGAGCCTGGCAAGCAGGTTTCCAAGTTTGCAAATTATACATATGATGCACATAAGGCCCTAGAGATTTTGGAATTCTTGGTTCAGGAGGGGATGGTTAGTCCTGATAACACTCACCTGCCACAGAGGGAGACAGTGCTTGGCGGACCCTATTGTACTTTTCATCATTCTGATGATCATTATACTTTCAGGTGTGTTGCGTTAATGGATCAAATTCAAGAATGGTTGAATGATGGAACTTTGAAGTTTGCTAAAGAATCGATGGCTTCTATCCCTGAGTTTTGGGTAAATGCCATCGACGAGAATAAGTCAGAAGCCAAACAACAAACTAACAATAATGTGCATCCGCCAGGACAGGAAGAGATGGTGCTAGTACCACGTTCTAAGTTATGTCTTAATTGCAAAATATGTTGTCACCTGCCTATAACATATGAAGAGCTGCAGATTGCACTTAAGGAGGCAGAACAGAAAGCCTTAAAAAAGGTCAAGCAAACTCATCCAGCTCCTGAACGATCCAGATCTGATGATTACAAGCGGGTGAAGTACCATCATAATGAACAGGAGACTTATGCCAGCAAGCTGAGGTCTGGGCCAGATCCAGGACTTACTGGGGTCAGGTCTGTACCAGTTTATGGTCCGTCCAGGGTATTGGATCCAGATGTTACAAATAAGCAGGTGGTATCGACAACATAATGGTAAAGCTGTAGAGGTACTTCCCAATCAGACTAGAAACATGCAGAAGCGGTATAGCAAAGCAAAGAGAACTCTGGATGCTTTGGACAAGGGAAAGTTGACCGCGGAGGAGCTTTCGGTTCCGGTTGAACACATACGGGAGACTTACAAGCAGTACAAGGCCAAAACATATGTTGACGCTCGCCGAGCACAAAATAGAGACCTTTCACCGCCTCGTAGAAAAAGTGTTCACGAGAGGCTTTCAGAGCCAAATCAAGCAGTGGGTACATTTAGGAATTCAACAAGGAGGAGATTAGTCTACTCCCCAGAAAGAGAGTCCATTAGATCTGTCGCATCAAACCGATCAGATCATACACCCAAAAAGAGCATCCCAGAGGCTGGAGGAAAGAGGGACTCTACTATCATGAAGTGGAAACCTAAAGAGGCGAGTGTCACTATAGCTACAGGTACAACAGGGGTTCCTGAGGGGCAAGCAGTTGCTTAGAAATCCAAGCTAGCAAAGGCAGAGCCAGCCAAGCCTGTTATGATCTTGGCTCGATCAAAGTCCTTAGGTATTCCTCCTGGTATGTCATTGCCTCAATACGTGGCACAAAAGCTAGGTACTAACCCACATCCGAGGAAAGCGGAGAGTGAGTCCAAATTCTAGTCTTCGGACCCGGTGGCAGACGAAGATCTACCAGGGGCGGATGATGAGATGCTGGAAGATGATGAAGAGTTGTTGGATGAGGATGAAGCCATCTTATGCTGTAACATGGTTTCATTGGACCCAGAGGTGTTGGATTGCTACATGACATTTATCTTATCTTCTGCTTATGCCTTATCAGCACTTGTGCCTACTTCTCAATTCATCCAAGAGGAAGGGAAGGACAGGCCAGTATACCATATACAAGAACCTCAAGATGAGGCAGTGACGAGCATGGAAGGAGAAAGGTCTCAATCCACGCACAAACTTACAGAGGGGTTGGCTGACCTTCTAAAGCTAAGTGTGGTGTTTTCAAACCTACATTCACCATGTCTCAACACCTCAAACCTCTTTATGTATCAGCAGAGGTGGCCGGTTTCAAAGTTAACAAAATTCTCATCGACACAGGAGCCGCAGTGAGCATTATCACACTTAGTACTATGGAAAAGCTCAAGATTCCTAAGGAAAAGATTATAGATACCACTATGAAGGTCAGAGGCTTTGCTGGTGCGGTAACCCCAACCAGCGGTATCTTACTGCTCAAAATAAAACTTGGGCCTTCTGATGCTTTTCAGGGACTCATTGTCATAGAAACCAATGCCCCATATAGTATGATCCTGGGGAGCGATTGGATCCACAAGACACTTTCTGTTCCATCATCATTGCATCAAGAGATGATCATGTGGGATCCAGTGACTGACATTCCGGTACTGATCAAGGCGGATGAACGCCCTTATTCAGTAGCAGTTTGCTCGCTTGAAGCTGACTACTATTATAACTCTATTAGACCTCTCAGGATTGAGGGTATTGACAACAAAGGACATCCAATTGGGGTGACCGCAACTGATCTCACTCGGTGGGGCTTGACACACGCCAAATCAGACTATTCCAGGCCAGTCTCCATCGACTTCTTACTAAATAATATCAATGAGTGACAACCTCACAGTTGAGGAAACAGAAGCCTTTGCTTCTCTGACGCAGCGTTTGGATATTTTTAGAGAGGAACAATTGCCTTGGAAAGCGGTCGCTCTAGTTGAGTGTATCGATGAAGACGAGACAATAACTATAGAAAAGGTGGAGGCTATACAACCAGCCCCAGCATCATTAGATGATACTCCACCTAAGGTACGTGAACCAGTGGAAAAAGTTAATCTAGGCACTGCTAAAGAACCTATAGAAGTCGGGATCAACCAGTACTTAAAACCAGAATTGAGGCAGCAACTAATTGAGTTGTTACAAGAGTTTAAAGACTGCTTTGCGGAAAAATATCAAGATATGTCTGGACTATCAAAGGAATTGGTCTGCCATCGTTTACCTATCAATGAGGGATTCAGACCAGTCAGGCAAGAGCAAAGGCGAATGAATGCTGAAACTGTAATAGCGGTTAAGAAGGAGGTTCAGAGCATGATTGATGCAGGAATTATCAGGCCAGCACAATATTCACAATGGCTGGCGAACGTTGTTCCTGTCAATAAAAAGAATGGCAAAATCAGAGTATGTGTTGATTATAGAGATCTCAATGCTGCATCACCAAAAGATATTTACCCTATTCCTATTGCAGACATGCTAGTTGATGCAGTGGCAGGACACGAGATGTTGTCTTTCATAGATGGGACGGTTGGCTATCATCAAATTCCAATTTATGAGCCTGACATCCCTAATTAAGACTGCTTTTCGGTGTCCTGGTTTTACAGGGGCTTTTGAATATCTCAGTATGTCATTTGGCCTAACCAATGCAAGGGCAACATATCAACGTGCTGTGAATCTAATACTCCATGATATCCTAGGGGGTATTTTGGAGGTTTACATTGATGACGTGGTGGTAAAATCAAAGCAGAAGAATGACCACATTACTCACCTTCGAGATGTATTCACCAGAATGAGAAGGCACCAACTCAGAATGAATCCAGCAAAATGTGTGTTTGGGGTTCGTGCAGGAGATTTCCTGAGGTTTGTGGTGCATGAACGGGGTATTGAGGTGTCTGGAGATAAGGGAAAAGCTGTTTGGAGGCTCTAGCACCTAGAAACAAGAAGGAGCTTCAGAGTTTGTTAGGCAAGATCAATTTCCTCAGAAGGTTCATATCCAACTCAACTAGAAAGATTGCTCCTTTTTCCTCTCTTTTGAAACTCAAGGACGGGGAAAACTTCAAATGGGGACCTGAACATCAAGCTGCATTTGATAAGATTAAGGAATATCTGATTAGCCCGCCAGTATTATGACCTCCACGACCAGGGATCCCACTCAAATTATATATTTCTGCTTCTAGCAACTCTATTGCAGGATTGTTAGCTCAGGATGAAACAACCAGTGAAGGAAAGAAAATCGAATATGCGGTTTATTACCTTAGCAGGACTTTGTTAGATGCAGAAACTAGGTACTCACCTATTTAGAGGCTATGCTTAGCGCTGTACTTGCCGGTATCAAACTCCGTCATTATATGCTTTCTTTTACCACTATTGTGGTAGTTCAGACTGACTTGGTAAAGTATATGCTTACTAAACCTTGGCGTTTCTGGTTCGCATCAGAGTGGACCAAAGATGAGGTGGCTTATTCGTAGATACGGATATTATTGGTCATCTATTCTTAAAGATTGTATCAGTTTTGCGCAGGGTTGCATTGATTGTCAAGTTCATGGGCCAGTACAAAGAATCCCTAATATACCCATGCAACCTATTATCAAGCCTTGGCCTGCCAGAGACTGGGCACTGGATTTTGTTGGAGAGATCCACCCCAATTCATCCCTTCAATATAAATATTTATTAATTGGTACAGATTTCTTCACTAAATGGGTTGAAGCAGTGTCTGTCAGGAACTGTGACGCCGCTACAGTTATCCGATTTGTATTTCAGAATATCATTTGCAGATATGGCATTCCTGAATGTATAGTGGCGGACAGGGGGGTAGCTTTTATGGCAGAGAAGACTCAAGAATTTCTGCAGGGATATGGTATTCAATTTCTCCATTCTTTCCCATATTATGCTCAATCTAATGGCCAGACAGAAGCCAGTAACAAGGTGATTATCTCCATTCTCAAACGGATGCTTGAAGATAATCCAAGGACATGGCATACTGAACTAGATAACACTCTGTGGGCATACCGAACATCCAAAAGAACTCCCACATAGACTACACCATATGCTTTGATGTATGGCCATGATGCAGTCTTACCCTTGGAGATTAATGTGCAATCCCTTTGAGTTAGAGAGCAGCATCAATTGATTGGCGATGACTATGTTCAAGCTATGTTTCAGGAACATGAAGACCTTGATGCAAGGAGACTAGAAGCTCTAAGGAATATAATCATGGAAAAGAAGAAGGTTGCAAGAGCTTATGATAAAAGAACTAAGCGCAAGTCTTATGGTGAAGGCGATTTAGTCTGGAGAGCAGTACTTCCCTTTGGCGAGCGCGACACAGGTCGTGGTAAGTGGTCTCCCAAATGAGAGGGTCCCTTTGTCATTAACCGAATTATCGGAAAGGGCGCTTATCAACTCAAAGAAATTGATGGTGAAGTCCACAAAAATCCCATTAATGGCAAACATCTCAAGAAATATTTTTCAAGTGTCTGGGAATACGAAGACCCACTAGCTATGGTTGAGGCTGGGGGGCAACCCTCTTCTTAACATTGCTCGCCTGGGGTGGCAACATCACTTAGTTTTCTTGGCTTTGCTTCACATTTTCATACTCGCCTCAGCCAAAGTAAACTGGGGGGCAATGTTTGGGCCTAAATTGACATTTGTCCGAGATTGTGGATCGAGGCCTAAGAGGTTATTTATTAAAGAATAATCTTATGTATATTAAATCTTTCCTTCTTAGAAAGGAATTGGGGTTCCTTTAGGAATCCGAGAAGGAGATGGTTTTAAGGTAATTGAATCTTAATTGATCTCCGAATCTATTATGCTTGATACGCAAGTATTGGGGTTCTGCATTCTCTATATAAAGAACTCTTATACAACTTGAAAATGGTTCACAACCATCTTACAAACACACAAGCTTTTGCGCATCGCAAATCTTGCAAAGTCTCTCCGGAGCAAATTCTTACACGTACTGCCTCCACAAACTGTAAACAACTACTATCCAATCCTGCCGCAACTTTACGCCCGCCGCCGGTCGCTGTATACTTGCGCAGTTGTCGAAGTGTGCCTTGCATTCGTGTGAGCGTCGCTAAGACCTATCCCTTCCAGCATTCGCACATCGTAGCATACTTGCACCAACCTGAGCTGCAAATTACACCATACGTACAGAGTTGCCAACTGCGCCATACGTACAGAGTCGCATACTTGCGCCGATTAGAGCTGCAGACTTGCGTCGTGTCTGTGTTCGCTGAAGCACCCAGTGTCAGTCGCCACATCTCGTGGTATATCGAGTCGCTATCTTGCATAGCAAACCATTCCCCGCGGTCTTGAATTATTGCTCTGCTTTGCATCTCAGGATTGAAGTAAGAATTACTCAATCTGAAATAGGTTGAGAAGAAAATCCTAATAGATTTTTGTTAGGTCTTGTTCGAGCCTCTTATGTCGGCCTAGTCAACGCCTGCGTAACAGTCGCTTGGTCAAGAGGTCAGGTATCAGGAGCAGACAGATACACTCGCCAGAGGTCGTCCTCATTAAAGTTGTACCAACTCAAAGGTACTGGCACGCTCGCGCACATCACAAGAGGACTAGAATTGACGTCCGCCACCCCCACGTGTTGACTGTTCGCCGGGTGCTGAATCCGCCACGAACAGATATCCAGTTAGAAGATAGATTTGAGGCCGTAAGTTGTTTCAGTAGTGAACAATGATCAACTCAGTTATCTGTGGTAACTGATCTGGTGGTAACTGATCTGCATAAAAATCTTTCAGAGAAGCATATATTGCATCTTTGAGCTCCATTCTGATACCTTGCACGAAAACTGAAATTTGTTTCTTCTAGATATTACTAAGCTTCCACAGTCTTATATGACAAAGAGGTACAGTACCAAATGCATATGGTGTGTGGGAATGTAAATAAGTTTGTGTTGATGAAGTTCAAGCAATATACAGTTATACAATACAAATCATAAGGAGATCATGAGGCTTTTCAATCACGAATTGACGAAGCTAATGGAAAATTCTGCCAATGATATAAGTATCCTTACCTGCACATGTAATGGTGAAGTGAGAGTCTTCATATTTATTAACAAACTTTTCTGTGAAGGTCGGTAAGTTTTAGAATCTGTTGGCAGTACTAATGGGAAATCCTGGACATGGCAGCAGTCCAGCAGAGTAGCTTTCATGAAACCAAAACCAGAAAAACTTGATAATCAGAATTAAGTTAAATCTCATTTCACCGTAAATTAAGATATTGGTACATCTCTTGATGTGCTTCTGTTGACATTGGTAAATAAGAATTTCAAGCTCACAAAAGGAAGGGAAAATACAAAATGTTGAAGATTGGTGGGCAAGTTACTCAGTTTTCCACTTGTGATGTACATGTTCTTCATATTCATTGACAATCTTTTATTATAGAACTTGTATATAGAATAAGGACACGGTAGAGCAAGGTGATTGAATGCACCACCAAGTCTAATTTGAGAATAGCATGAAAAAAGTATATCTTCGAGTTATCAGCTCATTTTGTAACTTCCATCCACTAAAGCAGAGGCGTAAAAGAAGGAAGACAGTAAATATATTAGTTAGGATATGATCAATATCGTGTTCATTAGGCCATGGACACATACGCAACTGATAATTAAGGTGCAACCTTGAAAAGGGAAAATGGTAAATGCTGTGTTAGCAAGAATCTTAACGGGGCTTGTTCCGTTTTAAGCACACTGGTCTCAAGGATTGACTGTTTGAGTTTCTGTGTAACGTCAAAATAATCAATCAAACCTAGCTTTCTCTTCCACCCGAAGACAACATCTAGATCCTGAAGCTCTTCAACTTTTTAACCATGGCTGCTCCTTGCCGGAAAAACGATCCACGACCAAAGTTTTTTGCTACCAATGTTAGTTTCATTAAGTTTATTTCGGAGAGCAGTTCTAAAGAAACAAACCTTGTAAGCAGCTCTCTCTCTCTCTCAATTATGTGCTTTATCCTCTAGTATAGTTTATGCTATTATCAGATGAATATGGTTTATGCTAAATACACAGTAAAGAGCTCTCTCTAACAGATGTTTCTGAAAATGTTGATTTTTAGACTGAGAAAGAAAGCTTAAAGAACTCAATTTTTTTTTTCCCGGTCATGTAGAAAGTTCCGACGAGTTATGTGAAGAAATTACCTGGAGAAATGTGGAAAAGAGCTATCAAAGGTTGTGTACCTTAAGACTCCATGTGGTACAGAATGGGAAGTAGAAGTCACAGGACACAATGGTCACTTTTGGTTCGAGAAGGGTTGGGAAGATTTTTCCAAGTTTTACTCCCTTCAGTCACATGACTCGCTAGCTTTTCAATATGAAGGGAATTCCAGATTCAAAGTTAACATCTTTGATAGATCAAAAACAGAGATTGAATATCCTATCAAATGCCCTAATATGCAAGAAAATGATGTAAATGATCATTCTCCACCGGCTACTCCTCTACTGCCTCAAAAGAAGAAAGAAGCAACTTCAAGTGGTAATTACAGTAGAAAGAACCTTTCTTCAGAAAAAGATGAAGGAGGCAAGTCTAGTACTACCCAAGGATCCCAAAAACCAACAACCGAGGTTCCTATGGGGATGCAATCCTCAGCTACAGGCGGAGAAGCTACAGCTCTTCAGAGAGCGTTAGAATTCAAGTCTGGAAATCCTTCCTGTTTCTTGGTTACCATGCACCCCTCATATATCAAAGGACATGCCGTCGTAAGTTCTGTACTATGTCAGTGTTAAAACAATAGGATTATATTAGGGAATTTAAAAATTAAAATAGATCTTTTTGATTCCACAATTGATGTTCTCGCTTTCCTATTGTGTTTTCTTCTTACTTTCCTTTTTATCGTCAGTGGCTGTCAACTGAGAACTCCATAACTATATCGACATATCTTGGTAAAAATTCTGGTCATGTTAGCCTTCGTGTTTTGGAAGGAAGTGCAAGGGAAGATCCTGCTTGTACTGTTGAAATGAAATATGATACTGAAAGAGGCACATTCAAATTCCAGGGTGGTTGGTATAAATTTGTTCGAGCAAATAGATTGAATGTTGGTGATGTTTGTGGTTTTATGTTAATTGACGAAGCTGGACTTGTATGTGAAGTTAATATTTTCCGGGAAAGTGGGGGAACAGAAGTTGCTACCCCATCACCAGGTTAGTATCTGCTAACTTTTGAGTTACTGTTTATATAACTGACATACATATGTCTAATTACTATGGATATGCCTGACTTCGATCCCTTGGGATTAACCTGAAGGCCTTGATGAGGATGATGTCGATGATAAAGATGACGATGGGCATCATGATGACTATGCAGCTGATGGAAACACGCCCCGTTCTTTCAGAAAGGTCTTACTGAAGTCTTCTATGAGTCATTGTTTGGTAAGCTTTCTACATGCAGGAAATCATATGCAAATTAATATATGTACTTACAGCTCATGGTTGTGTGAACAAGAATAAGGGAAAGATGCTTTCTTTTACTGAGCAGAACCTGAATTTTCCTTTGTTCAAAAAAGTTACTATCATCTTTTTCCTGTTTAATTCCTTTTATTTTCAGTGTTTGTGTTCTAGATTTTCTCGGAAATACCTCAGTAACAAGCCTAGTACGGCTGAGCTGCATGTTCCTGGTGGGACAACAACTTGGTCTGTTGGATTGAAATATGACTGTGGCAGACAAAGAGCCAAATTCCAGTCCAGTTGGACCAAGTTTGTGAAAGATAATGATTTGAAAATTGGAGATGAGTGTGTGTTTGTGTTGACTGATGAAAATAAACTTTCATTTGAAGTTGTCAAAGTAGCTGCAAAATCCACCTTGCCACCAGGTAATATCTGTCAATTTTCGAATTGTTATTAGAGTAAAATGGCTAATATACTGACTCCACTGTTGCTACCATATAATGCGAGCACGTGTAGACACTGATGCTTCTAATGACAACCGCAAAGATGATGAGAATAGTAAGGATGAGGATGATGATGATTATAGTGATGATGATGACGACTACAAGGATGAAGATGAAGATGATGAATATTCATCAGCGCAACAGCTTCACAAAAGAAAGAGATCAAGTTCGAGTACCAAAAGTAGCATCAACGACGTTGGTGCTTCTAGTAGTGGACAATTCTTAAAACGAAGACCTAGGGTTCCAAGGAGTATACATCCCATAAGCGCCACTGGGATTGATATAGCTCTTCAAAGAGCTAAGGCGTTCAAGTATGTAGAACCTCATTTTGTGGTTGCAATGACTCCCAGAGATGTCCATGGACCTTTTCTTGTAAGTTTCTCTAGTCTAGACAACTGTGTTCTGCAATAAGAATTAAGCTTGATTCCATCTACAGATGTCATTGTCTGTAAGAACCAACTATGCAAACTCAGTTCCTTTTACACAGAAAAATCATACAAATCCTCTTCCTTTTTAGTGTTCTTACTGTGTTGATGCTATTCCTTTTTGTGATCAGAAGTTGCCATCTGCTTTTGTTAAGGAGCATCTTGATAAGAGGCCTAGTCATGTAAGCTTGTGGGGTTCAAATGACATGTATTGGCCTGTCGAGACACAATTCTGCAAAGGAACTAGCTTCCAGGGCAGTTGGAATAAATTTGTGCAAGGCCATAAATTGAAAGACGGTGATGCATGTGGCTTTGAGTTAACTGAGAAGAGAAAGTTTCTGTTTAATGTCTACATTTTCCACGCCCCATAGAAGCTGCAGATTTCACCATATTTCTTGCAGGCAAGTAATTTCTGTAGCTTTGCTGTCTGCGGAATTTGCACATACATTTTGTCTCTTATATTTTTTCTTGTTTTGAAAATAGGTAACTCACTGCCTAGGACATAATTTAGCTGAAAGTTTGTAGACCCTGCAATGAATCGGTGTTCAAATGGTCTTTTGATCAAGAACTTGAGCTTGCTGTCGCCCTTTTTGTATCCTAGTGATGCAGAGCCCTATAAATTATCTCCTCACTTTTGTAGCCCTGGTCTATCAAAGTTATCTGCAGTAATTGAAGTATTGAACTGAAGAAATTAAGAAGGAGAAAGATGATTCTCATGTATATTTCTTCATAAAACAACTAAGATAAGACACAACAATTTATACAAGAAAACTACCAACTACAACTACCAACTACAACTACTAAACATGGTAAAACTACCAACTACAACTACTAAACATGGTGCACCATGTTGCACCATGCTGAACAGAAACTCAAACTCCACACGCAACCCCCTAGCTGCACAGAGGGGCCACAGGAGGAAAGAAGAGCAGAAGGAGGACTGGCGAGAACTAGGAACTTGCCATCCGCCAAAGGGCACACCCGCCATCCGCTACGGGCACATCCGCGGGCACATCCGCCATCCGCGGGCACATCCGCGGGCACATCCGCCACGGGCATACTCGCCAACTCGCCATCCGCCACGGGCATACTCGCCAACTCGCCATCCGCCAAGGGCACATCCGCCATACAGCTAGCTAACTTCAACACTCCCCCTCAAGCGAAGGCTAAAGAGAAACGAGAGCCGAGCTTGACCAATAAGGCTTCAAACTGAGCTGAAGGGAGAAGTTTTGTAAAGACATCAGCAAGTTGCTCACTTGAGCGAATATAAGCAGTAGCAATGATCCCAGATTGGACTTGATTTCTGATAAAATGGCAATCAACTTCGATATGTTTTGTACGCTCATGGAAGACTGGATTAGCTGCAATATGCATAGCAGCTTGGTTGTCACAGTACAGGGTAATAGGAGAGGAACTCCGAATACCAAAATCTCCAAGAATGTTTTGCAGCCAAATGAGCTCACAGGCAGTGGATGCCATAGCTCGATACTCTGCTTCAGCACTTGATCGAGCTACAACGGTCTGCTTCTTGCTTTTCCAAGTCACAAGGTTGCCACCAACAAAGGTACAATATCCGGTGGTTGATTTCCTATCAAGCATGTTGCCTGCCCAATCGGAATCAGTATATCCTTCCAACTTAAAATGATTATGCTTGTGCATCACTATACCCCGGGTAATGGAACCCTTGAGATATCTAAGGATGCGTTTCACAAGCTGATGATGGTGTAAAGTTGGAGCATGCATAAACTGACTCAAGATACTTACAGCATAAGTGATATCAGGGCGAGTGATAGTCAGATAGATGAGCTTGCCTACTAATCTCTGATAAGCAGTGAGATTATGAAGAGGTTCACTATCAACATCAAACTTGTGATTACTTGGAAGAGGGGTTTTAGCAGGCTTGCAAGCAGACATGTCTTCCTCTTTCAACAGATCAATCACATATTTCCTCTGTGTCAGGAAGAGGCCTTTTTTAGACTGGTCCATTTCAATTCCGAGAAAATATCTAAGGGGACCAAGATCCGTGATGGGAAACGAGGACTGAAGAGTAGACTTAATGGCTTGAATTTCATCAGCATTATCCCCAGTAATAATAAGATCATCAACATAAACAAGAATCACCAACTTACCAACCAGACCACTTCTAATGAACAAAGAGGAATCACCAGAGCTTCTTTTGAAACCAGCCTGAAGGATGACAGAGCTGAGTTTGGAATACCATGCCCTTGGTGACTGTTTGAGACCATAAATAGCCTTGTGCAGCTTGCAGACCAATCCAGGCTCATTTTCTTGATGATGACCAGGAGGTATCCTCATAAACACATCTTCTTCCAGATCCCCATGAAGAAATGCATTTTTTACATCCATTTGATGAAGGGACCAACCAGAATTGATGGCAATTGACAAGAGAACCCTCACTGTGTTCATCTTTGCTACAGGAGCAAATGTCTCCTTATAATCCACTCCAAATGTCTGAGTGAATCCGCGAGCTACAAGGCGAGCTTTGCATCGTTCCACTTCACCATTGGAATGAAATTTTACTTTATAGACCCATCTAGCCCCAACAATTTTCTGCCCTTTAGGAGCCTGCACAATACTCCAAGTCTTGTTGTCATTCAAGGCTTGTAGTTCATCAACCATAGCTTGTTTCCACACGGCAGATTTACTAGCTTCTGCATAATTTCTTGGCTCTGTTACAAGACTGATCTTGGTTATGAAGGCACAATACGCTGATGAAGCATGAGATGGGATCACAATATTCCCAATTGAATGTTTGGACTTATGAAGTTCAAAACCTTTCAATTTTCCAGGCAGTTTCCTAGTCCGACTAGGATTTCGTCTTGGAACAGGCAAAATTGAACTTCCAGTATCGATTTGACTTGGAGCAATACCATCATTATCAGCCGCCTCATTAGTCTCTAAGTCATCATCTGTCGCTAGAGAAAAATCAAGAGAAGGAGAAAGATGCTGAACAGCGGACCCCTCTGCAGACTCCCCTGCAAGTCTCTCTTCAGGAACATTTGCAGGTGTCTCTGCACGAATTTCGGTATGTTCATTTGCAGATCTAGAAGTTGGAATTTCAGCAATGTTATATGATGTTTCTGTTGCAGCCTCCGCTCCCGGTTCAGTTTCAGGGACATATACGGAGCTATCAAATAACTCCCCCTGCAGATCACACTCATGGCTTTGAAAAAAGAAATTTGCCTCATCAAATCGAACATCTCGAGACACAATAATCTTCTTTGAAATTGGATCATAGCATTTGTAGCCTTTCTGTGATGATGAGTAACCCAGAAAGGCACACTTCAAAGCTCTGGGATTAAGCTTGTCTCTGTGAGTAGACTGAATGTGAACAAAACAGGTGCAACCAAACACCCTCAAATGATCAATGGTAATATCTCTCTTCATCAAAACAGAATATGGAGACTTAAAATCAAGAACTCTTGATGGCAATCGATTGATTAAATAGGCTGCGGTTTGGATAGCATTTGACCAAAATCTCTTGGGGACATTTGCCTGAATCATAATTGCCCGAGTTTTTTCCAGAAGATCTCTATTCTTCCTCTCAGATACACCATTTTGTTGTGGTGTACCAACACAGCTAGTCTGATGTAAAATGTCATTGGCACATAGATACTCAGTCATGACTTTAGAGGTATATTCTGTCCCATTATCTGATCTTAACATGCATATGCTTGAAGAGAAATGGTTTTTAACCAGATTATGAAAATCCTCAAAGCACTTCTTTACCTCATATTTATGTTTCAAGAGGTAAACAAATGTGGTTCTAGAAAAATCATCAATGAATGTGACATAATATTTATAACCATCAAAAGATTTCATTTTTGCAGGTCCCCATACATCAGAGTGAATCAGTTCAAACTCCCTAGAGGCTCTAGAACATGAGTTTGAAAAAGGTAATCTAGTAGATTTAGATTTGTGACAAGTTTCACAATCTGAAACTGATTTACATAGATTTGGGAATAAATGAGACAAAACATGAGTTGAAGCATGGGCAAGACGCATGTGCCACAGCTGCTGTCGAGTAGAAGACGTCGACTCAGCAAGAAAACTCTTTGCAAAAGTTGAGGAAGTGGAAATATAGTACAATCCGTTCAAGTAAAATCCCTCACCAATCTTCCTCATTGTCACTCGATCCTGAAAAATGACATTGGTTTTTGAGAATAAAACCAGACAATCTAAGCAATGAGTTAATCTCCCAACAGATAAGAGCTTGAAAGGAAAAGATGGCACATACATAACACTTGACTGTTTATGATCAGAAAATAAAGTCATTTTTCCCTTTCCTAAAATAGGCACTCTATTCCCATTGGCAACCGAAACAAAGGAGGGGATTTTTAAAAGAGAAAGATGATTTAGACAAGATGAATCATGAGTCATATGATCAGAAGCTCCTGAATCAACAATCCAAAAATCATGATTTTTACTAAGATCAAGGGCCGTTGAGATTGCACAGATGATACCTGGAATTTCATCCCTAGAAGCCAATTTTCCATCCGCCAGATATCCAGCAAATTTGCCTAGCATTGCAGTAGCAACTTCTGGATTAGCATTACCTTGCTTCTGCTGCAAGAAGACTGCAAACTCATTTATGAGAGTTATAGGGTTAGCAGCGAAGCTCATCATTGCCTCTGAGCAGTCTCCCTCAGCTATATTGGCTCTAGCAGTAGGATTCATTTTTATCTTCCCCTTCTGTCCCCTTTCATTATTGAATTTTGGCTTTAGTTCAGGGTGCAAAATCCAACATGTTTTCTCCTCATGGCCTATACCCGATCTACCAATTGAAATGCAATAAGAACACTTGAGATCTGGTCTCCTTCCTTTATAAGGCCTGACAGTTGCATTAGCATTTGAGCTTGAACTAGAACTAGCAAAGGTTCTAGCTTCATTGTTGTGATCAACCACTGAAACATCAGCTCTCATCACTTTTCTCCTAGTTTCCTCTCGATGTATAGTAGTACAAACAGTTTGGAAAGCGGGAAGAGGAGATTGCATAAGAAGATGGCTTTTCACATCATCATATTCAGGGCTAAGATTAGCAAGCAATAAGAAAATCTGATCTTCTTCAGCTCTTTTCAACAACACCTTTCTATCAGTAGAAAAAGGACGATACTGATCTAGCTCATTCCACATAGTTTTCAACCGGCCAAGGTATTCAACAAAAGTAGAGTTACCTTGCTGCAGATCAGCCATTTCCTTTTTGAGTTCAAAAATCCGTGCAGCATTGTTTAAATCGCCATACAGATCGTTGATTTCTTTCCACAGTTGGAGGGAATTTTCAGCATAGCCAAAGATCTCACGCATCTTTGGTTCCATGGAATTTAATATCCATGTCATGAGAAGCTGATCCTGAGCAAACCAAGCAGCATACTCCTTTGCAGAGGTTGATGGAATGGAGACTGAGTCATCAATGGCGCTGAGCAGCCTTTTACCTCCAAGTGCACGCTTGACCTCTCTGGACCAAGAGAGATAGTTGTGCTCGTTGAGGAGAATAGGAACAAGTCGAAGGTTGGTGTTGGAGTCATTGACTCCAGCTGCATATGATGCAGAACTTGAAGCATCTTCAATATCGCCACCACCAGTCATATTATGAAGGACTGGTGCAACAAGCAATTAGGTAAAGATGAGAGAAGGAATGGAGTGCAGAAGCAGGTCCTAATCGGAACCTTGCTCTGATACCATGAAGAAATTAAGAAGGAGAAAGATGATTCTCATGTATATTTCTTCATAAAACAACTAAGATAAGACACAACAATTTATACAAGAAAACTACCAACTACAACTACCAACTACAACTACTAAACATGGTAAAACTACCAACTACAACTACTAAACATGGTGCACCATGTTGCACCATGCTGAACAGAAACTCAAACTCCACACGCAACCCCCTAGCTGCACAGAGGGGCCACAGGAGGAAAGAAGAGCAGAAGGAGGACTGGCGAGAACTAGGAACTTGCCATCCGCCAAAGGGCACACCCGCCATCCGCTACGGGCACATCCGCGGGCACATCCGCCATCCGCGGGCACATCCGCGGGCACATCCGCCACGGGCATACTCGCCAACTCGCCATCCGCCAAGGGCACATCCGCCATACAGCTAGCTAACTTCAACATGAACATTGCCTTGTTTCGTACCTCTCTTTTGTTTTTATAAGAAGGCAACTCACTACCTCTAATGCTGTTTTGATCAAGATCTTGAGCTTGTCACTGATTTTTTTTAACTTACTAATGCTATGTCCTATAACATTTCCCATTTCCTTGTTTGATTTTTTTGTTTTGTTTCTGGAATAGTTAATTTATGATTAAGTTGTTGAGCACCCTTTGGGAATAGACTTACTGGGGTAAAAATATGGCATATAATAAGGTCCAGACCCGCTTAAGGAATGGACATACTGGGGCACTATTTTCCCCAACACTGATGCAATGCGTATTGTTTAGGATTGGTAGAAGCATCCACAAAAATATCTCAAGCCAGTTAGAAATGGAAATTCTTGGGTAGGTTTTTTGTTTTGAAAGAATAGTATTAGAATTGTGCAAATTCTTAATCCTACATTCTTACTGCGCGCAGCTTTGCCATATTAGCAAGTATTACTAAGTAGAGCGATACTATTCTTATTTCATTTGAAGGAATAGTATTAGAATTGTGCAAATTCTTGGGAATTAGTTTGTTGAGTTTGGCATTGTCAATTGAGAGAAATACATGAATGGCAATGGTTTTTCTGTCCCATGTGTGTGGTATGGCAATTACAGTTACATTCCAGATGCAAGTGTGTAAGAATTCTTATTTCATTATGAAAGTAAAAAGTCTACAATAATCATATCACACTCTATGATATAATAATACATAGTTTTGTTACTCTGATTTTATGGTTCCAATTATGCTACATCATCGGTCAAAGGCCAAATATAAAGAAAAATATACAAAATTGGTACAACTTTGAGCCCACTTGGTTGCAACATGCCTACATGTTATAAAGCAATCATCGGTAGCGGGGTGAAACTAGTCAAACTACACTGATCATGGCATCTAATATTGAGAAGAAAATACTATTAGAGTAGGGGACATTGAATTGACTTGATTGGATTGGAGTGAACGGGAGTCACGGACACGATTGTCCAATACGGATACTTACGTCAAAATTAATTTTTTTCAGATACGGATACACAATAGACACGTTAATTTAATAATTATATATATATATATATATATATATAATTAAACAAAAAACTTTAACCCTCAGGTACTAAAGAACATCTTTATTTCACTTCAAACTTACTGGACTTAAATGAACATCTTTACTTCACAACAGGATATGTCAGTCCTTTCTACTTAGATTGAGATGACAACGACTAAATGACTTCATGTAAATATAAACTAAATGACGATAAAATTTCACGGGGAAGACAAGTCCGCACCAAGAATCAAACATACATGAAAACGGCAGTGAATTCTTAGTCACATTCTATGCAATTTCAGATAGCACCACAAAAATTTTGGAGCTGTCAACGGTATTAGAGAACAGCACCTAATACCACAGTGAAACTCAGTCCTAGATGATTTTTTTTACTCGAATGTCAACATTCACAAGAACAGAAGTCACGGAACACAGAACCAATCCTCTATTGAAACTCAATCCTACGAGCTGATTTCCTACTTTTACTGGTTCTCCATATTTCCTACTCTTACTGCTACCCCATAGCAATCGTAAAGCTGCTGGCATAACATCAATGAAGAAAAGCATCAAGCCTTCATCTGGGTTAAGACAATCCTTCTTATAAGAGGTGTTGAGCTTCCCTTTAAAACCTTCCTCATAGCCCTTACCTGTGGCCCATGCCCCTTCACCAACTCTTTTCCCTCCGAACCCCACAAACACACCACCAGTGTAGGTAGCCAAACCAAATGGAAATCATCACCTCCCCCGATTTCGATTTGTCTCCCTTCTTATCCTCCGTTCTATACCACTGCGGTGGAACCCTCCTTGGAACCTCATTCAAATCAAACCACACCCTCTATAATTCCCCAACTTCAATTACACCCAAGCCATAACTCATGACTCAATTCGTTCACAAATCACAACTATCTTAACTCAATCAACAGAGAAGAAGAAGAAGAAGAAGAAGAAGAAGAAGAGTAGAGAGAAATAAGACAACATACCCGATGAAGCGATGCCAAATCTTCAACCTAATCGACCTCAAGAGAGAAAAAGAGAGAGACGGAGAGTTGAAGAATGAAGAGACGCCATGCCAAATCCCTAAACCCCCTTTTTGTAATGTAAAACACAGAATTACCTCGTGTGTCCATGGAGGATACGCGCGTGTCCAAACCGTGTCTGAAATACAGTAGGCGTGTCCGTACGTATTTCCGCGTGTCTGTGCGTATCCTTATCTAATACGTGATACTTGATACGTGAGCAGTATCACGTGTCCGTGCTTCATAGCATAAAACCTAACTAAGTCACCATTTTGTGCCTCGCAACTCCTCATTTCGTGAAAAGAAAACAAAGAATCAGCCTTTAACCCCATCCCATTTTAAAGCACAAAACTTGGACTAGAAAGGTGCTTTTGCTTTTCGAGCTTTTATTGATGAAAATGGATCGTCGCCGGGAATGTGACCGTCGGCCACCATCTTGTGATCCAATCACAACAATCCATTTTGTAAGTATAAAGATGTTGGCAGTCCTCATTATGGACCAAAACACAGCCCAAGATGTAGTATGATGAGTCCCAGCACAAGTACAAGTGAAGCTATGAAGCCCAACCAGTTCAAGGCCCAACATAACCTCAGAAAACTAAAGTATATTCATGCATATTCATATCATGTTTTCACTGAGGATAGCAGTACCACTTTGTATCCTATGTTCCTTACTAAGGATAGGAGTACTGGTTTGTATCCCAAAGTTTTCTGGGTATTTTTATGGCTTTGTTCAAATCGTCTTGAAAACTGTGATTTATCTTCTCAATGCATTTCCAGTTGTTTCCAGTCGATTTGCTTTTCAAAATTCAAACAGCTAGCCAAGCATGTGATGCTCTTGGCGCTCAAACTATCAAAGGGTGAAGGAATTCTTCAACCCGTGACCTTGATGTTTTCAAGGTCCATTTGTTTATGCTTGGTTTGTGATACACTTACCTATGCAGTTGATAGTAGGCTGTTTGATCCTAGGAGGAAGCTGTTTTGCCTATTCATATTGTTGACATTCTTTTGGAATGCTTTTGCAAAACCTTTTTTCCCTCTTATGAAAAGTTAGCCATTTTCGGAAAGTTGGTTTTGTCCTTTTGTGCTTAGCTTTGTACTACAAAGGTTTTCAACAGCATCTAAGCCAAACACATCAGTCCAAACTTTCTGAATCCATTGGCATGCGTATTGCTCTCGTAGCAATTCACACTTGCCTATAAATACCAAGTAAAGTGATTTTGCTTGGTGGTCAATTTTATTGTGTTTTTGTTAGTATTGAAGAATATCAGCTTGGCTGTGTTCTTACTCTCTACTGCTCTAAGTCTTCCTAGTGATTATAAAGCTTAGAGTTTGAGAAATCAAAAACCGTTTTTCAAAAATCATAAAGCATTTGCATTCCAATACATGAGGTTGTGATTGGAGGTGCAACGACCCCAAGAATTCACAAGCAGAGTTAGCTAAGGCGTAGTTAAGGTCTGAGTGAAGCTCTTGTATCTCTTTCATGTGTGAGGACTTAAGGGACAAGATGGGAGAGTGTTCTTGGTAGACTAGGTAGAGTCATAGAACAGGATAACAACAAGGTCTGGTATCCCAGGCTCTATTCTTGTATAAGTCTACGAATCACATAGTGGAAAGGTTTCTCCTTCGGATAAGGGCACGCAGTTTTCTTCCCTGAGTTCAGGGTTTCTGCGTTAAAGAAAAACATCTCTGTGTTGCTTTTATTTTCAGCAATCTTTTTCATTACTTGCATAATCGTAGAAAACTGTAAATCGGGATAGCACAACTTCTTGCTAGCCTCGAATTATAACATATAACGAAAAAGTTGGAATCTATTCACCCCCCCCCCCCCTCTAGGACCTTCAAGTGGTATCAGAGCGGCCACCAGCTTGCTGGTGAGATCCTCTTAGAGGGAAATAGTACACAGATTCGGTTCCTCACTGAATTCTCCTCCCTTTTTCAATGGGATAGGGTATTCGGATTGGAAAGTTATGATGTTTACTTTCCTCTCGTCCCAGGACGATGGAAGACAATGGGAAGCAGTTGAGTTTGGGTATTCAGCCCCTATGACTGTGGAAACAGAAACTGCACCTTCTATTCCAAAGCCACGAGACCAATGGACTCTAGATGAAAGGTTGGAAGCCAAAGCTAACATGAGGGCTTTGAACAACCTCTTCATGGCAGTATCCGAAGACGTTCGTCGAAGGATCATCAACTGCACCCTTACCCGAGATGCATGGCAAATCTTGGCCACTGCTCATGAAGGCACAAACAAGGTAAAGGAACAAAGAATCAGATCTTTACTTCATGAGTTTGAGGAGTTGAAAATGAGTGAGGATGAAACTGTAGAAGTTTTTCTTGGACGTATGCTGGCCATTACAAATCATTGCCATAGTTTAGATCACCCTATTGATCCTCAACGTATGGTTCAAACGTTTGTAAGGGTCTTACCACCTAGTTTTGAGTCAAAACAGATTGCCATAGAAGAAGCTAGAGACTTGACCACTTACACCTTAGATGAGCTTGTAGGAAACCTCAAAAACTTTGAAGCCAAGAGGAAATCCTCTAAAAAGGATAGATCCTTAGCCTTTACTGTAGTTAAAGAGGAAGTGGAGGAAGAGTCTGTGTCAGGTGATAGTTCGGTGGAAGAGTTTGCTCTCTTAACCAAAAAATTGGAGAGGATTCTTAGGGAGAAGAGGAACCTAGAGTTTAATCCTAAGTTTAACCAAAAGGGGGCTACAACCAATACCAAATATCCTCAACAAGGGGAAACCAGTAACCCTAGAAATCTCATATCTACCTTCAAACCCAGAAACTTCCCACAGAATGATAAGTGTTTCGAGTGTGGTGGTGTTGGTCATAAGGCAGCTGAATGTGCAAACAGAACGAAGCAAAAGGCTTTTAAGGCCACTTGGTAGGACAGTGAGTCTGAACCTTCCTCTGACCAAGAGGAAGAGAAGGAGACCGTTGTCTTCATTGCATCGGTTGAGCTTGCCAACGCTTCGAACTCTGATATAGATGGTGATGACAAAGCTCAACATGATGAGGAGCTTCACAATGCATATTCTGATTTGCATATAGCATCTAAGTCCATGCTTGACAAGATTGAGACCTTGACAAACGAGCTTACCAAGAGTGGGAGCCATATTAAGGAATTGCAAGACAAGCTGCAATCCCAGAAGAAGAAGTGGAAGGCCGATAAGTCAGCTTTGATAAAGGAGAAGGAGTCTCTTGAAGAAAGTCTGAGACTTAAGGATGCCTTGACCAGCAACCTCTCCTCCGAGAAGGCCACTTTGAAGTTGCAGCTAGAAGATTGGAAGAAGGAATATAAGAAGTTCTCCGTTGGTTCGGATAAGCTCAAAGAAATAGTTAATATGGGAAAACCTAGTCATGATAAGAGTGGTCTAGGTTTTGAGATCGTTAATCACTCAAAACCAAGCAAGAAGAATACAAAGAAGATGGTGAAGTCCTCCAAGGAGGAAGTCTCCAAGCCCAAAGAAACCAAGACCAAGTTTGTTCCAAAGTGCCATCATTGTGGTGTTATGGGTCATATTCGACCATATTGCTACAAGCTGAATAATGGAGGCTCTGCTCAGAATATGGAGAATGAGCTTTTTACATCTCGCAAGGATTCCATTGAAAACTCTCTCAAGGAACTTGTGAGGATTGTTCAGTCTCTTGCTAACCCTAACCCTAGGGATCCTTCTAGCAAGAAAGTCTGGGCACTGAAGACCAGTCCAAGCCTCAGGAACAGCCTGCTCAAGTAGAAGATCACAATGATGAGGATGAGTATGATTCAGACTCAGATGGTAATGCTGCTAGAGTTTGTTTTCTCAGCCGTATTGTTCTAAAGCCAAAAACTCTGCATAGAACAAGAGGTTATTGCAATGTTGCACTCACTGTCTTGTCAGCCCGGAAATCCGATTCCTGGTATGTTGACAGTGGGTGCTCGGCTCACATGACTGGCGATCCCAAGTGGTTCGTATCAAGGGATGATGTCTATCCAGTTGGGTGCGTTACTTTCGGGGATGGAGCAAACTCGGAAATCATTGGTAAAGGGAGAGTAAGGGCTCCAGGTCTCCCGGAACTAAAGAATGTCATACTCGTCAAAGATTTGGAAGTATGCCTACTGAGTGTTAGTCAGGTAGTTGATGAGAACGACTGTGTCATTTTTGACAAGATCAAATGTCTGGTTCTAAATGGAATGGGGATGAGCGTCATGCAAGGAGATCGGACCAAGGACAATTGCTATTGTGTCATGGCTCGAAAGGAGTTCAAGCCGCAACTATGTTTTCGTGCACAAATTGGGGAGAAGCCTCTTGATCTTTGGCATAGACGTCTTTGCCATTTGAACCATCAGGACATCATCAAACTATCAACCAAGGAAGTAGCAAGAGGTCTCCCTAAGCTTTCCGGGAAAGCTTCAGGTATGTGTGGAGAATGTAAAATTGGTAAGCTTACACGCTCTCCACACTCCGCTCTTAATGCTCAACCTACCTCTAATGTGTTAGAACTCTTGCATATGGATTTGGTAGGACCGGTTGAGACTCTTAGCCTAAATGGTGCGAAATATGCTCTTGTTATTGTTGATGATTTTTCTCGGTTCACTTGGGTTATGTTTCTTGCATCTAAGTCTGATACCTTTGACTTGTATGCTAAGTTTGCCAAAAGGGTTTCAAATGAGAAAATACATGAAGGTAAACACATTGTTAGAGTTAGAACAGATCATGGTACTGAGTTTGATAACGCAAAATTTGATGATTATTGTGATATGTTTGGTGTGCACCATGAATACTCTTCTCCAATCACTCCCCAAAAAAATGGGATTGTTGAAAGGAAGAATAGAGTGTTAGTGGAAATGACCAGGGTGATGTTGAATGCCTCTGGTCTCCCTCATGTCTTCTGGGCAGAGGTTGTGAGCAATGCTTGTTATACTCTTAACCGTGCTGTTTTCAGACCAGGAACTGATAAGACTCCCTATGAGATGTGGAAGGGAAGGAAACCAAATCTGGCCCATCTGAAAGTGTTTGGAAGTCCTTGCTTCATCTACAAGGATCGGGAATATCTGACTAAACTTGATGCACGTTGTGATAAGGGTGTTTTTCTTGGTTACTCTCTCAAAAGTAGGGCATACCGGGTCTACAACAAGGTCTCATGCAAGCTAATGGAAACCATTAACGTTGCCATTGATGATGATCTTGGGTGTACTCACCTGACTGGTTGCACATCTGAAGATAATCCAACAATACCTACTGATCCCAAGCAGCCAGAAGCAGATGCTGCTATCTGCAAGGAGGATTCTTCGGTTGATGAGGCTGACTCAAACAATGGAGAGGATCAGAATGATCAAGGGGATGGATATAAGGTTACCGGTCCCGCGGACAGTCGTAGGGATTAAACCATAGCTACCCAGCCTCCACAAAGGATTGGAAAGCAACAAGTGCAAAAAGACCACTCTCCTTCTGACATCATTGGTGATGTTTCACAATCTACTGTCACACGCAGCAAGGTAAAACGTGTGGTAAGCAGTTATGCAGTGTTAAAAATTTGTTTTGCAATGCATAAGTCTACCATAGATAGAGTCATGCACTTTGGTTTTGTGTCCACCATAGAACCTAAGAATGTGAAAGAAGCTTTGTGTGATACTGATTGGATTAATGCCATGCAAGATGAATTGAATCAATTTGAGAGAAGTAAGGTTTGGCACCTTGTGCCACGACCCGAAAACAAGAACGTGATTGGCACCAAATGGGTGTTCAAGAACAAGTCGGATGAGAAATGTGTGATAACCAGGAACAAGGCTAGATTGGTTGTTCAGGGCTACTCATAAATAGAGGGACTTGATTTTGATGAGACCTTTGCCCCGGTTGCAAGGTTGGAATCAGTTAGGTTACTCTTGGCAATAGCTTGTCACTTGAAGTTTACCTTGTACCAAATGGATGTGAAGAGTGCCTTCTTGAATGGCATTCTCAAGGAGGAAGTGTATGTTGCACAACCTCCAGGCTTCCAAAGCTCTAGCCATCTTGATCAGGTTTACAGGCTAGATAAGGCACTTTATGGCCTCAAACAGACGCCTAGAGCTTGGTATGAGAGACTGTCCACACACCTTCTTGAGCATGGGTACGTTAGAGGTTCTGTTGATAAGACTATGTTGGTAAAAATTACCTCTAAAGATATGTTTATTGCCCAAATATATGTGGATGATATTGTTTTTGGTTCAACTTCCGATCACTTGGTTAAAGAATTTTCAGATCTTATGTCTAAGGAGTTTGAGATGAGCCACTATGGGAAGTTGACCTACTTCTTAGGTTTGCAAGTTGATCAAAAGAATGATGGCCTGTTCATATCCCAATCCAAGTACGCCAAGAAACTCGTGAAGAAGTTTGGGATGGAAACATCCTCTCCCGTCTCAAATCCGATGGGAACTAGTTGCAAGATCACAGTCGATCTTGATGGAGTTGATGCTGATCAGTCCAACTACCGTAGCATGATTGGTAGCTTGTTGTACTTGACAGCTAGCAGACCTGACATATGCTATAGTGTAGGAGTTTGTGCTCGGTATCAAGCCAACCCCAAGGAATCACATGTGAAGGCGGTCAAACGCATTATCAAGTACATTGCAAGTACAACTGACCTTGGGATTAGCTACACCTTCGACACTAACTGTGAGGTTGCAGGATACTCCGATTCGGACTGGGCAGGAGATGCTAACGACCGGAAAAGTACTTCCGGCGGTGCTTTCTTTGTGGGAAACAACCTTGTTTCGTGACATAGCAAGAAGCAGAACTGTGTGTCCCTGTCCACAGCTCAAGAAGAGTATATTGCTGCTGGAACCTGCTGCACACAACTTTTGTGGATGAAGCACATGCTCGCGGACTACGGATTTCAACAAGAGGTTCTATCCCTATTCTGTGACAATACTTCTGCTATCAATATCTCTAAGAATCCTGTGCTGCATTCTAGGACAAAGCATATAGAGATTAGATATCATTTCATCCGAAACTTGGTTAAAGATAACTTGCTTGAATTAACTTTTATTCCCACTGAAAAACAATTGGCTGATTTGTTCACAAAATCACTTGACAACCTTAGGTTCAGTAGCTTAAGGAAGGCAATTGGTGTCTGTGACCCACACTAATCTTCCCCTGAGAACGTGCCCTATACATAGTTTATTTTGAAAAAAAAAAAACAAAAAAAATGTAGTTTTAAAAGGTTTTTAGTTCTCAGTTTCACGGGATAGGAACGTGTGGTGATATCCTCAGTGGTCATTGATCTTGACCTAAGTTTTGCGTCCTTTACTACTTGAATGATCATTTTTCGGTAGCTCATGTGCTTATGCATCTGCTCTCTCCTTGAATTGAATGTGGTCTACATCTCAGAACAAGTTCACTTTATTTGTCCACATTTCTCCCACATTGTGCTTTGCTCAATTGACTTGTATCAAGTAAGATGGAGGTATGAGGATTGTTTATGGCCAGGTTACTCTCAAAGTAGTCATCTCTTGAGTCGTGTCCGCGATTCGTTAGAAGGCAGAAACGAGTGGCTTGGTCACCAAGGTGGTTTTGGCTGTTTATTTAGGTCAGGTTATTCTCAAAATAGTCATTCATTGGGTCGCATCCACGATTCTTTGGAAGGTAGAAACGAGAATGGCTTGATCTCCCCGGTGAGAGTACTTTGCTTGAAACTTTAAAAGAAACTTCACAATAAGTGAGCAGCTTCCTCCACTAAAGAATCTGAGCCTTTCACTCTTAGAAGCATCCTTGTTATGCTTAATGCCCTAAAGCCAACTGACTTGGGAGTCATTAGTGAATAGGTTTGCTACATGGATCAGTGGGGATGCCTAGAATGTTTTATATCCTTCGATGGGGTTTTGATAAAGTCTATATGGACTATCAAACAATATAAATATATATAACCCTATGAGGACGATTGTTCCAGAATGACCAAAAAGAACTAAATATGTGATCATGTGGGCATAAATGTCTAAGAAAACTGGAATTGTGAAGCTATAAGGAAGAACCCTACTGGTGCTATAAGGCTGGCTACAACTGTTATTATCTTCAGCCTGCTACTCAATCTCCAACTCACTTGATGCATATCCATGAGTTCACTTTGTGTCTATTGAAATACTTCACACACTCTCCACTGATTTTGTTCTGTTCACTTTGGACCATATCTTCAACTAGACAGTCACATTTACATGTTTTGCTTGAAATTTGGTTACTTTTGAGTGGTTAAAAGGTGTCTTACTTTGTGAGTCTATGTCTTGATCATTGTGCAAAATCTTGGATCAGAAAAGGTAATCTCATCCCGTGATACACAGTAACTCTTTTCTTTCTTTTGTTGTTTTCCTTTCGGCACATTCTAAGGGGGAGAAACTTTTTGCACATGGATTCTTACATCATTTGCTTTTACTTTTGTTCTATTAAGGTTGAAAGTTGTGCTTGAGGATGATCAATGTTCATACATTAAATGTTGGGTGTGCTTTTTGCTTCTTGTACTGTTTGTAAAAGTAGGAAAATCACTTTTCCTATTAGGACTTGTCAGTCGGCTCCTAGCCCATCTCCTTTAGCCTATTGACCTGGCCTTGGCCCAAGGTCTCTTAAGCCCACTTTTTGCATGGACACGTGCTCTCTCACTGAGAAGAGAAATGGTTTGTTTGAGTCGGTTGCTTTTCCAACCATTGTGTGTGGTAGTGGACTAAATTGCAGTTACCAAGACCGTTTGTCAAATCACGTATGCCTGTTTTAAAGCTCCCATTTTCGCACTCCTTTCACTCCATCTCCGATTCTTCTCCTCCCTCCGGTGTTTTTGCTCCCATGGCTGACGATTCACAAACTCCTTCTCCTCTGGGTCCTCTTGACCACGAGAAGTCACCCCTCGCGTCGGCCGCTACTGGCCTCTCCGCTCCTACCACAGGAGCTACCAACATGGAGGATCTCTTTGGACCCTCCTCTGCTGGTACCCCCCATGGCACGGCTCGCACTAGAGCCTCCGGCGAAGTCACAATTGCGATGCAATTCTCTAACTTAAAGAAGCGAAAGAAGGATACCTCGGATGGTGGCTCCCGTTCCCACAAAATTCCCAGGTCACAACAGGTCTCCTCCGCTCCACTGGCTTCTCGACTTCGTAGCCGCTCTACCACCCCTTCTCCGGGGAATCTGCCGGCACCCACCGCTGCCAAGAGGTCCGGTCAGGAAAGCTCGGTCATCTCCCCTGAAGGGACCGAGGAATCGGATCCAATCATGGAGAAGATCAGCTCCCTCGACGGCTCCGACAGCTCTGATAAAGAGTTTAGGGTCTCACCTGTTAAAGCCGCTGCCCTGAGCCCTTCGAAAACGAGTAAGAAGGCCGCCGTCAAACCCAAAGGTGCTGGACCTTCCAAAGTCAAAGGGAAGGAAGTTGGTCCCTCGGAGTCTGAGAAACACAAGCCTCCTCGCAAGCGTGGTTCGCTTTTTGGACGCAAGGATAGCAAGACATCCAAACCTCCCAAACCCCAGAAGAAACCTCGCGTCACTCTGTCTAGGGATACCAATGAGGCTATCCCTCTCAAGCGTAGGGTTCTTGAGGTATTGTCTGTTCCCCCTATTGAGCATTTTATTTCTGAGGAAGCTAGATCCTTGTTTACTACTTGTATCATCGGTCGTCCGGTGGTGTATGAGAAGAAATTGGCTTTTGATACCCTCCCTGGTTTTGTTAAGAACAAAGTCCAACAGTTAGGATGGGTAGACTCTTTAGACTCCCTGCCCATTGTCAACCTGACCATTATCCAGGAGTTTTATGCCAATTTTTCGGAGGACATGGCTATGAAGGTTAAGCTTAAGGCCCCCTCCAAGGATCTGCAGGTTTGGGTTAGGAATCGAGTGGTCAACATTTCCCCCGCCAATATCCGTAGGGTCCTTAGTCTCCCCAGCACTAGGACAGCTGACCTAGATCAGATCCGCAAGCACATCATCAATGTCTCTCTGTCGGATCTTGCTGAGGTTTTGTACTCTACTCCTTCTCAAGTCCCTACTCCTATTGTCTATCTCGCTAGTCAATACATGCCTGAATTTGTCAAGGTCATGGCTTTTGTGGTTCGGTCCCTACTCACTCCCTCCACTCAAACCAGCAAAATCACCAGACGTCAAGGAGTCTTCATCTCCTACCTGCTTCAAGACCATAACCCTCCCTTTCCAGCAGAATACTTCATCTTTCAAGCCATCCACAAGGCTGCCGTTGCCCAGCACAACTCCTTGAAAAGCTCGATTGTATTTCCGGGGGTTATCTGTCTTCTTTGCTATGATGTTGGTGTGAACACCCGAGATGGTGATGTAGTCCTTCCTCCTATTCCTCCGCTTGACTTAACCTCTGTTCATAAATCCGTCTCCCAAGCCGGGATGTATGTTGAGTCCCTCGAGCATACTAGTCTGAAGAAGGAGCTGAAAGAGGTCATCCAGTCTGCAGTTGAGGATATCAAACTGTCTTTCTCTCAGAAGTTTGAGGAGCTGAAGACTCACTTGGAAGAACTTGCACAAGCGACCAGTCGAAGCAGCCGTTCAGCCTCTGATTCTGCGTCCAGCTCAGATGGTCAGCTTCGTGCTCCGGAGGCTGCAGATAAGGAGGATCCAACTCAAGGGGAGTCTTCGGATCGCTCCATTTCAGGGGAAGAAGAGGTGGACCACACTGATGGTGATGACGAGGATGTTTGATAATCTTGCTTGCCTTGATTTTTTTTTCTTTCTCTTTTCTGTTTCGGCTGTTCTCTTTCGTTTGTTAAGACAATGTTTGGTTCTTGTTCTATCTTGTTGGTTGTTTGTTGAACATGAATGTTCTTTGTTTTCCTTTGTCCTTCTGTGACAAAAAAGGGGGAGAACTAGTTTTAGGGCATTATGTTTGTGTTGAACTACGTCATGCTTCTGCTCATTTCAGTTATTAGCTTATCTGAGATCTGCATCTGATACATAATGCCTTGACTATCCTATTGTTCATCATGCCTTCACTTGTGTTTTTGTTGAGCTTCCTTAAGTGCAGGTTTATATCTTGAGAGCTTTGTGCTGCTGATGCTGTTGTTTAGGACTAGCTCTTAGGATACCTGGGTGTATTTTGTCCACGAATGCCAAAGGGGGAGATTGTAAGTATAAAGATGTTGGCAGTCCTCATTATGGACCAAAACACAGCCCAAGATGTAGTATGATGAGTCCCAGCACAAGTACAAGTGAAGCTATGAAGCCCAACCAGTTCAAGGCCCAACATAACCTCAGAAAACTAAGGTATATTCATGCATATTCATATCATGTTTTCACTGAGGATAGCAGTACCACTTTGTATCCTATGTTCCTTACTAAGGATAGGAGTACTGGTTTGTATCCCAAAGTTTTCTGGGTATTTTTATGGCTTTGTTCAAATCGTCTTGAAAACTGTGATTTATCTTCTCAATGCATTTCCAGTTGTTTCCAGTCGATTTGCTTTTCAAAATTCAAACAGCTAGCCAAGCATGTGATGCTCTTGGTGCTCAAACTATCAAAGGGTGAAGGAATTCTTCAACCCGTGACCTTGATGTTTTCAAGGTCCATTTTTTTATGCTTGGTTTGTGATACACTTATCTATGCAGTTGATAGTAGGCTGTTTGATCCTAGGAGGAAGCTATTTTGCCTATTCATATTGTTGACATTCTTTTGGAATGCTTTTGCAAAACATTTTTTCCCTCTTATGAAAAGTTAGCCATTTTCGGAAAGTTGGTTTTGTCCTTTTGTGCTTGGCTTTGTACTACAAAGGTTTTCAACAGCATCTAAGCCAAACACATCAGTCCAAACTTTCTGAATCCATTGGCATGCGTATTGCTCTCTTAGCAATTCACACTTGCCTATAAATACCAAGTAAAGTGATTTTGATTGGTGGTCAATTTTATTGTGTTTTTGTTAGTATTGAAGAATATCAGCTTGGCTGTGTTCTTACTCTCTACTGCTCTAAGTCTTCCTAGTGATTATAAATCTTAGAGCTTGAGAAATCAAAAAACGTTTTTCAAAAATCATAAAGCATTTGCATTCCAATACATGAGGTTGTGATTGGAGGTGCAACGACCCCAAGAGTTCACAAGCAGAGTTAGATAAGGCGTAGTTAAGGTCTGAGTGAAGCTCTTGTATCCCTTTCATGTGTGAGGACTTAGGGGACAGGATGGGAGAGCGTTATTGGTAGACTAGGTAGAGTCATTGTTGATACCCGAAAAATCATGTAATTTGTTACTATGCTGTCACACGACAAAGATCACGCATAGTCACGTAACTATATAAAATCCTATAGTTTTATAAGGATTTTATGTTCATTACTCGGCTATAGCACGCCAAGCAAACACACTTTTAATGTGAGCCCAAGCCACATACACGCGTTCTTGGGGCTTGCAGATGTGGGTGTGGTGTGGTAAGTTACGGAAACGCACATGCTCATTCGTCGATTTAACGTCGTCGGTGATTTCGGTCTTGGGCCCGAAATCCAAGCCCAATAACTTAGATCGACGGTGAAATGGTGAAACTTGAGAATTCGAGGTTTGGGTTGGGCCAACCCTTGCATTTTCTTTAAGGCCCAAAGCCCATGTTAGTATAACTTCACTTTTTCTTCTTTCCGTTTTTCTGCACCTCAGCCCTTTACCCAGCAGCTTGGTTCCTTCCTGGATGACACCAGCCAAAGACCCAGAACCTTTCCCTCTGCAGCAGTCTTCGTCTGTCTAGGGAATCAACCCCAAGCAAACCATCTTTTCCCCATTCTCCTGCAGAAATCAAGGGTGAGATTGAAGGGGAAAGAGTTTATCCAATAGCTTAGGGGTATTTGAGTTCCCCTAAACCTCAACCCTGCGCCTATAAAAGGGGGTTCCTGGGATCGGAAGAAGGGGAGGCAGCATCACCCAGCAATCATCCTGCAACTATCATGCAACAATCCAGCAAACCACCCAGCAATACATAAACCCCCTTCCCTCAAGCATTCAGGGTATCCAAGCAAAATCCTAGAAACCCCTTATAAGCAGCCTCTTATCATCTCAAGCCTCCATGCCTTCAAGCCTCATGCCCAGTTAACCATCTTTCCAGAACAACTGTCTTCAAGCCCCGCACCTCTTCTCAAACCAGAAACCCAGAAAACCAACCCCGCAATTCTCATCACCGCAGTGTGTTTCTAGCTCCCACACCATGCTCATGCTGTCAAGCTTCTCTTGATTTCCACTCAGTCTGAATCACACACAAAATTCTCCCATAAAACTCACATTTTAGGGTGAGTTTTGGCCTAGTCATGTTTAATCAAAAGACCCCGCAACATTTGGCTACTTCACTGGGGACTAGGTTGTGATTCAGAGAATTTGTTCATCATGCAGTTTTATGATTAAACCATGCTTGTATGGGCCGCTGCCTTTGTCAACATGCAGGATATTAGAAGAGAAATTATTTTCCCTGCTATTGATGATTCTTCAATTATGAGCCTTGCACCTCAATTTCGTTCTTTGTCTCAGTTGGTTCACTACCAGCCCTGCACCTCAATTTTGTTCTCTATCAGTTGGTTCACTATAAGCCATGTATCTCTAAGATTGTGGTAATATTGCACTGCAGTAGATGGTCGTCGAAAATGCAGAAGAAACAGATAAGCTTGTTATATGCAGTAGATGATATTCTTGAGAGTACTCAATGCATACAACCAAACACATACTTTGTTTCTCTCGCATATGCACCTTTGCTCAATGAATCTCAGCTGTAATTCTAATTTGCAGCTCATGATATATGAACAAGCCTGATCATGCAAGTGTTGCAAAACTTGGGGGCTGTGTATAGGGAGATAGATCAGAGGCCACTCTGCATTGGAGGCAAGAAAAACTTGTAGCTGCAAGGAGACAAGCCATGCTTATTATGTCATTGAAGTAGATGAGAAGGAGCAACGCAGTAGCAACACCATCACCTCCAGGAGCTGCTCCAGGAAAGCAAGATTCATGCCCTGCAGCTCCTCCAACTTTAGAACCCGCAGTAACAACACCATCACCTCCAGGAGCTGCTCCAGGGAAACAAGATTCATGCCCTGCAGCTCCTACAGCTTTTGACAAGAGCAGCCCATAATAAAAAATAAATAAATAAATACTTGGGGGCTGCGTTCAGTACAGAAAGACAGATCATGAGTCACCCTGCATTGAAGCAAGCAACACAGTAGCAGAAAATGCAGGCCAACTGTGCTTTGCTGCAGATACAATAAAGATCATGTCTATGCTGGAAAATGAAGATGTCATAGTCTTTACCGTTTCAGACATGAAGGCTGCAGGGATCCCATTGTCAAGAATTATGAAGACTGAGATGAAGATATCTTGTAGCAACAAGAGACAGTAACTTATTATGTAATACACCATGCAGTTTTACTTAAGTCATGCCATGCCAGTATGTTCTGAGTAACAGATGTAATTGCTGATCATTCTTTATTACAAGTTTAATACCATGCCATACTTATTTAATGAAACTCACTATGCTGATGTTGTGATATTCTATCGACAATCAAGCTCAGTATAATTATCCATGTCAATGAACTTGGGGGATGTGGGGTGAAAGTTTTGATTCGCGGTTAGTCCATGCCAAAATGAAAAATTGATATGTTCATGCTTTACTGCATTTTAGCAGTGTTCATGCTTAGTCATGCATTCTAGCAGTATCTATGCTTTACTGCAATCAAGCATTCCAAGCCTTATACTAATATTTCAAGCCTTTGTCAACATGTAAGATACCAGAAGAGAAATTATTTTCATTTGTCTGGAAAATTCTTCAACTATGAGCCCTACACCTCAAATTCATATTTTGTATGGTTACCATGCTGGCGCTGCACTGCACTAGATTATCTCATGCAATCAGAGGAGACGCAAACATGTTAAACATTCAAGCAAACTAGCAAGAGATCATCTTGTTAGTTCAGCATTATGCTTTGAGTAGGCAAGCAAATATGGTTCTCTCGCATAAACATTCATGGTCCATTGATCATGATACAGTTTTTGGTCACTACATTCAAGCCCTCTTCAAAGGAAGCATGCATTGTCATATTCAAATCTCTTAGTACCATTTCCAAAATTATGCCACTACAGTAACCAAAATCTTAGTTCGGAACCTAAATTCTAAATGAGCCTAATGCCAACTACCACCAAAGCCAAATCTTTCACTTTGGTAACCCAAATACACAAGTTCGATTTCGTAGCCATATATTTTTATAATCAAAATCTTTATTGCAAGCCTTCCAAGCCAATGCATCAAGTGTTAAAAACAAACTCAGTTGATTACAAACCAAGATCTCGTGTTACAAGCTTTGTCCAACCAAAGAAAACTTTAAATTTACAAAACATGATACTCAAGCTAATATCATCCCAAGTCTAGTACATAAGTCTTCCTACAGTTGTTGTTCAAAGCCAAGCTCATTTTGCAATCAACCTGCAGTAGCAATACCATCACCTGTGGGAGCTGCTCCAGGGAAGTAAGATTGATACCCTGCAGCTCCTCCAGTTTCTAACAAGAGCAAACCATGCAAAGTCATTAACTAATCTCAAGCTGTAATACAATTCATATGCAGTGAAAACAAAGATGGCGGCCAAGCAATGCACGAGCCACGCCAAGCCAAGGTATGACATGTTCATTGCCTAAACATGACATTCAAATACAAAAGGCAACCACAAGCATAAACAATTAAGCACATGCCTAACGTACACATGCATGCCTATGCAATGTCAACATGCCACAAGCTAAATCTACTTGAAGGCAAGCTACGCTATTAGAGTCAGGACTAACGACCTTTCTACTTCTTCCTCAAGGTTTGAAAGCTCATTCCTTAGCTGGATCACAGAATCTTCCAAGTGGTGAACCTCCCTGCAGCATTCATCCAAGCTAGCTGATTTAAATGTCCATCCAAAGAAATCCCCCGCAGCTCCCTCCAGTTTCAGGGAAGCAAGATTCATGCCCCGCAGCTCCTTTAGCCCAGGTGCAACATCTCTTTCATTGCAAATTGCTGATCCAGCCTATGAAAAGATATATGTAGAAGATCGTAATAAGACATGCAAATCAAGGAGCATAAAACCTTGATAATATGAACTATGCCTGTCATTTCATACTTCACATAATCATGGGGGCTAGGTACACTACACTATTGTTGAACAAAGCAACATTGCATCTTTTCCCTATTGCCACCTTCACAAAGATCAACACCCACTGAAAATTCATTTGCTAAACCATCCGCACAAGTATCCTAAGTTTCCATATGCAGTATCCTAACCACCCACTGAGGCTCATATGCAGTAGCCTCAGTTTCCATATTATGCTAGAGTCTTATGCTTGCAGTCACGCTAGAACACATGCTAGTAGCCCACGTCATTGTAAAAAGTTTCCCATACTCCATCTTGAGTACTCCACCATAGAGAAGGCACAACTCCAAGCAACAAAAATTTGATATTCCCAAATTCAATCATTTGCCCACCATATTCCCAACACAAAATTTATAAACTAAAAACCCTCAGTTAATACCATGTTCACCGCAGTGGTGTACCTACACATTTATCATCAGAGCCTAGCTTCATAAAACTCAACCTTTTTCAAAGATTAGTGCCCACACCCCAAAATCTAACCCTATCAATATCCTATTACTCAAACAGCCTGCATGTATATCAGATGAAATGCCAAGATCTTGAAACCAGGCTATCAGTACCCCTCTTAAAGCATCAATGATACCAGATATTCTAGAAGCAAAATTGTTGCCGAGATGGACCCACAAGTCATACAGGCCAATAAGAGATCAATAATACCCAAGCCTAGATTATCTCTACTCTATATGTTAGCAATTACTAAGAATTCCATGCTTAATACATGGCATGCCTAGTCTAAGTTTTTTGAACCACTATATCACACCAAGTCCATGCTAATGCAAGCTTTTGCTCATGCCACTCAAATATCATGCCAAACTCATACATGCTCAAGCCAAGCAGATCCACGACTAAAAGAAACATGTTAATACTTAAACAGCTCATGCCAAGAAAAAAATAATACCAAACATAAACATGCCTAGCTCCTCTTTAAGGTTGTGCATCCAACATATGACCACATGAAGGCTATGCTAAGAATTCAAGCCATGCCGAGGGTTCAAGCCTATTCGTTTCAGCATCTATGCGCCCTTATCGGCCGTTCAAAATACTTAAGGCAACCACAACAAACACAAGCCATCATTCATACCCCGCACCAAGCTAAATACACTATCAAACGGATTCATGACCAAAGAGGCACGCCAAGCCCTATCCGAGCTCATGCCAAGCACTTACTATCCAACAATGCCAAGCTCCTCTTTGGCACGGTCGTGCATCTATCCGAGACTAAATGGGGTCATGCCACGCTCAAGCTACAAGTTTACTCAAATTCCATGCACCTCCCCATTGGCTTTGTCAAAAAAATAATGGCAACCTCAGGACAATCTAGAAATGCACATGCTTAATACATGCCTAAGCATAGTTGCCATAAGCGAATTTAAGTCTAGCATTTGTAGTATATGCATACTCTCATTTTACACATGCCAATACATAATCAAGCAACATGCATATGTAAAGCCAAGCAAAGGAAGTATATCCTTTCTTCATGTCGTGCAAAGCAAACTATCAAGCGTATCTACAAGCAATATACAAATTCCTATTCAATCTATTTGTTACTTTATATGCTCTCCTTTGAATCAAGTGAAACCCATTTTACTCCATTGGTGTATCTTCATGCCATTTCAGTTTTCTTTCCATTTGTCCATTATCCTTCAAATACCGCTATCATGACCAAGCACTGCCATATGCTTGTTCTTAGTTTGTCATTTTTCTCACATGCTAAATCACTTGCTTATCTATTGATACTCTTATTCCTCATTCAAACTCATCTCCTAACTCTCGTGACTAGCTATCCATCTCCCTCATTTTAACATGCCCATGCTTTACTTCCAAATTCATTCCTAGCATAGACACATGTGTCTTACTCTACAAATCATGCGTAAGCTCTTTGCTAAATTCAAAACCTTTAAATTCATTAAGTCCATGCATTAATTCAAAACTTTTTGCCCTGAACTTGTGCTAATGAGTCTATTCAAGTACATTCAACCTCAATTTTGTAGCCTTTACATTTCCTTGTTAATTCTCATACCAAGCTAAATACATTAATCATCTCCCTGCACAAGTCCCAAACATTATCCATGCTTGGAAAGACCAAAAACCAACCACACCATGCTTAAGCAGGCAATATAAACCAAGCAGAACAAATAAAGCCAAAGCAATAATCATTCGTAAATCTTACAAGGTGCAAGCAAAGTTTCCTAGCTATGAACTATTCGAGCAATTGCTATTCCAGATGACGAAATTAAGCCAAGCAACAAGGTCAAGCTTGTAGGAATCAGAAGCTTGTATGACTTTAAACACAGCAAAGTCAGGCCATGCAATAAGTTACAGACAATTTCCCAAACAGCAGCGGCGGAAACAAAAACAAAAACACTGATCTAAATGCCGGCATTCATTCAGAACAAAGCAGAATATATTGATCAAGTAAATTGCAGTGTTCCATGAAGCGAAAGACTCATGAGAGTTACTTAAAGAAGCTGAAGATTACCTGAAGTGAAGAAGTTTGCATGCGAAGGCTCTTAGAGCCAGTCCCTGCAGCAAAGGAGAAAACATGAATTGTGAGCTGAAGCAAAGGCTGCAGGAAAGAGATTAGCTGCAAGGTATACGATGGAAAACCAACCCTGTTGGTAATCGGCTTCCCTGCAGTAAGAGGAAAAGCAGCGAAACGCAAGCCTAAGTCGCACCTCAGAGTCGCAGCGGCTCAAGAACCTTTCGCTCAAGAGACACCAAGCAATTCCCCTGCAGCGAGGAGGGGGAGCGACGCCGGTTATGAACCAAAAGAAGAAAGACGACGCCAGTTGCAAGCAAAAAAAAAAACCCCCACCTGAAACCCAAAAGAAATTGAATGGTTTGATGTGGGTCTTGAGTCCCTGTAATCAATATTTGAAGGGATGGAAATTGAAGGGTGAGAAAGCTGATGAAGAACTCGCAAGTGGGGAGGGTGCAGGGCTGCTCCTACGTGACTCTGAGGAAAGAAGAGCAAGGTCAGTGGAATCCTTAAGGGAGAGGAAGTAAACCAAAAGTCTTAAATGATAATTTGGGCTGGGCCAACTTTCTTCTTCCATGCAAACTCTGATTATGTGACCCACTCTATGCCTCAAGCAGCCCACATAATCATGGGGGCTAATGTTGATACCCGAAAAATCATGCAATTTGTTACTATGCTGTCACGCGGCAAAGATCACGCATAGTCACGTAACTATATAAAATCCTATAGTTTTATAAGGATTTTATGTTCATTACTCGGCTATAGCACGCCAAGCAAACACACTTTTAATGTGAGCCCAAGCCACATACACGCGTTCTTGGGGCTTGCAGATGTGGGTGTGGTGTGGTAGGTTACGGAAACGCACATGCTCATTCGTCGATTTAACGTCGTCGGTGATTTCGGTCTTGGGCCCGAAATCCAAGCCCAATAACTTAGATCGACGGTGAAATGGTGAAACTTGAGAATTCGAGGTTTGGGTTGGGCCAACCCTTGCATTTTCTTTAAGGCCCAAAGCCCATGTTAGTATAACTTCACTTTTTCTTCTTCCCGTTTTTCTGCACCTCAGCCCTTTACCCAGCAGCTTGGTTCCTTCCTGGATGACACCAGCCAAAGACCCAGAACCTTTCCCCCTGTAGCAGTCTTCGTCTGTCTAGGGAATCAACCCCAAGCAAACCATATTTTCCCCATTCTCCTGCAGAAATCAAGGGTGAGATTGAAGGGGAAAGAGTTTATCCAATAGCTTAGGGGTATTTGAGTTCCCCTAAACCTCAACCCTGGGCCTATAAAAGGGGGTTCTTGGGATCGGAAGAAGGGGAGGCAGCATCACCCAGCAATCATCCTG
Source organism: Potentilla sterilis (assembly GCA_963682095.1). Taxonomy (NCBI): domain Eukaryota; kingdom Viridiplantae; phylum Streptophyta; class Magnoliopsida; order Rosales; family Rosaceae; genus Potentilla; species Potentilla sterilis. The sequence continues at coordinate 39,017,709 of OY821764.1, forward strand.
CAACTATCATGCAACAATCCAGCAAACCACCCAGCAATACATAAACCCCCTTCCCTCAAGCATTCAGGGTATCCAAGCAAAATCCTAGAAACCCCTTATAAGCAGCCTCTTATCATCTCAAGCCTCCATGCCTTCAAGCCTCATGCCCAGTTAACCATCTTTCCAGAACAACTGTCTTCAAGCCCCGCACCTCTTCTCAAACCAGAAACCCAGAAAACCAACCCCGCAATTCTCATCACCGCAGTGTGTTTCTAGCTCCCACACCATGCTCATGCTGTCAAGCTTCTCTTAATTTCCACTCAGTCTGAATCACACACAAAATTCTCCCATAAAACTCACATTTTAGGGTGAGTTTTGGCCTAGTCATGTTTAATCAAAAGACCCCGCAACAGTCATAGAACTGGATAACAACAAGGTCTGGTATCCCAGGCTCTATTCTTGTATAAGTCTACGAATCACATAGTGGAAAGGTTTGTCCTTCGGATAAGGGCACGCAGTTTTCTTCCCTGAGTTCAGGGTTTCTGCGTTAAAGAAAAACATCTCTGTGTTGTTTTTACTTTCAGCAATCTTTTTCATTACTTGCATAATCGTAGCAAACTGTGAATCGGGATAGCACAACTTCTTGCTAGCCTCGAATTACAACATATAACGAAAAAGTTGCAAAGAGTCTTATTCACCCCCCTCTAGGACCTTCACATTTCTTCAAGATCATTCTAGACGACACTTCCACATATACCAAGCTAATAAGCTCCTCTGTATGTTCTTGTTCTGAGTAGATTTTGAAGAACTCGGGTTTATTACAAGGACATTATCTGAATCTTTGTTTCATCTAAGTTTCGTTTTATCACTTGAACCGTGAACTTGTGTATTGTCTGTGTTTGGACTGAGGAATTTGTAAAGTTCATAGAAGACTTAACTTTTTCCTGCTAAAATATCTAATTTGTAATCTCTGAGGCAGATTTCTGCTACAAGCCTACAAGTATTTTAGTTTCTACTGGGTTTTGCTCACAAGTTACAAGGTGGTTTCTATTCTCTTCATTATGCCTAGGCAAGTGATAATGGTGATCCTCGTACTTCGAATCTTGAATTCAGTAGTGTAATTATATGGTTAACTAATAAATCCATAAGATGAAGACTCTAAAGAATTTGGTTTTTAGGTCAAAATTTAGGAGCAGGCCGAGCAGTACACGTAGTATGTGTATAGAATAGTATGTGTACAGAATTATAGATTCATAGATGTTATTTTGATTTCTCCTTGCAGCCAAATTAGCCTTATCATTGGTCCTTTTGAGTTGAAAACTTAGGAGAGTATAAATAGTATGTGTATAGAATGATCATGATCATATGTAGTTTCGATTCTCCCCAAAAAAAATCAACCCTTTCATTGTCTCTTTTGATTTTCAAATTTAAGACCAGTACATAGTGTGTGTATAGAATCCTAGCTGTTATTTTCTTTTATCTGCAGCAAACTCAACTCTTCCAATGACCCTTTTGAGTTTTGATGCCCCCTTGTTTACCAAATGAAAGAAAATGTTAGTTTGTGAAGAATGTCATTGACATGAATTGCTTTCCTGCCTAGAAAAGCATCTTAAAATGCATACTTAGTTTGGTCACTTATGTGATACGTTTTATGTTGGGCAGAGACTTCCATATAAATTTGTGAAGAAATATGGAGGAGAGCTATCAAATTCAGCATCTCTTAAGCTTCCAGATGGCTTAATATGGGATGTGGATATCACCAGGTGTGATTCTAAGGTTTGGTTTGAGAAGGGTTGGCCAAATTTCTCTAATTTTTACTCCATTGACCACGGCCACTTTCTGATTTTTGGATACCAAGGGAATTCTGAATTTGAAGTTTGCATATTTGACAAAACAGCCACAGAGATTGACTATTCCATATCTGTTACGGATGAAAATTCATCTGGTGAAACTTTGGAGGACTGTCCAAGGGGTTCAAGCAGGCATTCAAGGGATGAATCTCCATTCCCAGCTTCCCTTCCTTGCAAGAAAAACAGAAAAAATTCAGCTGGTAAACCAGAAATCAACCCCAACATTCAAATGGATGACGATGAAGATGATGATGATGATGACGACGACAGCGAGGAGAGTGATGTGGGTAGTGAGGAGGGTGAGGATCGAAAGAAAATAGCTCTTCAGAGAGCTTTTACTTATAAACCTGCAGACCCCCATTTTGTGATTGTAATTATCCCTCTTCTACTATTGGAGGTTATTTGGTAAGCAATCACAACTTCTGCTAGCTTCATACCTTCGAACTTATAAGTCAGTGGTAAAACTAAGCAGGCTTACATCTTTAACAATTATTTTTTCATCTACAGCATGTGCCATCTTTGTTTAGCAACAGATATCTTGCTAAGCAGCCTACTCACATCATGCTTCGAACGGTTTCAGATGAGGAACCTGTGTCTGTAGATATGCATTATGGAAGATCAAAAAGTAGGTTACGGGCTGGTTGGCCTGGATTTGTGAGAAGCAAGAATTTATCGGTGGGTGATGCTTGTGTCTTTGTGTTGAAAGACGGCAATAAATTTATATTTGATGTAGTTTATTACCGGGCCACATAGAAGCTACTAATTTCTCAAGTGACCCCTGCTGGTAAGTACTCTGTTGGTTTAGGAATATGTGCTCTGATCCACTTGTTTTTGTTATCTCCTTCCTTTTGCTGCCGGGAGAAGGCTAACCATGGCTGGAATTAATTCAAGATGAGAAAGTTAAACGAGAAGCCGGATAGATCAATCTGCTGATGTTTTTGTGCTCTACTTCTGTAATATGTTGTCTTAATCACCCTAGAATTTATCGATGTATCCGATCTCTATCACTTTGAATTCAATGTCATCTTGAAGTACATTTGAGAAGGCATTATCTAGGGGATCTATGTGCATTTTAGCCAAATCCAAACACTCTCCATTCAATGTGGACATCATCTTTAGTTCACGGCGACATTCGACTAAGCATCTAACATTTTGTATCAGTGGTACGAATTCTAGAAGTCCTCTCCCTTTTATGCGATGTGCTCTTAGTACCAAGGAAGACTCGAAACTTGTATAATATCCAACATGGATCCAGTTCTTATTTTTTGTTAATGATTTTTCATTTTGTCATATAACTTGGTACTTGAAAATTAAACCCCATCTCCGAATAACCTTCTTGATAAAAATCTCAATGCACCAACATCTCATATCAAGTTTCATAGATCCAACATTAGTCAAGTTCAACTCTTTTGATCTCTACTACATTCCTATCCCAACAAAAAAACCCCTTCCTCAAGGTGATATTATTAGACACTGAATAAGAAATGAATCTCATTGTCATCCCTACTATAATTCACATTTGCTGGGGTCTCTGGATAAGCAATAGTACCGGATGCTTTTATTTCTTTGCCTCTTTCATACTATGACCTGCTTTTATTTACCCTTTTGAAAAAGCTGAATCAACCTTGACTCCTCTGCTCCATGTCTTGAAGATTTAAATTATATCAAATCAAACCCAAAGATGATAAGGAGTTAAGGACAATCTCAGCAACTGCAATATGTTAGTCACATGGACAAAATGTTTTCAGGATAAAATATTCTGAGAAATGGTTGAGAAATGTTTTCAGAAATATAATACCCATATAGTGTACTAATCTTTCCATATTTGGTAGAGTACAGCCTGCACTGACCTTTAAAGCTACGTACTGATCATGGAAGAAGTAAAGGGTGCAATAAAACTTGATAACGGTACTTGTTGGTCTTCACTCTTCACTATCCTGGTATCTCATAAAGTGAAGCTTCATTCTTTAGAGAAACCAAACTCCGTTTGGTAAGTCTAGTTTCAATGTTAGTTTGTTTCAATGTGGGTCTAGTTTCTCTGTCCAACTGAGCTTCTGTGTTTATTGGAAGGACATATCTTTGGTGTTTCTCTGTTTGGATTTGTTTGTTTCATCTCTCAAGCACCTTGGTTTGGTCATCAATTTGCTGGATTTGGGTGCTATAATTTGAGCCTCCCTAATTTGGGCTCTTGTTGTATTTTCATGTTATTTGTTGCTGTTTTGTTCTTCTCTGTTTCTCTTCCTTCTTGCACCTACCCAGAATCTGGGTTCTGTATCTTTTCTTTTGTTGAATGTTAGTTTGTTCGTATAGTCTGAATCATAACTGAAGGGCAGCAAAAGATATACACAAAGCCCTGCTTTTAGTGGGTTTTCTGTGTTGGCTAAAGTGGGTTTTGTAGTTTACCTGAGTCAAATATGAGCTTGATTAATTTGATAAACAATCTTCAGTGTGAAAGTTCATAAACTGTGTAGCCTTTACCGTGAGTTTGAGTTCACATAAATTTTCTGATTTAAAATTTCTGTTTATTTGGAAAGGAGATAAAGAGCAAGAAAAACAATAAATTTTATTGTAGTGTATTTTGCTGTTTCCTGATTCAAACATGAGCTTTGAATCATTAGTTTTGATTCTTGAAAACACAAAAAGATTACATGCTTACTGCATAGGTTCTTGCAATTTACATTGAAGTCTTAGACTTTACTTGCATCTGTGTTATATAGTCCTACTTAATTTTGTTACTTGGAGTTTTCTGGAGTCTTGATTTTATTGTAACCTATGTATGCTGACATTTGTACTTGGGGAGTTCTATGGAAACCTATGTTTCGCTCATATTACGGTCAGATTGCCTTATGCTAAAACCTTATTAACTTGCATCTTTACTCACTTCTGTTACAGAAAATCCCAACAGATTTTCTTCTGCACTTGCAAGGAAACGGGCCTCACCTGTGCCATCTTAAAACAGCAGCCCAAACTTGGCCTGTTCATGTGGAAATGGTCAATAACAAGTTCTATTTCCAGAAGGGTTTGAATGAATTTCTGCAAGATAATGGCTTAAAGTATGGTCAACTTCTAGTCTTCCATTATGCTGGAAACTCACACTTCCATGTTGATATAATTGTGAAAAATACATCTGGAGAGCTGCTAGTAATGTCTGAAACAGAAGAAGCTGATGAAGAAGATGATGATGTCTCATACGAATCTCGAAAGAAGCACAAAACAAGTGTGAGTGGTAAAGCAAGAACAAAAAACAAAGAGGGCGTATTGGTCCAGATCAGAAATCAAAACTTAAAAGTAGGTAATAAGTATTATTGTTGTACCATGTTATATGCCTAATGTGTTTACTGCATTTTCTGTTTGTAGAAAGTAATGTACATCTGATTATATCCTTAACCAGGAAAGTTGATTTTCGTGCAGAAAAAGATAGAGGAGGGACCTCTAGCCCACAAAGATTCATGGAGGAGGAGGAGGAGGAGGATCATGAGAATGATGAGGAGGGTGTTGATGAAAGTGAACATGATGAAGAAACTGAAGATGATCAGGAGGAGGAAGATGATCATTGTAGTCAAACACTGAACTATACTTCCTCAGGCTCAAGAACAGTAGCTTCGAGGCATCACAAGAGAAGGATAAACAAGATAAGTTCTATGGCTAAAGCACAAAGCAACATAGAAAGTCCTGGTGGCTTGTCTAGAGATGAAAGGATCCTAAATTCTATATCTCTAGAGAAAGCTAATGCTTTCAAACCGTCTACCCGCCCTTCTTTTGAGATTTCCTAGTGTTCCTCATATGCTGGTAGAAGTTATCTGGTAAATCTTCTATGTCCATCAGTTCGTGAATTTCTTCATATATGTTGAATCAGTGTGTGGCAAAATTAAGGCAACATAAAACATCTACTTTCCACTAGTTTTCTTACATGCTTTTTTCTTTTCTTTTTTAGAATTTTCCCCACAGTTTTCAGTTTTGTTAGCACACATATGGAGCGGCACCTTAATGCCGTCACCCTTTGGGTTAAGAGGAGCTTTTGGGACGTCAAGGTCAACTACACTGACAAGGCAACCAGATTACAAGCTGGTTGGTCTGAATTTGCGCGAGTCAATAATCTGAAAGTGGGTGATGTTTGTGTCTTTGTGCTGACCAATGACAAATTTGATTTTGAGGTTGAAATTTTCCGCATGGCAGATGCTGTTCGCACCTCATCACAGGTTGATTTGTAAATCTATCTCCATTAGGGTCTGGCTTCTGCAAAATCTGTTTACGCGCCTGAATTTTTAATTTCTTGCTTTTGTTCTGGGGAAAAGAAAACAGCTGAGGAGATTCCACTCAAGAAATTAAGACAGAACTCCAGAGTAATAGATTGGTGTACCATCAGTCTGGAAATTGGAATGTCTAGCAGCCGTGATTCTCCTATATCTCTTATATATATTTGACTTGTATCTCCTATGATGTAGGATAGATGGCAGCCAACATTGAAGAGCAGATTGATCGTTACAAGTCAAAACCCGTTCGCCAGAGACGTTCGTCCGCCAAGGGTGGTTCATCCGCCAGACGACATCCGCCAGGGGTTCATCCGCCAGACGTCATCCGCCAGACGTCATCTGCCAGACGACATCCGCCAGACGTCATCCGCCACCAAGGTTAGAGCCCGGTTTACTACAGTTTTGGCATCCGGTGTCCGAATGACGATTGTGATACCATTCCGGAAAGGGAACGACGCCAGGATTCAAACTCGTCGCTTTGCTACGACGTGTGGGCCTTTTCGGGCTTTCGAGTTCATTTAGGGCCTCGAAACAGCAGTTTAATATGTTTTCAAGTTTTAAGTTTTCTAATTTGTTTTGGATTTGTTTTGTTTTAATTCCTTGGGCTTTTAGGTTTCCTTGTTACTTGCCCTAGGGTTTCTTTTCAGTATTTAAGCATCCATTTGGGATCACATACAATCAGTTAATCATATTTATCAAAACCCTAAGAGTTTGTCTCTTAATTCCTGGTGGATTCCAAACCTGTTCTATAGAGTACGACGTTGATTGTGCTCTCCATCTATTGAGGGTTCGACGTTGATCAACTCTTCCACACTTCTACTGCGTCAGTTGGTATCAGAGCAGGCTTTCTCTTGTCTCTTTTATTTACTTGACTAACCATGGCAGATCAACCAGTGGTCAGGGCAGATATGGAAGAGCTTACTGCAGCTTTAACCCAGTCTCTTACTGCTTTGACAAACCAGTTGACGACCCAGATGACGAATTTAACAAATCATATCATCAACCACAATAACAACAGTGGTAACAACGGTGGTAACAACTGGTGAAGAGGCTGGAGAAACGAGAATAACAGGTTTCCTCGAGGTGGACACAACACTAGCGGTTCAAGTTCTGAGTCTGACGAAGTCGAAGAGGAACAACATGAGCGTGCTGATCAGGATTACTGAATGAAGGCTGACATCCCGTTTTTCTATGGAACTATGGGCGTTGAGGAGTTTCTGGATTGGCAGATTGAAGTCGGCAGGTTCTTTGATGTCATGGGGGTTCCTGAGAACAAACAGGTCAAAATGGTGGCGTTTCGTTTGAAGAGTACTGCTGCCGTATGGTGGGATAAAATGGCTCTTCAAAGGCAGAGACAAAGAAAAGGACCAGTCAAATCTTGGCGGAGGATGAAACAGTTGATGATGGAACGGTTCCTCCCAGAAGATTATGAACAGATCCTATACAAGATATATATCGAGTGTGCTCAAGGAACCAGAGGCGTGTCCGAGTATACAACTGAATTTTTACGCTTTTTTGAACGTAACGACTTGGGGGAATCTGAAAACCAAAAGGTGGCGAGGTACATCAGTGGACTGAAACTTTCTATACAAGAGAAGATAGGACTGCAAACCGTGTGGACTGTAGCCGAAGCTTCAAACTTGGCTTTGAAGGCCGAGTTGATGGAGAGAGGGAATCAAAATTCATCTACACTTCGTAGGTACCCTTTTCAAAGCAGCAATGAAGTAGGAAGCAGCAGTCAAGGATTCGATAAAGGGAAGAATGTGGCAGGGAGCAGTACAAGTAGGGAGCAAAACACCGCAACCAGGGGAGTTGGAAGTACCAATAGTGGATCCCAAGCTAAAGCACATGTGCAGAAAACAGTTAATCCTTATGCTAAGGCTACTGGATTTAAATGTTATCGATGCAGGCAACCAGGTCATAGGTCCAACGAGTGTCCAGCTCGGAGAACAGTTGGGATAGTGGAGAACGAAGAGGAAGAGGATGATGCATATGATGATTATGATGGGGCTGAATTTACAGAAGAAGAATCCGCAGAAAAGGTCAACATCGTGCTGCAGAGAATCCTTTTCTCATCCAAAGAAGAGGGGCAACACAAGAATCTTTTCAAGACACACTGCTCTATTAACAACAAGTTGTGTGATATGATTGTGGATAACGGAAGTTGCGAAAATCTGGTGGCTCAGAAACTGGTGGAGTATTTGCAGTTGCCAACACAACCTCATGATGCGCTTTACTCTCTTGGGTGGGTGAAGAAAGGCCCTCAAGTTCGGGTGACACAAACGTGTAAAGTACCTATCTCAATTGGTAGGCACTACAAAGAAGAGGTACTTTGTGATGTTCTTGATATGGATGCTTGTCATGTCCTGCTTGGTCGTCCCTGGCAGTTTGATGTCGACGTGACTTACAGAGGGAGAGACAATGTAATGATGTTTCATTGGGACCAACGTAAAATCGCCATGGCTCCTGTCTTACACTTTGACAAACCTGCAGAGAAGACGAAGGGAGAGATTTTCCTAATCATAACTCGCAGTGAGAAAGTTATGGAAGAGGCTTTCAAAGAATCGGAGATGTTCTGTGCTGTGGTGACTAAAGGCCTTTTGAGTACTGAAGAAACGGCAACAGAACCACCAGTGGAGGTGCAGGAGATGCTAAAAGAATTCCCAGCTCTAACTTCTGATGAGTTGCTTAACGAATTACCTCCCATGAGGGACATTCAGCATCAGATTGATTTAATTCCTGGAGCTAGTTTACCCAACCTACCACATTATCGTATGAGCTCCAAGGAGAATGAGATTCTGAGGGAACAGATTGAAGACTTACTTAAAAAAGGGTTCATTCGCGAGAGTATGAGCCCTTGTGTTGTTCTAGTCCTTCTTGTTCCTAAGAAAGGTAACCAATGGCGGATGTGTGTTGATAGTAGAGCCATAAACAGAATAACCATCAAATACAGGTTTCCCATTCTCCGTCTGGAGGACATGTTGGATGAGTTGTCGGGTTCACAATTGTTCTCAAAAATCGATCTTCGTAGTGGCTATCATCAAATTCGGATCAAAACTGGCGATGAGTGGAAAACAGCTTTCAAGAGCAAGGATGGACTTTACGAGTGGTTGGTGATGCCTTTCGGAATGTCAAACGCACCGAGCACTTTCATGAGACTTATGAACCAGGTTCTTCGTCCTTTCATTGGATCTTTTGTTGTGGTGTATTTTGATGATATTCTGATCTATAGTAGAAACAAGGAAGAGCACCTAGAGCACTTGCTACAAGTTCTAAGAGTGTTGCAGGAAAACAAATTGTACATTAATCTCAAGAAGTGTATGTTTTGCACCAGCAAGTTACTCTTTCTAGGCTTTGTAGTGGGAAGAGAATGAATACAAGTTGATGATGAGAAGATTCGCGCCATTAGGGATTGGCCTGCCCCAAGGAATGTGTCTGAAGTACGCAGTTTTCATGGTTTGGCCACTTTCTACTGGCGTTTTGTACGCAATTTTAGTACTATCACTGCTCCTATCACTGAGTGCTTGAAGAAAGGGAAATTTCAGTGGGGAAAAGAGCAAGAGCAGAGTTTTGCCCTAATCAAGGAAAAACTTTGTACAGCACCTGTCCTAGCACTACCTGATTTTGACAAGATCTTTCAGGTTGAGTGTGATGCTAGTGGAGTGGGAATTGGGGTAGTTTTATCCCAAGAGAAAAGACCTGTAGCTTTCTTCAGTGAGAAATTGAGTGAGGCTCGTCAACGATGGAGTACGTATGACCAGGAGTTTTATGCAGTTTTTCGAGCCCTGAGGCAATGGGAACATTACCTAATTCAGAGGGAGTTTGTCTTGTTTACTGATCATCAGGCCTTAAAGTTTCTTAACAGCCAAAAGATTATTAACAAGATGCATGCACGCTGGGTGAGTTTTTTACAGAAATTCCCATTTGTGATTCAACATAAATCTGGTACTCTTAACAAAGTAGCAGATGCGCTGAGTCGGAGAGTGTCTTTGATGGTTACGTTGACACAAGAGATTGTAGGCTTCGGAGTTTTGAAGGAGTTATATGCAGATGATGCAGATTTCAAACAACTTTGGGCCTAATGCAACAAGAATCAACCAGTGGCAGATTTCTATGTCAAAGAGGGCTATCTTTTCAAAGGTAACCGGCTTTGTATACCAGTCTCTTCTTTAAGAGAAAAGGTAATCCGAGACCTGCAAGGGGGAGGCATGGGAGGACACTTGGGCCAAGACAAGACTATTGCTAGCCTAGAAGAGAGGTATTTCTGGCCTCAGCTGAGAAAAGACACTGGCGCCATTGTCAGGAAGTGCTACACTTGCCAGGTTTCTAAGAGTCAATCTCAGAATACTGGTCTTTATATGCCTTTACCTGTTCCTGATGATATATGGCAGGATCTTGCAATGGATTTTGTCTTAGGTCTACCTCGTACACAAAGAGGAGTGGATTCTGTCTTTGTGGTGGTTGACAGGTTCTCCAAGATGGCACACTTTATCGCCTGCAGAAAGACTTCGGATGCAAGTAACGTAGCCAAGCTGTTTTTCAGGGAGGTTGTTCGTCTGCATGGTGTGCCTACGTCTATTACTTCAGATAGGGACACCAAGTTCCTCAACCATTTTTGGATTACTTTGTGGAGAAAATTCGGAACCAGTTTGAATCGGAGTAGCACCGCTCATCCTCAAACTGACGGGCAAACAGAAGTGACAAACAGGACGTTGGGGAACATGATCAGAAGTGTTTGTGGAGAGAAACCAAAAGGCTGGGACTTAGCTTTACCTCAGGTGGAGTTTGCTTATAACAGTGTTGTGCATAGTGCTACTGGAAAATCACCTTTTGCTTTGGTATATACCTCTGTACCTAGGCATGTGGTTGATTTGGTGAAATTACCAAGGGTTCATGGATATAGTGTTGCTGCTGCAAGCATGGCTGGGGATGTGCAAGCTGTTAAGATAGAAGTCAAAGCTAAGCTAGAGGCTACAGGAGCAAGAAATAAGACTGCTACGGACAAGCATCGACGGATTAAAGTGTTCAAAGAGGGGGATGATGTGATGGTATACCTACGAAAGGAGAGGTTCCCAGTTGGAACTTACAACAAGCTGCAGCCCCGAAAATATGGGTCATTTAAGGTATTGCGGAAGATCAATGATAATGCTTATGTTGTTGCTCTTCCAGATTCCATGAATATTTCCAATACCTTTAATGTGGCTGACATACATGAGTATCGAGCGGATGAGGTTCTGTATCCAGAAGAGAACTCGGGGTCGAGTTCTTCAGAGGTGGAGGAGACTGATGTAGGATGGATGGCAGCCAACATTGAAGAGCAGATTGACCGTTGCAAGTCAAAACCCGTTCGCCAGAGACGTCCGTCCGCCAAGGGTGGTTCATCCGCCAGACGACATCCGCCAGACGTCATCCGCCAGACGTCGTTCGCCACCAAGGTTAGAGCCCGGTTTACTACAGTTTTGGCATCCGGTGTCCGAATGACGATTGTGATACCATTTCGGAAAGGGAACGACGCCAGGATTCAAACTCGTAGATTTGCTACGATGTGTGGGCCTTTTCGGGCTTTCGAGTTCGTTTAGGTCCTCGAAACGGCAGTTTAATATGTTTTCAAGTTTTAAGTTTTCTAATTTGTTTTGGATTTGTTTTGTTTTAATTCCTTGGGCTTTTAGGTTTCCTTGTTAGTTGCCCTAGGGTTTCTTTTCAGTATTTAAGCATCCCTTTGGGATCACATACAATCAGTTAATCATATTTATCAAAACCCTAAGAGTTTGTCTCTTAATTTCTGGTGGATTCCAGACCTGTTCTATAGAGTACGACGTTGATTGTGCTCTCCATCTATTGAGGGTTCGACGTTGATCAACCCTTCCACACTTCTACTGCGTCATCCTAGAATTCAACTATCGTATGAAGAATGTAGCATCTAATTCTCCTATACTTTAGTTTCACCTGTTGAAGTTGTTTGGTCACCAATCATGAATCTATGGTGTATTTACTAGTTATCAGTTAAAAAGGCTTCAACAGATATGCTGTAACTTCACCATATTATTATTATTAAATCGAGTAATGTTCTTTTGAAGAAGCATATCAGCTTTTTCTTTCTTTCTTTTTTTTGGTCCCGTGTTGACGTGAAGTTCTACATGGGCACACCATTGCGCAAGCAAAAATCTAATGCAATAGTAAGGTAATAATTCGAAAACATAGTGTTGCACAGGAGTGAATGCTGTTCTTGCCTTTCACTCTTTAGAGGTGATGTTTTTGCTAGGCTGTTGAGTTTCTAAAACCTTTGGCACATTGCAAGTTTGCAACTGATAAATGCACAGAGCTTTGGGCTATTCTTGGATTTTTTTTTTCTTCGATACACGGGTTATTCTTGGATTGAGATCCTTTTAAGAACTGCAGTGTGAATTTCAGAATTATCTCTCTTTTAATTCGATTGATGAAACACAGAAAATTAAAGAACAAAGACATCATGTGCAATGGACAAGTTCAGAAACCTACAGATTACTTACCAATACCAAGAACAACATTTGTCCCAGTATTACTCGGCTTCTAACCCATGTATACATCAACATTTTCCCATTCAGTGATCAGTATCAATAGCTTTTATTTTAGTGAACTAGCGGCTTGATTATTAGTCATAGTTCCTTAATATTGGCTGTCTTAGCATGTTGCCTATCATTATTGGACTTTACAACTCTGCATCATCCTCATTGCACAGCGATTTTTTCCATCAAACCTCCCTACTATTTCATATTGTTCCCTTAATTTCTTCATAATTCAGCCTTGATCTATTCATAAATGTTCTCGTCAACCCATGATCCTCTAAGTAAAAGAAGTTGAATAAGTTCCCATTTAGAGCTTCATCTCAGCAGTAGACCAAAAGAAAGAACAAAGAAAAGAAATCAGCAGGCCTCTCCACTTCATGTTCAAAGTGACATAATGAATTTAGTAATAACGAGATCAAATATAATATATTTTGAACAAATTTAATTGCTCAAGAACTGTACCATTCATAACTGACGGCCAAACTTCTTCAGAAGCCAAACTTCCTACATGACATATTAACTAAAGAGTCTGATACCAAGGCTTGGAGAAACTATATTTTACATTCTACATATGATAGTAGAAACTAGGACATGTAAGCAATAAGTGTGGGAAGCATTATGGAATCTAACATTCCAATTTCCAATCTAAGGTACACTAGTCGATTAAATTGGTCGTCTCTCTGGCCTTTTGTTCTAATTTCTCAGCTGCTATCCTTCCCCCTATACAAAACAAGAATTAAATTATGAAGAAGAGAGACCAAATGAAGCATAAATCCACAAATCAACAGATAACTGACCTGCTTACTAGGTGCGAACAGCATCTGTACCGCGGAAAATTTCAACATCAAATTCAAATTTGATGCCATTGGTCATGACAAAAACACAAGCATCACCAAACTTCAAATTATTGACACGCACAAATTTAGACCAGCCAGCCCCTAATCTTGTAGCCCCACGATACTTGACCTTGACAGACCAACAGCTCTTCCTAACCCTCAGGGTGATGCGACCAGGCTGCGGATTGATAAGATATTCCATGGAAAAACTCTGTGGCAATTTCTGAAAAAGAACAGGAAAAAAAAACAAAGGGAAAGTGTGAAATACATATAGAAGTAGCTATCAACATATATAAGTTTTTAAGTTTGTGATGATTACAGAAAGCTTACCAGAAAAGCTCCACTAGCATATGTGGCAGACAAGGAAACCACGAAACAAGGGTTAACAGAATTAGATTTGAAGGTATTAGCTCTTTGTCGAGCCATAGTTTTTTTAATCTTCTCCTCTCTAGAAGGACCACCAACAGCTTTGATTTTGTTCTTTGCTTTTGCAGTATAACTTTTTCTCTTTCTCTTGTGAACCCTTGATGCTAATGTATATTTTCTCACTGTTCTTGAGCATCCTGGAGAATCGTTGAGGAATTCAACAGAATCATCTTCTTCCTCCTCCTTGTCTTCGTCTTCAGTTTCTTCTTCTTCATCATCTTCACTTTCTTCATCAACTTCCTCATCATGATCATCATCCTCATAATATAACTCATCATCATCATCATCTTCATCACCAGAATCATTATCAGAAAAGTCTGCAGGTAGGTCATAATGGAAAGAATTGATAGCAAGTACGATTAGTATTTCTGTCACTTCAATCAAATAACAGTAACAAAATTGCAGTGAAGTAGTGAGCACATATTAATGGTAGAACAAATTAAGAATTGTATTCCGTACTTATCATTTTGGATTTTAACCAATGTCCTTTTTTCTTTTTCATTGCTGACTTTGATTTAAACCAATGTCCCTTTTTCTTCTTCATTGCTGACTTCTCAAGATTTGGAAACTTCTTTTTGAGGGTGATATCTCCTTTACCACTAGAACTTTCTTCGTTTCTCTTGTAAGGCTGAAGGCTTAAAAGCAAAGATTTCTCCTCTGTTTTTCTTGGACAAGGTGGAAAGTCGTCCAAGATATCAGGAGATTCATCACCATCATCATGTTCATTAGCTTCATCTATCTCAGGCATTACACAAAGCTTTTTGCAGGTATTTCTTCCAAATATTTCCACATGGAAGTGTGAGTTTCCAGCATAATGAAAGATTAGAAATTCACCACAGTTTAAGCCATTGCCTTGCACAAAGCCATTCCAACCCTGTTGGAAATAGTACTTGTAATTAACCTTTTCAACATAAACAATCCAAGATCGGCCTCGAATTTGAAGAAGGCAGCGGGGAGGTACCCTTCCATTGAAACACTGGAGAAATGTAGTAGGGATTTTCTGCAATGAAAGTGATCAAGGCAGATTTGTTTTAATAATTCTCATAGCATCCATAAACCAATTATGCCTCAATATGAACAAACATAGGTAGTCCATAGATTCAAAATACAAAAATATAGTTCATCTTAGGTGACTAAATGGGATGAGTACAGAAATATTTCACTCCCATTAAATTAAAGCAAACAGACCCCAAGACTCAAGACGGTAACACTTACTTAGAGTACAGAACACATGGCAAGTAAAGTTTCAATTCAATATTAAAGTGATTTAAAATTGCAAAACCCTCTCTGAAGTTCTTAATTAAACATCTAATGTCATGCAAGCTCAACTTTCACATTTACTATGATAATGGATCACTTTTAATTTGTTGTATATATTTAAAGAGGGTAGATTTGTGGACAAGCCCTGCTCTGCATTTAGATTCAGCTGTGGAGAATCTCTGCAAGTCTGCAACTGCAATTATGTACTTTACTTGCCATGTGTTCTGTACTCTAAGTAAGTCCATTTTACTTGCCATGTGTTCTGTACTCTAAGTAAAACCCTCTATGCAAAACCCTCTTAACCCTCTTTATGTGCTCAATCTTATTATCAGCCTTGGATAGAACATTAGCATGTCCATTTTCAAAGGGGCTCTACAAACTCCTTTCTGCAGGCTGCAGCTACTATTTCCATACATGTTTCAATAAAGACTTTTGAATCTCTGATGACACATCAAATGTGAGGAATTCACTAAGCTTTAGACGAGTTCCCTGCACAAATTCCTTCCAACCCTTTCGGAAAAGGAAATAGAATTTATTAATCTTTCCCACAGTAACAAGCTCTAGGGGTACCGCCATCGAAATGTTTGTAAAAGCATGAGGGATTGCCCCTTCAACAAAAAGTGATTAGGATGTAGATAGAAAAGGAATGTAGTAATCCAATCCACAAAAATATGCAAATAAAAATCATTACCACTTTACACGAAGAACACATTGCAGCCAGATATTGTAAATGTGTTTATAGTTTTTACCAACAATGAAAGAATCACAAAAAGCAAAACCCTACCCAAAAGATATATGGTAATCAGTCACCAAAGAGTCAATTAAAGAAGGGGGACTCTATTTGCACCTCCAAAATTGCTATTTAGACCTCTATTTATTTTTAAACATTTTAAAATCCTATTTTACCCCTTTCAAACTAAAACAAATAAAAAAAACTTCATTTGATCTCCGTCCATCTCTCAATATCACAGTTTCCCCCGATTTAAATCAAGTTGAATAAAAGTACGTGAAATGGTTGGTGTGATTGGCTTAACTTTATCCAGTCCCCTATATTCAATTAGAATAAAGTCTTACCCTTCGAGCAAGAGTTGTAACCAAAAACCGATTGTAAAACATAGTTTGTTATCAAATTAGAACAAACAAAATTTTCTTATTGTTTGTGACTGAAGACTTGAGGATTAAGCACAATCATGACGATTGCGGTTTTCATAAATTGTTGGGAATTAAATGGTGGTATGATGGCGATTGGGTGTTCATCAATTGCTGGAAATTCAATGAAGGTAGGATGGAGGTGTAAAGAGAAAAAAGATATTACTAGAACTTTAATGGTAATAAATATTGTAGGAGGTACAAATAGTAATTTTGGAGGTATGAATATAACTCTATTTTTCTTATAGGTTTGCAAGGGGTAAAATAAGATTTTAAAATGTACAAAAATAAATAGAGGTTGAAACAGCAATTTGAGAGGTGCAAATAGAGCCCCCATTAAAGAATAATAATTTACACACAATACTGTAAAGGGAAAAAGACCATTTGAACAAAATGGATTTAAAAATTGCCCATTCCAATGTTTATATCCTAAACAAATGAATCTTGAGAGAATTACACAACTATCCTAGTAAATATAATTCAGTCATTTACCCTACCCTAACCAATACTAAAACTCTCTCTCTCTCTCTCTCTCTCTCTCTCTCTCCTCTATGCCGCCCTCAACCCTTATCAGCTCCATTATCACCATCTGCATTGCCCTCCGGAACCGCCGAATCAAATGCGACGCGTAGTCATCGGTGTCCTGCTGCTGCTGCTCGTTGGGAAGAATGACGTCGTCATGGAAATCCCCAGGTGGTGCGTCGGATGTGGGGAAGTCGACCTGGGTGGGAGGGTTTAACGACGAGTCGTAGCTCAGGTAACCGTCGTCGTCGAAAGGTTGAGCGGCGGGGGAAGGGTTCTGGGATTCGTCCTCGTTAGGGAATGAGTCGAAGGACGACATCTTGGGATGGATTTGAGATTTCAAGTCTAAACTGAATGGATTTGTTCGAATACAAGAACAAAGAAGAAGAATGGGGATTCTGTTTGTGGGAGATGAGATGAGATGAGAGATCGGTGTGTTCGGAGTTGATACAAGATCAATCTAGGACTGAGTTGATAGAGGGATGCAGGGATTGATGGCCTCGGGTCCGGCTGGAGCGTAGTCGGCCAAGGCTAGGGTGAGAATCCGGGACTGAGTTGATATTGAATGTGTAATCTAGGACTGAGAATCAATGGGTGCCCAGATCAATCTTGGACTGAGTTGATATTGAATGTGTAATCTGGTTACTGGGGGTTAGTAATCGATTATTGGGGGTCAGTAATCGATTACTGGGGGTCAGTAACGGGGTCAGTAACATGGTTACTGAAAAATATGGAATCTGTAACCTGATTACTGGGGGTCAGTAATCGATTACTGGGGGTAAGTAACTTGATTACTATGGATCAATAACTCTAGTAACCTGATTACTGGGGGTCAATAGTCGATTATTGGGGGTCAGTAACATGATTACTGGAAAATATGAAATCTGTAACCTGATTACAGGGGGTCAGTAATTGATTACTGGGGGTCAGTAATCGATTACTGGAAATCTGTAATCTGTAAATTATTTACTGAGGGTCAGTAACCATCGTCCAATAACCTGATTATAAAAAATAAAAAAATAAAAAATCTGGCAAAAAAAAAAATTCCGGCGAAAAAAAAATTTGGTGACCGGAATCCGGGGACTCCGGCGACCGGCCATGGGAAGCCGGAGGAGTTGAGTGATATTTCGGCAAAGTTCGTTTTTTTATCTTCCACTTTCTCAGCACATTATAATTCAAAAATATGTTAGATAAGACAAAAGGACAAAAAAGGAAGAAAAAAATTAAATTTGTACTAGAATTGAAAAAGATTTGTTCAAATGGGCAATAGAGTTGTTACCTTATGTTGAATAAGGGAGAAAAATAAGATGGTCATTGAAATGGGTAATGAGGGGGCCTTTTTTATACTAAATGGGCATTTTCTCTACTGTAAATGGGTATACTCAACCCTACCAAGTTTAAGAGGAAAAATCTTGCACTTTCTGATTTTGATATAATTCTTTGACATTATCAAACATGTGTCATAACAACCAAATACTCAACACTCTGATCTTATATGATATAGAAGACTACTCAAACGCATATAGTTTGTCTAGTAACAAATCTAAAATTATCGAATTTCCGACCAAACTTGTGTTGTAATAATCAAATTCTCTCAGATTTTGTTATCTTCAATTCAATTTCTTTTTCTTGTTTATTTTGTACAATAAAAAGACACAATAAAATAAAAATAAAAATAAATAGAAAAAGGACCCACCTTTTCTCTTGTTCTCTCTTTTGTCCAAGACCCACCTTTTCTTTAATCTCAAACCCCTAAACCTAGGGCTGGGCGCGGGCCGGGCCGAGCCCAAAATTCTCAAAGCCCGACCCAAAGCCCGACCCCGTCGGTCCGAGCCGAGCCGAGCTTTTCCCGATATGAGGACCGGCCCGAGCCCGAGCCCGATGGGCCGAGCCGGGCTTCGGATTTTTTTCGGGCCCAGAGATCCGAGACTGAGGGAGGGATCGGCGAGGAGGAGAGGAGGAACGGCCGCCGTGGCGGGGGGGGGACTGTGACCGGAGGGAGAGAGCGCGCGAACTGTGACGGGAGAGAGAGCGAACGGACTGTGCGGATCGGAGACAAGAGGAGATTGGAGAGCAGGCGATGTGAGGAGGAGCCCGTTGATGTGTGGCTGGAGGAGAAGACCGGTGGGGGGAGCGGGCTGTGCGGATCGGAGACCGGAGGAGATCGGAGACCAGGCGATGCGAGGAGGAGCCCGTTGATGTGTGGCTGGAGGAGAAGGATTGCTGACGACAACCGGAGGTGGTGGTGCGGTGGCTGGAGCAACGCGGGGGGGGGGGGGGGGGGTTGGGGTTTGGTGTTCTGCTGGGGAGAGAGAGAGAGAGAGAGAGAGAGAGAGAGAGAGAGAGAGAGAGAGAGAGAGAGAGAGGGGAGAAGAAGAGAGGGGGGGAGCTTTCAGCAGGGGGCCAGGGGTGCGACTGTGAGAGAGAAAGGGGGAGGGTAGGTTAGGTTTAGATCTGTTTTTTTTTTTACATATATATATATTAAAAAGTTCGGGCCGGGCTGGGTTTTCGGGCCCAAAAAAATTCAAGCCCGAGTTCGGACCGAATTTCTTATTTTCGGACCGGGCTTTTTTCGGATCGGTCCTTTAAAAAGTTGGGTTCGGCTCGTTTCGAGCTTTTTTCGGGTTTTCGGGCCGGGCTTTCGGTCCCTCGGGCCCAAACGCCCAGCCCTACCTAAACCCTCTCCCTCATTAAATAAGGCGCCAAAATTAGCCCCAATTTCGCTCTCAAATCCCTAAATCCCCAAATTCCAATTCTCATGCAATCAGCATTCTATGCCTCCCCAAACTCCCACCACTCTCTCCTCTCATGGAAACTCGCTCACCCCCAATTCACGCCCCCACTCCCCACAAAGCTCCGTACCAAAGCTCCAACCTTTACCAACTCCTTAAGAACCTCAATCGGGTACGACCCGGAAGAAGGCCTTGACCCGGTTCGGCTCCCCGTGGTGGTTCGCAAGTCGGGGCGGGTCTCCCGGTACTTCTGGGATGGGGAGTGTTTGCAATTGGTTGGGGTCGATGGCTGTACGACGTCGTTTCGGGACTTGAATATCAATGATGGGTTTCGGAAGCTGTGTAGGGTTTGTGGTTGTAAAGTAAAGGATTTCTTTATCCCCAAGCAAGTTAGTGGGAGTTATATGAGCTATGTGAAGTGGAAATTGCTGCACCGGGTTTTCAGCTCTGCTTTGCAGGTTCTTGCTACTCAGGTAATTAATTTATGATATAAAATTGCGGTTATTTTGGTAATGGTGTGCGGAGTTTTAGTTTAGTTAATGTTGTTATAGGGTTGGATTGGAATGCTGAGAGTAGAGAATGTAGAGGTGAAAGATAGAGAAATGTATGATATTTTTGGTTTATATGGTTGGTTATAGTTGGGGGTGTACTGATTAGGCAATGTTTCGGGCCATTGGGATTGGCTACTCTCGTTCGCTTCCAGCGGCGGCTGCTCTGAACTGGGTGTTGAAGGATGGACTTGGACGGCTGAGTAGGTGCATCTATACTGCTAGCTTAGCGTCTGCTTTCGACACCAATTTGAAGGTAGGTGATTGTGGGTTGGTTGCTTTGGAATGGTCTACATAGGGGTTTGGCAAATTGTTGATGACTTGTTTATATTGTTTGAAGAGAGTTAGGTTTTCGACCTCTGTTCTGTTCACGTTGAGCATTGGAGTTGAGCTGTTGACACCAGCATATCCTCAGTACTTCCTGCTTCTTGCGTCTTTGGCCAACGTTGCGAAACAAATAAGTTTGGCGTGCTATATAGCGACTAGTGTAAGAACTGAGTTACAAGTTTTTTTTTTTTACTAATATGAGTTAGGTTTAACACCTTCTCATTTTGAGTGTCCAAATGTATAAGCAGTCTGCTGTTCATCGAAGCTTTGCAATAGCAGATAACCTTGGTGAACTTTCAGCAAAGGCACAGGTATATGATCTTTCCTGAGCATTAAGTTTATATCAAGTTATCAACTATCCTCCTGTATATCCTGACTTGTAGTATGGTTTTCAGATTCAAACAGTGTGCTTTGATAACCTTGGCCTTTTACTTGCTGCATTGTTAAATATGTTGTTGAAGAACAACCAAAGGTTTTTTTTACTTCCAAACTCGGAAACTGCTTATATCTGTGTATTATCTTCAGTTCTTTACTGATGTGTCATCAATCCTATTCTTTGTGTCTGCTTCTAACTTGCGACTGACCTTCCAGATTGCAGACATGCTTACCCTTTGTTGTATACCCCATTTTCTCAGTACTTGATCTTTGTGGAATATATCAAGGGCTTAAACATGTCCATTTACAAACATTAAGTAAGGTGAGTAAGCATTCTTCCTCTTACCTCTTCTATTCTAGCAGCATGTTCTCGCTAGTCTCCCTATGACACCAGTTTGTACATGTACTATTTCCCTGTTTTAGAGGATTAATGGAATGCAATTTTCTTATACATGGCATTGCTTGTCTCAGGAAAGACTTGAAATTCTACTAAATACTTGGATCAAGTTAGGTAAAGTTCCTACACCTGCAGAAGTAAGTAAAGAAGAAGGAATCGATTTTCTGCGGAGCAGAGGTTAGGTCTTACACATGCATCTTTTGCTACTAACCCTGTTTCAATGTTTCTTTTATTTTAAGTGCCTATAAACTTAAAGCCAGTGACTCATGTTTGAATCAGACAAAGGATTATGGCCCATCAGAATAGGGTACTTGGATCCCAAAAATCAGATCCCCAAGTTGTCCATGATTGGGATGAGATCTACTAGTGATGATGATTATTACTTCATATCCATGGAGACAATTTATACAAGAAAACGAAGAACTAAGCAAGTAAGTGACTTGATGGATGTAAAAAAATGTGTGTTCTGTGCTTATGTATCATCTACTCTGCAATGATCTTAATTCAGTCCCCTTAATCAATTACAGCATGGAATACTTCTCTGTCTGCGGGAAAGAGCCAGCACTGCAGATATTATCAAGGGTCTGTTGCAGGTAACATAGTTTTTTTCTTTTGTTCAGAATAGAAATAGAAAAGGAAAACTTTGCCATACTATTGAATTAGCAAGTTCTTGCCCCCTGTATTTATGCCCATGGTTCTTTCAATTCATTATGTAGGCATGCTATATACGCAAATTCCTGCTTATGGACAAGAATAGGTGGGAGGACATGGTAGCTGGAGATGCATTAGACTCGACTCTAAACGAATGGCCAAAATTGATCGAGGAGTGCAAACGGTGTGCACAGGGCGATATGTTCTTGTTGAATGAACAAATGGTGGCCCGGGGTTGGGCTACTAAGAATGTCTTATTGAGTACGCAAGAGCAGACTCGATATAGTTTTGTAGATGACTGAAGATTCCTTTGTGGGATGTAATCAGTGATTTTTGGTTTTTCCTTGTAACTTTGGTGGGTTCTCCTAACCATGGAGAATTTTGGGGATCACAGAAAACTCAATTGTAACCAGTTTAATTTATAGTAATAGAATACAATTTGCAGCTGATCTCGTCTTGGTACTTCAGTTGTGCTTATGCATAGAAACGGAAGAGTTTCCCCTGCAGTCATTGTGCATCTTTCGTTTTCCAACTTACTAATTCTTACACGATTGAGAACCTGATTATCATTTCAGAACTACAGCAGTTGACGCTACAAGTAACGGAGAAGCAGACTGAGGATCAGGGGTATCCTGTAATTGCTTCACATGCATTTTTGTGTAAAATACAATGATCTTTCATATCTTGAACCAGAAAGGACTGGTCTGGTGAAAGGAACAATCTTTCTATTGCTCATATACAAACCATTACATGTACAGTGGATTTGCTTAGTCTCCCACGAAACTACAAACTCATTTACAAGCCTTATCAATTTGACATTAATGTGAATAAGAGCTTGCCTCAGTGCTATAGACGGAGTAATCAAAGCTGAAGTTGCCTCTCTCTTCATCCCATTTTAAAATCTCCCTCGAATATTTAAGAGCTCCATCTACGCTATTAGGCTGCAATCCTTTTACCACAGAAGTGTACAGTTTCTTTCCCGTTAGAGAAGAATATAGCCTCTTGAACTTTACTGCAATGTAGTAAGCTGCTAGATGACCCAGTGAGGGGCTACTATTAATGTTGTTGCTGCTGTTGTTACCGCTGGACCGATGACGGCTAACCACTGGACGGAAATCATCAAACCAATCACACTGAGTAAGTGATACCCGTTCTACCTTTTCCTCAAACACATCAAACTTGTTTAGAATCAAAAGGAAGTCCATCTGTTCAAATGTTGGATGGGTAATGATGCTTTCAAAGAAACTTCTGGCTTGCAGCATCTTGTTTGAAAAAGACCCATTTCCATCCACAGAAAACCCATCATAGTCGCTCAAGGATACACAGAAGATAACCATTCCAACATCTTCAAACATCTCCAACCATTTGCAGTTTTCTCCGAGTCCTCTTGCATTTACTCTAATAAGTTGGTACCTAAGAAGCAACCATATACAAGAAAGGTTAGTGAACAGTCAAACCCATCAACGCAAGAAGTTTTGGCATACAGTAGAAGTAGAATAGAATTTAAAAAAGAATAAAGCAATTGACGTGTCAACAAGTTCAAGGAAACTAGCTAAATATATTGATATCATCACTGTCAGGTTATTTGCATAGATTTTTAGGTGTACACAAGTTTATTCATCAGAAATGTACAATAAACACTATAACAGACCTCATTAAAGAGTCCTGCTGATCATTATTATTGATGTTCTCTTCAGATGCCGATTGGGGAAATGAGAAGTCTACACAAGCAAGCCCATTAGATGAAGTAACACCTTCAGCGTATAGAATATCCAGATCCGAGGGCTCATAGTCTACTCTTAATATGTCAACAGCCTGAAAAAGGAAAAATAATTTAAATAAGAATTTTAACAATTAATTACAAGACCAAATCTGAAATGTGGAATTGTGAATCACGCAAAGTATGCCAACCAAGCAATTTTTTAGAGCCAAACAATGCTTGATTTAACTACAACAAACTCTAAACATGTCAAAGGATATAATCATATAATTGGATATACTTTCCAAGGGCACTCCCTACCTGATAAACTGTTTTCACACTTGTCTGACTACCCTTATATAACTACGTCTGTATTTCAGGGATTTACAGATCTTATAAGGTACAAAGTCACTTAAAATCTCTTTTCAAGATATTGTGCATCCCCAACCTTTTGGGCCAGAATGACTCAGACTTTTTTTTTTTAATTAAAGCACCAGGTAGATTTTATAAAGCACATATAATACTCGTGAACGGCTTGACTATCTCTATGACAGATTTGAAAACTTTAAACCCAGATAACCTTACCCTCTCTATGAAATAAGTAGCGACACTAGGTAACATTTCCAATTCACTTCTCCGCTTGTATGTAGCTTGAATGGCAGAATCATTCCACAACTCCTCGACCAATGGTGCATATTCACGAGTAGCAGCTGGGAAAATGGCTTCCAAATCACCTGATACCATCGTCTTGAGAAGCCAATCAGAAAATGCTTTCAGTCTCGGGCCAATGGAGTAAAGAGTTTTGTCGTTGTTCCCTGTTGTTAAAAAGCAGAGAATATTAGTGTCAACATAACGCATGCAGAATACAAACCTTTGACTTTTGTCATTCAGGATATAACACCCAAGTAAGAGACATAACAACAAATAGAACCAAAAAGAACAAAAGCAAACTGCTTTTAAACGGTTGCTTATTCAGAGAGAGAACTTTACAAAATCAAGCCTACACAACTTTCTAACTTGCTTCATCTTATATTGATGGTATTTACTTCTATATATAATCTCGATAGAAAGTTTGTCTGTATATAGTAGAAGCGAGCATGTAGAGAACTATGCAGATCAGTTCATTTATGCTTGAACTGTTCCATATCAAGCTGTAATGAGGGGTATTAAAAAAAAAACTATCACATGCATGCACACATGTATGAAGTCAAAGATAAGATGGAAACGGTTATGAACTCATACCGCTGGCATCCATTTGACTGGAAGAACATTGATTTCTGATCTCAGCCAAACTTTCCTCTTCAAAACGCTCACGTCCCTCCAGTAGTATACCAAGATAGCCATATACATTGCTCTGTATTGTAAACTTGATATTTTCACGCTCATCTTCCGAGAAAGGGATGGGTTTATATAGAATCTTGGCCTGGGAAGAAAATTAATAATTTGTTAAATAACGTACTTCTTTTGCATTCTACTAAAAAAGGAGCAGATTAGAGTTATACTGAAAGACCGGTTAGACTCGAAACTGAAAAACTTGATATGTCTAGTAAATAGGTCCTTCCGAGTGAAAATACACATTTGACTATCTTTTTTCCAGCATGTGTGTGCTTATATTACACATGATTATGCATGAAAATAGCTCAATTTAGAACCCCAATAAGACCAAACTAAAAACTACAGCAAGTATGCTGCAACGGTAGCAACAACACAGAAAGAAACAAATAGAATATCAAAACAAATTCCAAGATTCTTGTTCTTAAACCATGCAAAGATACTAAAAGGTTCACCTAGGAATAAAACTCCTCTTTCCTATATTCCTATATACCTCACAGACATAAATCCAGATTAAAGCAATCACCTGTTTGAATATAGTACTTGTTCCAGATCCATTATATCCAACTAAAAGAATTTTCTGTAGTATTCTCTGCTCAATGTAATCAGGTACAACTCTGCTACCAACATAGCTCAGGGATTCTCCACAAGGATTCAAAGACTTAGAAGGGACTGGCAGTGACAAGACAGCACAAACAAGTTTGGTTCCAGCCTGAAATAGTGATTCACAATATTTTAATATACATGAAAAACTAACCAAACAAACTAGAAATGGAAAGTGCAGGTATTCTAGGAAACCCTACCTTTCCCCATATGTATCCTTTAGTATTTTTCTGGCCCTCCTCTTGGTATGACCCATCCTCATTCACCCAGAAATGTGGGTTACCAGCACATTGAACTCCCGCCAACTGCAATGTTCAACAAAAGATATTTATTAAGCCCTGCACGTTAACCTGTTGTAACTAATAACAACTATTCTGTAAGTGTAGAAAGTTCAACCTGCAACATCCGAAGCTCAACTTTGGTAATTTCCCGGCCATTGATGTAAACCTGTGTGTTTCCATTGCTAGCATTTGCCTTAATGGAACCTCCAACACTAAGATGGGGACTGATTACCTTGGAAGGTTTCTGTCCTTCCTGTAAAATTCCATATCAACAAGGCATTACAAGGTGTCACAAACTTCAGTATCAGAATTACAAATACCCAAGAAATATAACTAAAACGAAACCATATTCACCTTTCCCCAAAGTCCAGAAACTTTATCATACCAATAGTTCCCTGGTTTCAGCTTTTTCGGAGGATTCGCAGATGTCTGTAACAAAACCAACTCCTCATGACAAAGAGGCAGTCCATTCACACAAATATAATCCGGCGGCAGCTGATTGGCTTCACAAAACTTCTCGGCCTTCATCACCTGCTTTACCTCCAAATCATTCAGCAACCTCTTGAGCATCCTAGAACACTTCCCTAAACACCCTCTATTGCTCTCATCAATCGGAAACCCAATACAACTCACACACTTCCTCCCTTCCGGCATCGACCCCATAGCTCTCAGCACACAGCTACTACAATATTTAGCATCACAGACAATGCACACCTCCTTCTCAGTGAACCTAGTCCCCTTAAGACACCTATAACACGACTTCTTCTTCTTCTTCTTCTTCTTCCCTTTGCTCTGTGGCTCCCTCTTCGCCGGCGTAACCTCCACCTCATCTTCCTCACCATCATCATCAGACTCAATGTCCCGAAACGTCACCACCGGCGGTCGTTTCACATCGCAATCCACCGCCGCCGAAACCCTAGACGACGGATAGTCCAAGCTCAAAACGGACTCCGACGAAGCCCAATCAAGTTCGGGTCGATTCAAATCCAAACTCTCCTTCCCACCACTACCAACCCAACCGCCTTTATTCACATCGGAAAACTCACCCGACTCGTAATTCAAACCGTTCGAAAACTCCAGCGCGCCGGAGCTACTCAGCTCTCCGGACAAACCTCCCCCGGCGCCGTCGCCCTCCGGCGCAGTCTCCTCAAATCCACTCACCGACCCCTCGAGCTCTTTCGTGGTGTCGTCCTCGCTGCTCCGATCGAAAGCAATCACCGAGGTCGGACTCACCGTCGACTTCAGCTCCTTGGAAAACGTCTTCATAAGTGAACCGGGGGCCAGAACCGGCTGGACCACCGGCAAGGCCATCTTATCGGAAACATCCAGCTGTCCAACCACCGCCGCCACGGGGATTCTGTCGACGTTGATCGGAACCGCCTTGGGAAGATCATAACTCACCGGCGGACCTTTATATTCCACGGCAAACGAGTACTGCAACGCATCCTCCACCTCATTCGGCATTGCGGAAGCCCAATCCAACCAAAAAACCCTAACAAGCCATGAGGGATTGGATAAATCTGAGCCGTTGGTTTGCGGGTGTGAGAGAGAGTGTGGAAATGGGAAAGTTGGACAGAGAGAGAGAGCACACAGCTAGAGCTGGTTTTGGATTTGGAATCTTTTCTTTTCTTTTTTTTTCGGTGGTTGGGTGGGGACTAGTGAAGGGGTACTTTTGTCTTTAGTGGGGTGGAGAGGACCACGGGGAGGGTATAAGGGACATTTTGGGGTATGCTCGATGTGGAATGTGTGACTGACTAGTGTGTTTCTGAGCGTGTGATTCTCTGTTGTCCTTGGGAGGATGAGAGTTGTGGGCTTTTGGATAAACGAGGTTGCATTAAATGGAAGTGGGCTTCGACTCGAAGTTGTGATTGGAGTACGTAGTTAAATAGTAAATAGTTACTGGCCGGTAACTAGTAAAGATGAGACCTGTGACCAGCATGAACGAGCTCGCATGCAGCTCGGAAACCTTCCCAGTACTTCAATTAAATCATCATACAGTTGGAACCCTCTTTCACAGAGCTGTTGCTGCAAGACTAAGCAATTAGTTTCAAAAATCACAATTATAAATTGCATACTGTAATGCTTTCTTGCACTGCTAGCTAGCTAGGATTCTTTACTAATAGTCAGTACTATATAGTCAATCAATAATCGATCCAGCAATTGATATATATGCATGTACGTATATTGATGAATACCTAATCACCAGCTAATAGTCAGTAATATACAGTAGTTACTAATAATCCATTTGTTTAATTTCAACCTTTTAATTTGACTAATGTCGCCACATGCTGCTGTCACATTATTAGTTGCTAATTACAGATCGAGTCAATATACCAGTGTACGTAGCTTCCTGGGTGCCGATCGAGATATTCCAATAGCTAGGTCGTAGTTCACGATTGATACGACTTTCTGTGACGACGAATTATAGAAATATTGAATTCCTTCCTTTGGTACCAGGAAAGCATAAGATCGGGAATCAAAGATCGATGGTGTGAAGTCTCAATCATCTAAAACGAATCTCTTTAGTCTTGGTGTGCTTTCATGTTTTCATAATAATGTTTAAGATGTTGAAAAACGTTTTGTTCACCATTAATTATTATTGTTCAATCTTCTTCATTGATCGATCCATTTTCAAATTAATTAGGGTACAATATGATCCATATATAGTTCGATGATACATGCATTTACCTAACTAAAGTCCTATGCAATATCTTCACTATTGTTTAGTATCTAATTAGCATCTTTGGGGCAATATATACAATCATAATTAGCTGATTGATATCTGTTAAATTAGATCAATGAAGATGGATCTTTCAAATGCGAGTACACACTTTTCATTTCTCAAAAGGATACCAATTAACAATAATGAAGATCGATCATGATAACTACAACTAATCAGATCTTATATATGTACGCATGCAGTTACAAATACTTATCAAGATATTTGTATGCATGTTAGCTGATCTTAACGTTCTCATGATCAATTAGTAAGTGTGTGAAGTTTTACAATGACATCACAATACAAATATCATACAATCTTCAGATTGAAGAAAAAATAAAAGAAAAAGAAGAAGAGTTACGTATATATTCAGCTGAGAAAATTTAAACCCTAAAGTCTCCGTGAACCCATTTTTCCACCTGCGCGAGAGGTGAAGCTACTGCGAGAGGCAAAGCTAGGGGCAGAGCACAACATCGGCACACAATACCCGTCCGACGTGTAATGCTGATGCTTCTGGTTTGGCACCATCGGCGGCGCTTGCTCCGAAACCCTCCACATCTTCACCGACTTGTCCAAACTCCCAGAGTACACAATCCACCGTGTCTCCGCCGAAGTAGCCTCCTGATCCTTCTCCACCGCCAAACACTTCACCGGCCCGGTGTGCCCCGTCAGCACCGATAAGCAAATATGGTCCCCCTCCGACCGTCTCCACACGCATATCCCCATATCGGCCGAGCCACTAAACACCAGGCACCCGGCCGAGGCCAAGCATAGAACCGCCAACTTGTGCCCTCTCAAAACGCCGCCGTGTTGGAGATTCTTTTCCCGCTCCCAGAAATTAACCAAACCATCCGACGATCCACAGTATATAATCGTCGCTTCCGGGTTCACCGCCAGCGCCGTTACCGCGCATTCTTGTTTTAACAGCGTCTGCGAGAAGAAATGCTTCGTCCCTTTCCCTTGTAGCTCCTTCCTCCATATCTTGACGGTTCCGTCAGCCGAACCGGTGAAAACCAAACCATCAAACCCCACCACCAGCGCGTTAACGGCGTCGTCGTGAGCGTTGATGGACTCCAAGCACTTGAAATCGGAGGCTCTCCACACCTTAAACGTCTTATCCCACGATGCCGAGTAGAGCAACGTCTTATCTTCGCTCATGCTCAAGCAGGAGATGGCGTCGAAATGCTTGATCCACAAAACCTTGTGGCTGTGCCGACGCACCTCGACATAGCTACTCGGCTTCATCGAGCACTTTATAAAGTTCTTCAGAGTCGGAAGGGTCCCGATTCGTTTGTGGTTGCTAGGGTTCTTGGTCGACACTTTCCATACTCTAATCTTCCCATCTTGATGTCCCGTGAAGATTTTCTCATTAACGATTATGATCGCCTTAACCAACCCGGAGTTGGACTTGAATCCCGAGAATTCATTTTGTTTCTTCCAGATTCTAATGTTCTTGCTGTCCGAACCGGTGTACAGCAAGTCTCCCGAGGCGGCCAGGGAGTATATATGGCCTTCCTCACGGACGAGAGAGCCCATAAGGACGTTTGGGGAGTAGTTTGTCTCCCTGGCCGCCTCGGGACAAGCATTACTGCTGTGCATGTGTGCGGACCAAGGAGACTTGTTGTACGGAGAAGGTGACGCTTCTTCTCCGTCGTAACTCGGCGGACTTGGGCTGTGGTCTTCGATGTCGGAGCAATTCTTCAGCCGGCCGTACTTCTGTCCACAGTGGCTGTTCTCTTCGGAGAACACCTTGTTGCCTCTCGTTGATCCCTTCATGATTAATAAATGGATCACAGAGGGAAAAAGCAGGGAACTCTACAGGTAGATTTTTCTTTTTTCATTTTTTAATTTTTGAGTGTGGAAACGAAATGGATTAGCTGCTAATGAATTGGTTTCCTCCCTGAATAGTGTTGGTGGTTATTGTGGATGATGGGTCTAGCCAACGGTCTGGCGCCACGTAGGAATGAGGTCCGCAGTGCAGAACTGAAATGACGGTTTTGTCTGAGAGAGGTTAGGTGGCGACAGTGAGAAAAGGTTTGCCTCTGCGTCGGAAATCTAAGTTTGGGTTATTACCGGCCTCCGGGAACGGAGCAACGGAAAAGGCGGGTAAAATGTTTGACTGGGTCAATGGACAAAGGTGGGCCTTTCATGTTTTGGAGTACAATGCGAACCAAATCCAATCTACTACGTTCTACTACAAGGTTGAAAATTCAAGTTCTTAAGTTCATTGACAAGATTAACACAAGACACAATGTTAAAAAATAAACAAGAAGAATTAGATTAGCAATATGAAGGGCACTCATGGAGATGAGTACTTTCCTATTACGCCTAGTTATATTGTGTACATTTACAGTTTGGATGTGAATGATAAATGAATAAAATATGTCTCACCTCTTT